>JABACO010000001.1:28560897-29104485 GCA_013339895.1 Ephydatia muelleri | reverse complement strand
CTCACCCCCTTCAAGATCATCTCCAAGGTGTGTACTGGTCCACCTCATCACCTCATTACATCACCACATTATCACCTCATCATCATGTGTCATCCTCCCTCATCACTGTCACTACCACTATTATTTCATTAAATATTTTGTGCATTTACACATCTCGTGTTACTCTAATTATTGCACTACTCCCCACTTAATCCCAGACCAACCTCACTCAGTTCAGCCACTCCCTGTTGAAGTCCATCGTTCCCAGGGGGACATCCAGTGGCTTTACGAGGTGCTTCTGGACACTGCCCCCCAAGAGGGTGGTGCCTCCTCTCAAGCCTCCCATCTCATTGGACGCCACTGTGTCTGAATTCCAAAGGTTTCTTTCCAGAATAGCAGCTCACAAGGTGCTAAGCCCCTCCCCCAAAGCCACACCCCTCTCGTGCATTCCCTTCCTTAGGTAATAAAAAGAGACATCACATATTTGTGGTATTTCTCTCAGGAACAGTTGAGTATATCACACCATCACATGTGCACTCATCATAGCATCACATATGCACTTACCACACCATCACATAGGCACTCACCATACCAACACATGTGCACTCATCACACCATCACAGTCTGTATACACATGATCATGTGACTGACTGCTCTCACATCAACCTGTCTGTTGTCACTGCATGACCATGTGATCCTGCCATGTTACCTCCTGTTCTGTCATGTGACCACCACTTCATTCATGTTACCATGCCTCTGCTTTCATGTGACCACCCTTCTACCTCAGGAGATGAGAACATTGAGGGCAAATCGTAGTGTGTCCCAGGACATAGTCCAGTTCAAACCATTAAGAGTGGTCCCCTGGTGGCCACTAAGGTGGGTGTGGGTGAGAGGAGTGGGTAGGGAAGGGGCAAACTATTGGGGAGGGGGAGGGAAAAGAGAAGGAACAAAGGAGGGCTACTAAGTCTGTACCTCCCCCCCTCTCTCTCCTATAGGATTACCTGGTGTCTCTTGAACACCACCTACTAGGTCTGGCCTTACATATGGAGCAGTCCACCAGATTGAAGAGTTCTACAGGTCAGTGTGACCACGCCCACGTGCCACATCTTATCTGACCACTCCCCTTTCCTGTCCACCACCAGAGAAGACAGTTCATTGGTTCTGTGCTCTTAGTGAGTCTGAACCTGCTAACACCTACCTAAAGGTTGCCATGGGCAACCTTGCTTAGACCTACGAATCTGTGGAGGGACATCAGATAGACACAGATGACACGCTGTTTATACAGAGCCTACAGATTATGTGAAGGCAGCACAGGTGTGTGGAATGGTAGTCATGGTTATCTCCTCATGCCAGCAAAGCATCTCACAACACCCCGATGGGTTCGCCAAAGGTACACATGGAATACTTTGTATGTGCCAAAATATTGAGTGTCTGTACAGCCAAATCAAATTAAGGGATTCATGAAATTTGTGTTACGATGTTGTACTTGCATTGCTGCAGTATTATTGTTACATATTCAGGGATTTACTGCAACAGGGAGTGGTTAATTGGAATATATTGGGGATGGGCAAAAGTAAGTCTTCCTTTCGTACCATTAAATGGCATGCCATGTAGGTTTATTAAATGGTGTTGACCAATTGACAGAACGGTAAGTGACATGGCACATGTAAACCAATGGTTCAGATGTTATAAGAAGTATTTAATGGTGTGCATCCTATAAATATTTGTAGCAACTGCATGGCTGGAAACCATGAGTGTTACTGACAAATGTTACCATTGCTGCCTATTCAATCCTTCCTGTCTGCCCCAAACCACCCAAAAAAACAAAAAAAAAAAAAAAAAAAAAAAAAAAAAACAAAAAAAAAAAAAACAAAAAAAAAAAAAAAAAAAACAAAAAACCCCCCCCCCCCCCCCCCCCCCCCCCCCCCCCCCCCCCCCCCCTTCTGCTGATTACAATTAATAGTTAAGGGATTAGTAATTTAAAAACATTTAAAAGCATTCATGTACAGACTGGCTGCACCTAGAAAGGATGGCTATATAGTTCTGCAAGAACTGGACAGGATGAAGAAGCAGCAATTTATGATGCCAGTTGGTAGAATGCAGCCATTGCTTCAATCACCTCCAAGCTCATAAGACTTAATGTCATTGTTGAACTATGTTTCTTTGTTTCTGTCACTGTGTAATCTGAACAAAACAATCATGTTTGCGACTGGATTTCAGCTTCCCACTTCATAAGCTGAGACATGCTGTGTGTGGAGTGTGTGTGTGTTGTGTGTGTGTGTGACACCTGCAAATAACCTCCCTCTGATCCTATCTTATAATTTGGATGTTTGTACAAGTAACAAAGGCACAATGTCATGAATTTGGTTGTGTGGCAAGACCCATTGCCCCATGCACCCAGCATATGTACATGTATGTGCTGAAAAAACCTCTCTTCCATGCAAGTGAACAACATGTATTTGCGAAGGGGTAAAAAAATCCACACTTGCTACATGGTGTATGGGCTGATCTGCAAATATATATGTTACGCTGCATGCACCTTTGTGCAAATACAGCTTGTGACATCATTTTGCTGGTTGCCCTAGGTAATAGTTGTGTCCTGGAAGGTCATAGTACATGTGTGTTACTTGTGATTGTGTGGGATGCATCGATGATTGAAGCACCATTTTCATTCCCAGACCCGTGTCACAGCAGCAGATGGAGGACATCACCATTCCATCTGCAGTACAATTAGACCAGTCCAGTCATTTCACAACAGTGATAATATCAATATCAATCACATTATTACACAGACAGCATATAAGCAGAATAGCAAGAGGTGGTTCTGAACATACAACGTGTATGGGTTTACAAAACTACAACACTGGCGGTCTCACTGAACAGAAGTCACACTATATTTGCTGACTGAAAGCAACCTGTTATGAAGCATGTTACATGTACATGTACGATACAAACACACAAGATCACATAACAGGTCAAATGTGATGGATGCGAAGTACTCACTATGATTTGAGAGTGAATCCATCACCCAATGCTAACAACAACAGCGGCATCCACAACCCCTTCTGATGGGGGTGTTGTGTCACATACCACCAAACATGACTGTGGTTCCAGTTAGTTTATTAATGTTAGTTGTATTATTACTCAGCTGTAATTAGCATACTTGTGGATTTGACACTATTTTTCCTCCTGCCATCACTAAGAGGTTGGTTA
This sequence comes from Ephydatia muelleri, assembly GCA_013339895.1. Taxonomy (NCBI): domain Eukaryota; kingdom Metazoa; phylum Porifera; class Demospongiae; order Spongillida; family Spongillidae; genus Ephydatia; species Ephydatia muelleri. The sequence continues at coordinate 29,101,293 of JABACO010000001.1, read as the reverse complement.
TGTGGTCCTTCGAAAGTGGAGTACACCCTTCCATAACAAAAAGTTCATGCACGCAAACAGGCCTGCTTCCTAAAGCAAATAGTACATGTGACTACATGAGCAAGTTATTCCACCACATACCCCACGAGCAAGACTCAATCGGCCTTTTGAGGTGCATCTACACTGTAAATGTGGTCCCCTCACACCTCGTACATGCTCTGACCACAAACAAAACATAAAAAATACAAATACTAATGATTCAAGCATACCACAGGAAGGGCCACTTGTCCCTCCTTCTCCAGACTGTGTTTGATCCCTACGCACCAAGGCATACATATTTCACAAGGCATATACATCAAAGGGAGTCAGACTCACACTGATAATCTACGATCCAGCGGCCTGAAGCTATACCCTGAAGGTACTTGAGTGTTCGAGTACACCTGCCATTTTCATCTCAGCAGTAAAAAATAATGTTGTAAGCACCAGAGCAAACTTATGTGCAATGTTCACACTTGCACGTGATTACCCTAAAAAGGCTCAACAGTGAGATATCATACAACTTACCTACATTAACGATAATGTGGGTGGTACTGCCATTGAAGCAAGTAGCAATACGGCCACCATGTTTCTTAGCAAATATCTTTGCTTGTTGCTATCAACAGAACAGGTGTGCATTAACAGGCTAGTAATATTACATAACCAACAGCACACATTACATTACATGACATGGCTAGCTCACCAGTTGAGCCCCTGTAAGTTTTGAACCAACAAGAGATAGATGTGGTGAAGAAGATGTTTGTTTCTGTGTGGCTTCGGACATAGACGTCGGCTCCTCCTTCTGTACCTGATCCTGCTGTACCTGATCCTGCTGTACCTGATCGTGCTGTACCTGATCGTGCTGTACCTGATCGTGCTGTACCTGATCGTGCTGTACCTGATTGTGCTGTACCTGATCCTGCTGTACCTGATCCTGCTGTACCTGATCGTGCTGTAACTGGCTATTCAGGTGGAATTGTGTCTCCTCGACGACAGTAACATCCTTTTCATTGCCCATGTACAGTGTATTCCACAATCATACCACAGACAGAAAGTCAAATAGGAAGTCGACAGCATTCACCGTTCGACGATTCACGTGTCACGAAGCCAAAATACAATTCAGGTTCCCAAGCTACGTAATTCGCAATAAATCACGTGATAACATTGTCCAGCCCACAGGATGTAGTTGAATATTCATGTACTTCGGTGAATGGAAGCGGTTCGCGCACGTTTAACGGCGCGATTCGAGCGGGAAATTTGTACTTACTTTGTACAGCTGTATCTCCGTAACGGATGAGATAAAAATTAACGAACAGAACAAATCGAAAGGTATAGGACCTCTCTATCTACAAACCGAATTTGAAGCGATTTGATTACTCCTACCTAAAGTTATGGCGGGTTTGAACCTGGTCGGGTATCGAAGATTGCAATACTGGTATGGAGCAAGTGAAAGACTCCCAAATGTATTTTACCATAGATAAATGGTGTGGTATGAACTGTTGAAAATAGGACGTCAATAGCGTTTAGCGTTCTGGAGATATAGAGATTCAAACAAGAAGCATTTTTATAACACGACTATTTTATAATGTTATAAAACATAGGAAGTTTTCTCGGAACTGACCCAAATAATTGACTTTGTGTACATGCCCTACATGTATGGGAAGCAATATTTTGTTTTCCCGAACCGAAATATTCAATGTAATGAATGGTATGTATATTTGCATAATAAAATATGCCAACTCAATTTGTTGGTAAGAGGTAATTTTAACCAGCACAATAATTAGGTAAGAAACAATTGATTATGCGTACATGTCTATGGGAAACTATATTTTGTTTTCCCGAACGGAAATGTGTGATGGTATGTATTAGGACGTCCTTTTAACACCATCACTTTACTGGTGAATGCCGATTCCTGCAAAAATGCATGCATGTACATATGTATGATGGATGAATATGATCATGTGCCATGGTCCTGGCATGGACGTGGTAACCTATTGATGGCACAACAGGGAAGAATGTTCTATGAAAAGTCAAAGATAAGTGCTCCACGGTTTGAACCTTCTAAGATAACTACTTGTGGTGATCGAGCAAATTATTGGTCGTACGTGCAAGAGCCATTACACGCGTGTGTATGAGGGCGTTAACAAATACATTTAGCTACAGGTCTTAACTATTGGTACAACCTATAAATAACAACCAAGCACGCAATCTATGCCGGCACTTATATGAAATTGAAGGCAGAGTAAGGGGTGTCGCTATGCGAAGAGTAGATGACCTTAATGATGGCTTGTCATATTAACAAAACTCTATCCCACTCTTAGTTTTAGCATGGACGTGACCGATCTATTTTGGATAAAATTAACTTTAATGCATAGGGTACCTCGTATAATTCTCCTAAAGAAACCCAAACACCACATGCATTGTGACCTTGGCGGTTTAAATAAAAGAAATCCCCTGACATATACATATTAAATCTAACGAACAAAGCAAATCAATAGCCCAAGTCACACTACACTGAATGTAAAGCTATATGAACGCTCCTACTTTACCAAGAGTTGAAGTATAGGATCTCCATATCCAGAAATGAGCGGTCAAAAGTCAGAAGTAATTAATTCGCGTTTGCGAATCAACGAATATTCCCGTATATCTTCCCATGGACATGTATGGGATACTTAATACCTAGCACGCGCACGCCAGATTTTTCTCAGCATTTGTCATGATGGATTGTTAGTACACTACATTTGCGAAGATTTTTAGTGTGGTCGCCGTATTTTTCCTATTTAAGATGGCGCTTCCCTAGGAGTGTCCTCGATGAATGGTATATTACCATACATCTAGGACACTCCTAGGGAAGCGCCATCTTAAATAGGAAAAATACGGCGACCACACTAAAAATCTTGGCAAATGTAGTGTACTAACAATCCCTCATGACAATGCTGAGAAAAATCTGAAGTGCTTGGTATTGAAGTCCCCCCCCCCCCCCCCCCCCCCTCCCCCAATTCACATGTCTATGGGAAGATACGTCGTTGATTCGCAAACCGCGAATTAATTACTTAACGGATATGGTTTTGTCTTGATTTTAGTTAAAGAATGGTTAATGGAATATATTTTGAAGTACATATATCATAATCAGACCTGCTTATAGTACATCATAGAGTTGGTTAAAATTCAAATTGAATTTAAAAAGCAAGATGACCGCCTATGTATGGGCCATTTCTGGATATGCGTAACATCGGCAAGGAGCTTATGCGAGATATAATTATAAAGTGAAGATAACAGGTCGTGGACAGCGTTATCCGTACTGAATTATAACATTCACATCATATGACATGCTATAATCTGCATGAAATTCATGCTCATGCTTAAATGTGTTAGGTGAAAACAACAAAACTGCATCACACACTAAATAAATCACGAAGCACCTCTTATGTAGCTAACAATGTGTAATAGGTTCAATTCCTTCAAACAGTAAGTGAGACTCGAGCTACACCGCCTGCATCTCCTTTCCTCGCTTCACATCAATGAACCCAAGGACTGATCTGAAAAGAGATATTTGCACGCTAAAGGCTCTGGGTATGAGACCACACATGATACAAGTCTTTCTTTAAACACTTGATTTTATGCGCCTAACTCACCGTGAATATCTGACTGAAAATCATTCCAGCAAAGATCAAGTTTAGTTGATAAGCATCGTGATTATGGTTCACAAGGGCTCCAATGTAGTAAAGTATGAATCCTCCTGCTGAGATATAGCTGCTGATAAGGATGAAAGTCTAAATTTTTGGTAAAGGAATTTCTTTTTTATGTATAGCTCATTGTACACCTCACAAGCCATGCTATACTTGGTCGCATACAGTATACAAGCACTTCGCGCATATGAAAATACGGCATATTCAATGTACTGCTGAGCGGACTGTTCGGGTACTCACTGTCGGGAGCGTAGCAATGATGTCATCTACCAGAGCTGCGGTCAGGGTACGAAACTAGGGTTCATTTATCAATAAGTTCATTTGTAGCCCAAATCTCATGAGAGTGATAGCTGATACAAATGTAATTCGCGCTAGAAATACCAACAGTTTGCTCGGCAGCACAATGAATAGACCTTAATTCTCGTGTCTGCGTGGTGCTAACTTTCCTTCCTGCAAGCGGGAAGTACAATGAGAAGTGTATAAATGCAAGGATACGATAACCATCAGAACGTAGTGGGCATTGGCTTGAAGCAATAAGACCACGCGCAGTAGGCAGAAGATAAACACCAACGGACCGGCCACAACGCAGTACCAGAATGCAAATAAACTTGGTTGTTGTGTGGATGATGGGCTGAAAATGCTAAATATAGATTGTTCATCATTAACTTGCTATGAATAAGATAACAGTATACCTGATAAGAGTTCCCCATCCTATGATATAGATGATGTATCCAATAGCAAACACCAAGAGGGAACCTAGAGAAACCTAAAAAAATAATAGTATGTACACAGGATGAGATCTTGCACGCTCATATGTACGACTAGCGCATTTCACACTGAGCTACGTATTTAATTTTAGAACTGTAAACTCACCTTTCGCGCAAATCCCTTCAATGAAAACAGGCTCATTTTTGCTATTGGCGTCGAGATCTTTCTTCTAATCTGGAAGGGAGCAAACATAAAGCCCTTTCTTTTCACACACTTTTTATATCCGTGCTTCAAGTATTGCGCAATAATTGAAGCAGCCGACCAATCGTGTGGTGAAATCAGGCCGGGTGAATCCCTATACGTAATGTATATATTTGGGAAAACACGGCTTTCCAGGAATTTCATTTCCCAACCTTTAAACCTTTTATCGTGATTTTAAACTAACGTCCTACGGCTTACAAATACAGCATACCGTACATGTAGTTTCATGGCTTTCTATCTAACGTAGAAAAGAGTGTGAATCAGATGTGAAATACACTGCATGGATGAAAAATTTCATTAACTACGCGACAAATGAAAATGCAAATAGGAAGCAACACATTTGAGGAGTTGTTAACATGAATTCGATTTACACTGATCATATTTGGCTGTTGGTGTGCATGGTGCATATTTGCACTAGACTACATGTAGTTAAACCGGTTGCATTTCCTTCATATATTTTTTTGCATGCGCAATGTTAGCCTTCGTCGACTTTAGAATAAGCATACGTACACAGGTACATCAGCGACGGCGGAAAGTATGGGATTGGGGGGCTCTAAATGCGAGGATAATTAATTTATTATATACACGGATACAGGGCTTTTGCTGATAGTATTCCTCTTGTCCGGCTAGGGAGATGGGGGAGTGCGGTAAGAAGCTCCCCCCATAAGCTCCATCAGAAAAGTTTGCATTCAAACTACTATAAATTAGCGCAATAGAAGGTTGGGGGGGGGGGGGGGGGGGGGGGGGGGGGGATGGAGCAAAATCAATTGTAGGGTACCGTATGTAACTTCTCTGCACATTATCCATTTGCAGCATTACCATGATGACTTACGTTTTGTAACGCCACGTCCTTCGCTTCAAATTGTTAAGCACGTGTCTGCATGGTGACATGACTACTGGTTGCATTTGAAGTGACAATGTTTGTTCTAGTTTTCTGAAACTGATGGATTTTTCGCGCTGGATTACATTAACGCTACTCATTTTTTGTTGCAACAGTTGAATTTCCGTTGAGACCAATCAAATCGTTGCTTGGGCATTCGAATACAAATTATCGCGTGCTGTCATGCGCTCGCTCATTGAGTAATGTCCTTAATAGTAGGTGTAGTTACCTATCATTCATACAACGACGGAGTGGATGAAGCAGCCGCGTTGAAGTTAAGGTAACCTCAGGGCAGTTAAGGCGTGGGTAAAATTATTTCCAGCTTAATTGTATTCATTGTTACGTTTGATCACGTGACGTATCTTGTTGTGCGGCCAAAACTTATAAAAATTGCTTGCATCACTCGTTTCGAAGTATGTATACACGTTCACACATAATACGCGTACGCGTGCGTTTGAGATCCACATGATATTGAAGGTAGATGTAAACTCGTATGAAGTACCCGCATGATTTTATGAATGCGGAGAACGCGGAGTACTTTGCATGTGTTAATTGAGCGTGGGTTAACATAATTGTATTGGTCAAAAATACTTTATGAGTCGGAACATAGATAGTATACTATCTATGGTCGGACAGGACTACCGTTCCGTGCTTCGGTCCGGCCAAAAGAGCCAGCAGACTACGATAAATACAGCTGTTAATATGTGACGAGCACGTGAGTTAACTTTTGAAAAGATCCAAGCGTGATGAAACATATTGGCGGATAGCGATGCTAGCAGCTTACACGTTGGTGCGTGTTGATCAGCACTACTCAATCTTGTGAGTAAATCTGAAGGTTCGGTGAGCTTCCACGCAAAAAATTATGTATGCATGGAATGAAACGCGTGTGTAGGCCTATTGATGTGTGGGCTAACTGCATGTGTTTGTATGCTGCTCATGTACGCATCTTTTAGTACAGAAGCTAATCAATCATGTCTTTGAATTCGAATATCACCTGGATGTATGCGTGACATCAGGTTTGCCTTCTATCCATGGTGTTTGGTTTGGTGTGTTGTTGTCTTTGAATTAGAATAGCACTTGGATGTAGGTGTGGCTTCAGCTTTCCCATGGATTGGAGCAATGACTGTAACCATGCCAATGGATTGTGCGAATGGGAGCATTATCCGACATCAGGTTTGCCTCCTACCCGTGGTGTTTGGTGTGTTGTTGTCTTTGAATTAGAATATCACTTGGATGTAGGTGTGGCTTTAGCTTGCCCATGGATTGGAGCAATGACTGTAACCATGCCAATGGATTGTGCGAATGGGAGCATTATCCGACATCAGGTTTGCCTCCTACCCGTGGTGTTTGGTGTGTTGTTGTCTTTGAATTAGAATATCACTTGGATGTAGGTGTGGCTTTAGCTTGCCCATGGATTGGAGCAATGACTGTAACCATGCCAATGGATTGTGCGAATGGGAGCATTATCCGACATCAGGTTTGCCTCCTACCCGTGGTGTTTGGTGTGTTGTTGTCTTTGAATTAGAATATCACTTGGTTGTAGGTGTGGCTTCAGCTTGCCCATGGATTGGAGCAATGACTGTAACCATGCCAATGGATTGTGCGAATGGGAGCATTATCCGACATCAGGTTTGCCTCCTACCCGTGGTGTTTGGTGTGTTGTTGTCTTTGAATTAGAATATCACTTGGTTGTAGGTGTGGCTTCAGCTTGCCCATGGATTGGAGCAATGACTGTAACCATGCCAATGGATTGTGCGAATGGGAGCATTATTCGACATCAGGTTTGCCTCCTACCCGTGGTGTTTGGTGTGTTGTTGTCTTTGAATTAGAATATCACTTGGATGTAGGTGTGGCTTCAGCTTGCCCATGGATTGGAGCAATGACTGTAACCATGCCAATGGATTGTGCGAATGGGAGCATTATCCGACATCAGGTTTGCCTCCTACCCGTGGTGTTTGGTGTGTTGTTGTCTTTGAATTAGAATATCACTTGGATGTAGGTGTGGCTTCAGCTTGCCCATGGATTGGAGCAATGACTGTAACCATGCCAATGGATTGTGCGAATGGGAGCATTATCCGACATCAGGTTTGCCTCCTACCCGTGGTGTTTGGTGTGTTGTTGTCTTTGAAGTAGAATATCACTTGGATGTAGGTGTGGCTTCAGCTTGCCCATGGATTGGAGCAATGACTGTAACCATGCCAATGGATTGTGCGAATGGGAGCATTATCCAACATCAGGTTTGCCTCCTACCCGTGGTGTTTGGTGTGTTGTTGTCTTTGAATTAGAATATCACTTGGATGTAGGTGTGGCTTCAGCTTGCCCATGGATTGGAGCAATGACTGTAACCATGCCAATGGATTGTGCGAATGGGAGCATTATCCAACATCAGGTTTGCCTCCTACCTGTGGTGTTTGGTGTGTTGTTGTCTTTGAATTAGAATATCACTTGGATGTCGGTGTGGCTTCAGCTTGCCCATGGATTGGAGCAATGACTGTAACCATGCCAATGGATTGTGCGAATGGGAGCATTATCCGACATCAGGTTTGCCTCCTACCCGTGGTGTTTGGTGTGTTGTTGTCTTTGAATTAGAATATCACTTGGATGTAGGTGTGGCTTCAGAGTGCCTTCAGATGAAGCAGTGGGTGTGATCATGCAACATCATTAGTCGAAATGTATGCCTGGGTGGGGCTATAACAAGGGGGCATGGGTGTCATTATATGTAGGGCATTGAGCCCCAGCTGAAACATATGCCTGGTTGTGGCTAAAATAGGGGATGGGGTCTAAAAGAGCGGCACAGTGGGGTCAAAAGAGCCTGGAGGGTAGGGGCGGTGGGCTTTATATGGAGTTAAGTTGCTTAGCCTATAAAGATGCCCGGGTGTGGCCAAAATAAGGGGAGGGGGGCAGCATTTCGAAAGGTGCCTGGGTGTGGCCAAAATAGATGGCGTAGTTCATACTGGGTTAACTTACATAGTTTTGCTTATGAACACAGAAACATGTGTCAGTGACATGTAAGATTATGTTACAGCTGCAGAGCTTTTATTACTGCAACTTTTGGCACCTGCTAAGAATTTTAACCTGTCAATGCATAGTGCTGTTGGCTGCTTCAGTACAGACAGTTCATATGGAGTTTGCATGTAACTATTGTACTTCTGAGACAAGGATTGTCTTACACATGCAAATCACATGCAAAACGTAAATGGCTGACCTGTGAGTGTATCGCTGACCACTGGTATGTACATGAAAATTTTATGTTTGTCAAAGCATATCTGTTACATGTAGCTGTGTTGTGCAGTGACTATAACCTTGCTAATACCATAACTATTTATTTTCACATGCGTGTAGCTGTTGTTCAATCTCCAGCAGGACCTTCATTGCCATGTTTTTCATGTGTAGCTCTGAAGTATCTAGTTCATCACTTCTTTTCTGAACCTTCTTTTTTAAGAAAGCTAGGAGATGCTGGTATTTTCTTGTTAGTTCCGTAAGCTGACCACTCTTTTTGCCTTTCATTTTTTTAATGTTGATGCGCAAATTGTCAAGTGAATTTATTTCATCTGTTTGACCTATTACATAGGCAATAGCATTTGCAGTTTTTGTTTTGTACTTATTCTCTGTGAACTGAGGATGCTGAGAAGACGCTACTGCTGGTTGTGAGGACTGAGGATGCTGAGAAGGTACTACTGCTGGTTGTGAGGACTGAGGATGCTGAGAAGGTACTACTGCTGGTTGTGAGGACTGAGGATGCTGAGAAGGTACTACTGCTGGTTGTGAGGACTGAGGATGCTGAGAAGGTACTACTGCTGGTTGTGAGGACTGAGGATGCTGAGAAGACGCTACTGCTGGTTGTGAGGACTGAGGATGCTGAGAAGGTACTACTGCTGGTTGTGAGGACTGAGGATGCTGAGAAGGTACTACTGCTGGCTGTGAGGACTGAGGATGCTGAGAAGGTACTACTGCTGGTTGTGAGGACTGAGGATGCTGAGAAGGTACTACTGCTGGCTGTGAGGACTGAGGATGCTGAGAAGGTACTACTGCTGGTTGTGAGGACTGAGGATGCTGAAAAGGTACTACTGCTGGTTGTGAGGACTGAGGATGCTGAAAAGGTACTACTGCTGGCTGTGAGGACTGAGGATGCTGAGAAGGTACATGTTACTACTGCCGGTATTGAGGACTCAACTTCTGTGAGGGAGACATTGATAGGTGTGGTTGATGTACATAATCCACTGTTTGTGTGTTGAAAGTTATCGCGATCAATGACACTTGTACAGTAACCACTGTCATCATAGATCCGAATAGTTTCAGCTGGAAGGTTAGTACTTGCCACTAATTTCTGAAACAACTTTCGCTTTTCCAAATCCAGCTTCTCTATAAAAGTGTTTCTGAAGTGCAGCAAGGTAGGTCCACATACTTTAATGTCTGGCTGATCTGATCCATCAAAAAATTCATAACCTTCTTTCTCTTCTCTCCACCAGAAACCTTCTCCAGGCTCTAGGTATGGGGCAATCCTATTCAGGTGAGCTTGCCAGCTGAATGCATACTTTCTTGTCATGTCCTTACTGATAACTGTGTTCTCTACACAGGGAAGGTGAGCAGCTGCAATTCGAATAGAATTGTTCTGTTCCTCAAGAGCATTACGATCCTTTTGTGCTCCAGCTTGCAATCGAAGGAGCATGTTAGGTAAGACTTGTTCAGGTTTCCGGTTTTGAAGTTGTACTTGCAATTCTTTTGGCTGTTTCAAATATTCTCTCTTCATTTTCTGTGTTTATACTCTTGAGGCAGACAACTTCATACTGCTGAGCGGCATGGCTGGTCAAGGCATGAAAGTAAGCACCATAAAACTTTTCTTGTGTAAGATGTTTTAGCTGTTGGAATACATCGGTGCATGCCGTAGCATGGATCCATGTTAAATTGTATAGCCGTAGAATGCTCCTTGGTGTTCTTTTCTCTTCAGAGCTATACATAATTTCACTGATTTCAACGATCGTTCTGAAAATGGTACATACTTTTGAATGCTTGTTGTGCTTTAATAAGCACAGAAGGATTAGAATTGCTGCATGTCTGTAATCACAAGCTCGTTTTGTTTCCTTTTTCATGAAGTGTGCAATAATTGTAACGCACTCTGTCTTCACACATGTGTCGAAGTGTTCCTCAACTTCTACGAAAAGGTTATGGATGTGACCCTTCAGATCATGCAGTGGCTCACACTCTAATATGGTATACTTGTCCATGTTGATAGACTGAAGGGTTTGGCAAGGATCTTTCAAGAGGAGTGTAGGCACGCGAACAAAGCCAGAAAGCAAACCAAGCAAGTTGGCTTCTAATTCAATTTTATTGGTTTTTTTTGGAAATGTGATGCCTCGTTGTGCCAGTTCCAACTCTAGCTCAGCTTTGCGTAGATTTTCAAATGGCTTTAGGGTAGACATTTTGCCAAACTTTCCAGCAATGATTATATCCTGCTGCTCTTGCAGTGTTCTCCATTTTAAGGTTAGTGCATGTGCAATGTCACTGGTCATGCTGGTCTGTATTCCACATGCACCACACCGAATTGTCCCTCCTTGTTGTACCCCTCTCTCAAAATTTCTTGCAGGGCCATCGCCAGCAAAAAAGCGCACTGTGTCGTTTATTGGAATCCCTGCAGTTGTCATGATTGGTGAGTTCAGAGTTCTTAGGCATGACACCCTCTCTGGAATAAGTGCTGCTTGATCCTCGTGGGATGAACTTGCAATCCCAATGACATGAACTTCTGGTTTCTCAATAGTACCCTGCAAATTTAGAGTGGAGTTCAGTGAATATTCATCCTTTCGAAAGAATACTGAGGTATCATAAATGACTTTAACTGTTATGAATATGTATCCTTGGCCAAGGATTGTTCCATGGTCATGCCACATTACTAGATGACGGTTTCTCTGTAGAGACTTGACTTTTGCTCTGAGTTCAGTGATCTCCATATCAGCAAACTGATGCTCCTGATTTTGCTTAAGAAATTTAATGGCTTCATCCTTGGACAATGCGTCCACCTGCTCATCAGTTTGAAGGCGCATGTATTTCTCTTGGTTCTTCAGTAATCGCTGCCGTATCTCATTCATTGGGACCTTCCGACTGTAAATAGTGACAGGTTGTTCTACAACTTCTCCATCTCTACATGTGACCACTGTCATCTCTTTTGGAGCACAATCAATTCCAATTGAGTAAGTACCGTCTTCTATGTCTGCTGCCCATTTTTCTTTAACCATCTGTGTGGTACTTGTACATGGCATAGAGATTTCATTTCCTGGCATCTTCAACTTCTTTGCTCTGGTTCTTCGATTTTCTGCAAGCCCATCCAGAGCATATGTATCCAGACCATTTTTCCTGGCAAACTCTTTCAACACCTGACCTCGGTTTTTTCCAGGTACGTTGTATTGTCGTGCTACTTGTGACCAATTGATTTTTTTTATCTTCACTCCAATTCTTCAATTCATTAAGTGCAGCTGTTGTGTCCCAGGTCACATTCTCTTCCATGGAAGGTGAATGTGTCTTCTTTTTTCCTGCATTGCTATTTGCTCTTTCGTTCTTCATTTTTGCACTTTCAAACCCTTGTGCAAGGTGAATCCTATTATATGTTCGCAATGATAGCCCTTCGTTCAGTACCATTGTAGCATCATTGGTGCGCAGGGTGTCTTGAATGTGTTATACACACTTTCTTACTAATTGTCTTTTTTCTCTTTTTTCAACAGTTGTCTTCCTTTTTTGAAGAGCTGCATTTGGACACTTTGTGATGACGTCTGTGAAGGATTATCCAAACGTCTCCTTGTATGATGCCTCTAGTCCTGCTAAAAGGTGCTGGGTGATTGTGCCACATTCTCCTGTATTACATTCCCCAATGTATTCACTGCACATTGCCTTAGCACTAGTAACCATGGTTCTTTGTCCTGTTTTGAATGTAGGGAACTGGTTCTGATGGCTAGCATATGACGTAGCACATCCAACACATTGCTGAATGCTGTGCTGTGACTGTTGTTGTTTAGTAAGTGCAATCCATTGTGTGATGCTGAATATTGCCCCGTACTCTTTTCTGGAAATGGAAGGATTCCACCGTCTGTTGAAGCAGTCTTGTACAACCTTGCAGTGTTTGTTGAATTGTGACAGTTTGTGGCCAGGTTTTACACTGTAGTATGCATCACTGACCTTAAAAGTAGGGAAGAGAGCTTGAAATCTGTTTGCTCTATGCTGTATGTCAAGTTTTTTCTTGCATTTCTTTCCTTTTGCATTGACATAGATCGTTTGAGAGAGCTCGCGGATTGCAGTTCTCGCAAACCCACAATCGATGAACAACTTTGACTGTGTACCTGAGACAGATATTTTAAAATTGTTATTGGGAAGCCACCAATGTACATGTACATGTTCCACAAATCATCCTGTTGTGTACTTAGACACCCGCATGCATGCGGTTTTCGAGTGGTAGACCCACAAGCGAGCAACTAGCGAGTAAAAAAAAAAACCCACTTACGTTTCGAATCCATGTAGAATGCAATGCCTGTGTTATAGCAGCCGAATGAACGCGGGGTTATCCCGCCACAACGGCGCGCGTGCGTAACCTAGTTACGTAGCGGCGCGCGATAATGGAGGTACTACATTACAAAAGCAAAACGTACGGAGATGATGCCGTGCCTTTTGAATTTATTTACATCTACCGTTGTACTTTAGAGTCATTGTACTTATTACATTGCACTAGGACCAGACAATTATTTGCTTCGTTGCTGAGTTATTGTAACTATTAGTTGATTAAATTCACATTAATACGAACGTTATAAAACTTATCTGTCCGCTAAAACTGAATTCAGAATAGTCCTACTGGGACTAATGTAGTCCATTGTAAGTGCAATATACTGTAACATTTTCAAGACAGTACTGTCACGTCTTCAGTTCCGTATTTGATTCCTTGCGGTTAAGGTAAATTTTAATTAATTGCGCATCGTAGCGTGACGTCATTGAGCATGAAAAGTAATATTGTATCAAGTTTAATGAGGGCATTAATACTATGTATTAAAAAGTTACATGTATCACAGAGCACAGCGTCTATACTTGAAAATGTGTTTCTATTGAGAACCCAGGCCTTAACTGCCCTGAGACGCCCGAACAGAGAGTTGTTTTGAAGAGCTTCCTATCCGGTGCCGACGCATTTGTTAGTCTTCCTACAGAGAACTTTGTGTTATTGTATCCTACTACACCTGTTTGATGCGCTTTATGAAGGAAAGGAAGGTCCCTCGTCCAGGTTGTGAGCCCGCTCATCATGCCAGACTAGGTACAGAACGTAGAGACTCAGCTAAAACTGTCGCTTTTGACAAGGCTTGCTCTCATTTAATGCAACCTAGTCTACGCAGAGGTATCCGCCGTATCCATATCCGTCACTCACCAAATAATTATGTGCTAGCATGTAACGATCACGTGACATATATTGACTAATTGCATTCCAATGACACTACATGTAGCGATGTAAATCCATCCTGCGACATGGTACGTCTGAGGCTGAGCTGGAATGTGAGAGCACGTGAGCAAACGTTTTGAACAGCCCTTTTGAATTCTGTATCGATCAAGAGTACAGTACCTAGGCCACATTGTGTCTAAGGATGGGATTGAGGCCGATCCTGACAAGCTTCGCAAAGTGCAGACATATTGAAGGACAGCGATGCTAGCAGCTTGATTACAAGTTGATGTGTGTTCGTTGCTCTGATAGTTCGGTACTCATGTTCAATGAAGAAATGCGGCTTTGCTTTCACGTAAGAATTATACGTGGCGCGCGAGTAGTTACTACTAACTGCTCACTTGTGCATCCTTGTCTCATTCCTAGAAGGTATTATCCTTAGTTATGTCATGATAGGATTGAATATGTGCAAATCTGTGAGTGCTCCAATATCCGGACTGGTTGGTTCACAAACCTAAGTTTATAGTGTAGTCTTATATCTCTAAATTAGAACACCACCGGGACATAATGCTGACCTGCTGTTGAAGTGATCACTGCGGCAATGCCAATGGTCTGTGCGAATCTAAAAATGATATCAGAGTGGTTCACTAACCATTTTGTTTGTGGGGGGAATGTCTCTTGTGCACACTAAAAGAGTGTAATAACTATAGACAGGTTTGAGCATACACATGTTAATTCATGCTGGAGTGTGGAGTGTGTACACTGTTAGAGTGGAAGTGTGTACACTGGTTGAGTGTGTACACTGGTTGAGTGTGTACATTGTTGGCGTGTGGAGTGTGTACACTGGTTGAGTGTGTACACAGGTGGAGTGTGTACATTGGTGTATTGTTTAATTCTTTATACCTGCTCAGTGCTAGTGCAAAGGACCACGTTAGCCTCCTTGGATAATATACGCAAACATCTTTTAAATGCACTTCAACAGTTACCGACCTACAGCACAAGTTCCAGTGGCCAATGGCAACAACTTGCACTCTGCACTTTGCACATGCTCAGAAGAAGCAAGGTCATAATAGACAAGGTACAAGAAAGAATTAATATTTTTACATTTACCCATTGCAGTGGTGGAGGATTGCAAAGGCAAATGAAATAAGGGCTACCTTGGACAGAAAGATTGATAGAAGACGTCATCCAGAGCAAATGAAATGTGCTGAAGGCGGACTACAGCTGTACCCTCAACTCATCGGCAACCTGTGACTGCTCTGGCGTGGGCTAGGGCTGTAAAATACTAAATCAGTGTATTGTAGTTATTGAAGTATATATGGGACAGTTTTCCGCGAAAATAGGGTTATATTATAAAAATAATGTAATAAAAATGCCTGCTGCCTGAAGACGTGACAATTTTGAACCCCATGTGGTATCGGATTTCATGGCATTAGCAAGGAACTAGTGTAAAGCTCCGAAATATATTACCTATAGTGACATGTTGTATATAACTGTTGGTTCAAAGCACTTCAAATTCAGTACGTACTACAGAGGTCCTTTTACTATTGATTTGTTCTGGTATAATTTTTACTCTATTTGTTACGATGATACAGCTGCGCAAAGTTTATGCACATTTCCCGCTCGATTTGCGCCATGCATTGTTGCGTGCAACCCGCGGGAATTCTAAATTTTCGTTCCGCCCATTTCTCACCCTTCTCCGCCTTAAACTATAAGCAAGTCATTCGCAACTGGTTTTATCTAACTATAAGAATGACATAACATTAATGTTAACTGTTCCTCCAGTAGGGAGTTGAAAAATACCTTTATCAGGAATGATCGTTGCTTCTCATTGGTAACTGATGGTAGTACATTATATGTTTCTCGTACGTACAAGCCCTCGGTATCTCTGGTACAGATCGTATAATGTCCCAGGATATCGTTCAACATCAGCAGCACCATGTTAGAGGCTGGCTTGATGTGCATTGGCTCACTGGAGAAGCAGCAAGGACAATGTACTGAGCCTGTTGTTGCTACCAGATGTATTATGCACTGGGCACACGCATATATATACGCTCACATGTAGACAAACGCAATCTGCCATTTGTGACACGCACATACACACGCATGCACACGCACATACATACATACAACGCACCCACACATTGACAAGGCTTTTGGAAAAGGACGTTCGGATATGGGAAGGCATGGTATTATGTATTAGGCCAAGCCTGGCAATAGGCATACATCAGGGCACACTGGCATGCATACGTTGGGGCATACGACTAGAGTTGGGGGGGGGGGGGGGGGGATGAGGCCGAGGGAGGGAGACAAAGTTGTAGGAATGCAGCTACATGTATGCATACATAGAGCCATGTGCATGTGTGTGTAGAGAGATATGCACTTGTAGGCTTTTCTAAGAGTGCTGTGACCTTTTGCTGAGCTGGTTACATGTACACATATCATCAGTTGCTTTTCAACCACTGTGGTTTTAAGATCAATGAAATGTGGTACATACAGCACTGTGATCATTATGCAGGCTGTCTACTGTTTGATTGGCAGTGTGAAAAAAAAATATATTGTGAGCTTGTGTACAAGTACAGGTGGTTAGTTAATCTCCTCCCCCTTGTCCTGTAAAACAGGTGCTGACAATCATCTGTGTAACATGTTTGTTGAGTTCTGCCATCATGCCCACCTTGGAGTGAGGTTAGAGTTGGGCAGCAGTCTAAGCCATACCTCGCCAACGGATGTACAGTACATGTCCTCAATTGGGAGAGGGGGAAACATGCTGCCTTTGACATCACGGTGACCTCTCCCTTAATTCCTTCAATCCTAACAGCAGCAAGCCTGTCTGAAGGGCTGCAGCAGAGGAGGCTGAGACCAGAAAGCATCAAATCAAGGACCCAAAGTGTTTGGAGTTAAGTTGGGTCATGCATACAGAGTACCCAAACTATATTATATGTACATTTGTACATTTTGCAAAATTAATGTATATGTATATACAGAGCACCATGCACCAATTAGCCAAAATTGATACTGAGGCAGCAACCACTTACAACACACACACACACACACACACACACACACACACACACACGCACACACATGCACACACACAAACACACCACAGATACTGCTGCACATATGTGTAACCTTGGCAGGGCCGGCGGAACCGGGTGGGCTGGGTGGGCTATAGCCCTACCAGATTTGGCTGTCGACGCCATTTATAACTATTAATATTAAGGTTATATTGATTAATAGTTTTTAAATTATCGTTCATTGCGCAGCAGCTGGTACGTATTCAATGGCTACATTCGAAGCAAAATTACTCGTAGTATCAGACACCCCCCATCAACCCGCAGGTTTTAAATTCCCGCGAAGGGAGATAGGAAAACAGCACCGTAGCTCCAGCCGATCTGGTTTTCGAAGTGGAAATGGTTACATTACAGCGAGTCGGATGACAAGGTATTCTGTCATACTTGCGTTAAGGCTGTCAGAGATTTCAAAAGGAGTTCAAAAAATGCCGAGGAAGCCTTTCTGACTAGAGGGTACAATAACTGGAAGGCAGCTACTGATCGTTTCGCAAACACGAGTCAAGCGATTGCCATGCACAGTCGGTAGAGAAACTGTATAATCTACCGTCCACTACAAAAGACATCGGCGAAACTCTCTCCACCCTTCATGCTCAAGAAAAGCTTCAGAATCGCCAGTGCTTGTTGAAGATTTTTTCTGCCCTTCGTTTTTTGTCCAGGCAGTGTTGTGCAATAAGGGGTGATGCCGATGAGAATGATTGTAATTTCGTGCAGCTTTTGAAGTTATGTGGAGAAAGTGATATAAAATTGCAAGAGTGGATGATAAAAGGAAGAGACAAGTATTTATGCCACGAGGCTCAGAATGAAATGCTTAAAATCATGGCATTGAAGGTGCTTAAAGATATAGGCCTTTGCCTCCATAAGTCCCCATTTTACACCATTATGGCGGATGAAACGACTGATAAAACCAACAAAGAGCAAGTTACTCTCGTTTTACGATGGATGGATGATTCTTACTTTGAAGTACACGAGGAATTTATTGGTCTATACGAAGTGGAGTCCATTACTTCGGACAGTATTGTTTCTGTCGTAAAGGACACCTTGATTCGATTGAATTTATCACTGTCTAAGGCACGAGGGCAGTGTTACGACGGGGCAAGCAATATGAGTGGTATCCGAAATGGAGTAGCTACTCAGCTATGCAAGGAGGAACGAAGAGCCGTATACACTCACTGCTATGGCCATGCATTGAACCTCGCTGTTTCGGATGCTATCAAAGGTTCAAAAGTTATGAAATCATGTCTTGATACTGCTTACGAAATCACTAAGTTGATTAAATATTCACCACGAAGAGAAGCAATATTCCATGCACTGAAAAATGAATTGTCACCTAGTACCTGTGGTATTCGTGTTTTATGTCCGACCCGGTGGACAGTTCGTGCAGAATCATTAGCTAGTATTCTTTCCAACTACAGTGTGTTGCGTGCAACGTGGGATGATTGTATTGCCGTTTGCCGGGACACGGAGTTAGTTGCTCGAATTAACGGTGTGTCATCTCAAATGAACAAATTTGATTTCCTTTTTGGTCTAGAATTGGCAGAAACGGTATTGAGAATTTCAGACAATTTGAGCAAAACGCTGCAACACAAGGAGTACTCTGCTGCTGAAGGTCAAGAAATATCAAGCTTAACTGTCAAAACGTTGGAAAGCATTCGAAATGAAAGCAGCTTTGACATGTTGTGGGACAAAATAGAATTGCGAAGGCAAGCATTGGAAGTTGATCCAACTGTTATAGGACGAAAAAGAAAAGAACCTCAAAGATATTGCTCAGCTACTACTTATCCAGGCGACCATTTTGAAAGCGCAAAACATTCTTACCGCCAACAGTACTTTGAAGCAATTGATTTAGCAATTCATTGTATACGTTCCCGATTTGAACAGCCAGGTTATGAAGTGTATAAAAATTTAGAGCAACTAATTACAAAAGCTGTGACACAAAACAGTTTTGATTATGAACTGAAATATGTTGCTGAATTCTACGGAGACGATGTAGATAAAAATAATCTTGCCATTCAGCTGAATATTCTTGCAACAGACTACCCGCAAGTTCGTACACCACCGAGCATTTTTGCAATTATTGATTACTTTAAGTCTCTTTCACCTGCCAAAAAGCATTTAATGGATCAAGTGTGCACTGTACTGAAACTCATTCTGATCATGCCTGCTACAAATGCTACCAGTGAGCGATCATTTAGTGCCCTGCGTAGGTTGAAAACATATCTTCGCTCATCTATGTCTCAACAGAGACTGAACCATCTTATGCTGCTTCACGTTCACAAAGAACGTACAGATGCTTTGGATCTAGAAGAAGCAGCCAGGGAGTTCATAGTCAACTCAGAGCACAGGCAACGTATTTTCGGAGCGTTTTAATCATTATTTTGCAAACCGAATGAACATGCATATTGAAAATTAATTGATTTATGCGTAGATATTAATAATCAGTAACGATGAATATTAATTAACCTAATGAATATTAATCAGCCCAACCAGTTTCTATAGCCTTCCGCCGGGCCTGCTTGGGTATTCTTTTTGTGCTGGTCATATTTTTAAAGTGTGCTACATGTAGTGTTGTGTGTGAGATATGGTGTTTATTGTGGTGTAAGAGAGGTGAGGCTGTTGAGAAGAGAAGGGGGGGAGGGGGGGGTGCTGTTTGAGAGCAGACCATGGTACAGAAAGCAGAAACTTGGTGGAGTGCTCAGCAGCCAGGTAGACACATCAAGGGTCAGATTGGTGGTTTTGTACTACATAAACTTTACCACGGGTGTTGACCTTATACGATTTCTGATAATCCTGCAGATCTCCCCATACAGGTATTCCAAAGGCAAGTAAGCTCAACTTTATAATTAAGAAACAAAAACATATCGCTTGTAAGTCTGAAAAAATGCGTTGAGTTGTTTATTGGCGTATCAAGACACTAATCCAGCCGGGTCGCTGTCAATTGAGCGCTCCATCTACATGTATGCACAAAGTCAAAACTGGTGTTCAAAACATGTACATGTCATGTACATCGCCAAGAATTTCTGTCATGAAGGAGCGACTGTATCACCTTTCTATTTGCTGTTGTGTTCTTATCTAGCCACAACTGTATAAGGTCTGCACCCGTGGTAACTTTACATACATGTAATGTTACACTTTCCATTGCACATTATCGTAGATTGCCTCAGAAGACGAAGTGGATCATTTTTCTTAAAAAAACACCATTGAACTCTGACGAGACTGGGCCTGGGGAGCGCACGAGGGAAGGGGATCATCGTTTTAAGGTCTGACAGAGAGTAATGTCTGAGGCTTTATAGTTTTAAGAGTGTGCTGTGGGTGTTCACAAGTGATGTGCATTTGTGTTTGTCTGTTGGAGGTACTGTGGTTAGGAGAGGAGAGAGGCTATTGAGAAGACGCCTTGGAGATATAACTAAGTCTAGTAGGGTGAGAGGCTGTTTGAGAACCGACCGTGAGGCTGTTGGTAGAACTCCAGATTACATCAGCAGTGTTCAAGGTGGTTTTAGTTGTTACAAAAACTTTACCATGGGTGCAGAGCTTTACCATTTCTGTTAGATAAAAACTTTTCGCTTGAGAGCCTGAAAACAGGTTGTGGATGATTTGTGCATGAACGCTTCTTGACTAATGAAGCATACAATGTACATGCATACATACATGTATGCATCAAACAATGTACTTGTATACATTTGCGTACACACATTACAATAATCAGCTTAATATAATGTCCCATTGGAGAAGATAGCATGACGGTAAAAAAACAACCTCTTCGATGACGTCATCTCTTCTTCTGATTCTGACCAACCCGCTGAGGAAAGCAATGAGCAATTTCCTGCAATGGTGCACGAGGAAGGCGATGAGATATGCCGAATAAGTTGTATCTGTATGTACCCATGTACAGAGTGTAGGTGTTTGGATTCCTCTTCGTTGATAAAGGAGTCATTTCAGAAAGAGGCTATAAGGAGCATGGCCGTGGAGGTTTTGATGACAAATACCTCGCTGGTGAATTTTAACACCGTCACTTTACTGCATGCATGGTGATCGCCGATTCCTGCATACATGTATGTATGATGGATGACTTACATGAGATCTTGTGCCATGGACGTGGTAACAGTGGTACGCAATTGGTACTTTTGGTAGCACAACAGGGAAGAAAAGTCGAAGATACTGAATGCTCAAGGGTTTGAACCTTCTACGATAACTACTTGTAGTGATCCAGCGAATTATTGGTCGTACGTGCAAGAGCCGAGGAGGATGTCGGAAAGTATTACACGCGTGTATGATGGTGTTAACAAATAGCTAAAGGTCCGTATACCTTCTATTGATACAACCAAATAGCAACCATAACCATACACGCAAATAACACAGATTCATGCACTTACATGAAATTGAGGCAGAGTAAAGGGGTGTCGCAATGCGAACAGTAGATAACTTCAAATTTGCTTAATGATGGCTTGTCAAATTAACTAAACTCTATCCCACTTTTATTTTAATTTGCAATGTATCCATGCTTTCTTTTAGCATGGACGTGACCGCTATATACAAACGTGTGGACTCTATTTGTTGCACGTCTTAATTATCGTCTAACATAAATAATGTAATAAAAAGCAAACATCGTACCCTCCTCCTCATCATTTTGAAGCTATTTATCCGGCTCGAAAAATACAAGCGGAATTCGCGGAAAACTTAAATAGTTCAAACCGCATCCCAAGAGATATCACGCATTCTAGACCTACAACACCAGTTCTCAGTGATGAAACCTGGAAAACTTGGTATCTTTCTATGCAGCTACACCTTAACTTGCATGTAATGCCTTCATCTTGTGAGGAATGATCGATGGCTTCGCGACAGAGCCCTTTTCTAGAACGTACGCGCAAGGTGGAATTAATGAACTCAAGCTGCTAGGTACGTAAAATTCATAGTGGGCGCGTGCCTAGTGCCGATTTTTCAATGGGCTGAAACAGCCGTGACGTAAACCTTTTGCGGATTTCCTACTGGTGAAAATAATCAGTTAACGTTAGACGTACATGTAATCATTCTCCACAAGCATGCTGATCCCTGAAATTACGTGATTGGTAACGACACATAATCAGACCTTTAATTTGTGCGCCTGGTAATGCCAGGAGCATGTACATGTACTGGTATATACATCACAAAATAAACTGTAATGCGTAGGGTACCTCGTATAATTCTCCTAAAGAAAACCCAAACACCACATGCATTGTGACCTTGGTGATTTAAATAGAAGAAGATAGAAATCCCGCGTGGCATGTATACTTCACAGCAAATCAATAGCTCCAGTCAGACTGTACGTACACACTGAATGTAATACAATTTGAACGCTCCTACTTGACGAAGATGCAGAGTTTTTGAGCCTCATGAAGTATGGGATCTCGTAACCTCGGCAAGGAGCTTATGCGAGATACTAATAATTAGTGCGTTATGAAGTGGAGATAATAGGTCGTGGACAGCGTTAACCGTACTGAATTATAGCATTGTAACGAACAGTAAGACTTTTATAACGTTTATTACATGTGCTGAACATCAAATGGAACGTTCTATACGAAAATGGGTCTTGTGGATTTTTATTCTATAACATAAAATTTAAATCGATGTGTCTTCCGAAATAGTAACGCTATCGAGTTCCTATTTTTAACACAACATACCACACCATTACTATATGTGAAAACCCATTTTGGTGTCTTACACATGCAGGGTACCGACGTTACAAGGTCCGATACCCCGTAGGGTTCAAAACGGCCACATCTTCAGTTGGTGTGTCCAAATCGGTTCAAAATCGGTACCTATGTAGAAGGGTCCTACCGCTATTGATTTGTTCTGTTCGTTAAAATTTGCTTTATCCGTTATGGAGATACAAGTGTGCAAAGAAATTGCATATTTCCCGGGCGTTACGCGCCATTAACCTATTACGAGGACGTCCTCGAAGCCAGTCGTAATACGTTAATGGCGCGTAACGCCCGGGAAATATGCAATTTCTTTGCACACTTGTATCTCCATAACAGATAAAGCAAATTTTAACGAACAGAACAAATCAATAGCGGTAGGACCATTCTACATAGGTACCGATTTTGAACCGATTTGGACACACCTACCTGAAGATGTGGCCATTTTGAACCCTACGGGGTATCGGACCTTGTAACTTCGGTACCTGTCACGAAATATTCGGTCCGGGTCAAAATTTGGTCCGGCCGGACAAAATATGCCAGCATATTTGGTCCGCCCCCGCCACAAACGGTCCTACTTGTAGCGCATGCGTTTAGAAGTGTGAAAGCACGTGTAACTGCATCAGAAACTGCTAGAGAGATGTGTGCGGATGAAAACGAAGATCTGGTCGAAAAGGCATGTCTTTACTTGTTTGATGGGAGGTATCCTGAGGGTAGTACCAGCAACGACAAAAGAGTCATTAGAAGAAAGGCTGCAACACTTACTTTGAGAGATGGAGAGGTCTTCTACAAAAAACCCAAAAAGAATTCAACTGGGCAAAAGGTAAATATATACATTGCGCGCTCTGTATGGCATCCATGCATTGATGGCTTCGATCAAACAGGAGGTATATGAAGTCAGATACGTTCGCAGCAGCGAGGAAAGGTGCAGCATCTTGAAGGCATGCCATGTGGATATAACATCTGGGCACATGGGTGTCAAGCGTACTTCCCATCGCGTTTTGGAGCGGTTTTTTTGGAAAGGTGCAACAAAGGATATAGAAATTATGGTAAGTGTTAAAAAATATCTCTCATTTCTCATTACATGTATATGTCTCTTACACAGATCTCTACCTGTGACCTCTGTCAAAGGAATAGCCAGAAACTGTCCATTTCAACACCAGAATTGTTTCCAGTTCCAGTCCATTCACCCTGGCATCACGTGGGCATTGATTTTGTTGGCCCTATTTCACCTAAGACCACCTCGGGAAATAGCTACATTCTTACCCTATGTGATTATTTCACAAAATGGGTAGAAGCTGTTGCTCTTCCAACCAAAGAAGCATCAGGAATAGCTAGCTCACTCTTTAAGGTATATATGTGATGTTAATTATATATTCATTTTCCCAATACTTGTGTACTTACTAGATATTTATGAAGATGGGGCTACCTTGCTGTGATCACTACCGACCAAGGGAGTGAATTCAAGAACCAGCTCAGTGATGAAATGATGAAGATTCTGAACATAAAGCACCATCTGATAACTGCATATCATCCTCAGGTAGACAAAATCAAGAGGGTGGGGAGAAGTAGTGCTTAGAATATCAGTAGAAAAATGCGATTCAGGCCTGTTGAGATAAATTGACACCACACACTATTCCATTAAAGATATTTGTGTCTAATGTTTAGGGAGTTGAGTAAAACAATATCAGCAGCTTTTAGACATTTTAATTTGACTGATTTTGGTGTGTACATAACTAATCACTAGTACATAGTTGTACTGATAAAATTTTAAATCTACAAGGTGTTTCCCTACTGTAATAAAAATATAAACTGGTTATTAATGCTAAAATTCCTATCAGCAAAGGAAGACACGCTGATAGATAATTATTTTTATTAACTGAAATAGTCAGAATGAAAAAAAATGGATTCAAACCTCAAAACTCCTAAATAAATCAAATCAAAAAAATCATTACCTCAAATATTGATAACTAATTGGTTTGAATTTATTAGTTGACTATATAGATTGCAATTATTAAACTTAAATGAACACTCTGAAGCTTTTAATAGTTATAATTTAGTAATCTAATATGATGTCAGGAAGTTTTCATTGCTGTTAGTTATTTCTAATTTGTTTGATATAAATAATACATGTAAACTTGGTTTTTTGGGCGTGCACAATAGTAGAATGTTTATCAGCAATTATAAGTTAAACTGCTCAATACAGAAATTTTTTAATCGATTTTTTTCATTTATGAAACACCTCAGTAATTAAATGAATAACTATGCTAATCTGCTTCATGTCTACAGAGCAATGGGTTAGTTGAAAGATTTAATCAGTCTCTACAAAATATGCTTCGCAAGTACATACAAGAAAAGAAGGAGAAATGGGATGATTATTTTGGACACTTGCACATTTGCTTACAACACTTCACGACATGAATCAACAAAATTTACTCCATTTGAGATTATGTTTGGTCGCAAAGTCATTCTTCCTCTTGATCTAGATGCTGGTGTACATCAAGGGCCATGTAATGAAGCTGAAGTTACCATATGTTCTCAAGAAACTGAAATTCAGCAGAAAGAGTCACAGCACAAATCTTTACTGGAGGAAGTGCAGAAAACATTATTTCTGCTCAGAAGAAACAGAAGGAGCAGTATGATAAGAAACACAGTAAGGCTGTCTTTTACAGTGCAGGTACACATGTCCTGAAGAAAGACTTCAGAAAGAAAAAAAGAAAAGGAGGCAAACTAGATTTTCCATGGGTTAGTCACAAGGAGTCTGGGAAAAGGTTTTTACGAGCTACAATCATGTGGAAAAGGTCGTGTTACCACAATTCCAAGAGTTAGCCATGTTCATATTAAAATGTACAAGTCATTGTCCTGTTCACCTTCAAGAAGACTTCAGTCACCATCAGCTTCCAATGAATCACATTCAAGTCCATCTCCTCCAGTAGGACCTGCTTCTACCTCACGATCAGCTGTGTCTCTGTCACCTACAATGGATGAGACAACACTAGCTCTTTCTCCTACTGCAAAGGATTCAGCATCTGCTGTACTGCAAGAAAGTAATCACACAAGTGAACTTGAGACTTCATCCCTACTTCAGTCACCATCAGCCTCCAATGAATCACAATCAACTCCATCTCCTGGCAGAAATTCACCTTCGTTAGGACCTACTTCTACCTCACGATCAGCTGTGTCTCTGTCACCTACAATGGATGAGACAACAGTAGCTCTTTCTCCTACTGCAAAGGATTCAGCATCTGCTGTACTGCAAGAAAGTAATCACACAAGTGAACTTGAGACTTCATCCCTACTCTCAGAGAAGCCAAAGCTTCTGATACCTACTCCAGAATTTTTTCCTAGGGGAGATGGGACTAGATCCAAACGAGAGTGCAATACCAAAACTAAGCGTGTTGCTAAACTGATGCGACAAAACAGTAAAAAGATGACTGTACCATGTCAACCAGCAGTTGAAGTTGAAAGCTACGTTCCTCATTGACAACAGAAGATAAGAAAATGATTACAAGTGGTGGGTGGCTAAGTGATGAGATTGTAGATGCTGGTCAGGAACTGCTGAAATCAATGTATCCTCATATACAAGGGCTTCAAGAGGTTGCACTGGGTATGGTCTTGTCATATAGCATTGCAAAAAGTGAGTTCATTCAGATTATAAACACTGGAAAACACCGTTGGGTAACAGTTTCAAATATCAACTGCAATGATGAAGAGATGCATGTCTATGACTGTGCATCAGGTAGTCCAACTAGTTCTCTATTAAACCAGATTGCAAGCATTGTTTGCACTCCCAAAGACATTATCAAACTTACCTACGTTGATGTGCAAATGCAGCAAGGTTGTGATGACTGTGGGCTATTTGCAATAGCATTTGCTACTTCATTGACTAGAGGAGAACAACCAGGTAGCTTCTTCTATCAGCAAAAGGCAATGAGGAAGCACTTAGTTGATTGCCTTGAGAAGCAAAATATTACTGCATTTCCAATACAAAAGATAAGACGCCATGGATCTAAAGTGAGGCACTCAGCAAATATATCAATACATTGTGTTTGCAGATTGCCAAAATTGGAAGGAATTAAAATGATTGAGTATAGTTATTGTGGGACATGGTATCATATTGACTTATGTGTGTCAGTATCTGCAGATTCCCAACAACCACATACAAAGTGGGCTGTGTGAGATGTAAAAGTTGGACTGATAATTAGTGCTGTTTCTTTGTCAATGATTGTCAATGATTTAGACTAAGTGTGCTTGTCCACTTAATTGTGTTATCATGTTTTCAGTCATATTTATGAAGAAATAAATGCAAATATTTATACATTTTAATTGGAAACATCTGGTCCCGGACCAAATGTCGCTGCCACATTTGGTCCGGGACCAAATATAGCAGCCATATATGGTCCTACCGGACAGAATATGGATGCGACATTTGGTCCTCGGGCGGACATAATATGGCATGGTGGGACCGAATATGGCAGCCACATTCTGTCCGGTAGGACCAAATATGGCAGCCAAATTTGGTCCCGGACCAAATTTGGCTGCCATAATCGGTCCGCCGGACAATTTTCAGGTAGGACATTTTGTGCCGTGACATACCCTGCATGTGTAAGACACCAAAATGGAATTTCACATATAGTAATGGTGTGGTATTTTGTGTTAAAAATAGGAATCCGATAGCGTTAATATTTCGGAAGACATATCGATTTTAATTTCATGTTACAAAATAAAAATCCACAAGACCCATTTTCGTATAGAACGTTCCAAATGACATACTATAATCTGATATTCGTGCTCATGCTTAAAATATGTTAGGAAAAAACAACAAAACTGCATCAGACACTAAATAAGTCACGAAGTAAGCATCTCTTATATAGCTAACAATGCGTAATAGGCTCAATTCCTGCAAACAGTAAGTGAGAGCCGAGCTACACCACCTGCATCTCCTTTCCTCGCTTTACATCAATGAACCCAAGGACTGCTCCAGTCATGATCTGAAAAAAGATATTTGCACGCTAATGGCTCTGGCAGAGACCTCATGTGATAATAATCCTTTCTATAAACACTTGATTTATGCACCTAACTCACCGTGAATATCTGACTGATAATCATTCCAGCAAAAATCAAGTTCAGTTGATAAGCATCGTGGATAGAGTTCACAAATGCTCCAATGTAGTAAAGTATGAATCCACCTGCTGAGATGTAGCTGCTGATAAACATAAAAGTCTAAATTCGTGGTAAAGGAATTTCTGGTACGCGTAGTTCATTGCACACCAAACCTATACTTCGTCGCATACAGTATACAAGCGCGCGCATATGAAAATACGGCATATTCACTGTACTGCTGAGCGGACTGTTGGGGTACCCACTAGCAATGATGTCATCTACCAGAGCTGCGGTCAGGGTACGAAACTAGGGTTCATTTATCAATAAGTTCATTTGTAGCCCAAATCTCATGAGAGTGATGGCTGATACAAATGTAATTCGCGCTAGAAACACCAGCAGTTGCTTGGCAGCACAATGAATAGACCTCCCGTGTCTGCGCGGTGCTAACTTTCCTTCCTGCAAGCGGGAAGTACAATGAGAGGTGTGTAAATGCAAGGATACGATAACCATCAGAACGTAGTGGGCATTGGCTTGAAGCAATAAGACCGCTCGCAGTAGGCACAAGATGAATACCAACGGACCGGCCGCAACGCAGTACCAGAATGCAAATAAACTTGGTTGTGGTCTGGACGATGGGCTGAAAATGCCAAATATAGAATATGGATTGTTTGATCAACTCGTTATGAAATACATGAAGATAACAGTGTATACCTGACGAGATTTCCCCATCCTATGATATAAATGACGTATCCAATGGCAAACAACGAGAGAGAACACAGCGAAACCTACAAAATAATAGTATATATACACACGCATGCACGACTAGCGCATTTCCAATCATTATTCCGAACTGTAAAATCACCTTTCGCGCAATTCCCTTCAATGAAAACATGGTCATCTTTTCAGCTGGCGACGAAATCTTTCTTGTAATTTGGAAGGGCGCAAACATAAAGCCCTTTCTTATCACGCACTTTTTATACCCGTGCTTACAGTGTATATTGTGCAATAATGACCAATTAATCTTGTGGTGAAATCACGCAGGGTGAATTTCTTACGTAATGTATACTTTTGGGATGGCCAGGAATTTCCTTTAGCAACCTTTGAACCATTTATCGTGATTGCAAACTGCGTCCTACGCCTTAGTACATGTAGTTTCATGGCTTTAGAGTTGTACATGTGAATGAACTGGATGAGTCTTTTACTACAATTGCGCGACAAATGTAAATGTGTTGCATATATGACTCATCGTATTTGAGGAGTTGTAAACATGAATTAGATTTACACTTATATTTGACTCGTGGTGTGGCACATCATTTTACATTCCGAAATCAGCGGTCACCAGGATAGTGATGGTGTTCAAAAAGACATCCTAAAGCATGTGTTCCATTGCTAGTACATAGGGCTACTACGTTTTGAATTTGTGTTGAATTGTTAAGCAGTAATGTTATTCAAAACAAAGTTACAATTTCAGCTATTACAATGTATGAAAAATGGCTACTCTTGAATTTTATTAACTAACCGCTGGTTATAAGACTTTTGCCACTTCATTTTTATGTTCAGAAATGGTGTTAGATGCAAACTGTACAAATATATATATACCATTACATTGACGATTTCAGTTCGGGAATGCAAAACATGGCTTCCCATAGACATGTACGCAAAATCAGTTTTTCTTTCCTAAGTATTGTATTCAACTGTTTGTATCTTCACACACAAAAAATGAGTTGCCACCCTTTATTATGATTTGCAGCACAGTGGTATACTTCTTCATGCCATTTGTTTTCTCCATTACCATGGTTCGGGGAGCCTTTCAACAATGATAGGTTACTGACGCCGCCATCTTGACCATTATTGAATGAATGGTCTTGATAACAGATACCCGACCGGCTACATGTACGCGCTTTACTAAATTAAGTTTATTAACTCACAAAATATTAATCATCACATCATTTTACCAAACTCTATTTGATGTAAATAATATTTATTTATACAGAGCTAGAGGCGGATACTAGATATTGGATTTGGTTGTCAAATTTTATGACGGGGGTGGGCGACGCCTTCCGTTTAAGATCGAATACGAAATACAAAAGGTGAGAAAAATCCGATACTTCTAAAATTACACACATAGCTCTGATGAGGTTTCGTCAAATTTGCGCGGCCAGATCCACCAGAGAAACAAATTTGCTCCCATAACGTCTATGTAGAAAGCGCTGTTTATTTCAGTATTCCATTACATGTAGGTAATTTCTTTGGCTAGCCAGACCACCTTCCTAGGTGCATGCGTAAGGTCTGGGCATATGTTAGCCTTCCGCCGTCCATGTACTGTAGCCAGCCAGCAAGTGGGGATGAGGTGGTCTATCTATATGCATGATGCAATATGATATGCATGGGTTTCCGTATATATCGTGCATCGTTACAAACAACATCTATGCACCCTTCAGGCACAACATATTAAGTTTATTGACGTCTTTTTTTCGGTCCAGTGAATGTGTAAAAACAAGGCAACTCCAGTCCTTTCCCTTCTTCGGCTTTCCAGTAATCAAACAGTGCCCGGTGGTCCCGCGTTACATAAAAAATAGAATACATTTCTTGATATGTCCCGCGGTACATGTCCAACAGTATTTGCTTGTAATCCCGGTCTCTTCACAGCTACGGCTGTGCGGACGTGCACATTACTGGGTTCACAGGCAAGCTGCAGCTCTCGAGCATTAGGCGCCCATACATCCATGTATACGTGGTAGCCACTTTACCTTGGCAACTAAAGTGTTTTATGTTGCCATGCAATGCAGTCATTTCAGGGACATGCTTGGCCATGACATGCATATATGGGGTAACTCTGCTCTTTTTGTACCCATGTGAGAAAGGGGTCAAGGATGTAAAATCCAGTATCCACTTTTTTGCCTGACAATATATGAAGTTGTTAGAAAGGATATATATAAAACATTGGTTTACACACCTTGACTTCTATGCTACCATGGTCATTCCAGTTTCCTATTGATACATAGATTTCTTCAAAATCCTATAAATGCAAATATTCAATTATAGTTTGTTTGACATACAATTACCTTCCATAACTCAGTAATAGCTGTGCAACACTCAGAAGGGAGCTGTTCACTAAAATGTGATGGCAGCTTGTGCAATCACCTTCCTCTTTTCTGATCCTCCTAGTGATGTCCAATCAAGCTAGGAACTGTCATCCTTTTTTTCCCAAATACGGAAAGACACACCACATGCCTGTATGGCAGCTTGCAATTTGCATAATGTTTCCCCTAAAAGAGGATCACTCTTCTTCTTTGTGGCCTTTATATCTATCTCTACTGCTTGGGTTATGAGGTTTTCCATGAGGATATCCATATTTCGAAGGAAGAGATGAATTTCATCTGGGACAACATGATCCAATTCCAGAGGAAGTAGAGGAGGATACTTTACACTGTATACATTTTTAGTTCGTTCTGCACACATCTGAATGTGCTTAAAGTGTTCGTCTTTCATGTATTCTTGAAGTGTCAGTCAAGCAGTAACACAAATACATGTATCACATCATGTAAAGACCAATAATTTATCATACCGATCCTTTTCAGGAACTAGACACATAGACAGGCATAGGTCGAGTTTGCTTGACATAACCCCCTTAGCATCAACAGAAACTATTGATGTATATACATAAGAGGGTAATAACAGTTGTACAATAATAACGTGTGTCTATAGACACCTGACCTTCAAGTCTCCTCCTAAGATGATCTCTAAGCAATAGGTCATCCTCTCTACAACTATACTTTTTTTTCCATCAGAAGTTTAATTTCCTCAAAGAGTGGTCCAAGAGCTTCAGCAACAATGTCATGACTTTCAGACATCTTAACAGCAGACGATGTGTGATTATCTAGAGATTCATAAACACAGCATATATAACATGCACTATTGGCTTATAAGACATGCATTCACTATTGGCTTGTGAGTAAATAAATTAATGGTAAACTTACCTCTTGGTGCAAGAACTCTTTTCTCTAGATTCAGCAAAGAAAAGGAGAATATGAAAAAGTTTGAGCATGTGCAGAATTTTGCCCCATCACCACACAGCTTCACTCTTACAGTGTCAGATCTAACTTCTTCATGGAGTTGAACCTAGTTTATAATAAACCATGTTATATTAGTTCAATGGCAACTGGATGTTAGTCGCCTCACCTTCTCCGTTCCAGTGTATTGTTTTTGTGTAGTAACACTGTGTAGCTTAAAACTGTAGTAATGGTACTGTTGTTATTATTATTATTATTATTAGCATATACCTGCAGCAGTGTATCCTTTTCTTTTGAATTAGGTGGATTGGGTGTGCTGCTTGTCTTGCCATTTAGTTCTACTGTCAATGATTGACTAGCTGTATTCTCAAACACCACCTCGGTTGCTGTCAGACCTAACTGCTCAGAAAACCAAAGTACATGCTCTGCAGTTTGTTTCAACATGGCAATCTTCCTACTAACTTGCCGTGAGCTGAGTTTATCCAGTGGTTGGCCTTTCAAAAAATAAATAAAAAGAAGACAGGAGCTGGTGGACATCTAACAAGGACAACAACCTTACTCTGGCTGAACACTTTATTGTTTAGCAGAACGCAGTTGTGAAACAAATCGGCCAAATTGTGCATACGTACAGTGTATACATAATGCTGCATGAGCTGACAGTAATGATTCCGTCGAACGATGTGTGACATCTCGATACAAATGTGTCATACTCAGAAACCACAAATCTCTTAAGTAGATGCTTGACGGATCGATGTTGACGCGAAACCTATATGGGTCAGTTTCCGAGAAAATGAAAAGTGGCTATATATATAAAAAGGTATAAAAATGCTTCACGTTTGAATCGCTAAAACTCCGTAAAGGTTTAAGCTATCAACTTCCTATTTCGAACACTTCTTGCCACACCACCTCTCTCTACGAAAATCGATTTTGCATGGTGGCATACCCTTGCTCCTTGCCGACGTTACAAGGCACAGTACCCCGAGCGGTTCAAAATCCAGGTAGCTCCCTGCAGGAATGTCCTAATCACTACAAAATCGATATGCACGTAAAGGAGTTCTGTCACTATTGATTTCTGCAGATCGTTGATTTTTACCTTATCCGTTATGGAGATACAGCAATGCAAAGTAAAGTCCACGTTTCCCGCTCGAATCGCGCCTTTCTCAGTCCCACTCGGGAGAATGGAAGCGGTTCAAGGACCCATCAGCAACAAAGAAGCTCTTTGTTCACACATTTGGCTTGGATGTTGATGCTGCTGATATAATTCGCGAACGAGTAGCCATAGCTAAAGGTGGAGAATTTAGGTAGTATGAAAGGCATATATGAACTATTGAGACAGTTTGAGACATATTTCACTCACGCTAATGACGTTGATGTGCACAATCCTCTGCAGTAAAGAGGGTGAGCTTTGGAAGAACCTTGCATCGGGAAAAAGTGGGCATAACAGACCCTGTTGGGTGTAATTGAAATGAATGCTTACCTTGCCTTCACATATTTCACCTAAAAATGTATGTCTCATTCACACTTTGTCAGAGCTGTTTGTGCTGCTCTTGCAGAAAAGGCACAATATTTGAACATGGTGGAGACCAGGCATCCATGCACAGCCAACCATGGTCCTCAAAAAAAGTCAGAAATTGAGGAAAACACTGAATGTGAAACAATACTTGAAGAAGATGCAGAGTATTGAGTGAGCCTCATGAAGTATGGGATCTCGTAACCTCGGAACGGTGTTTATGCGAGATATAAAAATACAGCGCTTCATAGAGGAATGGTGCGTTATGAAGTGGAGATAATAGGTCGTGGACAGCGTTAACCGTATACTGAATTATAGCATTCTAACGAAGAGTAAGACTTTTATAACGTTTATTATTATGTGCTGAATATCAAATGACATGCTATAATCTGATATTCGCGCTCATGCTTAAAATATGTTAGGAAAAAACAACAAAGCTGCATCAGACACTAAACAAAACACGAAGAAAGCTTCTCTTACTTATATAGCTAACAATGCGTAATAGGTTCAATTCCTGCAAACAGTAAGTGAGACTCGAGCTACACCGCCTGCATCTCCTTTCCTCGCTTTACATCAATGAACCCAAGGACTGCTCCAGTCATGATCTGAAAAGAGATATTTGCACGCTAAAGGCTCTAGGCATGAGACCAGAAAATTGATACAAGTCCTTTCTTTAAACACTTGATTTTATGCACCTGCATGTAACTCACCGTGAATACCTGACTGATAATCATTCCAGCAAAGATGAAGTTCAGTTGATAAGCATCGTGGATATAGGTCACAAGTGCTCCACTGTAATAAAGTATGTATCCACCTGCTGAGATGTAGCTGCTGATAAGCATGGAAGTCTAAATTCGTGGTAAAGGAATTTCTGGTATACGTATAGCTCATTGTACACCCCACAAACCAAACCTATACTTGCTATACAAGCGCGCATATGAAAATACGGCACATTCACTGTACTGCTGAGCGGACTGTTGGGGTACTCACTAGCAATGATGTCATCCACCAGAGCTGCGGTCAGGGTACGAAACTAGTGTTCATTTATCAATAAGTTAATTTGTAGCCCAAATCTCATGAGAGTGATAGCTGATACAAATGTAATTCGCGCTAGAAACACCAACAGTTGCTTGGCAGCACAATGAATAGACCTCCCGTGTCTGCCTGGTGCTAACATTCCTTCCTGCAAGCGGGAAGTACAATGAGAAGTGTATAAATGCAAGGATACGATAACCATCAGAACGTAGTGGGCATTGGCTTCAAGCAATGAGACCGCTCGCAGTAGGCACAAGATGAATACCAACGGACCGGCCACAACGCAGTACCAGAATGCAAAAAAATCTTGGTTGTTGTGTGGATGATGCGCTGAAAATGCCAAATATGATTGTTTGATCAACTCGTTATGAAATACATGTAAGATAACAGTGCATACATACCTGAGAAGAGTTCCCCATCCTATGATATACATCATGTATCCAATGGCAAACACCATAAGGAAACACAGAGAAACCTACAAAATATAATACACATGCACGACTAGCGCATTTCCACAAAACTATACATATTTCGGAACTGTAAAGTCACCTTTGGCGCAATTCCAATCAATGAAAACGTGGTCATATTTGCAGCTGGCGACGAAATCTTTCTTCTAATTTGGAAGGGCACGAACATAAAGCCCTTTTTTATCACGCACTTTTTATACCCGTGTTTCAAGTACATTGCATATTGTGCAATAATGACCAATTTAATCTTGTGGTGAAATCACACAGGGTGATTTTCTTACGTCATGTATACGTTTGGGATTGCCATGAATTTCCTTTCGCAACTTTGAACCATTAATCGTGATTGCAAACTACGTCCTGCCTTACAAACACAGCATACATGTACATGTAGTTTCATGGCTTTAGAGTTGTGCATGTGAATACATACACACTGGATGAATCATTTACTACAATTGCGCGACAAATGGAAATGTGTTGCAAGTACATGTGTGACATCATATTTGAGGAGTTGTAAACATGAATTAGATTTACACTCATTTTTACAATATATTTGACTCGTGGTGTGGCACATATTGTAAATCTATTATACATTTACCGTTGCATTTACTTCATGTTTGCTTGGATGCGCAATGTTAGCCTTCGTCGACTTTACACTGTAAAACCATCTGGCTCCATCTTAACATATTACTATATAAAGCTTCAGAACTGCTCTTTGCTGCAAAAAAGATGTAGCCTGGCAGGTGTATATGGATGCTACATATTGAACTGTACAGTAGGACAGAGTGAGTAAGGGCATGACCATGGAATCTACATGCTTCGACTGCAATGTCCGGCGAGATCAGAAAGACACATCAGTAAAACTATTTGTTGCATGGCTACTGTGCTATGTTCAGCATACATGTACATGTACATGCACAGTAGAGAACGCGAGTAGAGAACGCGAAAAATGTTTCGTTTCGTGCAAACAAAACGACATAAAACTATGCACTACTTTATCCGTTAAGACGAAACGTTTACGATTCCAAAACGTGGCACCTTAGTTGTTATATTGGCGTTGATTGATTAGCTAATGCTACATCGAATGCGTGCGCATATAGCACGCGTTTAGTTTTTCAGGCGTTTCGTTTTGTGCACCTGTACACGTTGCGTTTTTTTTCTTTTTCAAAAATCTCAAACGTCAGTACGATGTCAAGACTGCGTCGAAGCGCACGGGAGAGGAATGTAAGCGTCTCGGAATTTTATAACTACGACTGTCTCCCTCGATCGTATAGAACTGTTTACAATTGTGTTGTGGCCAGATGAAGACTCTGTTACTGCTGTGGACGTAGAATCATTCATACCGGAAGATCGCACCATCGGATGCAACTGCACCATAAAGGCTGGAGCACACAGATACACAGGAAGATTGGCTGCCATCGGTAAGTACCGGTATTTGGCGATTGAGTACGATGTCATACGTGTATCGGAATGATCAAACCAACCCATTTGGTACTGATTGGTTGTGCTCCACCATCAATCTTATTCTTATTACTTGATGATAAAGCACAGTGAAAATGGTGGAGAGCAAGCAAAGACAGTGAAAATGGTGGAGAGCAAGCAAAGACGCTCTACCTCTTTGCTTGCTCTCCACCATTTTCACTGTTCGCTCTACCTCTTTGCTTGCTCTCCACCATTTTCACTGTTGGATGATACTTGATTCTGGATTAACCTTTTTCAGTTTGAGTAGTACTACCGCCCACTTTGTCAGCCATAAAGCTAATGACTGGATATTACAGCGTAGTTATTGAATTCATCCGAAAATGGAGCGAGTTTTAAGCCTCCACTTTGGCAACCAGAATTGTAATGGAAAAATAAGCTGTTACACAATTTGGGCTCAAACGATGCACTAAATACCATTCAGAACAATTGAACACTTCATTTAGCATGAACCAAGTGGTTCACAAATATAAATGCCTAACACTTTTTCATGTAGTCCTTAAAAAGAACGTATTGCTTGAAAATGCACAAACGGTTTTCCGGGTTCAGAATCTAGCGGATTCTAGCCCAGCCAAACGATTATAAGCGGGAGACGCACGCATCCCCTGGCCGTGTATCGCAGGACATTAATTGCCAGTGGTGATTGTGTATAGACGGCCATAAACGAGTGATTGAACAGCTAGGACAGACTCAGTGCCCTGGTGTGATCAACCCTCCGAATGCCATGTACATCAGTTCATTCTTTCTCAGACCATCCCTTTAGGCCACTCCCACAGTATGCCCATGGTTTACCCTGACCATTCCCACATCTCAGGAGCTCTTGCCACCTCCCCCCACCCCTTTCTCCACGTGCATGTTCTCCCTAACCTTGGCCTCACCCTCCGCCACCACAGGTTCTGCCCCAGTTGCCCCATATTGTCAACCTCTCCAACCTGGCCTCATCCTCTTTATCATCATTATAAGACCAGCTAGATCAGGACAAGAAATTTGATTTCTCTGAGGACAGTGAAGGTTCTCCTGTGAAACTGGTTCACTTTGGAGAGACCACTGTGGTATTGGATAACTTTACAGAGGGGGAGGAGGGGGTGTAGGGTACGGTACATCAGACCCCTGCGCACTCTACCCCTTAATGCTGGCCTCAGCAACTTACCCCCTAATGCTGGTCTGGGTTCTGTACCACCTAATGCAGGTCTGGGCACACTACCACCTAATGCTGGCGTTGGGACTGTGCAGTTATGTATACACCATTCGAACATCTAGGACAGACTCAGTACTCTGACATGACCAAACCTACCATGTCCAGCTTCATAGGACATCAGTCCATTCTTCCTCAGACCATCCCTTTAGGCCACTCCCAGAGTAGCTCTCCAATCTTGAATATTGAAATGTGAATAGAAAACTTTTTGGAAAGGAAAGTTATTTTGGTCTGATTTCATCTATATTTCTGAGATATATGAAAAATGTGACTTATCTTATTGTCAATTTGTAAACATGCAAAACAGAATGTTCAAAAAAACAACATTAATTGATATTCATGTATATAAAAATATAGAAGTGTGCATGCATTGCACTGCATGCACAGGGAGGAAGTAAAACATTCATGTAAGGCCACCAAACTGGTATGCACTCATTGCACACATTGCATGCATGCTCCAATATACATGTAGATGCATCAATGGGTTTCTCATCATTTGAGCTACTTTATGGGCATAAAGTCAGAGGACCACTAGATTTTCTTCGAGAGACTTGGTAGGATAGCCAGAGCAGCTCAGAGAGTGTTGTTTCCTATGTGTTGGCTGTTCAAGAGACGCTGGCTGGTATGACAGAAGTAGTGAAAGAGAATTTGGTGCAAGTTCAGCAAGTTCAGAAGCAACGGTATGACAGAAATTCTCGTGATAGCG
This sequence comes from Ephydatia muelleri, assembly GCA_013339895.1. Classification (NCBI taxonomy): domain Eukaryota; kingdom Metazoa; phylum Porifera; class Demospongiae; order Spongillida; family Spongillidae; genus Ephydatia; species Ephydatia muelleri. The sequence goes on along the minus strand of JABACO010000001.1, from coordinate 29,063,088 downwards.
AGTTTGCTATCGGGGATCAGGTGCCAATTATTTTGCCTGACAATTTGGAAAACCTACTGGCACAGTGGCAGGCCCCTATGCCATCAAGAAAAAGTGATCTCAGTCATTTACGAGGTTCACATGTGCGACAAAAAGAAAAGGTAACGAATATTCCATATATGATCATGCTGTGGAAATGGCATAAACCGATGTCTGATTGTCTTTTGGCTGAGGAGGTGTGGATGATCATGATGGTGTGGAAGAAGAGGATGAAATACCATTGTGTAAGGATGATGGAGGAGTGGAAGAACCAAGGATCAATGATTTGCTAACTTCTCAGCAAAAAGAAGACTTGAAAGAGCTAAGGGTTCACCCACGAAGGACAGAAGTTGTGGAACACCAAATTGAAATTGGAACAGCAAGTCCAATCAGTTACCCCAATACAGGTTACCACATACCTACAAAGTGATATTGAGAAGAAGGAGCTTCAAATGATGGAGCGACATGGCATTGTGGAAAAGTCAGTGAGTGATTGGTCATCACTGTTGCTACTGGTGGGGAAAAAAGGATAGGATGTGGCGGTTTTGTGTGGATTCCCGCAGGCCAAATAGCTTATCCAAGGCGGACGCATATCCTATGTCTCGAGCTAAACATATCAATGCTCTAGACATTACAAAGGGTTATTGGCAAGTGCCTGCTGAAAAGTCTGCACGTCATAAAACTGCACTTGCAATCCATTTGGATTATAACAGTTTCGGAGAATGCCTTTCGGTCTGGAAGGGGCCTGCAACTTTTCAACGGTTGATGGACAGCCATAGAAGCAGTGAAAAATGTTTATGAAGCCAACCACAAAGAGGAACTTGCGTGCATTTCTGGGAATCACAGGCTATTACATGTATTGCAAGTTCATTCCACATTTTGCACTTCGTTGACAGACCTGACTAGAAAAGATGTTCCAAATATAATGCAATGGACAAAACAGTGTGATGATGCCTTTTAATAGATTGAAGCAGTGCTTGTTCTGCGAGCCTGTTCTGAGTTGTCCTGATCTTAATCTTCCTTTCATTCTGCAGACAGATGCATCAGGACGAGCGGTCGGAACAGTGCTGAGCAAGTGAATAAGAGCGGAGAAGAGCGGTGAAGAGCATACTACAGCAGAAACTACTACCATGTGAGGAAAAGTATTCTGCTGTAGAAAGGAGTGTTTGCCTAGACATCTTAGATTTCAGACATTTCGTGTGTGCCTATTATGACGCCCTTTCACTTTTCAGACAGATCACACGTCCTTAGAGTGGTTGGACAGCTTAAAGGAAAATAGCAGTAGACTGACACGGTGGAGCCTGGCTTTACAGCCTTACCAGTACAAGGTCGAATATCGTGCGGGTTCAAGTAAATGCCAATGCTGGTGCTCTTTCTCGACTGGAAAGTGGACAATTGCTTCGCAGGAGAAGGCGAAAGGAACCAAATTTGACACATCAGATGTGAATTGCTATTAGTGGGACTGTGCAGGTTTTGGCTTGTTTGAACAGGACTATGGCTGCCTAGGTCATTTAAGCTTATATTAAGGTTCACTATGCTTGCATACAGGACGGGAGTTATATTGAGAGTGTCATCAATTGTATTGTAGTGTAGTAGTAGTGCTGATCATAAATTTAAGCACCACCTGGTGGATGATACTACTGCCTTCACCTAGGGTCGTCTATCAGCTGGCATACTACCATTCAGGAAGCTTACCATATGTGGACCCATCTCTGCTAATGATGGCATCTGTAAATGTATACACTTTGCGTAGAGTTTGCGCACAATCGGACTGTAGATAGCCTCAGGCAGGGGACAGTCATGGAGCCAAAGCTCTCTAACTACTCTTCTAGTCACATGGCTGTATTGTATTAGGTTTTCAGCAATTACACAAGGGCAGGTACAATGGTAGGATCAACTCTAGATCTGCTATGTATACAAAACAATATTTTGAAAGGTGTTGTTTTACATAAACACTGGACATGAGAATACATAAGTGAAACCTAAAAAGGAAAGTGTTTATGATACCACATCAACAAAGCCACACCCGCAACTCTGTTCTGCAACACTAAGTTTTCCACAGTTGAGGTCAGCAATAATGCTCAAGGTCTTCATATCATCCATCCACTTGTCGCTGCCAGTGACTTTGTCTGGTCTGCCTGTAACAGAGGGCATAGTCATGAGCCATCGAATCTTTTTTATGTTCTCCACTTCATATTTTATTTTTATCTATCTGTCCTGTAATTGATGTACTGGTATGCGGGGTCTTGGGTCATGATGCACAACACCTGATGAAGTGCCTGTGTGACCAAATTGCGATGAAGTGGGAGAAGTCACATTCTGAAGTAATGGGATGTGTTTGTGCCAGAATGGCTTTTGCTATTTTACGTGCAACAAACCTTTGCTTGCGTGGATCCAGGGTAAAATGGAGAAGTGGACATGGCATGGATGATGGAGCTGACCTCCTTCATTTTCCTCACTGATGTGGTTTTTTTATTTTCCAAAAGTGTTCATTTCAATGCAACTATATATTTTGTCTAAGTGTAATATGGAATCATGTACTGGTATATGTAAAATTGCTAAAAATATGTCAATGAACTTGGGTAGTAGTATGTAACATGTTACACATATGTAATATTGTGTTCAAGTTAACGAAGTCCTCTGAACACCACACAAGTGGATATAATGGCCCATTTAATCAGATTGGGATAACTAAAATACAGCTAACTAAAACGATCCTGGGATTTTGAAAATGACAAATGAAGCATGGATGGGCAGCCACATCACATAGCCACACACAAGCTCACACAGTCACACACACAGACACACAGACACACACACTCACATCACACACAACACTTTGAAAAATAGTATATTCATAGGAAATTGAAATTTTCACCCAGTGTTATAATATTGCAGGTAGGTGAAATAAATATTGTACATGTAGTTGAATTAAATAAATAGTACAATCACTCACGATCCTTTAAAAACAAGTAGATGCAGTGATCAAATTATTAAAACTGAAATTTTATGTTCATGTTGCAGTGCATGGGTAAGCATGTAGACTGATAAGGATGGAGGTGTGGGAACTTGGTGTTTGTGAAGGGTGCAGCTGCATCTCGAATGAAGGAAGAGCACATGATCTAGGGAATGAGTCTTCAGCTGTGTGTGTGTGCATCATGCAGGTACATATAGGGTTGGCAAAGAAGTGTTTGAATCAGTCTAGGTATATTCACAGCCACTGACAGACCTAACCTGCTTTTTCTTCCCATATTGTGAGCATGTACGTAAGGTTTACTTGTGAGTTAAAGTATGTCAATACAATTGCCATTCCCAACATACAACCTACGACATCTGGAAACAATACATAATGATGTGATCTCTCCATCATACCTAATGCTAGCTCCTGTGCAGTGGCCACTTTCCACATCTTGGACATCTTGGATGCTGCAATGGTGATAATAAAACCTAACCTGCATCAGTGTAAACAACTGCCATGGCAGAAATCCCCATTCCCAAAATCATATAAAAAGATCAATGAGCAAATAGGACAAACATACCATCCAAAGAAAGCAGCAGTGCTACTAAACTGAAATACTTCATTTTAGATATTGATAGGACTTTGGCTCTTGTGAAGAACTGAAATTCTGAATTTGACCTAAATGAAGATAAAGTAGAGTTGCAAAGCCACTAATATTCTAGAATCTCCACTGCAATATCTGGGTGGGAGGAGTCATTTTTTGACTTCTGTCGGTCATTATCATGAGAAGTCAGTACAGCAAATATCTGTACTAATGACAAGTATCGCTTGAGAATTATACAGTACTTTCTCCTGCAAGTACATCACACATATTTACACAAATATCATCATGAAGAAAGGGATGGTTTAATAATTCTGATAAATGGTACCAATTAACACCTTGGTAAATGATAACCAGCTTGTGATTAGGACTTTTAATGAAATGTACACTTTTGTTCATCATGAAGAGTATTTTAGAGGTTCTTAATGTCATTACTTAATCATTTGATTATTTGACTACTAATGGCTATAAAACTTCCAAATTAATGAAATACGCTTAAGCGTTGTGCTCATTTTGAAAAACAATGAATTTGTTTGAATAGGTCATGTTATGAAAATGGTGGTTAGCACTAATTATGTGACTGTTGTGTTACATAATACATGGAAATTAGCATGCAAATATTATACTTCTTTCAGAGTACAAGATACACAGCACATACACACACCCTAACATACCAGTTTTGCTTGACTGTATATGTAAGTGTATGTGCATGTTGTGGGCTCTTGACTCACAAGTGTGCATGTGACTTTCCTTATAAATATAAGGTGGCACTAAATGGAGTTGTGAGCAACATTTAACGTCTCTGTAATATCATCCAGGATCAGTGGATGTAGAATTCACCAGAGAGAACAAGCTTGCTGGCGACCTTTCTGATCTATTGGTCTGTGAGAGACTGCATGTAAGAGAGAACATAATGAGCCTGTTGCATGGTGCCTGCACTGTATGCTGTTACATGAGTGTCTGAAGACTACCAGTATTCCAACATCTATGTTCTGATTGTAGTTTGATCAATTGGACCATGTGCACATGTGGTTTGGTTGACCCTGATGAGGGCCATGTCCTCCTTCCTTAGTTCCTCCTCTGTGGGTTCAAGTAGTCTTGTGTGAGGTAAATGAAAGGCAGCTGTACATGCGACATGTGTACATATATCTTAGCATCTACATAATTGAAACAACATTGAAGAACTCAGGCAGTACATGTAGAACACAACTCTGTATTCTTTGTCTAAAGGTTGGGAACTACTGGTGCTTGGTGATGTGACCTACAGCTTCAACTCTGTACTCTTCCTCTGATAGCTGGGGACCCTCCATTGTTCAGTTCAGCCATGATATCAGCACCAGCCAACACAACTTTTCAATTGCTGCAATGTTTATGAACCTTTGATTCAGGACCAATACTACACAACTGTAACGGATGTGCCAAATATGAATGACATGCAAATTTTGCTATATGACACCAAACACTTATTATTCATTTTGAATAATTAGACATTGAATACATGTACGTTTAAAAACGCATAAACTTTCATAACCTATCCAATAATCGAGGGCGTTGTTTCTGAATGGCTGAGGACGGGTTATTCGAAACGGTTCGTTTCAAAACCCTCCTGAAGAAATTCCAACTAGCAGTCGCTCTAAAAGGCACGCTAGTAAAGCTGCCTCGTCGACATGGACGGAGCTGAAAAAGCAATAGAGTCCCCGAGGAGCCGTTAGCAGGTGTAATGAAGCGTTGGCAGAAATGCTCAGAAAATACAATGCCAGCAAGTGACAGGGAAACGGAGGAGGTCACGTGTAGCGATTCAAGAAGATTCTGCCAAACAACTAGATGCGTTGGGTCAATGTTTGCCTGACCTCACTGACTCAGAAACAAAGTGCGCATGTACTCTGTACACCTGCTAACGGGTCTCCTCGGGGACTCTTTCGCTTTTTCAGCTCCGTCCATGCCGACGAGGCAGCCTTACTAGCTGCCTTTTAGAGCGACTGCTAGTTGGAATTTCGTCAGGAGGGTTCTGAAAAGATCGCTAGAAATAACGTCCTCAGCCATTAAGAAACAACGCCCTCGATGATTAGATAGATTATGAAAGTTTATGCGTTTTTAAACGTATTCAATGTCTAATTGATCGAAATGGCGACGTTACCAAACCACTGGTTTTTTTGAGCTTGTTTTCTACGCTACGTTTAACGTTACAGGCCGTGGATGGAGCCATTTCGATAGTACACGTATCGCACAATGTAATCTGAGTGCTATAATAATCTTCGCAAGAGGAAAAACCTGACCTAACACAAACACACCTAAAATGGTGGTGTTTCTATCAATGCAACTGTAACGTTCGATCCGAAGTTGAATGCGTAAGACTCAAACGTTGAAGACATAGATGTACTAGCAATATCATTGAAAAAGACGAAAAACTCAGGCAGAAATCAATGCACAAGTTGATTTGGAAAGGGGTAGCCAAATTCGGTAATAACTAACCATTGGAATCACGTGATGACATTCTTTTTCAAGTTCATACTGCCAAGTCATATCACAATAGTGGTATGTATTATTTTTAATTTATCCTATACTACTACTGAAAAATACAACATAGAACATAAAGCTTTGGGGAAAAAACATATTGGCCACACAAAAACACTTCTCATTACAACACATACATACACAATCTTACTCACGCAGACATAAGAATAGACAGTCATATGGTAATATTGAAACCCAGTGAGCGAAACGACAAAGGTTGTGTACTAACACCTTCAAAGATTGGACTGATGCTCGTCACAGAATGCTGACATTTAGTGTCTGGTAGGTATTGGGAAGTATTAAGAGATCTGAAGGCAATGAAAACAAGGCAACAAGAAACAATCACTGGACTGTTAAATTGAAATAAACCATACACAATCCTACAGACACACACACACACACACACACACACACACACACACACATACTCACACAAACTATAACACACACACAAACACACACATACACAAACTACAAACTTCACACACAGTGTCTGAAGTCTGAACGTCTGGTGGTTATTGGGAAACACTACAGGCAATAAAGGCAAGGCAACAAGACACTCACTGGACTGTTGAATTTGAAAGAAGCTCACACAATCTTTTACACACATGTTCACACATGTGCGCAAGTGTTCAGTCAATCTCTGCATATCACAAAAGAGCAAATAGCTCTAACTACTTTACACATAATATGAGGCCAAAAAGTTAGCAACTACTTGTGCACAAAGACTTAATGCTCTTCACTGAATGCTGACATCTTAGTGTCCCGGGTTAGAAGGAAGAAGTAAAGGCATGGCTGAAACGCTTACAATAAACAGTACCTGCATTCGGCAATTATATTCTAATAGAAGCACTCATGCACTGTTTGTTTATGAAGTCATACCAACGATACACATGCTCACACAACATCTCTACACAGACACATGCGCATACAGTGATAGAGTCACCCTACATTTACTTGTGATGAACAAACAAGGGTTTGGAACTTATAAAACTCTAAAGATTGGAGTTAGAGATAGAACAGAATGCTGACAGTTTATTGTCTGGATTAAGACAGATAGAATAAAGAATCTGAATGCATGAAGGTAAGGACACAAGAAACAGTACTGAATTGCTGAACTAAAGTTCTTCTAAAGATTACACTGAACGCTCTTCACTAAATGTTGACAGTTTAATTATTGCCTGGAGTTATTTGGAAGGAATGATTAGCTTAGAAATTGGTACCAAAACTACTGTAGTAGTTGATTTCAAAAGGATCATGTAGACACATCAACACACAACATGCTACACACAACACAATACACACACACACACACACCTTACACACACACACACACACACACACACACACACATGATTATAAGATGATAATAGGCATTACCCCAGTTACATGCTCTTGAAAGCATTGTTTTGAATGAGTGCATGCAGGTCGTACGTAGCTATACCCGCTAACACAGTACATGTACAGTGGAGAACATCATACTTGTTTGTGTGTGTGTGTGATTGTGTGTGTTAGCTTGTGTGTGATTATTGTGTGTGTGAGTGTGTGTGTGAACTTGTGTGTTTGTGAGTGTGTGTGTGTGTTAGTTTGTGTGTGTGTGATGTGTGTGTTAGCTTGTGTGATTGTGTGTGTGTGATGTGCGTGTTAGCTTGTGTGATTGTGTGTGTGTGTGTGAGTGTGTGTGTGTGTGATTTCTTTCTGTTTAACAGTCCAGTGACTTTTTCTTGTTGTCTAGTCTTCATTGCCTTCAGATCTTTTGATACTTCCCAAACCAGCAGTCACTACCATGTCAGCATTTAATGATGAACACTCAGTGTTGAATACCAAATCTTTGAAAGTGGTAGTATGAAACCACTATACTATAGTATACAGCACCTTGAATTGCCATACTGTTTCACTTGCATGACTGCCATTTTTAAGATGCAACTGCACAATTGACACCTTCTGCGCATTCGTAAGCCTTTGCTAATAGAACCCAGTAACAGGGCCATCCTGGTGGTCTCCTCCTCTAAGGAGATGCTCCCACCTCTACCATCCGTTGATTCTATTTTAGTTTCTTCGTCTGCAGAGGAGTCAAGCTGTGTGGAAGAACAGAGATACTTATTTGTATCCCTGAGGTCGAAAACAAACTCGAACACTGGACAGGTCCTACAATGGTAGATAGTTTGTTCATGTTTATTGTATGTGATGCTGGTTTGTGTTTCTTTTTCATTTTTCTGTATTGTGGTGAGCTCACTCAATCTGTTTACTGTGGCTTGTTTTTTATTATTTAGAGTAATGAGAAAGTATTAATATATATATGCTTCTGGCTCAAACTGGTTCAAGCATGTGAACAGAGTTTAACCTGAAGGCCAGAAACAAAAAGAAACCATTTGAAGCATTGAGGTGGTGGTTAGGGTTGGACACATCTGGTGGGTCTCTGTGTCCTGTCTGCTCTGTGAAAGCCCTGGACCCCCTTGGGCATCATGCCATTACATGTACTCATGAGGCGATGTAGTGACCCAACATAACCTGTTGCGGGATGTTGTGGCTAACCTTTTCCGTCAGGCCCACATGGGAGTCACAGTTGAGGTGGGCTATGGTCTTACATCTGATGGTAGCCTCTCACGTCCTGCAGATGTCCTGGTAGCAAGATGGGAGAGGGGATTGCCTGCGGCTTTGGACATAACTGTGACATCCCCACTTACTCCTGACATCCTTGATGAGTCTTGTTCGACAGCTGGGATAGCTGCAGTAGCTGCAGAGTCCCGCAGACATGTTGCTAATGATGTAAAGTGTGCTGATTTGGGGTGGACCTGTGTTCTATTGGCTGTGGAAACTTATGGGAATTGGTGTAGTGAGGCCCAAGAGACATTTCTCTCTTCTTGCTGCAAGCCACAGTGTGACAAAATCAAAGGCAGTAGCTGACATTTATGGCCGTCTAAAACTCACCTTAGTAAGATCTGTGGCCAGGGTTATCCTGCCTAGGGGTCTGTTGTGTTTTCTTGGAAATCAGGATTTCAAATGAATATGATTACACAGGCACAACTATAAATCAGCTAACAACTACAGCTAGTGTACGCTAAAACAAGAGAAAAAGAAGTGACTCAGAACACATGGTGTATGTGTTAAATACTCCAAGAAGACATAATGGCTTCAGGTTACATGGTCCATGGTCAGAACAGGGTCTAAGGCCAATATAATTAGGTCATGCATATGCATGTATAAATCTCTAGGTTAAGAAGTATGCTGTTTTTGTAAAAAATATGAATATATGAAATATCTATGTATTCTTGTATCTAGAACCGAAATAGTAAATAGAACTTCAATTGTGGGCCATAAACACACACTCCTTGTACTACTTTTGCTGCAACGTGCAAACATTGTAGGTAAGCCCTACATGTAGCTCCGCGTTTGAAGTAAAGAGTGGCGAACACTCCCCACTGGTGGAATTACCTTAATGTACCCTATGTGAAAATTGACATTTGAACACTAATACCTATGTTCTAATAATAGCTAGGCACACGCTAGCTGTGAGTCTTTCCATTCTCGAGTAATAGTAAATATACATGCGCATATACAGAAATTTGTATTGCAGGCCTTGTGTCTGTGCGTTTTTATGTAGATGTGTGGGTCGTGGTGTGTATTTGTGTACATATGTGTGTATGTGTGTGTGGTCTTTGTGTGTGTGTACATGTGGTGTATGTGTGTACATGTAGTGTATGTGTGTACATGTAGTGTATGTGTGTACATGTAGTGTATGTGTGTACATGTAGTGTATATGTGTGTGCACATGCTGGGCAGTGTTTGTGTGTATGTGCATATGTGTATGTGTTTGTGTGTGGTGTGTGTATGCATGTAAATAGTGCTTATAAATACTAACGTTTGAAAAACACATATACGTGCTAATATGTATTTTTTTAATATAATACGGTCGGTTTCATTTCTTAAATTTTTAAGTGGCTTTACTTTACCAGGATCCTACTCACCCAAGCAACCAACCTTCCCAGCGGACCATATGTTCCCACCATTTCCTGAAACCAGCAACCATCCTACCCTCCCCAGCAACCATCCTACCCTCCCCAGCAACCATCCTACCCTCCCTAGCAGGCATCCTACCCTCCCCAGCAACCATCCTACCCTCCCTAGCAAGCATCCTACCCTCCCCAGCAACCATCCTACCCTCCCCAGCAACCATCCTACCCTCCCCAGCAACCATCCTACCCTCCCTAGCAAGCATCCTACTATCGTATACAGCCATGTAACAAACGTGCATGCATGTACACAGGCCCATGTTCTTTTATAGGTGTTATGCAGGTATATAGACCCTAGCTGGAATTTTTTACGATGTCCTTCAGTAGTTTCTTCCAACCAGGGTTGCCGTAGGCCAGCCAGGGGTCTGGCCTGAGGCCGGCCGGCCTGACTGCCTGGCCTGATAGGCCGACCTGTCAGGCCAATCAATTATAAATTATTCGGTGTTCAATTAATTGATACGCATGCAAAGTGATTATGCCTCCGCTATGTCGATCGACAATTCTCCTGGTCCATCATCTTTAAACACTCCTCTGCCTTCCACTCATCACCTCAAACCCTCAAACCTTGTTCTAACCCCGATCTGTGGGAATAAAACTCCGAGGAGCTTGTTAGATTTGTACCTATGCGAAAGCTTAGCGGTAGCTCTAACACATCCGCTGTCTGGTCCCAATTTCAAGATTCATACATCAAAGGAGAAAAGTTACGCGGATAAAGCTTGGTGTGTTTATTGCCACAAGCCGTTCGCCAGGGAACACTCTACTCTTTTTAGGCACATTGAACGGAATCACAAGGATCAATTAAAGAAAGAAGACTCAGTAGTGTGTTCCAAAAAAGAAAAGACAATTCTGACAGCCAAGAAATCGCAGCTGGAGCAGTATTTTACATCTCAAATCCCGCCTCTCACAAAAAATGAGCAGGATAAAGCCATGAAACTCTTAGCACATGCATGGTGCGAAAATTTACTTCCCCCAGTTCTTGCCGACAGTCTAACTTTCAGTGAATAGTTTCATGCATTTCAAGAGGTTCCTTTGAGATGCCTGGCAGGACAAAGATCACCAAAATGATAGATGAGTTGTATGAGGATATGTTGAAGTTGAAGGACATGCAGAAGCAATCCAGTTCTGTTTCGCTCACAAAAGATGCAGCAAAGATGCCAACAGGTGACTCATATGTTGCCATCACAGGCCACTGGATCAGTTCAGGTTGGGAACTGCTGTCAGCTGTGTTGGCCATAAGCATCAGTAATGTTTCACATACTGCACAGGAGATTGGATCACTCATTATGGAATTGGGGATCAAGTATACATTAGATGATAGGCTGGATGCAATTGCTACAGACAATGGTGCAAATTTTGTGGCCGCATGGAAGACTTGCTGGAGAATGGGATATGTGAAGAACATGCGATGTGCTTGTCATACTCTCCAATTGTCAATAAAAAACCATATTGACCCACCAAAGCCAAAGAATGCCTCTGCATCAACAAATGCAACTAGTGGCTGACACCTCTACAACAGCAGACAATCAAACAGCAACTTCTGAAGGAAATGTTTGCTGTAGCAGGGGTTCCTTTTAATAATGATGCATTAGAAAAAGATGGATCAAATGTGCCAAATCCCACAAAGTGAAGACCATTTGAGACTGCATGTGATTTTCTAGATGATTATGATGATGAATCTACTAAAGCTGCTAGGCAGGCTAACAGTGATGAACAAGATGCATATAGAAGTCTTTGTGACACAGTTAAGGAGGAGTAAGATCTTTGGCTTCGACTCCATGAGATCAGAGCAGTAGATTCTACAACCTATTTAGATCCTATTGCAATACTTGCACGGAAGTACCTCGCTATTCCAGCTTCATCTGCCCCTTCAGAACATGTTTTTTCAAGAGCCAAGTTGATCCAGGAGCGTCAACGATGGAATCTACTTCCCCAACGGCTGGAAGCATCAATTATGCTAAAGCATAATGCATGGCTGCTTTGAATGCATTAAGCCAATATTATGCACACTCTTGCTCAGTCGCTACACATGAATACAACGGTATTTGAATTCTGCTGCTTTTTGTCAGTTATTAATTATGAATGATTTACAATTGTGCATTTGGTGAATGTGTAAAGTCATTTCAGTACTTCGAATTTGTATTTATTGGTTGCACCAAATCCTCCGTAATAAGATATTATAATACTTGTGTATACTGAATATAAAAATGTAATTAGGAATGAAGGATTTGAATGCACCATTTGACGTCAATAATAGTTGATGAATTGAGTTTTCAATCAGAAGCCCGCCTAACATATTGCATGATGCTTAGGGTGGGCGTGGTCCGGCCTGATAGGTTAGACCCCTGGCCTGACAGGTCAGGCCAGGCCCCTGGCCTGTCAGGCCGGCCTGACAGGCCGGCTGGCCTTTGGCAACCCTGCTTCCAACTTCTTTTCATGGCTGCCATATCTTGAGCCAGTTTTGGGGAACAGAAATGCAATTCATGCGCACCATGTATGCATTAATTTCATTGGCGCGTGAACTGTGAAACAACGGATGCGGATGTGCGCGATATATAGATATTATATTGCCCGTTAATTTCAGCAATGTGTCATTAATTTCTACCATGCTACATTCTACACAATACATGAACTACGACATGCATGAATTAATGTTCGAAATTTCTACCATGCTACGTTCTATGAACTACGACATGCAAGAATTAATGTTCGAAATTTCTACCATGTTACGTTCTATGAACTACGACATGCATGAAGCCGAATAACTATGATCGTGCGTCTGCCATCAATTAATTGCAAATTGCACGAGATTTGCACAGAACTGCGAGTTTTTCTTTAGGTTTGCCATATGACATTCTGCTCCGGCTGATGGTTATGTTAGACGGACCGGTTACCGGGGAAAACAGCGGCAGGGCAGTGACTGTGAGCAGCGGCCCGGTCGGACCGTTTATTGTCTGCACAGCGAGCTGAGAAAGCGCTACCTGGTACTGATTACTTCCCAGCGAGAACGTTATCGGCGCGAGAGTGTAGACCTTGATGGGATAGTTACTCATAATGCTGGCAACGGCACTTCCAATGACTTGTACGAAACCGCTGACGAACTCGCTTATGACGTCGTCGAAGGGCCAAGGAACTCCGGGGAGATCAATGTGGAGGTCAAAGTTGTCCAGGCTCTCGATGGTCACAATAATGTCGTCGGAGCTGCCGGACGCCTGTGCAGTTACCGCGGCGGTCAACGTGGCCGTACCAGAGATGTCGGCGCCTATGGTGATGGTTGGAACGATGCCGCAACTTAAGCTCACCGACGCACTTCCAGAGACGTTGACCGTGCCGGTGACTGCGCTGCCCGAGCCGGGGCTCAGAGAGAACGCAGCCTGCAATTTCAAGTTGTACTGTGCCGAAATTCCTATGTCACAGACAAAAAATATCGTAGCTGTTGTTCCACGATCCCGACGGGCTGGGCAGGACGTCATTGGCAACGTCATTCAGAATGGTGGTGTCGACAGCGATAAATACCAGGCCAGTTGGCCAGGGCGTGCCTTGTGGAGGAACAACTACAGGGCTTGTCAGTCCGGAGTAGGCTACAAGCATCTCGCCCCCCGGATTATTCTCTGTCGTCATCACTGGAGTCATCAATGTTACGCCGAGGAACGAGAGACTGGGTATAGTGATGTGATTCAGGATGTTCGTGTTTAGATAGGTGGCCAGAAAAGGTCCTACCGCATTGGTGAGCAGCTCCGAGAGTATCGGATTGCCGTTTACGGTGATTTGACTCACTGCTACCGTAATGCTGTAGCTGCCATCTAAGTTAGTCGTTACGTTAGCACCCAAAATAATCGATGCTACAGTCTGGGTGGGTGGTGCCTCATTCTGGTAGTTAACGGTGAGAGCGACCTGGCTGCAGGTAGCTGTAATGGCACTCTGCGTCAGGAAGGCGACCGCCTCTTCCAGACGTTCGGCGGGTAACTCGTGACTGATATGTTCGCGGATCATTTGCGAATGCTGCTCCGATGGCCCCAGAGTAACAGTGGGGGCGATTTGAATGTCAAAATCAACAGACGCAATGCCAGCCTGACCGACATTGATGGAGTTCTTGAAGATGTTTGGATAGATGCCCTTATACACTTGAATAACGAGGGCATTGAGAGTAGGCTGGTCAGCACCGGCAGCGACGTTGATGTTAACGGTAGCCATAGGAATCTTTAATTTGGGCAGATGTGCAGTCTAAGGTGGTCGGTGTCATTATATATACACGGTGGCCGCACTTATAGTACTGTAACAGTGCAGTAATGGTTTCGCACGTAATGCATTAAGCACTTTTATGAGGGTACATGTTCATGTAAACACAATTAAAGCGCATGCACTAGACGGGTTTCGGATTAGCACAAACGTTCAAACATAAAGAAGTGATTTGCCTGAGGCATCTCCTTTTGCACGCATTTAATTCCTTCCATGTCGTTTTTTAGTCAGAGCTACCGTAGGTTGTTATCAAGAAATGCATAACTGTATATGGATACGCTTGCACAATGCAGGGACCCTAGTTTGGATAATGACAGCTCTTTTCTTTTCCCCTTCTCGCTGTTCTCGACAGCCCATTTACAGATCGAAACCTTAATGTCAGCCTTTTTACACGTTCAACTGAATGGGTACAAAATAAAAAAACCTATACAAGCTATCAGCAAAGTACTCCTCACACAAACACTATATAACTTCTATTGGGGCATGAAGATTTTTAGAAGACAGGGTGCACATGCGATATTTAGCTGAGATGAGGATACTTTAGCGTTCTAAAGGTGCCATTTGTTATAAAGGTGCGAACTAGCATTATATACTGTGAAACGGACCTAATGACCAGCGGAGGGGGGGGGGGGGCTTAAGCTTGGCTACGGGCCTGCATGAGTTATAGTTATATGTTCTGGCTATCTTTCATCTATGAAAAATAACTCGTGAAACAAGTAATATAAACCTTTCTCTCTTGTTTCCGTCCTTTTTACACCACTATTGCCTTTCAACCCTATATATGCCGCCAACTTTCTCATAGAGAATGTTTTTATTACTTATAATAATGCATTATGAGTTGTGAAGCCAATTACAGCTGTCAAACGTTTCCGCGTTGTGAGAATGCCGGTATAATATATTTATACATTGCTCTACTTCATTATGCTAAAAACAAAATGAGGATTTGCAGGGGTGTTGTTTTGAAACATGTCGTGTACCTAGCTGGCTTCGCAAATGTTAATGATTTTAATCTGTATTCACACCTTTGTTACAATAACATCTTCTTGCAAAGCGGAAGCACTTCACGACATGGCCCTAACTATGATTGGCTTCCAAAATGGCAAGGTACATCTAGTCAAGCAGCATGTCTAGAGTTTGGTTCTGTCCCTGGTCATCACAGTTTTAAACAAAAATCCCTGCGGCATTTTATCCCCAGATCGTGCGATTGATTCAGAATTATAATGTTTGGATTATGAATTATAATCCAAATCTCCTAAGGCATGGTAATCTCACTTCTAAGCAGCCATTCAGATTCTTCGAGAGTTACTTGCTTACAGGAAATTCCCGTAGTGACTAAATGTGCATGTCATGAGGAATGCATAACTGAAGTAGAAATTAATAGGCCATGGCCTCACTAGAGACATTGATTATACGAGACCAGCTGACATTCTTATTGCCGGATGGGACAGAGGCAAACCTGCCGCACTGGACATCACCATCACATCACCCCTCTGCCCAGCCATCTTAGGTGAGTCATGTCACCAAGCTGGGGCAGCAGCCCTTGCGCAGAGGCCCGTAAGCTGCACTCCAATGGACCCAAATGCCAGGAGTTAGGTTGGTTCTGCATTCCATTGGCAGTTGAGACTTAAGGAAATTGGGGCAAAGAGGCCCATGTTACCATTTCAAGGCTGGCATCTCACCTGGCCATTCACCAGTCTTCCTCCAAGTCATCAGTGGTGGCTGAGATTTATTTATGGGCAATTGAATACTGCCCTGATCCGGTCCATTGCCAGAGCCATCCTGGCAAGAGAGCTCTTACCCTCCTATCTACAGTGGCGTGTAAGTGTGTCTCATTTTAGCTGCTTCGTGGCCACGCATCAAACGTTGAAACTAGTTGATATTTCTGTTAACTGCAAGATTCGGCTGGCTAGCATCTGCAGATCTATTACGGGCTTCCGGTCACACGGACTCAGACTTGAACAAACTTTTGACTTCCTCAGCAGTTCGAGCTTCCCCTGTACTTGCCATGGCCAGATGCACAATATGCTCCTGATCGGTTTTTAGATATAGACTCGTTCCTGCATGCACCACTCCGACACCATGCATGTACTGTAGGCCTACTTCGTACATATAAGTAAAGAGCACTGTTTGCAATCCTTGTTGCGTGTGAATCGGTGAATTACACCATATCTAGTAAAGTAGACTTTACTATCTAGGATTACACGCAGTAGCTCGCTGAACTAGCATGGCGTCCAAACAGTTAAGGCCCGCGCGATTCTGCTTCTTACAATTCCTCTGTTGCAATGATTAGCTTCATTTTTAACATGTCTACTTTAGTTTAAAAACAAAATATATTTCGGCATGGTTAATGCACACGTGCACACACGCACAAACACTCACACTCACACACACACACTCACACACACACACACACACACACACACACACACACAAACACACCACATTTCTGGAGTCAACAGCACATAAGTTTATTTACTTGTCATATTTCCCGAAGCTGTTTACAAAGAACGTTCCCTCGAAATGCTTATTCCTCACAATATACCGCAATAGTTGCCAACACCCTCTACACTGATAAATGAAGTTCTTCATGATCACGGCTTCAGTTACCAGAGGCCGTGATCATAAGGATGTTTAAATTAGTATAATGTTTAAGTGTCGAGGGCGTTGGCAATTAATGTGGTATCATGGGCAATTGATTGGATTTACAAAAGAAACATCTGTACGGTGGCCCTGGAGGTTGCGTGACTAAACATCAGTTGCATGACACGCTGTTTTGCGATTGAACAGGTCTGATTCCGCAATTGAACATTGATTCCGTTCCGCGAGTCAGGGCTGATGTATGTACAAAGAGGACCAATCCTATGCGGACATGATGCATGCATGTACTGCAAATAAGGTGGTTGATATGTCTAACCAAAGCTTGGTGTTATACGTCTCGACTACACACCGCAAACAAGGTTGAAACCACTGATGGTTTTTACCTGTCTGGGTCAAACCGTACAGTTGATTTGAAGCTTGAACCAGTAGTTTAGTTTAAAAAATACAAATGTTTGCCAGGAGTGGAATTTGAACCAACACTTGTGTGCTTTCCATACACCAGCTTACAAATTCAGATCAAACCTACATGTATACATGTAATTGTCGCCACAAGGTGTGGTTGGAACGACTTGTAACAAAACTAAATGAAGCCACATCCGTAAAGAATAAGAGCATATTGGTATAATGTTTCATGGTACCCTCCTAACTTCTTATGTTTGTGTTTGGTGTTTTGTTCATATATGCAACCATCAATTAAACATGTACTGACTGCAAAAATGCATATATGATCACGTCCCAAAATACTTTTTATATATAGTTAGTAATTAACCATTTCTATGGGTCGGTAACCCTGCCTGTACAAATTTATGGCGTTTATACCGGTAAATTTTTACGTGACCATGCATCTGAAACATTATACTAATATGCTCTTATTCTTTACGGATGTGGCTTCATTTAGTTTTGTTACAAGTCCTTCCAACCACACCTTGTGGCTACAAATACATGTATACATGTAGGTTTGATCTGAATTTGAAAGCTAGTGCATGGAAAGCACACAAGTGTTGGTTCAAATTCCACTCCTGGCAAACATTTGTATACTAAACTACTGGTTCAAGCTTCAAATCAACTGTACGGTGTGACCCAGACAGGTAAAAACCATCAGTGGTTTCAACCTTGTTTGCGGTGTGTAGTCGAGACGTAACACCAAGTTTTGGTTTGACATATCAACCACCTTATTTGCAGTACATGCATGCATCATGTCCGCATAGGCTGGATTGGTCCTCTTTGTACATACATCAGCCCTGACTCGCGGAACGGAATCAATGTTCAATTGCGGAATCAGACCTGTTCAATCGCAAAACAGCGTGTCATGCAACTGATGTTTAGTCACGCAACCTCCAGGGCCACCGTACAGATGTTTCTTTTGTAATTCCAATCAATTGCCCATGATACCACATTAATTGCCAACGCCCTCGACACTGAAACATTATACTAATTTAAACATCCTTATGATCACGGCCTCTGGTAACTGAAGCCGTGATCATGAAGAACTTCATTTATCAGTGTAGAGGGTGTTGGCAACTATTGCGGTACATTGTGAGGAATAAGCATTTCGAGGGAACGTTCTTTGTAAACAGCTTCGGGAAATATGACAAGTAAATAAACTTATGTGCTGTTGACTCCAAAAATGTGCTGTGTGTGTGTGTGTGTGTGTGTGTGTGTGTGTGTGTGTGTGTGTGTGTGTGTGTGTGTGTGTGTGTGAGTGTTTGTGCGTGTGTGCACGTGTGCATTAACCATGCCGAAATATATTTTGTTTTTAAACTAAAGTAGACATGTTTAAAATGAAGCTAATCATTGCAACAGAGGAATTGTAAGAAGCAGAATCGCGCGGGCCTTAACTGTTTGGACGCCATGCTAGTTCAGCGAGCTACTGCGTGTAATCCTAGATAGTAAAGTCTACTTTACTAGATATGGTGTAATTCACCGATTCACACTCAACAAGGATTGCAAACAGTGCTCTTTACTTATATGTACGAAGTAGGCCTACAGTACATGCATGGTGTCGGAGTGGTGCATGCAGGAACGAGTCTATATCTAAAAACCGATCACGAGCATATTGTGCATCTGGCCATGGCAAGTACAGGGGAAGCTCGAACTGCTGAGGAAGTCAAAAGTTTGTTCAAGACTGAGTCCGTGTGACCGGAAGCCCGTAATAGATCTGCAGATGCTAGCCAGCCGAATCTTGCAGTTAACAGAAATATCAACTAGTTTCAACGTTTGATGCGTGGCCACGAAGCAGCTAAAATGAGACACACTTACACGCCACTGTGGCGTAGCACAGCCACGTTTATTTGCGGAGGGTATGCTACCACAGATTACTTTACAGTATAATTACATGTACGAGTACAGTTCGTTGTCCCGTTCAGAGTACCGGTACTAGTAGAAGCGGACCAGGATTGAGGTGTGTTGGCTGATCAAAGACAGGCTGAGGACAGCTATAAAGCTCAGTTGCCACCTCCGACTTAGAAGCATTTCCGCAAATGGTTATGTGTTGAGGACCGATCTGAGATCGCGTGCTTACATTAGTAAACTAGTTCGTGACGTAAAGCACGACTTACTGCATTACGTAATGACCGCAAGTACTAATTACTTATTCTTTGACAATTTTTAACACTGTTCTTTCAGTGCAAATATGCAATCATTATGCTTTTTCGATTTTACTCTATCCACTGATGTAATCGGAAAATATTTTCTACTTAAAATGCATTGATGTCCTCTCGATGTATTGGAATTTCTGGATATGTGTCAGGTCTGTTTGATCTGGTTGTACAACCGAGCCTTTGTTCACCGATGATACAGTCACTTGTATGGTAATTACTGTTGTAGTTATATATGAATGTTTATATGTAATACTAACAAGTGGTTGTGATCAGACGTCGATGACAACCACATGCAGTACGGCTTCGATGAATACAGAGAATGATGAAAATGGCCATACACATGCTTTTGTTTCAAGCCTTTCATCTGATTCAGACGCGTCTGTCAGGTACTGTCATGTTATTATTATTTTTAATTAATTGACATGTATGTAATTTTTTCTAGATGGTGTTCAGTTGGATTCTTACTCTGAATCAATTTTATTTGATTTTTCATCACCTTTTGAGCAAGGTATGTATGACAATGTCTCTAGTTTTGCATATACAGGCATGTTACACTTACATGTACATGCTGGTGTTGCAGGCGAAAATGACTCGCGTATAAATTGACTCACCAATCATTGATGCCTAGGCATATATGACTCCCGGTCAATTACGCCAAGTCATAATTGACTCCCCAGTCATTGATGCCTAGGCATATATGAATCCCCAGTCATACATGTATGTGCCTAGGCATAATTGACTCCCCCCTGATCCAACATCTATGTTCTGATTGTAGTTTGATCAATTGGACCATGTGCACACATGTGGTTTGGTTGACCCTGATGAGGGCCATGTCCTCCTTCCTTAATTCCTCCCTTGTGGGTTCAAGTAGTCTTGTGTGAGGTAAATGAAAGGCAGCTGTATATGCAACATGTGTACATATATCTTAGCATCTAGACATAATGGAAACAACATTGAAGAACTCAGGCAGTACATTTAGAACACAACTCTGTACTCTTTGTCTAAAGGTTGGGAACTACTGGTGCTTGGTGATGTGACCTACAGCTGTAACTCTGTACTCTTCCTCTGAAGGCTGGGGACCATCCATTGTTCAGTTCAGCCATGATATCAGCACCAGTCAACACAACTTTTCAATTGCTGCAATATTTATGAACCTTTGATTCAGGACCAATACTACACAACTGTAATAGATGTGCCAAATATGAATGACATGCAAATTTTGCTATTTGACACCAAACGCTTAACGTGAAATACAATGAACGTTTCATCGTGATATTTGGCTAATTTAAAACACAAATTAAACTTTGTAGTTCCCTTGAGCTAACCAGTGGTTATGGCATATCTGAAGTCACGTCAGTTTAAAATTTCAGTTTGTTGTTTTTAGAGGGTCTTGATTAATCGTGCCATTTCAACTGCAATATCAATGTTTATTTCACCTACCTGCAACATTAAACAATAGGGGAAAATTTGGATTTCCTTGATGTTGCTGTTTGTCAAAAACAGTAATCATACTAATTGTCAAATGTGTACGTAATTATAGTATATGGGACACTTCCGCTACACTATATGTGAGCTTCATATTTACTGTTATGCAAATGTGACTTACATGGCACATGGACCTAACTATTGACCAATAGTATTTTCATTGTACCCGACATGTATTTTTGTACACAGCAGAAATTTGTCAGATACTACATATCAGACAAAGTTTTGGTGTCCATCAACATGTGCTCTAAAGGTCAGAATAGTGTGATGTGTGTGTGTCTATTGTGTCTGTGTGGT
The DNA here is from genome assembly GCA_013339895.1 of Ephydatia muelleri. Taxonomy (NCBI): domain Eukaryota; kingdom Metazoa; phylum Porifera; class Demospongiae; order Spongillida; family Spongillidae; genus Ephydatia; species Ephydatia muelleri. Next base: position 29,041,767 of record JABACO010000001.1, on the reverse strand, counting down.
GTGTGTCTGTGTGTGTGTCTGTTAGCATCTATGTCTGTGTGTGTGTCTGTGCATGTGTGTCTCATTCATAATTCATATAACATTTTCAAAATCCCATGACTTTGCCAAGGATGACATTTTCAGTTAGCTTGTCAGTTATTACAGTTTGAATAACGGGGCCATGGTATCAACCTGTGTTGACTTCAGAGGACTTTATATATACAATATTTATGTGACCTACATGTATCATTTACATGCTATGATCAATATTCATTGGCATATTGTAATAATAGCCACATAACAGACCTCTAGCAACTGAAATTCTGAAATCCAGGTGGGACATTAGTTTGCCTGTGGCTGATTTATAAAACAAAATGTATGCATTGACTAATGTCACATCAAGCATGTGAAAAAACACACGCTTCCACCACTTCTTCGACACAATATGGCAGCCATAATATTGTAGCAGTTGACCAGCCTTGTCCACACCTCCCATATAGCTATTGTATTCATCAGTGCAGCTTGGCTTTTGTATGACTTGTTGGCCGCCACCGCCCTTCTTCCACCGTGATTTGGAGATCAGGCTGTCATCGTGCATGGTGGTAAGGACACGTTTGTCATGCCACTTAAGTCCCATAACAGGAGCATCATTATATGTCACAACCTCTCCTTTCTTTTGGGGTGCCTTCCTAAACCAAGCTGGTACGCCCTTCCTGTCCAATCAGAGTGTGCCACAACTTCCAAAGCCTTTGGTGAAAAGGTATTTGCACAAGGCAGGACTAGCATGAAAGTTATCCATATAAACATGGTAACCTTTTCCTTCAAGGTCTTGGGTCAGCTCCATTACTATGTGGGTACTAAGAGGAGTGGCATCTTTCCTGGTATCATCCTTCCCTGTGTACAATTGAAAGTTCCACGTGTACCCAGGCTTCGATTCAGAAAGCACCCAAGCCTTTATTCCCCACTTGTGAGCTTTTTTGGCACCACTGGTTAGGTCAAGGGAATTTCAAACTTTAATTTGTGTTTTAAAATTAGCCAAATGTCACGATGAAACTTAAAAAACCCTTCTTTGTATTTAAAAAAATGCTAAGTGTTTGGTGTCAAATAGCAAAATTTGCATGTCATTCATATTTGGCACATCCATTACAGTTGTGTAGTATTGATCCTGAATCAAAGGTTCAGATATATTGCAACTATTGAAAAGCTGTGTTGACTGGTGCGCTGAACTGAACAATGGAGGGTCCCCAGCCTTCAGAGGATGAGTAAAGAGTTATAGCTGTAGGTCACCTGACCAAGCACCAGTAGTTGCCAATCTTTAGACAAAGAGTACAGTTGTGTTCTATATAGCTCGTTCTTGCAGTACATTATGGCATAGCTGAAGTCACGTCAGTTTAAAATTTCAGTTGGTTATTTTTAGAGGGTCTTGATTAATCGTGCCATTTCAACTGCAATATCAATATTTATTTCACCTACATGTACCTGCAACATTAAACAATAGGTGAAAATTTGGATTTCCTCGAAGTTGCTGTTTGTCAAAAACAGTAACCATACGAATTGTCAAATGTGTAGGTAATTATAGTATATGTGACACTTCCGCTACACTATATGTGAGCTTCATATTATACTGTTATGCAAATGTGACTTACATGGCACATGGACCTAACTATTTGACCAATAGTATTTTCATTGTAACCTACACATGTATTTTTGTACACAACAGAAAGTTGTCAGATACCACATATCAGACAAAGTTTTGGTGTCCATCAACATGTGCTCTAAAGATCAGGATAGTGTGATGTGTGTGTGTCTGTGGAGTGTGTGTCTGTTTGCATCTATGTCTGTGTGTGTGTCTGTTTGCATCTATGTCTTTGTGTGTGTCTGCGCATGTGTTTCTCATTCATACTTCATATAACTGTTTCAAAATCCCATGAACTTGCCACGGATTACATTTTAAGTTACATGTAGCTTGTCAGTTATTTCAGTTTCAGTAAAGGGGTCATGGTATCAACCTATGTGGACTTCAGAGGACTTTAGGAGTACAACATTTATGTGATGTACATGTAACATTACCAATATTCATTGGCATAATGTAATAATAGCCACATAACATTGTAATTTAAATAATTTTAGTGCATATTCATGAAACTAACACCCTTTTAAAGGACAGCCGGTTAATTAAAATAGAAGTGAGCAACATAAGAAAGGTTTACACATGACCACACCCCTCTGTTTACTGGAAGACCAGACAAGGTCAATGACAGATACAAGGATGACACTGGATGAATGATGACATACATGTATGAAGACCTTGAACCACAAAGCCCATTATTGCTGACCTCAACTGTCGTTTTGCAGAACAGATCTGCTAAGTGTTGTGGACTGATCATATGCATCCTCAATCAACACAAAGACTTTCCTTTTTTGGTTCACTGATATTATTTTGATAGCAGGTTTATTGCATATTTTTGTATTTGTTAAAAAAAGCAATCTGGATGAATAATCATCCTTGGGTTATATTCATATAATAGTTTGTTGAACATGTGCTGCCAGTTGTGTTTAGATGAGTGATGTGTACTGATTTAGCTACCTCATTTATAGTGTTGCCGGTTAAACAATGAGTCAGCCATTTGCATGGGCTATATGTGTAGTGTCGATATTGTTGACTTTGTACGACACAGGCTTGGAGCCGTTGTGTTCCAATTAAGTGGAATGGTATGGATTGAGTAGATGAGAGACCCTATTTACTATTAGGTTCAAACTACATTAGTTTCTCATAATCAGTGCCTATTGGAATAATGTACCTTTACTTCATTCCTAGGGTATGGTATTAAATCAACTGCATCAATATGATGTAATGGATATGCTTGCCATCAAAATCTCCCTTGTGGACACAGTCCATGTGGCTAATGGCACAGTTGAAGAGGTACACTACCCACACTCCATGTGCACTCACCAGTCATCCATTCCATTCAACTCCTTCCATTCATATAAAAACAACCACTCCAAAATAGTGAATACTCCCTCCATTCACACTCCCTCCATTCACACACCCATCATTGATGGTCCATCACCTAGCTACAGAACGTCTATTCACATACTTGTGTAGTGTCTGAAAGCCTTATACAATACAACCATGTTACAAGTAGAGTAGCTTGTAGAGCTTTGGCTCTGTCCCCTGCCTGAAGCCACATATGTATACATAAGGTTTGATCATCAATGGACCAGTAAATGGTAATGCTGCTTGACATATGTAGAGGAGCTAGTGGATGGTCCAAATGTTTCCTCTCGAATGCGTGAAATGAGGCTTTTTAGATGGCACTGTTAGTGTGAAACACCACTCAGTGGAAACATGTCTGGACCTACGTGTATACCCATTCCAGTTGCCATGGCCACCACAACAGCCACAATCACCATACCACATCCTGCACAAGCTTGTCAAAATTTCACAGCAACTAATGGACCACTTATGGGCCACTATGGGCTACAATGGACCACTATGGGCCACTATGGACCACTATGGGCCACTATGGGCCTGGTGTTCATATGTGCATACATGACAATGTGTAAGCAAACACACACTCATGTCCTATGCTGCAGATAGTGGTGTGCTGCAAGGTCATGGAAACATCCAATGCTTTACATTTACATGTCATGTACAGCATTATATTGCATACCTAAAACCTCTTTTATTAAAGCATGAGGGAGACACACTACAATTCGTTTATAGGACTAGGTTAGTTTGGAAGTCTTAACAATTCACATCCAAGGCACAAGCTGATAGCTGAACACCATCCTCACCCCATCATGCAAGAGCCTCATCACTATCATTCGCAAGAATTGGTGTGTATTTAAGGAGAAATGAAGTGTTTTTGTATAAATGTGTGTGTCTGTATCATACCTTTCATGTTTCCATGGAAACATGCTTATGCATCCACACTGGCTGATGTGGGAGTCACAGAAAGGATGCAAGAGTGTTGAATTACTTTAACCCATTTTTATAGAGTGTCATTACAACTACACAAAGAGAAAGGACAGAGAACATGTATGCATTTTAATATGATTTGTTACCCTTTTCATAATGACCCATCTGTTCAGTAGCATTACATGTATAACACTACACAGACAGAAAAAAAACCGAAGACAAAAAAAAAAGTAACAAGAAAATGCCAAGCACATTGTGTCAAAGGACCTGATTTCTTTTGAACAAATAGGTAAAGTTGGCCTTAGATCCATTCCCAGCTCCATTGACAGCAAAGACGGTAATCTTACATTTTGCAAACAAAGGACTATTGATCGAGTATCTTTGTGTAGAGTCAAGCATATAATCAAACATAAAAATGCAACCGTTCCATCCCAAAGATCACAGAATGGTATAATCAATTTGCTTAAAATTAGTCGTCATATCAATGAAAATGTAGGACCAGAGTTAAAAACATTTGAATTAAAATTCTGAACAATTAAGCCAACATACGTGAGGGCAGATTGATTGCATTAGATTATGGTACTGTACAAGCTAGAATTGCATGGTTCATATACCTAGCTATACCGTATTAATGCACAATGCCCTTAAAGTACCACTCCATGCATCACAACTTTAAAGAGATTTAACCTTCTTTGCCCACGCACAGAAAACAACAAAATGATCAACAGTTAAGCATTTTTCTTGCAGAGTATGTGGTGTACAGTGATGTGTGATATGTGGTGTGTTCATGTGTGTGTGTAGTTGTGGTAAGGTATTTAGTACTCCATGCAGTGTACGAAAATGTAATGCTGCCGGTACGTTCGCTCGTTTTCAGTGCCTGATACCCTGTCCCGTCTCCTTTACCGCAAATTATATTCTAGTCGTCCATAACTCGATCTCGATCCAGATGTAGTCTAATTAGTGCACAATGAGATATAACCTAGAAGTATTTCCCTGGTTTCTGCAATTGAAGATGCTGAGCTTCCGAGGCCAAATTGTGGGTGGCATCCATTGTTGGGAACAGACTTGTTGAAAAACAAAATGCTTGTCTCTGCTCTCTAAAATGACTATGTATTATAACTGCATCCCAACCGCATTGCTTATCAATGTGTGGCCTTTGCCTACATCAACAGTGTGCAGCTGGGAATCTCGTGCACGTCTAACCCAAGATCCACGCATGCGCAATCAATCGTGCAATTATATTAACGCAACGATACAATCATGTCAGGAGAGAACGCCATCCATCCAGTTCAAGGTGAGGGCCGGGACGAATATGCAACCATGTCTCAAATGGAGACGGAACTGTTTCATTGACTGTCTCTACTTCAGAACATGGTATGTAAGTAGATCAGTTGCCACGAACATGCATTAGTATCTTAAATATACAACAATAACAAATTAGTGTGTATGATCTGTGGCTTTCCTCTATGCAGCCCCATCACCTCCTTTGAATTTGAGGACCCAAGATGTCACATCTATATCTGTCACTGTTATTTGGGATCCACCACAAAACCCAAATGGGAGATTGCAAGGATACAAAGTCAGCTACACACCCAGTGGAGGACGTCTATCTTCTGTGGATGCAAAGAACAATACATCATGGAAATTGACAAAAAATGAAGCCGTCATACAGCATTTCAGCAAAAGCAAAGACTATAGCAGGATTTGGGGAAGAAAGTATTCCAGTCATTGTTACTACTCTCGAAAGTGGTATGTTAGTATTTTACCACTTCAGAGAATAAATGAAACTAGAATTATCCATGTTCATTTTTTAAATCACAAATTCCTTGCAGTTCCATCTCCTCCTCTGAATTTGAAAGGCTCAAAATGTCACCTCTACATCTGTCACCATCACCTGAAAGCTACCACAAAACCCAAATGGGAGATTGGTACGAAGTCAGCTACACACCCAAAGGAGGAATGACAAGTTTTGCAAAGCTTAAAAATGATACTACATGTAAACTTATAGACCTCAAACCCTTCACTGTCTACTACATCTATGTAAGAGCAAAAACAGCAGTTGGATTTGGAGACAGAAGTGTTCTGTTGACTGTCTCTACCTCAGAAATGGGTACATAAGTGCATCAGTTGCAATGAGCATGCAACATTACTAACTTTAAAATTGAACAATAATAAAACCTATTTTGAATTTACTCTCTTCAGCTCCATCACCGCCTTTGAATTTGAAGACCAAAAATTTCACATCTACATCTGTCACTGTCATTTGGGATCCTCCACAAAACCTAATTCGACAGTTGCAAAGATATGAAATCAGCTACACACTGGATGGAGAACGTCCAATTGTTGTGGATATACAGAATACTATTACGTGGAAATTGATAGACATGAAGCCTTACACATCATATAACATATCAGTAAGGGTAAAAACAGGAGCAGGACTTGGTGAAACAAGTATTCAGTCACGATCTTCTAGAAAGCGGTATGTTTACTATAGTGGTGTGAAAACTCATAATGTCACATCACATCTGTCACTGTCATCAGGGAACCACCAAAGAACCCAAATGGCAGATATGAAGTCAGCTATTCACCAAATGGAGGAAGTCTAATTGCTGTGGATGTAGAGAACATTACAACATGGAAATTGGCAGACATGAAGCCTTGCATATCTTCGTTAGAGCAAAAACCATGGCTGGATTTGGTGAAATAAGCTTTCCAGTCACAATCACTACTCTACAAAGTGGTATTTTTATTTATAGGCTAAGTGCTGTTCCTGTACATGTGTGTATCTACATACTGATGTGCTCAAAGACTGAATACAAAACATAGTTATTTATCACGATGGTTGCTTTTTAAGTGAATTATGCATTACTGTCACAGGTATGCTTATACACTCCCCTGGATTCAATCGCAGGCTGCCCATGAGGCTGGATAAATAGGGATTACTGTAGCACCGGGTTTTGTGGTGGTAGTCACGTATGTAGTGGGGACTTGATGTTGAGCCATCACCGAAGAAAGAGATGGAACTACTGTTAATGTTAACTTGAATTAAAATAATAATCATTCAGTATGCATTTTTCAAATACATGTATGTGAAAAAAAAAACCACAATAAAACAGTAGTAACCCTAAGGAGAAAATTAATTTTTTAAATGCGTAATTGGGTGTAGAAATCGTTGCCATGTTAATGATCTTGATCATTACAAATATAGCTACATTTAGTTTATCAAACAGTATTTAATGAGTGCATAATGTGTCAGTTACTGTAGAATAATAATGGGAGTGGGAGCGGCAGTAAGTATAGAAATGGGTTGTGCACTTTCATTGCAGTTACAGTAGTTTGATACTACAGGTCCACAGTTGTCACCGTATGGAGATCCACGCAGGGTTTGAGTGACCACGGTGAAGTACTTTACAGAGGCCCCCAGGGGTGGTGTATACCATATGTCCGGATATAAAAAAAAGATATCACCCTGATAAAGTAATAGGTAACATGTTTCCTGCTTAAAGACTGAAATAAGGAAAAAAAGGAAAAGAAATTTACGTGTTGACTTGATTAGCAAGTATCCTAATAATTTACTGCTTGACACTCTTGTTGTCCAAACAATATAGATTTAAAAAACTGTTTATTATTAACTTCCAAAAGATTATTTCATTGTGATTATATTGTTCAGAATGAAATATGGGAGGGCAGGGCGGGGGGGGGGGGGGGGGGGGGGGGGGGGGGGGGGGAGGGGGGGGGGAATAGGAAAAGAGACCATCCTGTTGTTTAGCTTATCAATCCATGATATGAATTCATATTCACAAAGGGAAAGTCACAGTAACAGTTACATTGTGTGTGTGGAGGGGAAAGGGGTAGGGGAATGACTCTATCTGAAGAAAGGTGAATTTTCTGAGTGGAATTTAAGCAATTAATGTGATCACAAGTATATATTCCTGTACGTGTATTAGGTATACAGTCTTGGAGCAAGACTGTATATTGCACATCTTCTTTGTAGTTCATTTGAGTAAAACCAGCAGCCTGCTACAGTAATCACTTTTTAGCTAATGGTGTATAAGTGGTGTGAATGTAATATTATGTCAATGCATATTTTTTTCAAATGCCTTTAAGTACTCTGCCTCCACTCAGTACAGATGTCATGAGTTCATAACTGCATCCAACATTGATCCCTGAAGTCTAACCAAAAGAAATGAAATAAAAAACGGTTATGCGCTTCATCAATCCGTACGTAGCTGTGAATAGCATTGCATCCCAATTACTTCTGTGCCGTTAAGTAATGGGTACAATACATGACAATCAAGAATGCATGGTAGTACCCATCAAAATACATGCACTTTATTTTTTAAAGATAAAATTAATCTAAATTTTATAAATTTTTTTAACATTCAACACATAATTTTGTATAGTATGCATATACATGTAAGATATAAAAACAAACTCGTATTGACAAAACAAATGCATAAAAATGTTATTTAGACTGAGGATGGTATCTTACCCTCAACAGTAGTGAGGGTAAAGTCATGTTTGTAAATAGGGAAATCATGTCTACCAAACAAACGCCTGTAAAATGTTGAAAGCTCACGAGCCATTCCTCCAGTCGTAGAAAAACCCAATGGTGTAAAGACCCCATGCTCAACTTTTTTCACCCATTGACTATATTTTCGCTTTTTTTTTCCGATTCATGTCTGTGGTATATTGCTGGAATGGTAGCTTGGAGCATTAGGGTGGAAAACCCTTACATAAAAATAAGCATCCTGAACATGATTCCAAAATCCCCTGGCACGTATATCAAGAAGTGAATTTTCATCAGTGTATGTGAAAGCCTTCACCATTCAGTGGTTGTAAGTGACATTCAATTAATTCCAGCATGAAATGGATGTTCATTACATCACAAGTGTTGCACAAAGCAAGACTTAAACCAAGACTAGTATTACAGCTATGAATGCCCTTGGATATTTTTTTTAACTTTTACAACTTTGGTGACAGCTAATTTCTCCACATTTTATATGGTTATATCTTGTGACATGCAACACAATCACAATGTAATGCACATACATCACAACATGAAAACTTATTGTCAGTACATTCAGATTCCACATTGCCAATTAAATCCGCAAGGAGAATCTGGTGACGACAATTCATGTAGCTGTATTTTTGCAATAGTTTTTCATTGAGATACAAACTTCCACTGTATAACACAGCTTCAGCGGGCAATCCATCTCTTCAAGCTCTACTAGTCTTATATCTTCAACTAATGATACAAACATTTCCTCAAATGTACCAGACTTGGGATCAATACTCTACTTGATGTTCAGCCTATTTGGAGCTTGTATGACTACCAATGGTTTCACCATTCCACACGTGTGACACACAAATGTACGAGTACTTGTTGTGGCAGTTGCTGTTAAAGCCATGATCCTCATGTGCACGTGTAGATATGTTCCGTTATTGCCTGGGGTTCCAAGAAGTCCCCTCATTCCTGGTGTGCTTTCATGACCCGGAGCGCCATGGTTACCCTGAGACCCATGGGGCCAGGTGTTCATATACACATACCTTACACACACATACACTCATCTTCACATGTACACACTGTACGCACTCATAAATGTACACAAACGTTTACAAATACCACCACACACCTTCCCTCCGTGTCATATAGGATGTTCCTGTCTCATCCGCCATTTTGACCACACCTACCAGCTAGGAAGAGTACAGGCTCATGGCCACCCCATCCTGTGGGGTCACAACCCCCTCAGTCAGAAGAGGTCCATTAGGTCCTCTCGTATCACTTAGTCTCTGTTGTGCATCCTCTTCATTTAGGCTCCCAGACAAAGATGGCCGGAGCTTTCCTCTACGGGTGTGTCATCAGTGAACTATACCAATAAAGCACTCACCACATGTACCTAGGTGTACACCATTATAAGATAGCCCTGGTTCACTGTATTCAATCTATACAAAATTGACTCCAAATAATGCACTCACACCAATGGGCACCTTCAGTTAAACCCTACTCTTCGGTCTATCACAAATATAATTCCAAATAATGCACTCACCACATAGGACACATCCACACACACCATGAATTGTTAAGGCCATCAGGTAGGACTGAGTCATGTCCACTCATATTGTTGAGCAATTTCAGTCTTTGAGCCATTTGAACAGCGTCACTGCTACAACGTTCGTTCAAGAACCCAACCTCGCCTATTGTTTCGGGATATCTGACTCCGAACTTGAACAGTAGACGATGCAGTCGCTTTACAAGTAACAGGCAGAATTCGCATATTATACTAGTATAAGTGGACATGCATGTGGCCATACCTTTGAAAGGTATGGCCACATGCATGACCACTTATACTAGTATAATATGCGAATTCTGCCCGTTACTTGTAAAGCGACTGCATCGTCATACTGTTTCAACTTCAGTACACTAAGCGTTGTGTACGGACTAGCCAGTTGGACTGGCTAGAAGTCAGGTATTAAAAATTTGATGCCGTATGCCAATGTTTCAAATATCTACAGTACGGCCCAAGGAAACCATGACCGCATACCCACGTTTTGCTGTTTGCATGTCGGGTGTAATGACGGCGGGAATTACTTGCTGCATGGATTCGGATGGCTGAACCGCTGCGTGTGTGGGAGTAATGTTCTTCCAGTACTAGCCATGACTCTCTTCTGTTCAATATCATAGTGAAACATCATTTCATGCAATACCAATAATCCCTCACTGTACCTTTGTGCTTATGTTTTATGCAGACAATCGCACACAGCCGTTGAAATCATCCAACACTGATAGGCACAATTGGGGGTGGTTCACTTTTTGGCAACCTGGTTACTAAGAACTAGACCTATTTAAGATCAGATCCAAGAATGCATAACAAGCAACATGTGTTCAGTGTTCTGGTGCACAGTAGGAGATGACATTATCTGAATATCAATATCTGTACATCCCCCCAGGATGATGATGCTCAGGTCATTAGACATTACAAAGTGTTCATATTTATTCAGGCATAACAAAGGTAGCCAAGCAGTTAGTTTTGGAAAGGAATGGCTACGGATGTAGCTGAATGTACATGTACATATAGCAGGATTTATTTGCTTTGTTTTGCTCTTTTTACTCATGTATATATATATTATGGCAAGAAAACCAAACACATGCTGAATAAGTTTTTGATCTGTTCATTCAGTGCACAATGTTTAATTCACATGAAATACAAGACTTGCAAAATAATACAATGCAGATCACTACACTTCTTAAATATTAAAATACATAAAATTAATATAAATTCATCACTGTTCCAGTACGTTTACATGAAAATAAAACTAACAGAAGTATTTTTCATTATTACTCAGGATTAATGGTTAAATCTTCAGTTTTAGATAATTTTCTTCATTGCTGTCACTATAGAGAATAGAAAAACACTTAACTTTGTATTCAAAATTTGTGCCAATAATTTTATGCCCATCTACCGACTTGCCCACCCACCCATCATTCATCCCCCCACCCCTTCCAACTTTGGTTATGCATACTTGTACAAATATCCACAGCAGGAGGCACAACTCAGTATTGTGCATGTTTTTTATAGAACAAGAGCCAATAATCGTATCTCCCAGACACTGATACTTCTCTGCTCTGCTTTAGAGGCCACTGCTCTGGAGCACTCCAGTGTGGTGGGACTACACAGATTAGCATAAGGACACAAGTCACATGTGCACAAGAAATCTCAGTGCACACCTTTGCCAGTTGTGTCGAATGGCAACATATTTGATCGCTGAATTTTCAAAGTTGATTTTTCAGTTATTTTCCTAATAGTGGATGTCATCAATGGAGGACCTGCTAAATAAAGTTTTGAATAAAAAAATAAGCAAGATCACTGTGCCCCCATAATACTTGTATGCATATTTTTTTCGATTGTGGCTGTTTTTAAGATTCTTTCTTCTCTCTTGACAGATGAACAGTCATCTTGCAGAACATTTGTACTATCAGTGTAGCTTTTGTCATCTGATGGTGCAAAAAACAGGTTTGTTAGCTGCTAATGTTTAAATGTAATAAAACTTTCCAGATACGATGACTATCTACATGTAGTACACATTAAAATAATTATCATACCTTGCATTGAGTTGCTTTCTGCATCCATTGTCTAGAAAAAGAGAAAGAAAATAATACCAAACAAATTCAAGCGATGGAATGCTCAGACACATAGGTATCAAAATGGACATATGCAAATAGTCACTGTATGTAAATAGCGAAGGTTTGAGGAAACATAAATTAAAACGTTGATTGTAAAAAAAATCAGTTGGGGGGAGGGAGAGGAATAAACAGAGGACAATGTCACATAATACATAAGAGAAGAGAAAGGCTTTAATTATCAGTCAGAGACGTACAAGACATAGATGGATGAAGAGGGAATAATGAGTCAGAATATATGGGTTTTGCCTTAGTCAGCTGGACCTGGAAAAGTTAAGCTATCACTGTTGTTTATTTTGTTGGTTATGATGTACAGTATATCTCTTTTTCCCAACAATTTTAACACTATAATGACCATAAACAATCAACACAGTATAAAATAGTACACTTGACCTGTAACAGGTCACAAAGAATAACACACGAACAATATAAACCCTTTGGCACTGTTGTCTCCTAGAAAAGCAAAAAATTAAGTGTGTAGAGGTTAACTGTAACCATTGCTGGAAAACATTTGTTACATAATTTAGTACAATTTGCATGAAGTTAAAAAAGAAAGATATTTTACCTCACAAACCAATACAGTTGGTGATAGTTTTGTAAACTCTGGCAAAATAGTTGATGCAAATGCAAAGAATGGACTGTGGAATAGAAAACAATGAAATTTAATTTCAGATTTTGTTATCAATGATTGATACATGCATACCCATTTGCAGCAAACAAATTTCAAGTACTAAAATCGTAACATGTGTTAATTCACTTGTATGTGCATGGATTATACATACACATGAACAATATGTGCATCTGATTGCACACATCTGAGAGGTGCTCTCATTTCGCCATATTTTGATTGCAATAAGTACACATACATACGCAAAGTAATCCTCCACATACGCATTGCTCTGTACCATAATAAATCAACTTAAACTGATATCAATGTTTGCTACAGTGTATATATGTACTTCCAATTGTTTAGAGTGTATTAGCAATGGCATGAAAAGGATGCCAAAAACTTTGTTTATCCGTTGTTTGAAGTGATGGGTTAGAGTATAATAATTATCTCAGATTTCTGTCAGCTGTTTGCCCCTGAGATTGAGAAGGGCACTGTTTATTGTGGTAAGGATCATGCACACCCAGCTGCTGTTCCTGTGCCACAAATTGTGCTGCAGCCTTTGATCTTAAGGTTATTCATCCGCTTAACTCAGCCAACTATCTGGAAGTGAGTTTGATCTCTGGGTCTACAGCTGAGAGGGAAGGGGGGGGGGAGGGACTTCAAAAGCACACATAGCATGACGATGCTTGTAATGTAAGAGGCTGGTTGTGAATCCCTCTCATGGTAGAGGTGGTTAGGGCCAAGAAGCAGTGGCTACATTTGTCCATCTCAGCACAGAGCAGGGTCTCTGCTCCAGACAGCCTGTCGGTATTTGCTTGAGTGACATACATTGCCACTTTTCTATCCATGCTTATGTGGCAAAATGCTCAAGCCTTGCTTGCCAATATAGCTACTTTCAGAAGATAAACATCTTGTATGTTTGTATATTTGTATGCTTATTAAATCAAAATAATTATACACATGCACAATGTACAAGTCTATTAACACAGAAAACACTAAAGTATCTATATAGTCTCTCTAAACATACTCAGAGAGAGCAAATGTGCCCGAAACTGAAGGACATGTGAATTAATTGACCTCACTTGTTCTACTGCAATTGCATGCTTGGTATTCAAAGTGATTGTTAGAAATAACGTAACAAAACGCCATGAATGCTGACACTGATAATTATTGTTGCACGAGTATTCATTTATATATGCCATTGGCATTCAAAGAGTTAACCAGATCATTAAATACAGCGTAACAGCAATCCAAGATACAGTGTACATTAAAAATTAGTAGCAAATCTACAATGGAGTTATTTAAGTTCAAAGAGACCATTATATCAATAATCTAATTAATTTCCTTTAATATACATGCACGTTTACAGTGATTCTTTGCCTACATGTACTAGACAATTAATGGGTGAATACAAGAAATGTCAACAAAACAACTATAGTAAGAAACTTTGATTGCTAATAATTCTTAATTTATTTTTATAATTTTGAATGAGATTCGTATGTTTTGAGATCTGTATAATGCCATGACCTCATTGTGCATACTAACTGCTGACTCAAACCTTTATATATATCATGCAATTACTATTTATGTACAGCAAATACAGTTAAAGAGTTCTCAGACCTTCCATTACATGCCACCCCTTCAGATTTGAGGTAATCTGTTTCCTGTATCTACAGTAAGTAGAAAATTGATAATAAAAATATTATCTACAGGAAGCACTTACATGTACAAACGGTTTTATGCTGAAAAGGTCAGAGGAATGAGTCAGATTATGGTCAATGTGTTCTGATAATAATTGCTGGCCTTCAATAACAGCAGCATGTTTTGTAACCCTAACATAAACAGTTTTGTATGAACTTAAAACAAAATGGTGTATGACATAGACTTACTCATCTGTGCCCAGAGCATTATGAGCTGTTGTTGCTTGCTGTGCTGAGTCTGGGCGTTGGCACCATCTGGAATCCTTTTTTACAATGATACATCATGTAAGCTTCATTAATAAATTGATATGCATTGTAGAATTTACATACCATGCAGTCAAGGCTGTAAAAACTCTTACATAAGAACACGTCACTTTCTTCGCTTCAGCTTACAACATGGGCAGTATACCAGAAATCATACTATGCATATCAAATAGACACCAGACTACATGTATGTAAGATGATGGGGCTTGGGGTAAAGAAGCCACACAAATGTTTTCCACAATTGCCTCAAGAATTGCTACACTGAGCAGCAAACCTAAATCTGTAACCATGAATGACATTTATGGCCGCCTTAACTTACAACTGGTTAGGGCAAATGCCACATCCATCCAAATGCCCCCATCTTATTGATTTGTTCACAGCAAAAACAGATTGATGCATGTCACTAGAAATCGATAATAGGGCCCTCGTTTTTTGAAAAACGAGTGCCTTATTATCAATTTCTTGTGACCATGCATCAATCTGTTGTTTTGTCTGTGTGTAGATGTTATTATATTCATAATATTTTAATTTACAAAACATGTTAAAATTTTAAATATTATAATATTTTGGTTTTTATTGCTTTATAATTAGCAATTTTGTAGGATATTATGCTATTCGTGTGCTAAATATGACTATTACATTTTCCTTTAGTGTTAGACTTTGCTTTTACACCATTATTACCTTCAAATAGAAAGTTTTTATTTTAGTTCTTTGCCTTACATACATGTAAGGGATGCTCTTTGCTTGCGCTATGGTTGGCAGCCTAACTTGCTTCCTTCTACTTGTGTTTGTGGCAAGACATTTTCTATTGAACATGCCTTAAACTGTCCCTGTGGTGGTTATCCATCTATTCGGCACAATGAGTTACGAGACATCCCTGCATTATTGCTAACTGAAGATTGCCACAGTGTTGGAACTGAGCCTGGTCTACAACCCTTATCTGGTGAGTTTCTCAAGTACAAGACAGTAAATGATGTGGATGATGCTCGTGTAGACATTGTTGGTGAGAACCTTTTGGTGTCATAACAGACAGAAGTGCTATCAAGATGTCAAAGTGTTCTATCCTTTTGTCAAGTCTTATATGAAAGAATCATTGACCCAATGCTATCGTCATTTAGAACTGGACAAGAAACATGCCTGTGAAGCCAGAGTTCATGAAGTAGAACTTGGATGCTTCACACCACTGGTGTTTTCTGTTTCTGGTGGATTAGGTCCTGCTGCCAAAACCTTCTATAAGTGGCTTGCATCCCATACAGCTTAACCCTTTTTAGGCTTCGTGCCAAATTGAGCTTTTCATTGCTACGTTCTTCAATCATGTGTCTTCGTGGCTCAAGATCATCACACCATCAAGGCGCATGCTTCCCACTAGATTCTGCCATCGATCTGTCCTGCTCAGCTGGCAGAAATGTCTAATGTTTTGTTAGTATGCCCTAATCTTTGTGTATGTAATATATACGGTATATGGACAGTTCACGACAAAATGTCGTGATCCAAATATTATAAAATGTTATAAAAATCCTTTGCGTTTACATTGTTATAACTTCTGAACGGTAAACACTATCAACTTCCTATTTTCTACACTTCATACTACACCATTTCTCTACGGTAATACGGTAACTTCATACTACACCATTTCTCTTTGGGGGTCTTGCACTTGCTCCGTGCCAATATTGCAACGTCCGATATCCCACATGGTATGAACCTGTCATAACTTTCGGCAGGAGTAATCAAATCGCTTCAAATTCGGTTTGTAAGTAGAGGTGTACTATAGCTATTGATTTGATCTGTTCGTTAATTTGACTCTATCCGTTGCAGAAATACAGGTGTGCAAAGTTAATGCACATATCCTGCTGGATTTGCCCAGGCAACCCTAGTTCCATTCTCCCATTCCGCATGAATATTAATCACCGCCTTAAACTAAGCTATAGCCATTCGCAACTCAGTGTCTGTTTTATTGTTTTGTTTTATTTTCTGAGAAAGAAGATGAGTTATCACTTCTATGACAATCGTACCGAATTACAAACGGATCCAAGTGAATCTTTGTCAGCTAGCGCCTGATGGTTGTCGCCGCCTCCCATGACGCGTGTAAGGATTTTTTTTCCTACTCACTCGCATCACCATTCGGTACCTAGTAGTGTATTATAAAGCTTTCCCACATTCGCTTGCTGAACTTAATTCCTGTCACGCCCACTCGACTACACTGTAGGGATGCTATAACTTAGCTCACATAGCACGTGAACATGCACTACGCACTTGCATTGTTACCTGCCACACACCTACCTACTGTATCTTTGCACACACAAACATGCCCACATATATACAACCACACACACACACACACACACACACACACACACACACACACACACAGACTGGGCTTGTACATCTTGCAAAGACTTTGGGTTCTTATTTCTCACACTGTTTTCACAAATTGTACATGTGAATGAATGTACACACCTGTGCACACACACATACACAAACGCACACACACACAACACACACACACACACACACACACACACAACACACACACACAACACACACACACAACACACACACAACACACACAATACACACACACACACAGACTGGGCTTACCACTTGCAGTGACTTTGGATTCTTATTTCTCACACTGTTGTTACAAAACGTACATGTGCACAAATGTACACACCTGTGCACACACACACATACACACATACACAAACTGGGCTTGAACCACTTGCAGAGACTTTGGGTTCTTATTTCTCACACTGTTTTCACAACTTGTACATGTGCATGAATGTACACACCTGTGCACACACACACACATGCACACACACACACACACACGCACACAAACACACACACACACACGCCCACATACATACACACACACATACATACACCGACTGGGCTTGTACCACTTGCAGTGACTTTGGGCTCTTATCTCTATGAGGAGTGAAGTTGTCAACTTCATGCAACAATACAGAGGGACACACTACGAGTACAAAGGATAAGTACTATGAGTGCAAGGACAGGGTATAGAAATTGAATACTTGCATAAAGCAGTTAAATGGAATAGAATGCATTTGCATGTGCAGAGAACAAGATTAGCATAGAACATGTGTGTGTGTGTGAGTGTGTAGACATGCTCAACGTTTTTCATGGTATGTGTGCGTACAAGTGTACTGTACATGAGTGTATGTATGTGTTGTGCACAAGATTCCATTTCCATAACAATGCAACTGTACTGTATGTGTGTGTGCTGTGTGTGTGTGTGCTGTGTGTGTGTGTGCTGTATGTGTGTGTGCTGTACATGTATGTGTGACAAATATATGGTGTACAGGCTATGTACATAACAATGTGTGTGCACATACATGTACACTTCGTGAAAACAGTGTGAAAATGAGAACCCAATTGATGTCACTGCAAGTGCTACAAGCCTGTGTGTGTGTGAACGAGTGTGTGGTTGTGTGTGTGTGTGTGTGGGACAAATATGGTGTACAGGCTATTTACATAACAATCAAGTGTACATACATGCACATGTGCGCTTTGTGAATACAGTATGAAGAACTAAGAACCCAAAGTCACTACAAGTGGTACAAGCCCAGTCTGTGTGTGTGTGTGTGTGCATGTGCATGTGTGTATGTGTTTGTGACGAATATGGTTACATAACAATGCAGGATGCGTTGTTACACATGTACGTGCTTTGTAAATACAGTGTGAAAAATAAGAGCCCAAAGTCACTGCAAGTGGTACAAGCCCAGTCTGTATGTGTGTGTGTATGTGTGTGCGTATGTGTTGTGTGTATGTGTTGTGTGTGTGTGTGTGTGTGTGTGTGTATGACAGGAATGAAGTTCAGCAAGAGAAGGTGGGAAAGCTTTATAATACACTACTAGACCAATGGGTGATGCGAGAGAGTAGGAAAAATATCCTTACACGCATCATGATGCGTCCACGACGTGGGAGGCGGCGACAACCATCAGACACTAGCTGACAACCATTCACTTGGATCCGTCGATTCGGTATGATCGTCATACGAAGTGATAACTCATCTTCTTTGACCCGTATAGACTCAACAAAACAACAAAAAACAAACACTGAGACATTGAGTTGCGAACGGCTATACATGTAGTTTAGAGTAAGGCGGAGAATGGGCGGAACAAGGAAGTGATTAATATTCATGTGGAATGGGAGAATGAAACTAGGGTTGCCTGAGCAAATCGAGCAGGAAATGTGTTTTAACTTTGCACACCTGTATCTCTGCAATGGATAGAGGCAAAATTAACGAACAGATCAAATGAATAGCTATAGGATGCCTCTACTTACAAACTGAATTTGAAGCGATTTGATTACTCCTGCCGAAAGTTATGATGGGTTCATACCCTATGGGGTATCGGACATTGCAATACTGGCACGGAGCAAGTGCAAGACCCCCAAAAGTATTTTACTGTAAAGAAATGGTGTAGTATGAAGTTTAGACAATAGGAGGTTGATAGCGTTTACCGTTCGGAAGTTATAGATTTTTATAACATTTTATAATATTTGGGACAGTTTCCGCGAAAATTGCCCCACGGTTAAAATGTTATAAAAATGCATCGCGTTTGAATGGCTATAACTTCCCAACGGATAACGCTATCGACTTTCTATTTTCATCACTTCATAGTGAAATGGTTTAGTACGAAGTGTTGAAGATAGGAAGTCAATAGCGTTATCCGTTGGGAAGTTATAGCGATTCAAACGCGATGCATTTTTATAACATTTTAAAAGTGGGGCGGAAACTGTCCCATTTGGATCACGGCATTTTGTCGTGAACTGTTCCGTATGTTAATAATGATTGCTACACAAAACATATCATTTTTTATTACTTGTTATTATAATATGTACATATTAGGGCAGCCACACAATAGCATTGTACACAGTAACAATTATTGTGTAGTACAACTTACAGTTTCACTCTCATCTTCTGAATCACATTCAACACTAAATGTCATACATTGGAACAAATGAAGGCTGCTTTACATGTAGAAATATTAATATTACAACATACCAATGAGGAAGTTGCGTGTTATTGGTTGTCTAATGAAAAGAAAAATCTTTTGATGTGTCAAGAAGTTATGCAGCATGCTAGAGTAATGTATTGCTTGCACATGACTTGCTAATGTGAGCCAAGTTGGTTTTGGGTGGTACTGTACTATTTTTACCACATCTATTAACTCATTCCAAACAACAATCAGCATGTACAGTGTATGGATAGCAAATGAAAAGAGTCTCTCAATCTCAATTTCTCATGGC
Organism: Ephydatia muelleri; assembly: GCA_013339895.1. Lineage (NCBI taxonomy): Eukaryota > Metazoa > Porifera > Demospongiae > Spongillida > Spongillidae > Ephydatia > Ephydatia muelleri. The sequence continues at coordinate 29,021,836 of JABACO010000001.1, read as the reverse complement.
CTGACGTCAACAAGCATAATAAGGTGATTTGAGTGGGTAATAAGGGAATATTATATCCTCAACACCGTAGGGGCTGCAAGAGATTATTAGGCCTAGATGAAACATCTTTACTAAAGTGTGTATTTCACTTTTTCACCTTTTCAAGCAAAAGAAGAATCCATTTACATGTATTGAGTATACTTTTTCATAAGGAATGACACAGTAACCCTCTAAAACCAATGTACACAAGTTGCAAATTTAAAAGCAGCTTAGAAACACTGTGCTGAACTTAAAAGTAGAGCCTTTTATCAAAGCATATCAACAAAGCATTAATTACACAAACTAGTGCAAAGCATAAAATAATAGACTCACCTCATGAACCAATATACATGTAGTAGATGATATTTTCACTACATCTCGAGAAATACTTGGTGCAATAGCAAATACCGACTGTCTGTGCAACAGATAAATTTGATCCTTCATTCACATTTCAAATTACCAACATGACATTAATTATTCACTTTACATATGATGTGGTGTGACGTACAGGTAGTATGGTATGACATGATATGTATGAAATTCTGATGATGATACATGTACGATATGATATGGTATAATAATATAATTATGATTTTTTCTATAAGGTACAAGTCTCTGAACTGTAAATGGGATTGTTATGTATGTATGTATGTATGTATGTATGTATGCACGTACGTACGTACGTACACACACACACACACACACACACACACACACATACATACATACTTCTGCGAAAAGGGACCTAATGCATGTTCTTCAAGATTACAATGTTTTTTATATTCTTGAAGTCTGAAATGTCCTCTACACAATGCTCCTTACACATTGAAAATTGGAGTATCTGTCACTGAGTTGTAAGGCTCTACACTTTTAATTAGCATACATTTCAAGGCAGGAGTTACATTTTTACTGCGCGTACTGGAAATATTATACTGTATGTGTTAGATCCCTTTTCTGGGAAACGATCTCAAATAATGGCCTGTATGTACATGTACATATGAATTTCCTGTTTTAAAATGATATATTTTACAAAATTGAAAACGTGAAAATGTGACAGCTTTTAGTTTGGATACCATCAGCATGGAGTGATTCCAAATGGTTGTAATCTGTAAATGTACTTTTATCAAGGATACATGCAGGTACAATATAATAAACTTCACTGGAAAATGAAGTGAAATCTAGTTAAGATGAGAAGTGAAAGTAAGTTTGGATGCAATGGTGGAGTGTACACACTCTAAATGCCTGCATATGTACATGTTTACATGTACATGTACATGTATGTACTACAAACTAGCAAGGCCTGAATTGTGTACAATTGAGCATAAGGGCTCAAACGAGTGCAGCCAACTAATGGTGAAGTACATTGACAAATTTTATTCTGCCCAATGGTTCATACTGACTATGGATACAGTCCTCCTGTAGCCATAATACTGATCCTTTCATTGCAAATCAATAGGTTGTAAGGACTTACTTGTAGGTGGAAAAACTGTAATCAGATTGCAAAAATTCCTGGCTCCAGGTTGATTTAATTCTATGGAAGGAAAAAATAATAATAATTACAACAATCACTTTGTGCACAATTACTAGCATATGTATCCCTGCTCAATGATTGGCACATGTATAATGTCATCGCAAACAAAGGTTATAGTCTACTGCTTACTGTGACTCTGCTGCATGCAAGCCATTTAGAATATGTTAATTTTCCTACATGTACCTTCCATACAAATCATCAATCATTGTAGGCATTATCTTCACAGGCCGTTATCTGAGTACTTAATTTAAAAAAAAGTATGAATAAAGGAGATATTACTAACCTGGGAAGAACTTATACAAATGGCTTTATTATATGATATACATAACTATGCTGATGATTCTTAATAAATTCTGACGTTATTTGGTCGGTTGCTATGTCATTACCATGATTTACAACCCTAAGATAAAAACACCTAAAACAATAAATTAATTAAACCAGATTCTTACTTTGTATTTGTACTTCTGAGTCCGATGCAACACTGAAAAAGTAAGCAATGATATATAATCTTATCAGAGTAATTTTGGACTAAAAGAATTTGATTGAATATTATGAGGGTTGTGCTTTCTTGATTGGTGCTTCATTGGCATGCAACCTTACAAAAGACTCCAAATGGTGTCAATTGACAAATATAAGGACAGTGCAATAACAGTGTACACAATAACAATTACTCATTACTCCTTGCATATTATAACTCACAATTTCATTCTCATCATTGTCTGAATCACATTCAACCCTACATGCCATACATTAAAACAAAATGAAGGCTACTTTACATGTAGAAATATTACAACATACCAGTGAGGATGTTGGGTTGTATTGGTGACCTAAAAATGATTATCATTAAAAAGTGCTCGAGTTTTCAAAATCTATACATACAGTATTGATGTGCATGCATTTCAATACATGTGTGTATCATTCATTTTGAAATGCTGAACATTGTTGTGCTTGATAGCACATACGTGTCTTTATAGATAGCCTAGAACACCTCTCTTTAAATAGGCTTCTCTTAAAATGCTTTCTTTCTTTGATATTTTTGTAACTTAATGCCTGGCCTTTTGATGCTTATGTTTTAATCTTGTGAGAAGTATAATTATAATAATATACTTTACTTCACTGTACTGAACCTTATCACAGGGAGCAGGAATGGAGATAATCTGATTGCACTGAACATCAATATAGCATTTGGTTTCTGATATCTGGAGAGTAGAGTATAAATATGTACTAACCTAGGAAATGACGCAATATGCATAAGAATAAGCAGAAAAACAGCTGGCAACTATAACATGTAAATATCAGACATGTCATATACTGTTAAGTTTGCTGAAATACTTGCCTTTATCACTATACATATATTGAATGCAATAGTTTTGTACAGATGCTAGCATCGTTTAACTGTGTTTTACCACTGTTGTGGTGGTATATGTGGACAGCTTGATAGCCCAAGCACATACAGTGTACAAACATACAGAACCATCAACTCTTTCCCGTTTGATATGCATGTGACTAACTCAACTTCTGATCACCTTCAATATCAGATATAGTTTGGCTGAACCAAACTCTCAATCTGTTAGGGAGTGCATGCATACCATGGGCACTATCTTATGAAGGGGCCTACCTACATCATCCAATCACATGACAACAATGGTAATTACATTTTATAAGGAGAAAATAAATTTTCATTTGTTACTCAAATGCAATATCAGTTGCATGTGCACAATGCTGGGCAGCTTACTTAAAATGCTTTATTAAACTTGAAGTTCATTTTAATTATCTGACTGCAGGTTGTACATATTTTAGTGTTGAAACGTTGTAACTGAAATATGGCTTATCATGCAAAGTATGATAGCTTTTAAAAAATAGTATAGTAATAACATTTGTCACTACATTATGGTAAGCAATTTCATGAGGATTTCATTTATAAAAGTTAAAAGGTGCTTATACATGTACATCATTATTCAATATCTTCGAAATGACACACTGCAACTGAACCATTATATTGGATGCACTATGGAGGAGATACTGTGCTTGAAAAAATGGTGATTTGGCAAGAAACATGATCACACTTGACATGAAATTGGCGTGATCTCACAACCTTTCCCCCCCGGGTGCATTAATAATCTGCTCACCACATGTGATTAATAGTTCACTATCATACCGCAGTGGTCAATAAAGGAAATTTAAACTAGACAAATGTTGCAACAAAATATGCACAAGGACATGTAATAATTAATAATAATCATAATGATACCAGCATTGGAAGATATACACAAATGGCTGGCACATCATGAACTTCACATATTACCATGCTCCACAATAAAATTGAATATGGAGGCAATTATCTACATGAAAAGAATTGGTCACTATCTTAACTACTGTATGTGTACAGTGTACACGTGAAATGATACAAAGGTGTTGTTATTCACGTTAAGCATGCATCAATCACAAATGCACGAATATAAGTGACTTGATATTTGTATGATATTGAATCACATTAAACCACAATAATTAGTTACATACATGTATAAGTGCGAGCATGTTTGCATGTGCATTGAGACACACACCGTAAATACTTGTGGGTAAATAATTTGACAATATAAAATTCCTGAAAATTATGTCCATGCACTGAACTGTCTATAACAGCAGCTAGACAGAGCATGTGACCAACTAGCATCGCTGTATTACACTAACAGCATAGAATTATCATAATCTGTACTGATCCATCTGCTTGTTGGAAGCCACAAGGGAATTGTAAGTACTTTGCAGTCATACAAGTCTGCTGTGCCAAAGATTGATCATGTGCTCTCAAAAACAACCATACAGATATTTGTTTATGCCTTTTAACAATTATCATTAATATGCCAACTCAGGGTCACTCAGTGGATTTCAATCTACAGTGCGCCTGTAGCGTAGGGGTAATTGCAAGTGCACATTAATGTGTGTTTTTTTTGCATTTCTTTGTATGTAGTTGATTGGTGATAACATGCATACTGTATGTGTGTGTGTGTTAATATATTAACTATTCAACTTTGTCGCATTGAATAAATGCTATTCAAACTACACTGTACATACCTCATTTTGATTTGGCAGTGTAACAGTAGATTGTCTGTAAGGACAACTACATGTACATGTAATCATGCAGGTAAAACACCATCGACTTACTCCTGTTGTGTGGCATAAGAACATACTTGCTTATCCACTGCCCGCACTGCACAACAGTGCTTATAAATGAAGCACATTGCCTGCATTTTGTAAGTAACATATTTGGGAACACAACACTTGATGGTAAATGTAATTACAATCAAAATCCAGATCCATAATACAAAACCTGCAGATACTGTAGCCAAGAGAGATTGCACTACAGCCAAGAGAAAACCTCTAAATCGATTACAGTTGAGATGCAGTAGCCTACCCCTTGGGATATCACTTTGGGCATTGCTTGCAAGTGACGAGGTATAAGATGTTGTTCCCATTGGACTTGCAGTGCCTTTATCTGTATTCAGAAATAGGTATTTATTAATGAGAAATCGAGTAAGTCATGCGTACAGGAATCTTATTATTTAGTTAATATTGCACATGCTGGTTGAGGAAAATGCAACAAAATTGACAGTTGATATACAATGCACCTAACCAAGAAATGGGGGACCTCAAACTTAACACCGCAGCCGTTTTTGGGGGAAGTACAAAAACTAAAAGATCCGCTGATGTTATTTTACAACTAGTACCTGTGATTCTGTTGCTAGCAGATCTTTTAGTTTTTTAGTTTCCCCCTAATTCGGACCCACTTTACTCGCGGATGCAGTGTTCAATTGTATTGTACTACATGTAATGCTGTAGGTGTGAACAATAATCACTTAATTTCTAGAGTCAGTCCCAGCCACTTTTGGAATATATATTGTTTCAAATTCTATGCAAGCAAATACAATATAATATACAAAGCATACAGTCTCCGCATGCATTTCATGATGATGCACAGCCAAAAACATAGTGGGATATACTTTTTCTGTTTACAGAAAAAAGTTTAGATAATACACACAGGTCATTTACAGTCTAAGATTTGTATTATAATATAATCTTACTGCAGTTTCAACATATGCTTCTAATAAAACATAGGCTAAAGCTGATATATGATCAAGTTCCATTTTCAATGCTATAACCAGGCACAAGTTAAAGCTTTTATATATATGGAACGTTCTATACGAAAATGGGTCATGTGGATTTTATTTCATAACATAAAATTTAAATCGATATATCTTCCAAAATATTAATGCTATCGGGTTCCTATTATTAACACAACATACCACACATTACTATATGTGAAAATCCATTTTGGTGTCTTACACATGCGGGGGTACCAACGTTTCAACGTCCGATACCCTGTAGGGTTCAAAACGGCCACATCTTCAGGTAGGAGTGTCCAAATCGGTTCAAAATAGGTACCTATGTAGAAGGGTCCTACCGCTATTGATTTGTTCTGTTCGTTGATTTTTGCTTTATCCGTTATGGAAATACAAGTGTGCAAAGAAATTGCATATTTCCCGGGCGTTATGCGCCATGAACATATTACGAGGACGTCCTCAAAGCCATTCGTAATACGTTAATGGTACGTAATGCCCGGTAAGAAGAAATGTGTATAGGACATTTCAAACTTTTAGAATATCAAAAAATTGAAATCTTGAAACAACATGCGTATGTGATCCATGAGTTTGTGTGTGTTTGGATGTGTGTGTCTGTTCCATAATTTACAGGTAATCATTAGTGTGTACATGTACATGTACATGTGTTGTTGGTGTAGTGGAGGAAAGCAGTCTCTGTGTGTGCCTTGCATGTGTAGACACATCAGTACTTTCATTCAAATACACACAGAAAAGGCAGTTGTGTTCAACCTCAAGGCCAGGATACACTACCATTGTCCTTATTATTAATGCATTAATAAACCAATCCCAATGATCGAGTCCCCCTACCTTACAGTCCACCCACTGCTCCCCACTAGATGGCTCACATGTCTGTGGTGACATACTCTTCATTCAGGACTAATGATACCACACAGCCACACCCACACAATAAAGCTGCATGCTGGTATTAGTGGATGCATAAGGATGGCCTACAGTGTCAATATGCAAGGCTGTTTGCGGCCCATTCAATAGTAGAAATATATTCCTATGCCCTGAAATATTGAAATGATTACATCAAACAACATGACCTCAACAAGCACTTTGTATTTGTACATAAGGGAATTTTTGGCTGTACTTGTTGTAGCCCTGGACATTCTGACGTACAGCCACATGGCAAACTACATGCAAACACATCACATCTCCTTTTGAATGCAATAAAATGTGTTCTCTTGTAACTTTCCCACTCACTACTGGTAACACTGATGCCACCGAGATATGAGCCCTCACCTTGCCAATACTCAAGTGTGACCTAATCTCTGCAAAACATGGGATCATTTCACGAAAAAGGATCTAACACATGGATTTCTTTTGTTGTTGATATTCTAGAAGTCTGAAATGTCTCCACACATTGCTTCTTAAACACTGAGAATCGGAATATCTGTCCTGGAGCTGTAAGGCTCTGATTTAGTTTTAGCCATACATTTCAATGCAAGCGTTACATTTCTATTGTGCATACAGGAAACTTTATAATGTGTGCGGTAGGTCGACCCTTTTCAGGGAAGCAATCTTGCATGTAACTGATTTAAATAAAACTTTGAGAATCCAATGACCTACACGTAACCAACGGTTACGCTGTTTGCTGAAGTTACACTCAGTTTAAGTTTCCGTTGGAATCAAGGGACCAACTTATTTTTAGAGGGCCTTGATTATTTATAGCACTTAGTTTACTTGAACTACAAAATGTATTTGCATGCATATTATGATACATGTAGAATATAAGAGCTATTGTAAAGTTGGATTTCCTGTTTGTCAAATATGTACAGTAGCAGACAAGTGTATGTGTCTGGTAAATATGGCATATGTGACACTTCTGCTACAACTAATATCTACTATTGTGCAAATATGACCTAATTATTTACACTGTTTTTGACCAATAGTACATTCATTTGTAACTCCAACCTTTCACCTAGTGTAAGAATCAGATACATGTATTTTTGTACACAACAGAAATTGTCAGATATCACATATCAGGTAAAGTAACATGTGTTGTACATGTGAGAATAGTATGTGTGTGTGTGTGTGTTTGTATGTCTGTGGACTTATCTAATGTTGTCCACAGTTCATATTATTTTTTATGTTATCTGTCCTGAAATGTAAGTACATGTATATATACTTCAGTAGCCACTTTCAAAATCCCATGACCTAACCAAGGGTGACATGTTCAGTTAGCTATGATTATGTTAGTTATTTCCATTTGAATAAAAGGGCCGTTATATCAACGTGTGTCTGAGGCTTGACTACAAGAATTTGATTTACTTGTAGCAGTTTATAGCCAAGTGACATATTTGGATGCTAGTTTGCATATTGCTGGGTGTGGGTTTGTTCATGTAGTTATGCCTAGTCATCATATGCATCATAAGCCAACACAAACACTTTCCTTTGTTGGTTTCACTGTTTGTATTCTCATGTCCAGTGTTTATCAAGACAGTGTAAAACAACACAATCTTCATTTGAGAACAAATGTATTGCCACGTGTGTAAATAGCATTCAAGACGAATAATCTAGCAGTACATCTTTGGGTTATGCTCAGCTTTTAGTTAGCACAGCTGAAAAGGTACACTCCCCACACTCCATATACATGTACACTCTCCAATCATCCATTCCATTAACTCCCTCCATTCATGTCATGTAACAAACAATCACATCAAAATATTGTTTTGGTATGCATGCAGAGATTGATTCTACCATTGTACCATTTAAAGCACTACATTTTTACCCCTACATTAGTCTGCTGTGATTCCATTCACTCTCCTCCATTCACACACCCATCATTGACGGTATAGCTACACAATGTCCATTCACATACTAGTGTAATGGCTTAAAGCCTTATACAATACAACCATGTGACTAGAAGAGTAGCTTGTAGAGCTTTGGCTCCATGACTGTCCCCTTCCTTGAGCCACCTGGTGGATGATATTACTTCCTTCACCTAGGGTCATCTATCAGCTGGCATACTACCATTCAGGCAACTTACTATACATGTATGTGGACCCATCTCTGATAATGATGTCATCCTATACCACATCCTAGGCTGATTCCCTACCCCCTCATCCCATGGACACATGATGTCGTTCATGTGTTTGAAAATCATTTGCTGCATAGTATTGATGATATCATCGATAGGCACATTATATGTGTGTGTGATAGAGCGTGTTGTAACTAGACACACATCCACCCAGATGTAACTTGACACACATGTGTTACCCACTGCTGTGGGTTGTTACCTCCTACTTGGGCAAAGATCATTTTTCCCCACCAGCTGGACCCCTGGAGATGCTCCCAGACGTTTAAGAATGTTATTACACTGATGTAACCAAACGCAATCAGTGCGTAGTGCAAACCTCAAATATTGTGCAAAGCGCAGTTAATGCGCGGCACAACTGTCCCAGTGCATGACCTACGGGGCCACCGCAAATCAATGATTTCGTCATCTGACTCATTGTTGACAACGATAGCGCGCTCCCTTTTCTCCTAAGGATGGATGGCATGGGATCAAAGTCAGCAATTCCAGGACAGTGCAGCTGTACTGCCGTCAAATCGCTGATATCGATCACATGTTGGATCATATGGAGTAATAATTACTCTACTTCCATTGCTCGGGTTTCCATTAAAAGTCAAAACATAAATTGTTCCATCTTCAGAACACATGCATGCAAATAGCAGGATTAGGGCTTTTGAATACTGTGTAGTGATCCTTGTGGTTAATTAATAATTACCTTGAATAGTCAAATGAGAGGTTTCACTGAGCTGTACACTAGTGAATGTCGAATCAATCACTGAACAGGTCACTCTTGTGTTGTTATTTGTAGCACCTGATGGGATATGGAGACTAGCTGAGGCTAATGTTCCAGTGGGTGAATTGGGAAAAATTAGTATTCCCCTTTGTCTGTGTTCTGCATTATAAGAACTTCCATTCAGCTGCCAGCTAATAACATATCCATCCCCAGAACAGTTGAACACAGCTGGATTAGGGCTTTGAAATACTGTGTAGTTCCCTTGTGGTGAGAGGATTACAGAACCAGCTGCACCTGAAGATAATGTATGTCAAATCAGTGACAACAAGACATACTTTGTCCATATGGAAAATAATCTGTCGATATGAGTGCATCAATCCTTACATGTAATTGACAGAAGTAGAAAAATGCACAAGAAGTACAATTTAGTGTTTGTTGAGAAAATCTGCAGGTTCTACGTAAGTCAAAAATGCAAAAAAAATAAGACTAAAATTCATATATACATGTAGCAAATACAACTTTATGCACATTCAAATTACAGTATTCCACCAGCTATAAATCTTGATTTGTGTTAGATTTTTCACTTGCAGCAACAGATTCTGGTTCACTATACACCAGTGTGTTTTACTATGGTGAAAACTTATTTTTTACCTTAAACCTGTCAGTTCCTGGAGGATTACCATTACATATATGTATATTGGTGCTCATGATCCAATGATTACTGCTAATAATGACGGCAAATGCCATATATGGCATTACTCTAGTAACACCCTTGCTCGTTCCCAACCTCACTTGGAATAATTAATATGCATCACATTGCATAACTGTCCAATTTATAATTTCTGCAAGATACTCATAACTAAGACAAAACACCTGAAGTCACTTTTTTTTTCATATGGGACAGTTTCCGCGAAAATTGCCCCACGATTAAAATGTTATAAACATTCATCGCGTTTGAATCGCTATAACTTCCCAACGGATAACGCTATCGACTTCTTCTTTTCAACACTTCATAGTGAAATGGTGTAGTATGAAGTGTTGAAAATAGGAAGTCGATAGCGTTATCCGTTGGGAAGTTATAGCGATTCAAATGCGATGCATTTTTATAACATTTTAACCGTGGGGTAATTTTCACGGAAACTGTCCCATATACAAGGTCAGTTACTATAGTATATATTACACTCTGTGTGTAGCTTGCGTTTATGCATACACTGTATATGCTTATAAGAAGGCTTGTACATGTACATGCATACTACCCAACTTTCAATCCACCATTATTGTATGTGCGTGCGCGTGACACACAAATACACACACATACACTTACACACGCATATACATACACTCACATGTAGACAAACGCAAGGTTTCAATACGCCTTTTGTGACACGCACATAAACAAGCATACATTTACACGCACACGCACATTACGCACCCACACATTGACAAGGCTATTGGAGAAGGGCGTTTAGATATGTAAAGGCATGTATTAGACCAAGACTGCAATGGGCATACATTGAGGCACACTGGCATACATATGTTGGGGCATACGATGCTGCCTTTGACATCACGGTGACCTCCCCCTTAATCCCTTCAATCCTAACAGCAGCAAGCCTGTCTGAAAATGGGACGCAGCAGAGGAGGCTGATACCAGAAAGCATAAAATCAATGACCAAGTGTTGGAGCTGGGATGGGTGTATACAGCATACCCAAACCATCTTCCTCTCCCTAACACACACACACACACACACACACACACACACACACATACGCAACACACACACGCAACACACACGCAACACACACACGCAACACACACACGCAACACACACACGCAAAACACACATGCACACACACACACTACACCCACACACAACACACATACCGCATCGAAGCTGGGTATAGTATACATGTGCATAACCTTAGGTATGCTTTTTGAGCTAGTCATGTTTTTAAAAGTGTACTACATGTACATGTAGTGTTGTGTGTGAGATATGGGGGTGTTGTCATGTACCATGGTATGGGAAGTGGCTGTTTTGTAGAGTGCAGGTAGACCTCCAGATTACATCAAGGGTCAGATTGGTGGTTTTTGTACTACATAAACTTTACCAAGGGTGCAGACCTTACGATTTCTGTTAGATAAACTCATTCCAAAGGCAAGAAAGCTCAACTTTATAATTAAAAAGATACATAGATCGCTTAAGCGACTGAAAAAATGCTGAAAAACGGTAATGTTTGAGTTGCTTATTGTGATTAATTTGCGCGTCGACCCAGCCGGGTGCACTGTCAATTGAGCGCTCCATCTACATGTATGCACAAAGTCAAAACTGGTGTTCAAACATGTATGTGAAGTGTGATGTACATCGCCAAGAATTTCCTGTCATGAAGGAGCGACTGCCTCACCTTTTTATTCGCTGTTGTGTTCAGGTGGAGTTCTTATCTAGCCACAACTGTAAGGTCTGCACCCGTGGTAAGTTTACACAACGCCCATATCAAAGCTAAAGAATAGTAGCTGAAGAGACACACTTAAGTCTGGCGTATACATGTAGCACAGCCACGTATATTCATTTGCGTATGCTACGTCAGATTATTTACAAGCACGCGTACTAGTATTTATACGAGCACAGTTCATTGTCTGTTCAGGGTACCATACTAGTAGAAGCGGGCCAGGATTCAACGTGCGTTGGCTGATCAAAGACAGGCTGACGCGCGGCTACAAAGCTCAGTTGCCACCTTAAGTCGACTTACATGTAGAAGTATTTCCGCAAATGGGTTATGTGTGGAGGCCGATCTGAGATCTCGTCCACAAGCGTGCTTACATTAGTTAACTAGTTCATGACGTAACATGCTTACTGCATTACGTAATGACCGAGACCGCAAGTACTAATTACTTTTTCTTTGACAATTTTTAGCCATATTTCTTTCAGTGCAAATGCCATAAAATTATGATTTTTCTGTATCCAGTGATACAATCGAAAATTATTTTCGACTTTTAAAAATGCATAGATGTCTCTCGGAATTTCAGGATATGCTGTAATGCAGTTATACGAGCAAAGTGCACTGCTGATTCCATAGCAACATCTGCCAGCAGTCAGTGCTCATGCTGTAAGGATACCTCAGTGTGTGCCCCAGATTGGAGTCTATGAGGCCAGAAATAACAAGCAGAAAAAGAAAACATAAAGAAAAAAGGTTACACTACAGTGTACTCATGGTTTTTACTCATAATTATATATGCATACAAGTGACAATACCCACGCTTGAAATGTTATAAAAATGCATCGCGTTTGAATCGCTATAACTTTCCCAACGGATAACGCTATCGAATTCCTATTTTCAACACTTCATACTACACCATTTCACTATGAAGTGTTGAAAATAGGAGGTGGATAGCGTTATCCGTTGTGAAGTTATAGCGATTCAAACGCTATGCATTTTTATAACATTTTAACCGTGGGGCAATTTTCGCGGAAACTGTCCCATATTTAATAAACGCCTTGCAGACCGGCTAGCTTCCAAATGGAACTCATCCTACAGCCAAACCATTGGATGGTTGCGATGCCGTCTGTCCTTTTCTCTCCTCCGCTCATCCATCTTATGCATCAGAGGAGCTCGTTCATCAAAGGGGCGTGTACCTTGCAGTGTCCCTCTCCCAGTAGAGCTAGTGCATAGTGAATCTAGGTTCACTCTGGACTAGAAGGCATCTAGTTGATCAATATCATTTAACTTCATCATTTAACTCGTATTGTGCATTTTGCTGTATATCGAATATTTATTCATAGAAATAAATAAATAAATTGTGAGCGGGCTACCACTTCGCTACATAAAAAATCGGCCCTATTCAAAGCGTTGGTACAACGCAAAGAAAATATGCCCCTGAACACCCTAAGCGGAAACACATACTAACAACTCTTATTCCAAAACGAGTTTTTAAAGTTGGCCGCGCAGATCTCCGCATAGTGACTCGGACAACTCAAAATAACGTCTCAGCCCTCTCTTATCGCGTGTGTAAATCCAACAAAGATAATATTTATACCTATTTAGTCTTCGAAGGATGCCTAACCAAAATATCTACTCCCCCTGGCTTACCTTGTACGGATAAGGAAGGATAAGCCACATTCCGCGGTAAGTAGGATACACTTCCCCTTCTCCATGCAGGAGGTGTGGACGAGACCTAATGCTCATCTTTTCAATGGAATGAAACACCCGTGGTGGGATGCTGCTTACAAAGCGCAGGTTTTAGCGTCGTCTTGTGGTTGCCGGTAAAGTGTCATGGCTTGCTAATTGGATACATCAATTATTCTTATTCACATAGCAATGACATCATCTTCCACCTTCTCAGAAATTGAATCAACAATGGATCAACCAGAAGGTCGAGAATCATGACTATTACTAACCAGCTACTGAACTACTGAAAAGGCAGCGGTACCACACCTATCGCGCGCGAGTGAACCTAACCTACTCAACTGCCGATAGAAACAAAGCGAGTTGATTCCCGCGAGTTGGATCTCGCGAGTTGGATCTCGCGAGTTGGATCCCGCGAGTTTGATTCCCGCGAGTTGGATCCCGCGAGTTTGATTCCCGCGAGTTGGATCCCGCGAGTTGGATTCCCGCAAGTTGGTCCCGCGAGTTGAATCCCCGTGTTGGTCCCGCGAGTTGGATCCCGCGAGTTGGATCCCGCGAGTTGGATTCCCGCGAGTTGGATTCCCGCGAGTTTAGAGGACAAGACTTCACAAAAAGTCACTATTGAACTGGATCCAAAGCTGTGAGACGGCTAGGATTGGATCGGCTAGGGGCTCCTGAGCGCGGTAGACGCGTACCATTAAACCACTAGCAGGTACGTTGTACTGAATAATGTGTGATGTACGTGTAGGCACTCCTATCTTGGCGAAAGATAGTGAGTTACAAATGATATGGATCGTGCGGTTTCGTTTCCGCTATGCGATGCTTACATGTACGTCAGCAAGCCTGGGTACGAGACAACCCCCTTTCCACCACTGCACACGCCCGAGGATACACATCATACGTATTGCAGACATTAATAGTATCTCTGGCAGTAAGGGTTGCTCGATTGCAGAATCAGGCCACTGCTCCTTCGCGCATCGTGCAATGGTCGTGCCACCGAAAGGGGTTGTTTGCGTCATCGCAAGAAGGTTTCTGGTTCGCTAACTCACTCGCCGCCATGTTTATGCGTGTCCTAACTATCATTCCATCACTACACGCATTTATTATTAATCGTTGACGATTCGATATCGCGATATGCCTATGCTTTAGTACTGTGGTTGTCCTACGGTACAGCGAATACAAAGTAATGTTAGGGTGCGTTCCCCTTATATAAATATAATACATGTACTGTAACGAGATGCAGAAAGTACTGGTTTGCTTTGTTATGAAATTTGTTGATGTTAAAAATCATTGCATATATAAAATACCATGAAATTATCTGCTTATGATGTTACTGTATGTGTGTGTATGTGTATGTGTATGTGTGCATGTGTGGTGTGTGTGTGCGTGTGCATGCATGCATGTCTGTGCGTGCACGTTTGTGTATGCATAACAATGAAACAAGTGTGATTGAGTGTATAAGGAGAATGTCAAAGCCTGGCATACATGTCTAAACATAAATGTAGGTCGTAACATTTTCCTTTTATATGAAAAATGAGGAGCAGTAAGAGGAGGGGGTAGTAGGAAGTACAGGAAGAGGAGGAGGAGGATGAGTAAAACAAAGTAGGAGGAGTAGGGAAGGGGAGAAGGATGATAATGGGAGGAGGGGGAAGAGTAGGTGGGAGGGGAGGATGAGGGAAAGGAGGAGGCAAGGAGAAGGAGGGCTGGGGAGGAGGCAGAGGGAGGGAGGAAAAGGGGGAGGAGGAGGAGGGAGAGGAGAAGGGGAGGAGGGAGGAAGAGATGGCAGAGGAGAAGGAGGAAGTGAATGGGAAGGGGAAGGAGAATGGTAAGGAGGAGGAGGAGGAGTGGGAGGAGGAGGAGGAGGAGGAGAAAGAGGAGGGAGGAAGAGGAGGAGGGGGAGGAAGAGGAGGAGGGGGAGGAAGAGGAGGAGGAGGTGGAGGAGAAAGAGGAGGGGGAGGAAGAGGAGGAATAGGAGGAGGAGGGGGGGAGTAGTTTGACAAGCGGAAGGAGAATGATAAGGAAGAGGAGAAGGGGGAGGAGGAGAGGGAGGGGGACTAGGAATAGGAGTACATAGATTTTTGTCTAAAGGCCTATTTTGCATGCCGTTGCCTATTTGACAGAGGACAACCAGTTCATCATCCTGTTGTGTTTTGTATTGACTTCATTATATGGGGACCAATCATGTATGGAATTCAATACCTTCCTATATGCACACAGACATGCACACACACACATACACACACATACACACACACATACACACACACAAACACAAACACACACAAACACAAACACACACACAAACACAAACACACCCACAAACACACACACAAACACAAACACACCCACAAACACACACACAAACACACACACAACCTCCTTTGAGTAGATACAATATGAAGTTAACATCCGTCTACGGACCTACTCCATCACTGGTTAGGGCAAGAGCAAGAGCACAGTATTTATTTTAAAAACATCATTATGACGTGATGTACAACGCCCGAACAGTATCATTTCATGTAGGCCTACTGTTAGAGCACAAATGGCAGCGCTTGTGAGAAAACAGGCAAAACATATAACAGCGACCGATGGTCGGGGGTGTGGCAAAGGGTAGATGTTAACACAAAACCCAAAACCCTGAGAGAAAACACAATCGCGATTTGTAACGATCAAGACGCTAAGCTTGTTCCTTTCATACTTAGTTGCTTAATACGCAACCGAACGTACCTTCATTTTACGTCGGTGACAATAATCCACTAATGTTTCAACCGGGACAAAAAGGGTATAATTAGAACATTCATTAAAATGTGCCGGAATATGGTATCATTGAGCTCATTATCGGACCGTTCAACCTCGTACCGTTTTCTGCAGACCGGGAGCCTCTACGAAGTGTATGCAGTGCGTACACATATACACAGATCCTTTCTGCACCTATCTATGCCCAATGCATGTGCAAATATCTCTTCTCAGACCGTCGGGAAGTATATCTATTAGGGTCACGTGCGCACATACGGGTGACCTCGTTTAGTCCAATGGACCAGTTGCGCGTAAGGCTAAGGAATTTAATTACTGTTAATTACACGTGACGTCACGGCTGGCGGCTGTTCTGTCAATGAGAAGTCAATGGAAGCATTATCGTGTTGCGAATTTCAGAGCTTCGTATCTAACGTGCTCTAATTAAAAGAACTTTGATATACAGTACTTAAAACAGTCATCCACGTGTGATATACCGTTTGTAGCGTGACAAGAGACCGAGTGGTTGCAAAGATCTAGCAATAGAAAATGAGTGGCATTAGCAATGCTGCGTGTGAAGTTACTCTTACTGAAGATGATATTCCCGGAGCCAAACTTTCTAAGCCCTACAATAAGCATACCATATCTGCCTTACGGTGGTGGTTGTTATGTAGAGGCATCGAAGCTCCCACTTCTTGGAAAAAGCAGCAAATCTTGTGATACAACTAAAAACTGATGATAAATACTTCTTCACTTGACTCTACTTAAGAGTTACTGAAACACAAAAACGAAATGCAAGATCTTTGTGCTTTAAGTTCAGCTTAAGTTTAAGTAGGACAAGAAACAACTGGTTTTTTTCCATCAATTTTTCTGAGTTTACAACGTTTCCTTGCACCATCTTTTGACCCCCAGGAGTTAAGATGGTCCACAGCAGGGCCAAGTAGCTCAAAAAAAGCTAAAAACAAACGAAAAGAGGAGAACCCAGTATAAAATTGCACCAGCTTGTCGTCATGTTGTATATCTGTTCAATACAGAATGGTAGCTTTGTCGAATCTGATAAGCGACCCTTTTTCTCCTCTTCTAGTACTTTTATACGTTTCAAAAGAGCTTCATTCATCAAGCGGTATTCATCAGCCTGCAGTCACTTGGTCCAGGTAGCTCCCATTCTTCAGCCTGCAGTCTACTTGGTCCAGGTAGCTCCCATTCTTCAGCCTGCAGTCCACTTGGTCCAGGTAGCTCATAGACAGTATAATTGGTATCAAGGTGCTCCCCAACTTGGGCTATCAGGAGTTGAGGTAGAGGAGTACTAGTAGATACTAGTTGATGGTAGAGATGGTAAAGGAGTACTAGTAGATGGTAGAGGCGTACTAGTAGATGGCAGATAAGTACTAGTAGATGGAGTAGTAGTAATGTCAGAAACAATTGCAGCTGAACTACAAGTAGTTACACGCTCAGGTGTTATGGTGAATAACCTTCGAGCTTCTCTGTTCTTAGCTCTTTGTGCTCTCGAATCTTGTTTGAATACGCTTCCATAAAAACAGGCTTGGAGAATTACGGGGATCCCCATTTTGAAAATGCCTGGAGCATACTCAAGAACTTGACCCGAGGTTCTCTTTCTGAAGGTGAAGAGCGTCAGTCCACTTAGCTCGCATAATTGGATCCTTCGGAATTCTATGAAAAGAGACGTTTGGATCTGTTGCCTTGGTAATCCCACACACTGCACATCAATCTCCAGGCATTTCGCTGTACGTAACTCTCCGTACCACCTCTTACAAAGTTTTTTTAGAAAAAAGAATCTGCCGCCAGCTGTGACGTCACGAGTAATTAACGGGCGAATTAAATTCATAGCCTTACGCGCAACTGGTCCATTGATGCCGTGGGCTTCAGGAACTTTTCCTTAAGTTCCTAAACACTTGGACCTTGATTAGGGGCGTCATTCTATGTAAAAAGGTAGGTTACAGAGTGGCTCTCGAGCTGTCTTGATAGTTTAGCGATCACAAAAAGTATGAATAATCTATATAAATCTATATATTTTTACCTATGATTCAAGGGAGACTACAATGGACTTCCACTTATGTCAGCTCAAATTGCATTGTCGCTTGTGTGGATCCTTGTTGGTCCACAAGAAAGGAAGGAAGCAGTTGAAGGCCAGTCACCCAAGGGTTTACTTGTGTTCGGCGTTTGCGTCGGAGTTGCACTCATGCTTTGGACTGGATGCTGCAAATGATGAAGCGCAGATTCACCCACATTCGTTCTGCAAGCGTTGCTACGACGCGATGCAGCGCAAGCTAAAGGCAGTGAGTCAACATCGCCATTTCAACAGCCGCATGGAACTGTACAAGTGGGAAGCTCATGCATCAGATGATGGGTGCAGGTGAGGAGTAATGCTGGATGTAGTAGCAACGTTAACCTACATAACTTATATTCAAATCCTAGGTTTGTGACCATTTTAGGGCTCAACATCATGGTGGAAGACCACACAAGACTAAAACGCCCTTAGTAGAACTGCTCCTAAAACACATTCAACATCTTGCACCAAACAAGAAGAATATAATAAAAGGGATGCCACTTGCAGCAATTCAACCCATTTCAGTGTTGGATAACTTGAAATGTTCCCTTTGCTGTGACATCCTCCACAGCCCATTCAGCTACCATGCCAAACAGTTGTATGTGCTGACTGTCTGGCCCATTATTTGGTTAAAAATGGATGCCTGCAATGTCCATGCAAGGGCTGCTGCACCAAACTGACTGCTGAGAGTCTCAAGTCAGCTCCTTGCATCTATGTGAACTTGCTCGAGGATGTAGCTCTACATTGTTCTTCCTGCAATGTTGACATCAGGGCAGGATTGTATCAAAGCCACAAGTGCAATGCAAGCTCTCCCACTTCCTTACCTTTGCTAGCTCCACCAGCATTAGTAGCTCAAGCATCAATATCATGCTCACCACCAATAAATTGTGAGCAAGACCAAGACCAGGCAGGATTCACCAGCCAGAATTATACACAGGATGTTATCTTCCAGTCCAGAGCCTGATGTCATTACTGTTCCAACTGGAGGAAGGGTAGGCATGTAAATGACATGATAAGTGTATAGGCAATGATGAAATTATTATCTTTTTTAGCCATGCAATAACACTTGTGCATGTTACAAACAGTAAGCGCCCAATAAGCAAGGCTAGCAGTAAAACACTACGTCGCTACAGAAAACAAGTTCAAAAGGTGCGACATGTTCTCACCAGTGATGACCCTACTATACTCCTTCGGGAGGAGATCAGAAGTTTCAGCAAGAATGAGAAGAACAGCTTGCTAAAGGATGCTGGTATAACCCTTGATATTTCACCTGAGCAAGGGTTGGCCATTAAAGCTGACCTAACTCTACCATGGAATAAAATAAGGATGATTAGAAGGTTAGTGTTAAAATAAGGTGTGCTTCACATTGCAATGCAAGGATGACACAAACATTTGGTAGGTGGCTCAAAGGATCAGGAATTTGTCTAGCAAGTGAAAGAAAGCAGCGCCAGCTTGCTGCCACCTTAGTTGGTGATAACTTGGATGCAGAGATTGCTCCTTTCACTTTCTTGACGGCATCAAAGAATGAAGAGGTCAGAGGTGCTCCTCATGCTTTCATCCCCAGACTTCAAGATTCTGTGTTTGACCTACTCGAGGATAATGCCAGGTAAATAATAAAATAAAACAATTCCAAAAGTACCAATTAACAATTGTTCTCTAGGTGCAATAACCTAACGTGGCACAATGGCAGAATCCCTGAAACAGAGATTTGGGTTAAAGTGGGTGGAGATAAGGGTGGAAGCTCATTTAAAATGAATTTCCAAATTGTGAATACACCCACCCCTAACTCAGTTCAGAACACGTGTGTTTTTTCTGTATTTGAAGCTGGTGATTCTACTACCAATCTTCACATGGCACTGGACCGGTACAAGCCTCAGATAGAATCCCTTCAAGGCATGAAATGGAGGTAGAAAAATTTGATGCAATAATTAATTGCTATAACTTGACTTGCTATCTATAGAGAATATTCAATGCGTATTTTTATCTGTGGTGACTATGAGTTCCTGAGCAAACTTTATGGCTTATCTGGAGCTAATGGTGAGTCCTGAACTGTTACTTGACTTGTATGCTGTTGTATGCATAAGACAACACAACCATGCATCCATTCAGGTCGCCATCCATGCCCGTATTGCACCATAAACCAGGATGAGATGCAGTTGTCAATGTCTATGAGAGCCGGGTGCAGTCAAAGCCGTTCATTGCAATCATTTCATGACAATCATCAACGTTTCTTGGATTCTGGTGGGAATGCAAAAAAGGTCAAGGAATTTTACAACTGCATATCCAAACCCTTTTTTGATGTTCCGCTATCACAAGTAGGTGCACAGTTCGCAATACCAGTGCATCTGTATACTGCATATTTTGTAGGTTTGCTTGCCAGGGCTACACATTAGCCAGGGCATTTTCCTGAAGATCTTTAATCTTCTTGAGAATGCCTGCCATGATCTTGATGTGAAGATGGCACTCATCCACAGTGGACATAGCACATTGTCACCCTCCTATACAAATCATGTACTAAACCTGCAGGAGCTAAATAGAGCTAAGGCTGAACTTGACACAGTTGTGCAATATCTAACTATGCTTGTTGAGCACCAGACTTATCTAACAGTTGCAATCGGACAGTCAAACAGCATACTCGCAAATTTTGAGGAACACATTGATGAGTGTAGAAAGGAGATAAAGGCTGCAGTAAGTTAAGTACTAATAATTGCATTATATATTTACTGCATATAATTTCTAAAGGAGAAGAAAGTACAGGTTTTGGAAAAAAAAGTAGAGGAAGGGTTTTCATCAAAAGAAGGGCCTTTTGTCAAAGCCTTAGACATAGCTCTACAATCGTTTGGCGTACATCGCCAGAACTACCATGGTGGTGCATTTGTGGGCAACCACGTACACAAGACACTTGAGGTACATTGCATATAATATGCATGTAAGCACTGATCATATAGTAAATGACTCACACTCATAGCACACAAACCTGGAAACTTTATCATCATACATAATTGCTATGGCTCAGAGAGAGGCCCCTGCCCTCTTGCAGGAAGCAGAAATGGTAGCTGGAACATTCAAGCAGACTTTCTCACTGTTTGCCAAGTGCCACTTCATTTACAATCAGAATTATGTGTCGGAAGCTGGATGTAATGATCTAGTATGAAATACAGCACATTGTGTCTGAATGCAATATAATTCATTGTATCAATCATCATTTAGAACATGCCATTGCCACTTTTATGGCACATTTTCATGCTACATTTCCTGGTGAGAAAATCCCGATAAAGATGCATATGCTGGAAGACCATGCAGTAGATTGGATCCGATCCAATCAGCACATCGGATTTGGGCTCATGGGAGAACAAGGAGCCGAGTCCATACATGCAAGGTTCAATCGTCTATACCAAACTTACTCCACGGTCTCCTCAACCAGCCATCCAGTGGAGAAACTTAAATACATTATGAAGGAGCACCTGCTTAGCATATCACCTACACTTATTACAGCAAAACCACCCCCAAGCAAAAGAGCCAAAAAATCCCAATAACACCTATCTCCATCTTTTTTTATTTTCTATGTGCTATTCACATTGATAGTCCCTCTAGCATTAATAAAGAATCGAATAACATTTGACCGAATCATACGTGTATACGATAGCGCGACCCGGTTGTCATGGCCCATCGACATGGTTTAACTTTGGACGAATATCGAGAGCTACCTTCGAAACTAATGAAAAAATTACTCCGTCCCGTCTATAGCACAGTGTTATACTTGACCCACCAAGGAAAAGTTCCTGACTGTGTGTGTAAGTCAATGAGTAAAGGGACTACCGCGAGATGCTGTCACTTTGCAGCCACACCGTGACCGAATGGTGTACGCTGTACTCGTGGCACTTGCTAAAATCGATACAAAACAGACTGGATTCTTACAGTATTCAGTCTTTAACGTCCGTGCTTGTTGCATCTTTTAGCAAACATCCACATTTTTACGCAGTTCGATAGCAATATTCTGTTACCATGTACGTGACGTCATATTCCAATATTTCTGGGCGTAGGTATTTTTGTCCCACTTATCTATGCAATGAAACAGTAGTGAATCACGTGAATCAATGTTGGTGAGTACTAATTTAATACTCTGTGCAATTCGTCGGTGTAGTATTGTGTAATTGTTATTGCCTTTAAGTTTAACCCTTGAGAACATTCTTATCGGAGGTACTTTTAAAAGCTACCGCTGAGCAGAGGAAGCAGATCATTTGGAGGCTGGCATACTACCTTACGGATGGACGGAGGCGCGAACGTTATTTGTGTGCCTATGGCTGTGTGATTCTTATCGCTGCTCTAAGCTGATATTGATTCCTAAACAGGCTGTCATTGGGTCACCAGCGCGGGTATTCCAGTACTTCACAGTGGCGACGAGGGTAAAAGTTCATGGCTCTCCTGGGTACAGTAGGGCCTTTTGACCCGGCGGTGGACGGTTGGGTGGTCTATTGCGAACGACTGGAGCAGTTCTTCCAGGTCAATGGCCTCGCTACCGCAGAGAAACAGGGTGCAATTCTGCTAAGCGTATGTGGTAGCTCAACTTACCTCAACCTAGTGTCACCGGAAAAGCCAACAGACCAGACGTATGTCCAACTTGTCGAAATGGTGCGTGAACATGTCTCCCCCCCCCCCCCCCCCCCCTTCCTGTGTCAGTACAGAGATTCCACTTCAACTTGCGAATACAGAAGGACGCAGAGACAGTGGCACAGTTCGTGACGGAGTTGAAGCGCCTGTCCGAATACTGTTCGTTCGGAGAAACTTTAGACGATTAGTGATATGTTGCGGGATCGACTTGTTTGCGGCGTTCGAGATTCTGGATTGCAACGTCGGTTGCTGACAGTGAAAGATCTTACCTTTGCCAAGGCATTCGAGCTTGCCAAGTTGGCGGAGCTGGCGGAAAGGAGTGCCGGGGAAATTCAGCCACCTGTGGGGGACCCTGAACCTGTACACGTTGTTCAAGCTGCACAGCCGCGAGCTAATCAAGATGCCTGTTACCGCTGTGGTGGCCGCCACAAGGCGTCAGAATGTTGGAGCCGAAATGTTGAATGCTACCATTGTGGGAAACAAGGACACCTGGCTAGAGTATGTTGGCCAAAAGAGGTGATTACAAGGAGCCCACACAGGGTCGAGGTCGGCAAAGAAGACCTCAGAGAACTCAACAACCTGAACTGGATTCTGGCCAGAAGGATACATACACCTTATTCCCGGTGCAGGACCCATCCTAGAAACCTGTTACCTTACGTGTCTTGCTGAATGACTCTCCCTTCGAGATGGAAGTGGACACTGGGGCTGCAGCATCCGTCATTAGCGAGAAAACCTACTGGGCACTGTGGCCAAAGCAGAGACACCCACAACTGCAGGACACATATATCCTTCTGCGGACGTATACTGGCGAGCAGTTGAAAGTAAAGGGGCAAGTTTCAGTTGCAGTGTGTTTTGGTGGCACCACTATGTCCCTGAACCTTCTGGTGGTTGCTGGAAGTGGGCCATCGCTTATGGGGAGAGATTGGCTGTATAAATTAAAGCCAAACCTGGGCATTTTTCACACTTCTATACATGTAGGCATGGACAACCACATTCAGAAGCTATTATCACGTCACTCTGAACTCTTCAAAGATGAACTAGGCTTGGTGAAGGGGGTGACGGTAAAGCTCTACGTGGATCCCTCTGCAACACCACGGTTTTTCAGACCTCGGTCAGTACCACATGCCTTACGTGGAAGAGTTGAGCAAGAGCTGGAGAGGCTTGAGTAAACAGGTATCATTGAGGCTATCAAATTCTCTGACTGGGCTACTCCAGTTGTACCACTGGTGAAGGGTGACGGGAGTATCAGGATATGTGGGGATTATAAAGTAACAATCAATCGGGTTGCTAATGTGGAATCTTATCCCCTGCCATGCATAGACGATTTACTTGCAGGACTGGCAAAAGGAAAGGTTTTCTCCAAATTAGACCTGGCACATGTATATCTACAACTGCAACTGGATGAGGAATCCAGGACGATTTCCACACACAAAGGTCTGTTTTGCTATAATCGCTGGCCATTTGGGGTGTCCTGTGCCCCAGCCATTTTTCAACGCACAATGGAGGGTATTTTGAAGGGGATACCTTATGTGCATGCGTATCTTGATGACATTCTGGTAACGGGAACCTCTGAGTCAGAGCATCTTCAGATACTAGAGCAGGTGTTGACAAGGCTGGAAGAAGTGGGAATGAGGCTGAAGGAGTCAAAGTGCCAATTCTTGCTGCCAAGTGTAGAGTACCTGGGGTATCGTATCTCGGGAAATGGTATTCAACCAACGGAGGAGAAACTGAGAGCTATCAGAGATGCGCCAATTCCTCGAGATCTAAGCCAGATGAAATCATTTCTGGGATTGTTGAACTATTATGGTAAGTTTTTACCCCACTTATCGAGCACTTTGGCACCCTTGTACAAGATGCTAAGTAAGGGACAGGTATGGCATTGGGAGAGAGAACAGGAAAAGGCTTTTGTATAGCCAAGTCACAACTTACATCGGAAACCCTGCTGGTGCATTTTGACCCTACGTTACAGCTTGCACTTTCATGTGATGCTTCACCTTATGGGCTAGGAGCTGTTCCCCATCACATATGCTTCTCGTTCATTAGCTCCTGCAGAGAAAAAGTATTCTCAGTTAGAAAAAGAGGGATTAGCAATAGTCTTTGGGGTCAAGAAATTCCACCAGTACTTGTATGGGCGGAAATTTGTGGTGCATTCTGATCATAAACCTTTGCAGTTTCTCTTTAAGGAAGATAAGCCAGTACCAACGATGGCATCTGCTAGGATACAGAGGTGGGCTCTGACCTTGAGCGCGTACGACTATCGGATAGTGTTCAGGGCAGGGAAAGAAAACTCTAATACTGATGGTCTAAGCAGACTACCACTGAGGGAAAGTCCAAGCAATGTTCCCGTGCCAGGGGATGCTGTCCTGATGTTGGAGGCACTTTCAGACATGGGCTCAGCAGTATCAGCCACTACCATAAAGTCATGGACTGATAGGGATCCGGTTCTCTCCCGGGTGAGAAGAATGGTTCTCCATGGATGGCAACAGCAGGAGGGAGTGGATTTCCAACCATATGAACAGCGTAAACATGAGCTAAGCGTAGAAGACGGGTGTGTCCTTTGGGGCTCACGGGTGGTGATACCACCTGCTGGTAGAGAGGCTGTGGTTAGGTTGCTGCATGAAGGGCATCCTGGGATCTCCAGGATGAAAGCATTGGCGAGGGGTGTGGTCTGGTGGCCAGGGTTAGACTCTCAACTGGAGAGTAAGGTGAAAGAATGTGTAGCTTGTCAAAGTAGTCTGAAATCACCTCCTAAAGAAATCTCCTCCTAAAGCCCCCTTACATCCTTGGAAGTGGCCAACTAAGTCTTGGGTACGGTTGCATGTAGATTTTGCAGGGCCATGTTTAGGTAAGACCCTGATGGTAATTGTTGACGCTCACTCAAAATGGTTAGAGGCCTCTATTGTGTCAGCTCACCCTCGGCAGAACAAGCTATACGGGTCTTACGACATGTCTTTTCAACCTATGGGCTGCCTGAAGTATTGGTCTCAGACAACGGGTCAGCATTCACAAGTGCACAATTCCAGACCTTAATTTGTCAAGCTGAATGGCTTTAGGCATGTGAAAAGTGCCCCCTATCACCCAGCCAGTAATGGGTTGGCTGAGTGTGCAGTGCAAACTGTAACGGAAGCACTTAAGACCACAGGGGATTTAGAAACCAGATTAGCCCGATTCCTTTTCCACACTCGACTATTGGGCAGCCGCTAATCAATGGGGCGTCGTCCAAGATCTCACTTGGATTTCCTTTTTCCTAGTGTGGCACAGCGGGTACAGCAGAGTCAGGAGAGGCAGAAGACAAACCATGACCAACATGTCCAGTCTAGAACCTTTCAAGTTGGAGATGAGGTTTATGTGGTGAATCATAGAGGGTCCCTTAAGTGGCTTCCTGGGGTGGTGGTCAAGTTGTTAGGACCTTTAAACTTGATAGTGAAGTTAAGGGTGGACAGGAAAACACGCGACCTTGTGCGTGCCAGAACAGGGGGGGAGAAGGGAATTAACAATGATGATAGTGACATGGAAGATGATGATGATGACCCATCACCACCAGTGTTAGATACTCCACCAGTGCCAGCACTACCTCCAGGGGAAGTGGATCAACAGCAGATGGTCCCAATGGATGCAGTGGAACCACCCCCACCTGCACCAGTGCTCCGACGTTCAACACGCCCTCATCGTCCCCCAGATAGATTCTAAAGGGGGAGAAGTGTAGTATTGTCATGCATTTATTGTGTAATTGTAATTGCCTAGTTTAACCCTGAGAACATTCTAGAAGATTTATCGGAGGTACTTAAAGCTACTGCTGAGCAGAGGAAGCAGATCATTTGGAGGCTGGCATACCTTACGGATGGACGGAGGCGCGAACTGATGTTATTTGTGTGCCTATGGCTGTGTGATTCTTATCGCTGCTCTAAGCTGATATTGATTCCTAAACAGGCTGTCATTGGGTCACGAGCGCGGGTATTCGAGTACTTCACAGTCGATTTTGAAATCGAGCTACGGGGACCAAAGCTAGTACTTAGAGCACAATAAAGAGAGGAAAAGTTGCTTTTACAGAAAATTAGATCAGTACTGACTCGGTATTGGAACGGGGGTATCGATATCCTTTGTAGAACAATTGGATTGATATGACCCAAACATGTGTACACAATATCGATACAATAAAGTGTTGATCCCGTCATGATAGCAGTCTAGCGTCGATCACGATATTCCAAATTTGTTGAGCCAATGTTGTTGATACACTATTGGGCAAGAGTGAGTCACTCATTGTTGAACCACCTCTTTCCATACAATATGACCGTTTTAGGTATTCAAACAATAATAATTGGGACAGTTTCCGCGAAATTTGCCCCACGAATATATGGGATCGTTTCCGCGAAAAGGGACCTAGTGCATATTATAAAATTTGTTATAAAAGTGCCTTATGTTTAAATCGCTGTAACTCCCGAACGGTACACGCTATCGACTTCCTATTTTCAACACGTCATACTACACCATTTCAGTATGAAAATTTTATATTTTAGCGTCTTGCACAAACTCTGTGCCGACGTTACAAGATCCGATAGCCCATGGGGTTCAAAAACGCCACATCTTTAGGTAGGAGCGTCCAAATCGTTTTAAATTCGGTGTGTACGTAGAGGGGTCCTGTCACTATTGAGTTGTTCTTTTCGTTAATTTTTACTTTATCTGTTACGGAGATATACCTGTGCAAAGTTAATGCACATTACCAGCTCGATTCGCACAATTATTGCATGCAGCCCGCGTTCCATTCTCCCAATCCACAATAAATTTTGATAACTTTCTTTGTTCCGCCCATTCTCCACCCATACTCTGCCTAAAACGAAGCTAGCGTTCGCAACACCCATGCAGCGACAATTCAAAGAAGAAGAAGAAGAAGAAGACATCTCGCTTGGCAAGACGATCGTACCAAATTAATGATTGAGTCGAATGGTTAATTGCAGTAATCTTGCGCCTCTCACGTCGCAGATGGCCGAATTCAACATGGCTCGCGTAAGGCTATACATGTATTTGCTACGCACTTGCATCATCCTCTAGTCATGCAATAAAGCTTCCAATTTGCTATTAGTATAGCCCTTGCTAAAATTCTTGTCACGCTCACTCAGCTACGCTTGCAATATCAACTTTCAGCTCACGCATAGTACATGAACATCAGTGTACTCATGCTGGCACACACACCTTTATGCATTTGTGCACACACTTGCATTGCTGCGTATATAAACCTGTACACCATCGTATGACATATTCTTATGCACAACACTCACGAATACAGTACATGTGGCACACAATAAACCAGTCTGATGATGATGACACACTCTCACACCACATGCACGTGCATTCTACCATTTAACTGTGTGCATTTTGAGGGGGTTTATGTACTGAGCTTCTGTACTCTCTTAGTTTAATCCTTGGCATTGTTGCCTGTAGAAGCATTCCTTATAACATTTCTTCTCAGTTCAGGCTGAGTTTCCCATATAGATGGTTCTTCTTACATGACATAGAGCCCTCACATGTACATAGGTATGTGGCGACATATCGGATTGGCCCACTGTATGTGCATCATGTCCCCAAAGGATTGGTCCTCTATGTGTGCATAGTTACCATAGGATTGATCATTTGTACTTACATCATGTCTTCATAGCCCTCTAGAGGTACACATACATTGTACATGTTGCAAAGAATAACTATATTTTACTGCAACATGCGTAAAGTTCCTACGCACTCACATCATCTTTCTCTGGTCAGTGGAGAAACGTGTAATAAAGCTTTCCTATTTGTCGTAATGCTCATCTGCTCATCATAATACCCCCCTCCCCTCCCCCACTCAGCTATGTGGCATCTGTACCACTTCACAGTAACGTCGGTCTCCTTTTGCCCACACAATTTTCAGCTCACACAGAGTACATGAATTTGCCCTAAGGTAGAGTTTAGGTACAGGTGTAGTTTAATGCACATGACCAGTCTATGTCATAGTATTACTAAGCTTTCTATGGGTACTAGGTACAGTGCATGTCCGCTGCTAAGGCTGAGATGTAAGCATATGTTTCTACAGATACATTCAATGAATGATCCTAACCAATCCTAAGCTTGGGATTAGTGCTCAATGCAGGGTGTCTTACCCCTAAAACCCTTATCCAATCAAACATCATCCCAAACTGTTGTTGATATGTTCACAGGTTCGCATCCATATAAAAGTAATTTCATGTGTGCAGCACTCCAGTCATAGCCTTGACTACGGCTCAGTTGACCAACTCCTTCCCCCATTAGATGATGGGTTGCTAGTTGGCCAGGTGGCTAAGAAGGGCTGCACCAGGCGACAGGTCTCAGTTCTCAGCTCCTGGATGGAAGCCTGGAACATATTGCATTCAGATTGCTCCAAAACTGCTCTTGAGCTGGTGAAGTACCAACACATCATTTGCCAGCTCTTCGCACCCGATGGCAGCAGCCTTGAGGTATGACAGCTCTTTTGGCAGGCCGCAGCTATGGACAAGCTGCATAACCTCCTCTGGGATGTGTTGAAGAGGACGTGCTGGTTTGGTGTGTCACACATCAGCCCTTTCATGCATGGCAACAGCCAGTTCCAAGCAGGCTCACCACCACACCAGCAGGCACTACTCCACCATCTGGTGCACACGGAGCGAGCCACCCACAGGTGCTGGGTCCCAGGCTGTGGTGGAGAGCACTCTGCCAAGGCCTGGCCATGTGCTGCACCAGTGGCCCCGTGATCTCCAGTGAGTTCACACCACTCTATGACCAGTTAAGTCACACCACTCTACAACCAGCGATCTACGACTAGCGAACTCACACCACTCTACAAACAGCGAGCACACACCATTCTACGACTAGCAAGCTCACACTACTCTACAAACAGCGAGCTCACACCACTCTACGACCAGCGAGCTCACACCACTCTACGACCAGCGAGCTCACACCACTCTACAACCAGTGTGCTCACACCACTCTACGAACAGCGAGCTCACACGACTCTACGACCAGTGAAACTCACACCACTCTACGCACCAGCGAGCTCACACCACTCTATGACCAGCGAGCTCACACCACTCTACGACTAGCAAGCTCACACCACTCTACAAACAGCGAGCTCACACCACTCTACGACCAGCGAGCTCATACCACTCTACAATGAGCGATCTCACACCACTCTACGACCAGCGATCTACGACAAGCGAACTCACACCACTCTACAAACAGCGAGCTCACACCATTCTACGACTAGCAAGCTCACACCACTCTACAAACAGCGAGCTCACACCACTCTACGACCAGCGAGCTCACACCACTCTACGACCAGCGAGCTCACACCACTCTACGACCAGTGAGCTCACACCACTCTATGACCAGCGAGCTCACACCACTCTACGACCCGACCAGCGAGCTCACACCACTCTACAACCAGCGAGCTCACACCACTCTATGACCAGTGAGCTCGCATCACTCTATGACCAGTGGAACTCACACCACTCTATGACCAGCGAGCTCACACCACTCTATGACCAGCAAGCTCACACCATTGTACGACCAGTGAGCTCACACTACTCTACAACTCACACCACTCTATGACACTTTAACTTTAACCACAACTTACGCCTTCACCCTGACAAGGCCTGGGTTACCTGGCTGCTTGACGGCATTGGCATACACTGACTCTGTTTCTCCGCTTAAATCATGCAACCTATCCACAGCATACACAAATCCACACACATACACACACACACACACACACACACTACACTTACACATCTATACATGTGGCACAAACAATAACACTCTAATGATGGTACACTGAATGTGTTCTCTGCACATGTATTCTTGATCTATTCTATTGAACAGCTCATGCGGGACATACATGTAGGTATACATCACGTACACTGTAGTGTCCCATAGGACTGGTCCTTTGTACATACATCATATCCCAATAGGACTGCTTGAGACAATTAAAGAGAATAGAGGACAAATCATAAGGGATTCCATGGGTCAGCATGTAAGAGGCTTTTTTATTTTCTTAGAGGTGCAGAGTTGGATAATGAATATTAAACTTTAACTTGCTACTTATGTCTGTGTAAACCTACCAAGGGGCCCTGACCTACCACAATCTGCAGGATAGGGTAGCTGCAATAAAATTCATTGCCACAGGCCATGCAGGAACAACACAGCCCATGCAGGACCATCACCCTTCAAAAAATTAATAATAATAAACTTTACATGCGTGGTGCACTGTGAAGAGGCAGCACACAGTGTTGCATGTCACACTAGTTTTATGCAGGGAATGAAGTGAGTGTTCAAGTACTCCTAGAAGGGTATAGCAAGAGCGGAATGGGAAGCACAATACTGTGTACTAATTGTGAGAAGGCTAGGCCAGGAACAGTGGAGTGCAATAACACTCGTTGAATTCCCTGCATTCAAACTTATTTACTAGTGATGCAACATTGTACTGTTGGCCTGTAAGGTTAGACTGTTACCTTTGGCAATGAATATTATTGTACCTACCTATCATTGCAGATTGTGGTGGGGGTCAGGGCCTGTGGTACAGACATACCTTAGCAAGCTAGTAAACAATTTCATTATACTGCTGTTGCCAGACTCCCAAACGCTTTTACAGGTGAAACATAGAGTGCTAGGTGGTGAGTGTAACTGAGGGAAAAAGTATACTTTTAGAGAAGACTACAAGCAACAATGCAGAGGAAAACCACAGTGAGTACGAAATCAGGTTACAGAAATTGAGAATAGAATCAGTTGCCTCTTAATCTGTTCATCGAATAGAACGCTGTGCACAGGAAACGTTCAGAGAGGCAGACCTTACACTTGAATCTATTTGGATGTACCATAATTATTAGAGTGTGTTATAATGTTGCCATATGTGTCACGGTGCAAAAGTGTTGTGTTTATATGTGTGTGTGTGTGTGTGTGTGTGTGTGTGTGTGTGCAAGTGATGTGCTCAAGAATTGTACAGTGCTATTTGCACAACGTATACACATGCATAAGGGTGTGTGAACCAGTATGAGGGCATGTTCACGCACTCCATATGGTGTGGGCAAAAAGTGACTTGAAGTCAGCATAAGCAGCAATAGTTGAGGCATAAAGAATGATGAGAAGTTGAGCAAGGGTTATGCAGAATAAGAAAGCTTTATTACACACTTCTCTACTAGAGAAAGATTATGTGAGTGCATAGGAATATATAGGCATGTTGTGGTAAATATAGTATTATTCTTTGCACATGCATTGTATGCAAGCGCAAAGGACCAATCCAATGGGACACAAAGGATCAATATACAGGGACAAAATGTACATACAAAGGACCAATCATATGGGCCTATGGGGACACAATGCATGTACAAAAGAACAATCCTATAGGGACACGAGGTACCTGTGTGTACAAAGGACCAACCCTACGGGGATCGGATGCACAAATAGAGGACCAATCTATGAGCAAACGATACACGTACAGTCATCCAATCCTATGGGACGCTGCATGTAGCTACACATACTTATGTACATGTGAGAGCTCTATGTCAGTACGAAGAACCATTTATATGGGAAACCCAGCCTACACAAAGAGGAGTTGTTGTAAGGAATGCTTCGGCAACAATGGAGGGGAAAAACTAAGAGAGTGGTACAGAAGCTCAGTACATAAACCCACTCGAAAATGCACACAGTTAAATAGAATAGATCCCGTGCATGTGACAAAGTGTGGTGTTAAAGTGTGTCATCTGACTGGTTTATTGTGTGCCACATGTACTGTACCGGTACGTGAGTGTTGTGCATAAGAATATGCCATACGATGGTGTACAGATTTATATACGCAAAAATTCAAGTGTGTGCACAAGTGTGTGAGCCAGCATGGGTGCATGTTCATGTATTATGCGTGAGCTGAGAATTGTAAATACAACCGATGTCATTGCAAGCGTAGCTGAGTGAGCGTGACAAGAATTTTAGCATGGGCTATACTAATAGCAAATTGGAAGCTTTATTACACGACTAGAGGATATGATGCAAGTGCGTAGCAAATAGCCTTACTCACGCCGTGTTGAATACTGCCACCCCGCGACGTAGTCTCGTTCCCAGACCCTCATACACAGCAGCGGATGGATTACATCACCGCTACGTGTATATTGCGAATGCATATCAGGCTGGGGACGAGACTACCCGCGATGTGGGAGGCGCAAGAATACTGCAACGATTCATTCAGATCCATCAATTTGGTACGATCGTTTTGCGAAGCGAGAAGCGTTCTTCCTTTAATTCACCGGTATAAACTCGCTGCCTGGGTGAGGTAAAAATGTTGCGAACGGTTAGCTTAGTTTTAGGCAGAGAATGTGGGCGGAACAAAGAAGTTATCGAAATTTATTGTGAATTGGGAGAATGGAACGCCGGTTGCATACAATAATGGCGCTCATCGAGCAGGAAATGTGCATTAACTTTGCACAGCAGTATCTCCGTAACGGATAACACAAAATTAGCGAACTGAAAAAATCAATAGCGACAGGCGGAGCTTGTGTAAGACACGAAAATATAGATCTACATACAGAAATGGTGTGCTATGAAGTGTTGAAAATAGAAAGTCGATAGCATTTACAGTTCGGAAGTTATAGCGATTTAAACGTAAGGCATTTTTATAACATTTTATAATATGGGATCGTTTCCGCGAAAAGGGACCTAGTGCATATTATAAATTTTATTATTATAACAATACAGATTATAAAATCATGCACAAAAACTATTCAACTTTGTCTCTTTCTACCATGTCCTCAAAGTGGCATCCTTTGTGCAGGTTCACCAGGCAAGGGCTCGAACATTTGAATAATAAAAATTCCCAACTTGCAAACAGAGAGTAGGATATGACTTGCAAACAGAGAGTAGGATACCTAATCTAAGCTGAATAACCAAACAATGCATCACTACACATGTAAAATAGCTACCTGTGCCACAATAACTCGATACTGTGTGGTGACCTAGCCATCGAGTTTGCACACTGCGACAAGATAGTACGTATGAAGGTTCCTGCTGTGTCAGGGTGCATTTATCAAGTCATATCCAGAAATGGCCATACATACGCGGTCATCCTGTTGTTTTTTTTCAAACTTATATTCTAAAAATTGATTGATTATAATATGCATTTTCCATGAAAAAGACATAAAGCACCCTTTTACTAAAATCAAGACATTTAAATTAATTTCAACCGCGCATAATTAGTCAAGTTCATATCTAGAAGATGACGCAGATATTTAAATATCATGTCAATATCCATGACGTCTACGACGAAACTTTGGCTCACGTGGCACATGTAACATTGCTGGTATTATAATAGTAAAATAACGAAAGTCAATAATACAGCGTACCAAAGCTTCTGTGTGGTACGCTCACGCATATGTGCATGGATTGAAAAGTCAGTTAGTTGATAAATAAATCATGCAACGCATGCCGATATGTGTGCACACAATATATCTGTTATGCCTCATGGCAGTGTGCAATGAGATCTGTTCTTTTAATTTATCTTTGTCTATACTTGAACCAGCTAGTAGCTCTAACCATGGATTATTAACTATTACAATCCTTGCTCGAACCCAGTGGGATATGCCTCATGTCATTCTGTTTGTCAGTAGCACTCGCGGTATTACTTTCAAAGTGGTTGTATGTTTCAACGCTTATAATTATATACGTAAGTTCTATCAGTATACATGAAAAAGCTCGGCGATTTTTATATAGACTGGTAACCTCGGGCAACGCTCAGTTACAATTTCCACACTTTTTGAGTTCATTTCATGCTCTAGTTAAGAGCAATATCGTGCATGCATGCATGCATTGCGATACATGCGGTTGATCCAATTATGCTGTCATAGTCTGCGATTAATTAATTATGCATTATGCAAGACAATACGGTGCTAGATATCATGACTGCACCGCTGCAGTAATGAATGCTGTTTCACCATATATACACGTAGTCAAAACAGCTCTCAATTGCATGCATGGTAAATGCAAGATGAAGAGATAGAACTAACTTGCTGCCCATGCAGGTCTACCAATTGCACTGATGCATGGATGTGCATTCGCTGTTATACATAATCAATAGGCCTGCATACTTTTACTATCTGTGCGTGTAAATTGGTGCACGTATTCAATATATACATGATGCAATTGGTTGCATGCGTATCATATGCAGAAATCAGCTGTCACCAGGAAAGTGGTGGTGTTCAAAAAGACATCCTATAGCATGTGTTCCATTGCTAGTACATAGGGATAGTGTGGTTTGAATTTGTGTTGAATTTATAATGTTAAGTTGTATAGTGTCACCATTTGGTGACAATAAGAAAGGAGTGTCACCAAATGGTGACACTAAGTTTAATGATATATAGCTTTATGAAACAAGCAAATGTTAAGTAAAAACTTGAACAAAACAGTAGAAGAATGATTGGACAACACAAGTATACAAATTTTTTTTTAACTGATGCAAAGGCATGAATAGTATATTAAATCAAAGTGAAGGAAAAAGTTGGAAAAGTATAATGAGGGAATACATTATTCACTGTTTTATCAAGGCTACGACAAGGTAGGTGCACAAAAACAACTGTTGTTTTTAACAAAGTAGATTCAACATTTCTAGTCATTTTCTGCGTTTCCTTGATGGAATCCCATTATTAATATGCTCTTCCCAGCATTTGCGACCACTTGAATGCCGACAAAATGTACCAGCGTCAACACCACAATAAGTACAGTACATATCAGACAAGCTCGTCTCTCTTTCAAGACCTTTGCGTGAACACATTACACAGCGCTTCCTTTTATCATGACCGAAAAATGCTGGTCTGTGCTCAGTAGATTGAGAAAATGTCCTTTTTTCTGGTAGCACAACAGTCAATGGATTCATTAGAAGTGCTTTGACAAGCATTTGACGCATTTCTACATGGGTAGTTTTACTATGTGCCTGTGGAAAGAAGTATGCCATGCTTCGATATATATTTGCATCTATAAGTGACATCATTCCAGAAAATAGAGGAAGATTAGGACGTTCTTGAACTTTTAAGTGATGTTCCCAGCCATTCTTACCACCACCTACTTTACAATGATTAAAAGCATCAACTGCTCCATATGAATCATACCATAATTCTACAATATCAGGTCTTGGTATTTCTTTCCCACATGGTCTAATATAAGGTGTCCCTGCAGGGGCACTAGAGCTTGCAGTTGAAAGAAGAGTTAACTTATGGTGAGAGCTTGACCTCCACTGAACAGCATGAAGAACTACATTATCATGATATTGACATGTGCAGAAGCTACTGCACCAGCCTCATTCATGCACCTAGCCTCGAGATCTTCTCGGGGGTAGTTTTTGTGGGCAGTCTTCACAACACCAAGGCTGTCTAACCCTCGTCTCTTCAATTCAGTTGCAGTTTTTACAGATTGAAACCACGAATCTATGAACACAAGGCGATGACTTTCAAAGTAGGGTTCCAATAAACGAAGAGTAGTAGCAGTTGTAGCCCCAAACTCTGCAAAGTATTTCAGCTGTCGGGTAATCTCTTTTCCCTCATTTAATTCAAAATTAGTACAAATGCCACTTTCCTTATCTACAACAGTCCATAACTCGTGTCCCCAAGGTTCAGGCTTTCGCCTAATGTATATAACACAATCAGCTGCTTTAAAATTCTTGTTTCTGATCATTGATTCATCCAAAATAATGTTGCGACCAGGTATCAAGGCACACTGAAAACATGTTTTAACAGCCAATAACCATTCACGCCAGTACCGCAGCTTATCATTTGGTAGTCCATTGTTTCCAAGAGTTAGATACTTACAAATCAGTTCAAACCTTCTCCACTGGATAAACCGTCCTAAATTAGCTGCAGGAAATATTTCATCACCCATCCAATGCCAATAACGACGACGACTACCACCCAAAGGGTAGCATATCATAAAGCAAATAGCTCCAAGAAAAGTCAGAAATTCACCAATGGTTAACGGACTTGTCCACTCGTCATCAAGCTCAGCTGCCAAATTTGTCTGAGGAATGATGCACTCTTCGGCAAAAGCAATAGGAAAGTATTTTGTAAATAAAATCCAAATCAGTGAGGTATCAACTGAGCTGTCGTTATACTGAAGCTCACCACACCGAAGTTTTGGCTTGATACTGGGGTACATCACCGAGCGGGGGTCTTCAAGTATTGGCTCAAAAACCCAAGGTAGAACGTTACTAGCAGAGGTTATGGGGTTAGAACTATCCATTTCTTCCTGCTCTTCTCCTTCTTCCTGTTCGATCTCATCGTCGCTGCCTGAATCAGTTCCGCTGCTTACTGCCGCTTCCGCACGTGACCTCTGACCTTTCGGTATCTTACGCACAAAATGCCTCTGCCATATCTCATAGCTGTCAGTTAGTACATGAATATGTTTCTTGCCGACTTCCATTTCTGTACTGTCATAAGGAAAATAGACAACAAAATCGGTGGAACTAATCATTTCTTTGACTTTTCCTAACAGCATAGTGTTCCCCCCACGAGCTCCAAAGTTTCTCTCACTCCATTTTTCCACCTCTCTGTCGCTGTCAAAAATTTTGGCATAAACCCATACAGAATGACCAACTCTAATGTCTTGCTTAGACATTCCTTTGGCAAGGGCTGTTTGACCGTAATATGAGTATTTCGATTAAATGAATTAAATTCCCAATTAGGTTGTGGGCTATGAATTGTTTATGTTGGGGTATGAATTTTTTATCTATGCACAGCTTGGAACATGTAAATTTGTCTTGATTGTTCCTGTGTTCATAATATAGTCAGATGAAATAAAATAGGTTTCCAAGCTGCCAAACAGAGTAAATTCTCTAACCGTTATGTGGCATATAGCTTCAAAATTTCAATCAATAGAGATACTTCATTATAAGCATTACTGATAGGAAGATTTCAACTTTTTTTTTCCATCAAGTTTAACTTTGTTTATCTACTGTGTTTGATTGGAAATAGATACTGCCTCAATTTTTGCAGTACTAAAAGATCATCTTGTATGTGTTGAAAATTATAAGTACAAAGAACTCAACATTTTCCAAACTCATAGTATAAATAGTAATGAAAAGGTATGCCTTATTGTCACCATTTGGTGACAATAGGCCCGTACAACTTAACATATAAGTATTAACAAGTAAATAAAAACATTCTCTAGGAGAAAGTTGGTGGGATATAGGATTTGATGGCAATTGGTGGTGTAAAAAGCAAGGAAACAAGGTCTTATCAGAAGGGAAAATGTAATAGTCCTATATTTAGCACATTTCTAGGGCATGTGTTGTTTCTGTGCTAAATATAGGACTATTACATTTTCCCTTCTGATAAGACCTTGTTTCCTTGCTTTTTACACCACCAATTGCCATCAAATCCTATATCCCACCAACTTTCTCCTAGAGAATGTTTTTATTTACTTGTTTCATTGATTTTTTTCTATGTACAACGGGTTGTGTGACGTCATGTGTGTGCCATTTGCTAAGACATGTAGAACTATGAACGAAGCTAAGCGATCCGATATCAGAACTAAAGTTTTAGTTAAAGGCGGGATGCGTGTTTGAATCATTCGTGAAATCTTTCCTTGCTGTACTTAGACCGACCATTATCATTAGCGCATTTGGCATAATTATTTAATAACATTAACATTAGTAAGTTATACATATAGTCCGAATAATGGTTCACATTACGGTCTCGTCCTTCACCACCTCTTCCACGTCGCGCTCTTCCTTCTCTTACATATCCTCGTCCTCTATCTCTCCCATCTCGTCCTCTTCCACCTCGTCCTCTATCTCCTCGTCCTCGTCGTCTGCCATCTCGGCCTCGTCCTGGATGTGGCGAAGGTGGTGTTGGATGTGGCGAAGGTGGTGTTGGATGTGGCGAAGGTGGTGCTGGACGTGGGGAAGGTGGTGTTGGATGTGGCGAAGGTGGTGCTGGACGTGGGGAAGGTGGTGTTGGATGTGGCGAAGGTGGTGCTGGATGTGGCGAAGGTGGTGTTGGATGTGGCGAAGGTGGTGTTGGACGTGGCGAAGGTGGTGCTCAGCTGGATGTGGCGAAGGTGGTGCTGGATGTGGGGAAGGTGGTGCTGGATGTGGCGAAGGTGGTGCTGGATGTGGGGAAGGTGGTGTTGGATGTGGCGAAGGTGGTGTTGGATGTGGCGAAGGTGGTGCTCAGCTGGATGTGGCGAAGGTGGTGCTCAGCTGGATGTGGCGAAGGTGGTGCTGGATGTGGGGAAGGTGGTGCTGGATGTGGCGAAGGTGGTGCTGGATGTGGGGAAGGTGGTGTTGGATGTGGCGAAGGTGGTGTTGGATGTGGGGAAGGTGGTGCTGGATGTGGCGAAGGTGGTGCTGGATGTGGGGAAGGTGGTGTTGGATGTGGCGAAGGTGGTGTTGGATGTGGCGAAGGTGGTGCTCAGCTGGATGTGGCGAAGGTGGTGCTGGATGTGGGGAAGGTGGTGCTGGATGTGGCGAAGGTGGTGCTGGATGTGGGGAAGGTGGTGTTGGATGTGGCGAAGGTGGTGTTGGATGTGGCGAAGGTGGTGCTGGACGTGGCGAAGGTGGTGCTGGACGTGGCGAAGGGGTGTTGGATGTGGCGAAGGTGGTGCTGGACGTGGCGAAGGTGGTGTTGGATGTGGCGAAGGTGGTGCTGGATGTGGCGAAGGTGGTGCTGGACGTGGCGAAGGTGGTGTTGGATGTGGCGAAGGTGGTGCTGGATGTGGCGAAGGTGGTGCTGGACGTGGCGAAGGTGGTGTTGGATGTGGCGAAGGTGGTGCTGGATGTGGCAAAGGTGGTGCTGGACATGGGGAAGGTGGTGCTGGACGGGGTCCAGCACTGCCATCATCTTCGCCATCTCCCCATCACCACCGCCTTCTAAAATCCACTCTATTTCCATTACTTCGTCTCTCGTGATGACGTGCTCCATATGCTGCGATGTGAGCATGTGCAGAACTGGTAAACACCTTTTGTGCTAACCATGGGTGCATCTTGCAAAAGGCATCATTTAACTGAACTAGTAAAGTGCTATTCTTAAGAATAGCCTTTTCGAGGCCACCCTTATACTCGCTTAGTACGATATCCTTTGGTTCGTACAGAGAGTAGCTACAGTGAAAAAGGAAGTGCGTACATGCAACATTATGTATGACTATATACACCAAGGCTTGAAAGTTATACTCTTACATGCAACAGTTGCCCACTAAAATAGTTTCATGCCATGAAATCCTATGTAAACTGAAGCCATTCTGATTCAATGCACAGATGATATCAGCAACCGCTACATTGTGTCACATTGCACTAGAAAGTTCAAACAATAACTGCATGCATCTCATAGGTCTGGAATGGAACTATAGTCTCTTCCAACATTACATAACGACACTGACAAAAGGCAACGCTGACGCAACGTTTCAGCTAATGTCATTTGCAAACTAAGCTTAATATCTAAGGTAAGAGAAGGTTACTACATTTACATACTTTTTGAATAACTTTGTCGGTAGTACTTTTTCGATGGCCTCGTTGGTTTTGCACGGTACTACGCTTAGCCTTCCCGTACCGCACTCTCTTCGCCAAGCGAGCACATTCAGGACTCTCCAAATAACGTTTCCTTTAGCGGACCGTTTCTTTTCTGGGTCTGCTTTATAACGTTCGCGTTCAGCGGTCTGTTTCTTTTCTGGGTCTGCTTGATACCGCTCGCGTTCAGCGGTCTGTTTCTTTTCTGGCTCTGCTTGATAGCTTTCGCGTTTAGCTGATGACCGTTTCTTTTCTGGGTCTGCATGATACCGCTCGCGTTCAGCGTCTGTTTCTTTCTGGCTCTGCTTGATGCCGCTCGCGTTCAGCGGTCCATTTCTTTTCTTGGTCTGCTTTGTAGGATGCCCGTGCCGATTCTAAAACATCGTCTCGAACTTCAAGGTATTTCGCACGTCGTTTCGCTCGTTTCTTTTTCTGACGTGAAGGCATTTGAGGAAAACAACTTCACACGTTTCACGCCAAAACGACGATTGAATCACCGAAGAGTTTTTTATACATACTCTGTACCGTGCATTTATTTTTTAGATATCTAATTATACGTCTTACATAAGACGTATAATTAGATATACGTCTTACATAAGCCGTATAGTCGATTGTTTACCAATATATATTTGATCCATAAAGGACCTCTTCCAGCCAATTCTGAAGCTATTGGTGAAAATTACATCGTTTAAAAGTGTTCCTATCCCGAGTTGTGCATTGCCAAGAAGGAGAAGAAGAAGGAGGAGACCCGCCCATTGTTCCGGGAATGGGTACGAGGACGGACAGTACCCTTTTGTTCTCTACAACCACGCGGTGAAACAAAAACGAAACTACTCATTTTTTACTTATAGATCGATTGCTAAAACAAGCTAAACGATCCGATCATCGGGAGTCTTGTTACAGACGGGTCGCGTATTTTTAATTATATTCATAGCCGGGGTCAAATCCTATATGGAAGTTTCTAACGAAACTTCCGATGGTTCGGATGTATACAAAACAAAGTTACATTTACACCTATTTAAAAATGGTTACTCTAGAATTTAATTAACTAACCGCAAGTTATAAAACATTTGCCACCTCATTTTGACGTGTAGAAAGGTTGTAAGGTGCAAACTGTGCAAAAATATATATACCATTACATTGAAGATTTCAGTTCGGGAAAGCAAAACATAGCTTCCCATCAACAATGTACACAAAATCAATGTTTTTTTAACCTAATTACTGCATTCCACTGGTTTTCTTAATTGAATCTTAACGAAAAATTGAGTTGCCACCCTTTATTATGATTTGCAGCACATTGGTACATGTTTTCATGCCATTTGTTTTTTCCATTACATAGAGTTCGGGGAGCCTTTGAACAATGTTCGGTAACTGGCGCCGCCATCTTGACCATTATTGAATAAATGGTCGTAATAACAGAAATACGGCCGGCTACATGTACGTACCTTTACATGAAGCTTTACTACTATTACTGGCCACATCCCCGCTTGGCTGGGGCGGATCCATGCAGTATTTTGGTAATGGGGCGGGGTACGCGGAGCCCTGGTTGAGTACGCAAACGGGGGGGGGGGGGGGGGGAGAGGGCTTCGAAATACAAGAACTGAGACGCGATTCGCCGAAGTGGCGCTCCGATTCTAGTTTGATGCTTCATGACCGTTCAAATTTGTCCAACCCCACGGGTCCGTTACAGCAACTTGGGTAAC
The DNA here is from genome assembly GCA_013339895.1 of Ephydatia muelleri. NCBI lineage: Eukaryota > Metazoa > Porifera > Demospongiae > Spongillida > Spongillidae > Ephydatia > Ephydatia muelleri. The sequence goes on along the minus strand of JABACO010000001.1, from coordinate 28,979,632 downwards.
ATGTCACTTATGCGGGCTGTCTGCAGTTGAGAACAGCTAATTATAAACGGCTTTCTATCTGAAATTTGTGACCACGCCAGCTGGCGTGTAAGGTGGGAGATAATATAGTAAGGTCATCGTTAATTAAATCGTCTGTTCAGAGCATATATACAAGGGACTAGGTTTATATGGCTGCGGATCAGTCAGTTCGGTGTTGGATCTTTTAATTTCCCCCGCTTTTTTATTTGCAAGATCTATAGAACGTTTTGAAGCTGATCGATTCGATTATTATTTATAATAACGTATTACGTTGCGTGATCGCTCTGCATGCAATACATACTCGCAGATCACCTTTGCACGAACATTAGGTTTATTGACAGTGTCACTTTTAACCTGGAGCCATCAATCTATTCAACCATGCATATTTGATCATAAATCAACTGAACATTTATCCCAGTGAATTGTGAAGGACTGTACTAGCTGCACGAAAGATTATAGTGGTAGTAAACAGATGCCAATACCTGACCTTTGTTATTGTCATAACCAGTAGTTGCAAGGAAACAATGCCTGCATACTATCTGCTGCACTCTACATTGTATCCATATACCATATGCATGCATCATGCATAAATTGAATACGTGCACCAATTTAGGTGCATGCGCTCGCACAGATAGTAAAAGTATGCAGGCCTACTGATTATGTATAACAGCGAATGCACATCCATGCATCAGTGCAATTGGTAGACCTGCATGGGCAGCAAGTTAGTTCTAATCTCTTCATCATGCATTTACAATTGAGAGCTGGTTTGACTACGCGTATATATGGGTAAACTGCATTCATTACTGCAGCGGTGCATGCAGTCATGTTATCTTGCACCGTATTGTCTTGCATAATGTATGACAGCATAGTTGGATCTGAATGCACCATCAACCGCATGCATGTATCGCAATGCATGCATGCACGGATATCGCTCAGTTACAATTTCCACACTTTTCGTGTTCATTTCACTAGTTATAACTAGTGAAATGAACACGAAAAGTGTGGAAATTGTAACTGAGCGTTGTCCGAGGTTACCAGGCAATAGAGTCTATATAAAAATCGCCGAGCTTGTTCATGTATACTGATAGAACGTACGTATAATCATTGAAACATCCAACCACTTTGAAAGGAATGCCTCGAGTGCTACTGACAATGAGAATGTCATGAGGCATATCCCACTGGGTTCGAGCAATAGACAATGATAAATTAAATGAAAAACAGATCTCATTGCACACTGCCATGAGGCATATATTGTGTGCACACATGTCAGACCCCTATCGGCATGCGTTGCATGATATATTTATCAAATAACTGACTTTTCAATCCATGCACATATGCGTGGGCGTACCACAGTAGCCACACCCTCGCGCAGAAGCTTTGGCACGCTGTATTATAGACTTTCGTTATTTATTATAATACCAGATATCAATGTTACATGTGCACGTGAGCCAAAGTTTCGGTTGAAATTAATTTAAATGCCTTGATTTTAGTAAAAGGGTGCTTAATGTTTTTTTCATGAAAAATGCACATTATAATCATATCGATTTTTAGAGTATATTAAACATGTTTAAAATTTAATGTGGAAAAAAACAACAGGATGACCGCGTATGTATGGGCCATTTCTGGATATGTGGTAGTGCAGTAGATAGTATGCAGGCATTGTTTCCTTACAACTACTGGTTATGACAATAACAAAGGTCAGGTATTGGCATCTGTTTACTACCACTATAATCTTTCGTGCAGCTAGTATAGAGTCCTTCACAATTCACTGGGATAAATGCTCAATTGATTTATGATCAAATATGCATGGTTGAATGGATTGATGACTCCAGGTTAAAAGTGACATTGTCAATAAACCTAATGTTCGTGCAAAGGTGATCTGCGAGTATGTATTGCATGCAGAGCGATCAGTACGTTATTATTAATAGGACATTGAATAATAATCGAATCGGATCAGCTTCAAAACGTTCTATAGATCTTGCAAATAAAAAAGCGGGGGAAATTAAGGGATGCAACACCTGATCCGCAGCCATATAAACTTAGACCCTCGTACACATGTATATGCTGAACAGACAATTGGCATGTCTGCGACATGAATTAATTAATCAATGATGACCTATCTCCCACCTTACACGCCAGCTGGCGTGGTCACAAATTTCAGATAGAAAGCCGTTTATAATTAGCTGTTCTCAAATGCAGACTGCCCGCATAAGTGACATGTTACCCAAGTTGCTGTAGCGGACCCCACGGACCCGTGGGGTTGGACAAATTTGAACGGTTATGAAGCATCAAATTACAATCGGAGCGCCACTTCGGCGAATCGCGTCTCAATTCTTGTATTTCGAACCCCCCCCCCCCCCCGTTTTCGTACTCAACCAGGGCTCCGCGAACCCCGGCCCCTTACCATAATACTGCATGGATCCGCCCCTGCCAAGCGGGGATGTGGCCAGTAATCATTTGTGAACATTTTGTGAGTTAATAAACCTAACTATAATTATTTAGTAAAGCTTCATGTAAAGGTACACAGCAATTCAGGGCTTTGATTCCGGGCCCGTGACAGCACGCAATATCACCCGGAAGAGCGTGCTTTCGAATTTTGCGCGCCATGTGCTCTCGAAATCGTGAGTGGACCGATTTCATACGAATGATTTCTCGGTCCCGGAGGATAATTCTTATGCACACGGGGTAATTCGCGATCTACATCGTGCGTGAACGTGCAATTTTGTACGAGATCGAGGAACGCACCGTATACCCGCAATTGATTATCGATCGTATGACGTAGCGGGTTAAATATTCCAGTTATATTATTATTATTCTACATGTGATTAATAATAGTTAAGGTTCAAAAAAATTTAATTTGTTTCGAAGTTACAAAATAACAAAATAGAAAGTTGTCTTGATAGAGAACTGGGATAAAACCTTGTTCATAGTCTAAAAGAAAGCAGAACAGAAACACCACTTCGATAAATACATGGCCTTACCTCCCAACATTCGACGGTGAAGTTGTAACATTTGATTTCCACAGAAACCTTTCTGAATAGTTCAGTGCTGTCAAAGTGAATACCCATAGAACATACCGCCCTCTGTGCGGAAGGAAAAGGATAACAAAAAGCGACGTACTGTTACATCGCGTACATTTTAGCGCTCTTGTTCAGCCACGATATTGCAGGTAGATCAAGGAATACACTTTTCAGCCAAGTACAGAACACCATTATTCTGTTCCTGACATTTCACTATGGGAAAGCAAACAAGGTGTCGCACAAAATACGTATTTGACAGCTCACCTCGCTGTGTATAGCGTAGCTGGCCGTTCTTATTAACCAACAACCTGCCTGAATCGCTTCGCTGAACGTTATCCCTTTCCTGACAAGCAAAGCTTTCAATTCAACAAAAGGTAACTCACCTGGCTTTCGTATGACGTTTTTGGTATAAAATGGCACCTCTTTGACTAACAGTGGAAGATGTAGTGTTCCACAGTTGTCATACATCCTGAAAATAAACATTCTGTGAGCATGCAACTTACTCGCTCAACACTTACCGACGGGAGACGAAAATAATCACCACGTGATTCAGGGCGCTGCTATTATACCGAAGCGCATGCGTTGTCATAATATGTAACCACTCCTTGTCCGTTATACAGTTTTAGTAACAGCGATCGCAGTGAGGTATTTATATGCCAGCAAGACATGTCTATATGTAATGTAAGGTTGAGATAGCTAAGGCAACATCCTCATGCAGCTTTTGTAAGGTTGATACAATAAGCAGACATGAGAGAGAACTAGGTTCATTCTAGACATAGATTGTTTACGTACCCCGCCTCTTTATAATAAGTATCATCACGCTGCAGAACCTAAACAAAATATTGCCTCCAATGCAAGCTTTAAAAAACATCATTTTCATTTATATACATGAATTTATACAACACATATTCAATACACTGATACATAAATAACACACAAACGCAATTAGTAGCATTAAAAAAAAACCAAGTCAACAATATGATAAGCAATTCATACACATGATTGGTGAAACTGGATTCTTAATGCATTTCTGGTGAGTGCTGCAAGTCACTTATAATTAGAAGACCACTGGGGTGAGGTCTCAGACCAATGTGAAGCTTACTGGACAAACCTTGCTTCACATAAAGTAAAATGTATAGAAGCACATGTAAATATGTTTATCGGGTAACTAGAGGCAAACGGCTTACCAGACTTAGCCACACCCTTCAGAATCACGTGACCCCAAGAGGACCTTTGGGGTGAGGCCTCACACAAATGTGAAGCTTACTGGACAAACTTTGCTTCACATAAAGTAAAGTGTATAGAAGCACATGTAAATATGTTTATCAGGTAACTAAGAGGCAAATGGCTTACCTAACTTAGCCACACCCTTCAGAATCACGTGACCCCAAGAGGACCTTTGGGGTGAGGCCTCACACAAATGTGAAGCTAACTGGACAAACTTTGCTTCACATAAAGTAAAGTGTATAGAAACACACATAAATATGTTTATCAGGTAACTAGAGGCAAACGGCTTACCAGACTTAGCCACACCCTTCAGAATCACGTGACCCCAAGAGGACCTTTGGGGTGAGGCCTCACACAAATGAGAAGCTTACTGGACAAACCTTGCTTCACATAAAGTAAAATGTATAGAAGCACATGTAAATATGTTTATCGGGTAACTAGAGGCAAACGGCTTACCAGACTTAGCCACACCCTTCAGAATCACGTGACCCCAAGAGGACCTTTGGGGTGAGGCCTCACACAAATGTGAAGCTAACTGGACAAACTTTGCTTCACTTAAAGTAAAGTGTATAGAAACACATGTAAATATGTTTATCAGGTAACTAGAGGCAAACGGCTTACCAGACTTAGCCACACCCTTCAGAATCACATGACCACAAGAGGACCTTTGGGGTGAGGCCTCACACAAATGTGAAGCTAACTGGACAAACTTTGCTTCACATAAAGTAAAGTGTATAGAAACACACGTAAATATGTTTATCAGGTAACTAGAGGCAAACGGCTTACCAGACTTAGCCACACCCTTCAGAATCACGTGACCCCAAGAGGACCTTTGGGGTGAGGCCTCACACAAATGTGAAGCTTACTGGACAAACCTTGCTTCACATAAAGTAAAATGTATAGAAGCACATGTAAATATGTTTATCGGGTAACTAGAGGCAAACGGCTTACCAGACTTAGCCACACCCTTCAGAATCATATGACCACAAGAGGACCTTTGGGGTGAGACCTCACACAAATGTGAAGCTTACTGGACAAACCATGCTTCACATAAAGTAAAATGTACAGAAGCACATGTAAATATGTTTATCGGGTAACTAGAGGCAAATGGCTTACCAGACTTAGCCACACCCTTCAGAATCACATGACCACAAGAGGACCTTTGGGGTGAGACCTCACACAAATGTGAAGCTTACTGGACAAACCTTACTTCACATAAAGTAAAGTGTATAGAAACACACGTAAATATGTTTACAGGTTAACTAGAGGCAAACGGCTTACTAAACTTAGCCACACCCTTCAGAATCACGTGACCACAAGAGGACCTTTGGGGTGAGGCCTCACACAAATGTGAAGCTAACTGGACAAACTTTGCTTCACATAAAGTAAAGTGTATAGAAACACACGTAAATATGTTTATCAGGTAACTAGAGGCAAACGGCTTACCAGACTTAGCCACACCCTTCAGAATCACGTGACCCCAAGAGGACCTTTGGGGTGAGGCCTCACACAAATGTGAAGCTTACTGGACAAACTTTGCTTCACATAAATTTTTTTTAATAGAAACACATGTTAATATGTGTATCCTGTAACTATAGAGGCAAACTGCTTACCAGATTTACACTCTTTCAGAATCACGTGACCCAACAGGATAGCCACACCCCTCACAGTCAGCAAGACTCCAAGAACACTGTAGGCCAAATGGGTGGGGCCCTCACACTCACTTTAAACATATCCAATGTACTACTTGTACACAAACATACATGTGCGTGGATGCACACATTTACACTTGCTCTACCACAAACGCTGTCCCTATGACTTTACAACAGAGATTTTCACTTACACAAGTGGCCTTGGTCTTGGTCCTCAATGGAGAGTAAGCCACAACCATCAGGTCTCTCTGGTAAAATAGAACCAGGATTATGAATTGACTATTGAGATGCACCTTGACATTTTCTCTGCAATAAAGTAAATCACGAATCGATACACATGAGCCTTGTACCATACATGTAAAAGATTGATCTACTATGGCGAGTTCACTGCCCGCGCTGTTTTTTTTGGAGGGGAGGGGGGGGTTTGCCCGCAAATACACGTACCCCTATCACACTGTCACACTAGTAAGGATTATAATAGCAAACGTAAGCTTCACTTCCTACGCCCCTGATTCTGAGTTTACTATGTAGAGTACAATATCACTAAACAGTACTCAAGATGTATGAGTTAGAAATTAGTACCGCGTAGGCCTACCGTAAACAAGACTGCCCGCCCGGATCCGAGTGTGATGCACAAGTAGTTTTGTACGTTGAGCCAGATAGGTCTTCTATCAGACAGGTCTACTATCGGGTGAGCGTTAAATACTGCAAATCAAAAATTCTAATGCAAGTGAGCGTTAATTAGTGAAGTAAGCAACAAGATGATACAGTGTATGCATTGCAATAATATTGTAGAATTATACTGCACAGCAACTTCATTGTCTCCAGGTGAATGGAAGGGAATAATGTTTCAAGAGAACTCCAATTTATCGTCCGATGAAGCCTCGTATAACGGAATAGGTCTCCTAGACAACACAAATGCAGGAAAAATCATGGGTACAGTATCAGCTTGTTTCAGCGCTAGTGGACACAAGTTCATCGGAGCTACTCCAATTTCAGTCCATGCTCATAATTCTGGCGTAAAAAACTAGCCGAGCTTGTAGTCAAATGACATGCATGATCACATACCTTTCAAATAATCGGCGTAGTAGACTCACAGTGACACTACTGACAGCGTATTCTAAGGTTTGGCAAATAAATTGACACGGTTAATTAAAAATGGAGAATTCCCGTACTGAATTGGACGGTGAATTTTCAAATTTGTTATGATCTCGATAGCCGTAAGCACACGTTTTGTTGTCTGCACGGATGCGTGACTGATTGCGGATTTTGCAATCACCCGCATGCGGACGGTCGAATTGCTGTGGTACATACATGTAGCCGGCCGTGTTTCTGTTTTGACGATCATTTATTCAATAATGGTCAAGATGGTGGCGCCAGTATCCCCGAACTAGAAAAATCTATGTAATGGAAAAAACAAATGGCATGAAAACATGTACCCAGTGTGCTGCAAATCATAATAAAGGGTGGCAACTCAAGATTGAATTTTAAAAGCCAGTGGAATACAGTAATTAGGTCAGAAAACATTGATTTTGTGTACATGTTAATGGGAAACTATGTTTTGCTTTCCTGAACTGAAATCTTCAATATTTCTGCACAGTTTGCACCTTACAACCTTTCTACACGTAAAAATGAGGTGACAAATGTTTTATAACTTGCGGTTAGTTAATTAAATTCAAGAGTAACCATTTTTCATACAAATGTACATTTAAATAGGTGTACATGTAAGTCTTACTTTGTTTTGAATACATCCGAACCATTAGTACTTATAAATTCAACACAGATTCAAACCACACTATCTCTATGTACTAGCAATGGAACACATGCTATAGGATGCCTTTTTGAACATCATCACTTTCTTGGTGACCGCTGATTTCTGCATATGAGAAGCAGTTTTACGAGCAATGAAGATACAAAGTGAATTTTCGTCATCACGAGCTCACTTTTTGAGAGTTTTAAACTACGGTCGTGATCTATACTGCAAAGGCGACCCAAATATCATAAAGTACTGGCCAAAAACGTGGCAAGATTGCATCTCGTTGCTATCTGGTGAAGGGTACACTGAGGCATTTCAGTATTGGATTGGTTTCAATCGAGAGCATCCATGCTGCTATGATATCACAAATTCCAGAAGAACTGTGCAAGTGAGTTGGTGTATGGAATTTCTTTTAAAAAGTATTTGCTAGCTGATTTGCTGCTTGTATATACAGTTGTATATACGTACATGTAGCTTAGTCTAAGCATGCATGCCCGCTATGTAGTTAAACTGCATGATTAAGCTAGCCTGCAAGGCTAATGTATAATCATGTGAGTTTTCTTTAACCATGAATTCATAAACACATAAATACATGGCTCATATTTATTTGGCAACTTATCATTTCTATCACTCTCATTAGACACTGTGGACAAAAAGGTCAATTAACTTACTATTATTTGAGCCTACATGATAAAATAAGGAGATAGTGCAGCAATCCTAATTCTGTGAGAAGATGATGGCTCATTGGAAGGAGAGAGATCACTGGCTCAGTAATGAAGCTCTTTTTGCTCAGAATGAAATATGGGATGGAGAAAGGTTCAAAGAACTTTCATGGTTTTGGAACCCTGAAGCAAGATGGGTTATACCAGCTTTGTGCCCAAACTGCAAGCAAGTTGTGGGCAGTCAATCCATCAAGGATGAATTAGGGCTTTTACCAGAAACACACATTGAAGAGCATTATGAATGCAGCAAATCTATTCAGTGTCCTAATGGTTTGAGCACAAACCCAATGTTACTAGTGGAGGTCCTAGAAACATTGCTCTTATAGGCCATTGGGATGGGTGGCAACCTTTCAGCACATCATGTAAACACAGTTGTGGTGAGTAGTTATTATTAGCCTGCATGCTGGCTAACTTTAGTGTACTAATATTGAGGTGTCAATTGTCACAATGAAAAAGTCTGATCGATGCAGTACAGAAGAGGTGTATGTCTCTGGTTTTGTTTCAAGCTATCTACTGCCTAATAAGTGTCCAATATCTCTTGATCCATTTCTGGAGATTCTTGTTAAAGAATTAGAGGATCTATTTGTAAATGGTAATGGAGGTGGCTGTGTACATCACTTAAAAGATTTTTTTTTAGGCATTGAGGTTGAATACACCAGATCATGTGAAGGACTTCTCCCTGGAAAGATAGTAATATGGTGCATTCTACTACTATGGACTGGGGACTCCCCTGCTCAAGCTCACAGGTTGGAAAATTTATCCAAGGAGGAATTCAGCCCTGCAGACGTTGCAATGTTGTTGGTATGAACATTGTTTTTCAGCCATAATGCATCACAATATTTATTTAAATTCCACAGGTGCCCAAGGTTCAGAGTCTAACCACTATTACTATGGTAACTACAGATATCACACCAGATACCCAAGTGATGAAAGAAACCTGAATATGTTTGTGCAAACTATGAAAGACATTGAATGTGAGGATCGGCCTACAGTTCATGCTGCTATTGCACGAGAGAGTGGTTTTCACTGGTCTCTACTGCACCGACTCTATGCTGCTTATGGGTTCAATATTTTAAAGGATCTCACTTTTGATGCCATGCATGATATTACCCTTAAAATTATTCATCACCATCTTCTGAGGTATTTGGAAGCTGGAATTGAAATGAAATTGATGTAAGACTGGCAGCCATTCCATGGACATCGGGTATATTGCTAACTTTAACTTAATATGTTGGCACATACATTGACACTTGTATAATAAGCTGGTTAATTACTAGCTTACATATAAGCTATAATCATGTTATAAGATATACCAGTGTTCTCTACAATTGCATGCACATGCTTTAGAACTGAAGGATGGCAGACTTCCAACCTCAGTTACCAAGCCATTAGGGTTTTGGAAGGCAGAAGAGTTGCAGAAAATTTGCTATCCAGCATGAGAATATGTACTAGGAGGAATCCTACCTGATGATGAATATCATGTGTGGATACTAATTGTTCGCATAACTGAAATGATCTTCCAAATAGGACGAAGCAGTTGGTCTGATGATATTCAACTTCTTAAGCAGATAATTCTCAGGCATAACATCCTCACTGAAGTCGTTGAGGGCCTAAAGAGTTGTGTCGTAACACTGCATAACCTGATACATTACCCTGAGGATATCAAAGGCTTTTCAAGCCCAGACAATTACTGGTGTTATACTCTTGAAAGAGCGGTACATGGTTATGTGATTAGGTCATCCAATAACTGAAACATGGAGTTGTCATTCTCAAATTCAGAATGCCTAAGAGATTTCCTTAAGTTTCACAGTGGAAATGTACAAAGTTCCATGAAGCTAAATACTTCTTATTTCCCAGTACGTTAATTGAATAAAATTATCCATAAAATGAATTTTCTTAACAGGGATATGTTCATGCAAGTACTATTTATGAAGCAGTTACCATGGCAAAACATAGAGATGTGGAATATCAATCAATCTTAGTTGGGGGAAAGAAATACACTTCACTTTCCACACATGAAGAAACAGAAGTTTTTCGTGTCTTGAAAAAGCAACAACCAATACATTTTACCCTTGCTGTGATACAAGTTCCCAGCATTTACATGTCACAGCATGGTTTTGGAGGTACTTTGAATCGTGTTGGTGAACACATCCTTGTGATGCAGGTTAATTATCTGTAGCTAAGAAAGATGCAATCTTGACTGTTAACATTGAAGAAGAGTATCATTTGCTTCTAAAAGGAGAGGAATATGCTCAATCTGTGACAGAAACTGGTGACTCCCGAATTCACGCAAGCAGTGAAAATCCATTTTTTTTAGTCCACTTCATCTATGATTTTTTATCCCATGCAAAAGCATTGTTAGGAAAGTGATGCTGTTTCCTGATCCTGATCACCTGCATGATCCATATATGTATGTGGTTATAGATGATCAAAGACCCTTCATACCACTCAACAAAGAGGCTGTAATTGTACCACATTTCCCTGAGGCTGGTGATATGTTGTTGTGTGTTCGTGGCACCATCGGGAATGAAGTATTCCGGTTGTGTATCCGGTTGCATAACCGGTCAATTTCTGGGCATCCATACGGAACATATATATGTACAGTACAGTGTATGCATGTATGTACATGTATGTGTGTACATGTAGATATGTACCATTATTGGCTGGGGTTCCAAGAAGTCCCCTCATTCCTGGTTTGCTTTGACGACCCGGAGTGCCAGGGGATCCTGGGTTACCCTGAGACCCTCATTGTCACATGTACACACTGTAGTACTGTACACACTCATAAATGTACACAAACTTTTACAAATACCTTTCCTCTCTGTCATATAGGATGTTCCTGTTTCATCTGCCATTTTGACCACACCCACTAGTTTGGAAGACTACATTAGGTCCTCTCGTATCACTTAGTCCCTGTTGGGCATCCTCTTCATTTTGGCTCCCAGACAAAGATGGCCGGAGCTTTCCTCTACGGGTGTGTCATCAGTGAACTATACCAATACAGCACTCACCACATGTACCTAGGTACACCTTTATAAGATAGCCCTGGATCACTGTATTCAATCTATACAAAATTGATTCCAAATAATGCACTCACACCCATGGGCACCTTCAGTTAAGCCCTACTCTTTGGTCTATCCACAAATATAATTCCAAATAATGCACTCACCACATAGAGCACATCCACACACACCATGAATTGATAAGGCCATCAGGTAGGACTGACACTCATATTGTTGGAGCAATTTCAGCCATTGAACCATTTGAACAGCGTCACTGCTACAACGTTCGTTCCAGAACCCAGTGCAGCCTCGCCATTGTTCGTGATATCTGACTCCGAATTTGAACAGTATGACGACGCAGTCGCTGTACAAGTAACAGGCAGAATTCGCATATTATACGAGTATCGGTAATGCATGTGGCCATACCTTTCAACTTTAGTACACTAAGCGTTGTGTACGCACTAGCCAGTTGGAACCGGCTCGAAGTCAAGTACATGTATTAAAAATTTGATGCCGTATGCCAATGTTTCAAATATCTACCGTACGGCCCAAGTAAACCATGACCGCATACTCACGTTTTGCTGTTTTCACGTCGGGTAATGACGGCGGCAATTACTTGCTGCACGGATTCGGATGGCTGAACCGCTGCGTATACATGTAGCAGGATTTATGCGCTTTGTTTTGCTCTTTTTACTCATGTATATATATTATGGCATGCACATGCTGGTCCTTCCTCCCCCCCCACCCCTGCCCAATGCATGTGAGTGCATATAGTACACAGGAGTATTTCTATTATTATATGTATACGAAGTGATTTTCTCAACTAATTTGTTTTGGCCTCACGTCATATATTGTTATGCTCATTCAGTCCACAATGTTTAATTCACATGAAATACAGACTTGCAAAATAATACAATGCAGATCACTACACTTCTTAAATGTTAAAATACATAGAATTATCATAACTGTTCCAGTACGTTTACATGAAAAAAATTAAAATAAGTAGTTTTCATTATTATTCAGGATTAATTTTTAAATCTTCAGTTTTAGATAATTTTCTTCATTGCTGTCACTATAGAGAATAGAAAAACACTTATAACTTTGTATTCAAAATTGTGCCAATAATTATATGCCCATACACCCACTTGCCCACCCACCCATCATTCATCCCCCCACCCCTTCCAACTCTGGTTATTTATACTTGTACAAATATACACCAAGAGTCACAACCTAGTATTGTGCACGTTTTTTATAGAACAAGAGCCAATAATCGTATCTCCCAGACACTGAAACTTCTCTGCTCTGCTTTTGAGGCCACTTCTCTGGAATACTCCAGTGTGGTGGGACTGCACAGATTAGCATAAGGACACAAGTCACATGTGCACAAAAAATCTCAGTGCACATCTTTTCCAGTTGTGTCGAATGGCGACATATTTGATCGCTGAATTTTCAAAGTTGATTGTTCAGTTATTTTCTTAATAGTGGATGTCATCAATGGAGGACCTGCTAAATATAGTTTTGAATAAAAAAATAAACAACATCACTGTGCCCCCATAATACATATTTTTTTCCATTGTGGCTGTTTTTAAGATCATTTCTTCTCTCTTGACAGACAAACAGTCATCTTGAAGAACATTTGTGTGTACTATCAGTGTAGCTTTTGTCATCTGATGGTGTCTAGTAAAGAGAAATGCAAACCAAGTCATGCACATACGCATGTTCATTCAAAATGCATAATTTCATGGTATTATAAAGACACTCACCTTGTACGGTCAAAATTAGCTGGTTGACTTGTCACAATCCATTGTGTATCATGAGTGATGACTGTATGAGTGCCAGGATAATGTTCCATTATCAACGTGGCAAAGAGGCTCACAAATGCAAAGAGGGAGACAAATTACTCTTTATTTATGATGTAACTACTTTACCACTATGTATGTGTGTACAAGTACATCTTGAAAAATGCGGTGTGTTATTTCAAACACAACAACTTATGGAGTTACATACACTGTCAATATAACACCAATAAGAGGTGTATGTGTATCAGCAATAGTTCTGATGGGTTTCCTCTATGTGCATTGTGTGTACATTTTAGTTAAACGATGAATTCATTTGAAAAGATCGTGTTTGTAGTAACGTTTAGATGAGTTTGAGAGTTTGGGTGTACATGTATATGCTCATATACTGAACAACGATTTATGAATTGTTTGAGTTGAGTATTTGGTTTTGTATATTGTAATAGAACTACATGCTTGCATGGTAGGCCAGAATAAACATTCTTTGTTTATCCCTTGTAGTTTCGTGGTTATTTACACTGACTGCAGATCAGCAAATCATCCTTTTCTTTTCACATAAATATTTAGTGTATAATCGGCAAGAGTAAAACCTGTTTTCAAATACACAACCAAGTGTATTACCCATGTGCGTGCGTGCGTGTATGTGTGTGCATGTACACATGTGTACAAGTGTACTTGGTACCCTGCTGCAGACCCTCCATTGTTCAGTTCAGTCATGATATGAGCACCAGTCAACATAACTGCACTGTTTATGGACATCTGGAAAGATTTACTGACAAATGATAAAGACAAAAAAACTTAAGACCATGACAAAGCTTCTGACCCTATGAGATGGATGGTGTGTGAGGAGAGAGGTGTGTGAGGAGGGAGGTGTGTGAGGAAGGAGGAGTGTGAGGAGGGAGGTGTGTGAGGAGGGAGGTGTGTGACAAGGGAGGTGTGTGAGGAGGGAGGTGTGTGAGGAGGGAGGTGTGTGAGGAGGGAGGTGTGTGAAGAAGGAGGTATGTGAGGAAGGAGGTGTGTGAGGATGGAGATGTGTGAGGAGGGAGGTGTGTGAGGAGGCTGGTGTGTGAGGAGGGAGGTGTGTGAGGAAGGTGTGTGAGGAGGGGTGGGAGGAGGGAGGTGTGTGAGGAGGCTGGTGTGTGAGGAGGGAGGTGTGTGAGGAAGGTGTGTGAGGAGGGGTGGGAGGAGGGAGGTGTGTGAGGAGGGACGTGTGTGAGAAAGGAGGTGTGCGAGGAAGGAGCCGTGTGAGGTGGGGAGGGTGTGTGAAGAGGGAGGTATGTAAAAAGGGAGGTGTGTAAAAGGAGGAGGGAGGTGTGTGAGGAAGTGGGGTGGCTGGCATGACAAGAGCCACTGAATGGATAGGTTTACTACTCTACTAGTACTGTATGCTTTGTCACTGCATGTACTACATGTACCTATCTACATGTATCTAGCAACACATCCTTGATGGGAGGAACTGGTATGTTAGAACCACCAAGAGTTGGAGTGCCCTTCAATGCTTTAAAATGTCATTGCATTAAATATTCCGTGCTCGTATATATTAGTGACTCAGAATTTTTAATTCTGTAAGTTAAACTAAATATAAAAGAATGGGATTTAATACAGTGTAACCTGAGCTATCTGAAGTGTTGACCAAAAGGGTCAGAATCATTTCAGCTATGGCTGCAGTAGAGATGGTGGCGTAAATACATTCAGAGTAGTTAGGACCATCAAGAACTGATTATAGTAGAAAATAAAGTGGGTGCCAGTGCGGGGCATGGTAACAAATCTAAACTGTAGTGCACATTTGAACTAAATCAAGCATAAAAGTATTTCGAAGGTCACATACACGGCGCGAAAGTATGCAGCCTTGTATATTGCACCCATACTAATCGATACTCGTCTGCACTCGACACGTGGGCAGTTTTTCATACGTCACGAATGCGGCGCACTGTGCAAAAAAACTAGTATACGCTACTGTATATTTTTGCGCATATTTTGCGTTTACCACCAATATACCAAGGTCAGTGCATATTTCAAATATCCCCTGGTATATTTCATGAATCCACGGGCTACAATTATTCATAGCGCATATTCATAACACGGTCCAACAATGAATTTATGCAACTCATGCACGTGAGTATTATCGTTATTATTTCAGGCGCGCGTGAATTCAAATGGATTCTTTCCTGCTGGAATGTCTCATGCAAAGGTGAGATTGAGCGTAGATCATAAGACTCAATGCTATGTAATATAAACGGACTCAAACGTTCACATGTTGAACTTCAAGCGTTGGTAGTATTTTAATGTCATAATAGCTTACCAAATGATAGAAACTTTGGACAAGGACCTAGTGGTCTGTATAGGCCCTACGCCAAAGTTATGTGTTAGCACGTGCAGTTTGGTTTATATTATAGGAGGCCATGTTCGATCACATTTTTTAACCCACGCCAGGGAGCTTATATTGGTCCAGGACCATATGGCCCAGTCTGGTTGTGAACTGTAGTGTACAACACTGGAGTTGAACAAGCATGTTGAATTTACAGCCTGTCATGCCATGCATCAAAGCAGGTTGCAGACAAGATGTTCCTTGGACTTTCCATGCAGTGCACCTCGAGTCATAAGACTCACGTGGTGGCACTTGACAGGTGAGTAGTACAATTCAATTTGTAGCACACTTGCCCTGTTTGAGGACCTGATGGTCCTTAAGCTTTTCATGCAATGACGTGACACCTTTTCACTTCATGAGAGTCATTGGATTCACGTGACCTTGGAGGGCGTGGCAATTGACAGGTGTATAATTCAATTTGTAGCACACTTGCCCCGTTCACCACATAACTTGAGGACAAGATGTTCCTTAAGCTTTTCATGTAGTGCCACCTTTTCTCCTCAAAGGGGTCATTGGATTCACGTGACCTTGGAGGGCGTGGCACTTGACAGGTCAGTTGTGCAATTCAATTTGTAGCACACTTGCCCCGTTCACCACCATAACTTGAGGACAAGATGTTCCTTAAGCTTTTCATGCAGTTACACCTTTTCACCTCAAAGGGGTCATTGGATTCACGTGACCTTGGAGGGCGTGGCACTTGACAGGTGAGTTGTGCAATTCAATTTGTAGCACACTTGCCCTGTTCACCACCATAACTTGAGGACAAGATGTTCCTTAAGCTTTTCATGTACATGTAGTGACACCTTTTCACCTCAAAGGGGTAATTGGATTCACGTGACCTTGGGGGGCGTGGCACTTGACAGGTGAGTTGTGCTATTTAATTTGTAGCACACTTGCCCCGTTCACCACCATAACTTGAGGACCTGATGGTCCTTAAGCTTTCATGCAATGACGTGACACCTTTTCACTTCATAAGAGTCATTGGATTCACGTGACCTTGGAGGGCATGGCACTTGACAGGTGTACAATTCAATTTGTAGCACACTTGCCCCGTTCACCACATAACTTGAGGACAATATGTTCCTTAAGCTTTTCATTTAGTGACACCTTTTCTCCTCAAAGGGGTCATTGGATTCACGTGACCTTGGAGGGCGTGGCACTTGACAGGTCAGTCATACAATTCAATTTGTAGCACACTTGCCCCGTTCACCACCATAACTTGGGGACAAGATGTTCCTTAAGCTTTTCATGCAGTTACACCTTTTCACCTCAAAGGGGTCATTGGATTCACGTGACCTTGGAGGGCGTGGCACTTGACAGGTGAGTTGTGCAATTCAATTTGTAGCACACTTGCTCCGTTCACCACCATAACTTGAGGACAAGATATTCCTTAAGCTTTTCATGTACATGTAGTGACACCTTTTCACCTCAAAGGGGTCATTGGATTCACTTGACCTTGGGGGCGTGGCACTTGACAGGTGAGTTGTGCAATTCAATTTGTAGCACACTTGCCCCGTTCACCACCATAACTTGAGGACCTGATGGTCCTTAAGCTTTCATGCAATGACGTGACACCTTTTCACTTCATAAGAGTCATTGGATTCACGTGACCTTGGAGGGCGTGGCACTTGACAGGTGTATAATTCAATTTGTAGCACACTTGCCCCGTTCACCACATAACTTGAGAACAAGATGTTCCTTAAGCTTTTCATGTAGTGCCACCTTTTCTCCTCAAAGGGGTCATTGGATTCACGTGACCTTGGGGGCGTGGCACTTGACAGGTGAGTTGTACATTCAATTTGTAGCACACTTGCCCCGTTCACCACCATAACTTGAGGACAAGATGTTCCTTAAGCTTTTCATGTAGTGACACCTTTTCACCTCAAAGGGGTCATTGGATTCACGTGACCTTGGAGGGCGTGGCACTTGACAGGTGAGTTGTGCAATTCAATTTGTAGCACACTTGCCCCGTTCACCACCATAACTTGAGGACAAGATGTTCCTTAAGCTTTTCATGTAGTGACACCTTTTCAACTCAAAGGGGTCATTGGATTCACGTGACCTTGGAGGGCGTGGCACTTGACAGGTAAGTTGTGCAATTCAATTTGTAGCACACTTGCCCCGTTCACCACCATAACTTGAGGACAAGATGTTCCTTAAGCTTTTCATGTAGTGACACCTTTTCTCCTCAAAGACGTGTGACCTTGAGCAACACTCTCATCACACACTGGGAATCTCCATGGAAGTCTATAACCCCTGTTCTGTCGTTGCCATGGATTCTTTTGCAAAGAAGCATTTGTTTTCACCACAAACATTGACTTTTTTTGTACACTATCATTTTGCTTTTTGCAATGACATATCGATTGGAGGAGTAATGCTTAACATAACATCACCAGCATTCTGTCAATGGATCATCAATACTTCCTATAGATCGCTAGGCATACATCAAATGATTAATAGTCATTGCAATTAGAGTGTTACTGTCAACAAACTTTTCAAGTGTACCAGCTAGCTACATATAGATCTCCAATTAATGCTCTGTGTAATGATTAGTTTTTAAAAATAACTATTATGTTTGTCAATTAATAGAGCTACTCACCACGTGGCATATTTTCGATTGATGTCGTGCGTGTAAGGAAAGAAAGGAACTGTCTATGGTTAGTTGGTTGCAATTGCAAAATGCAACGATTGTGTTTCATCCAACAGATTCTCATTGCTGAGTGTATGTTGTTAAGTTCAATCTTATCTCGAGGTCGTAGCTAGTTTGTGTCGTTTTTCCCTACCAAGTTTTCCGTAGCACAGCCCATGCAACTTGTGGTAAATTTCACACACATGCACGCACACACACACGCACGCACACACACACGCACGCACACACACACACACACACACACACACACACACACACACACACACACACACACACACACACACACACACACACACACACACACACACACACACACACACACACACACACACACACCAGGATCTTTCACTGCAGCGTACTTCTTTGTGACCGCGCCGTTACCATGGCTTCCAGAACGGCTTTTAGTTCGCACAAGTACGTCTCTCTTGTTTTTCCCCCCCTCGAGTCATGATTAGAGACGTCATGAAAAGGTCAGCAAAATCGGATACGGCGCGGGTAAGAGATTGTGTTTTCATTCACAAATGCTGCTAATCTGTGTCTTTTCTTATATGTAAATAAAAGAGTGGAGTTGGAGCGTAAAAAGGTAAACGCTTCGCTAGGCTTTCTTTACCCCTTTTTCTATACTCTCAGCTAAGAGTCTGAGAGATCAAGGTGGTGTCAAGCGCAAGAAATCCCGCTAACTGCGTAGGCTAGCTGAGTGCATTTTAATTTTTACGGATGACCTTTTTTTTTGCTATAGCTGTTCTGAGGGGAAGCAGTTTGAAGCGCTGGCCAGCACGACGCGCAACTCTCCCGTTGTCGCATTGCAATGGATTGCTGAGCAACTCGTGCAGCGAGTTGAAGAGCCAGCATTGGAGTCTTTCCTCGATAGCTGCAGAGTTTGAACGTTGAATATTGATTGTTGTACGTGTATATTTTTGATTGTAGTAAATTAAGAATCCAACTAGTATACCATGAACAGAATCGGAGTGCGTACCCAGCACCGTATATGGTGCAAAGTGTCACAAAGTGATATACGGAGACATTGTTTTGTGAATCCTTCTAAGCGCACGTGATGCGGTTGAGGATACTCGAAATATGCACAGTGCGAAACTGGTTCATTCCGCAAGTAGGATTCTTGATGCGTAAACTCGAAAATATCCGATAGCGTATATCCAGTTTTTTGCACAGTGGCGCCTGTATACGTCTCAGAACGAACACTTCGCTTATACGTATGATATCGCGGTCTGCATATGGATTCGGTATATTCGTCATCACCTGTCTGCATACTTCAGATGAACGCGTGCAGACTCTGTACACGTCATGTATTCGAATCGTTTCAAATCCATTTTCTGTTCTGCATACTTGAAGGCTAGTGCTTAAACCCTGAACCACGCCAGCAATAATTCAGAATTTAACGGCAAACTTTAATCATATTACAGCTGAAATACAACTTAGTCAAAAAATAAACAGTATAGTTCCAAGCTGGTGATCAAAGTCTCCATCACATTTTCCTGATGTAGTTAGAGGGGCACTCTCCGCCTAGCAGAGGCCTCTTGGAAGGCGAGCACGAGCCTCTACTACTCTCGCGGCACTTGTCGACGGTTTCCTTACAAGCACACGCTAAAATATTACAGAGGTTATGCACAAAGAACTCAGCATTTACTTACTCTCTGACCGCGGTGGTAGCTAGCTTATGCTTTACAATGCTATCGTCGTCATCCCCTTGGTTGGCCATGCAGCGAAACGTTTTCATTTGGCCGTAGTACACCCTGGCGTCGGCTCAAGAGCTGTGGTCAGAAAGGAAAGTCATAGCATGCCTACTCTGTACCTGCGTTTCTTCTTTTGCATTGCCGGGGTTGGTCACTTCCGCCATTTCAGTCTCGATGTACTCGCTTAAATATCTCCTGACCCTGATGTTATTGGCACGCGCACATAATCCACATGCACATATACAACGTACTATGCTCTTCGTAATGGCATTCTATTGGTCGGCACTGTGCTTAAGAGAACAAACATGACGTAAGCATGTAAACCTTTGTGACAACTTGAAACGCCGCCTCACTGCATATACTGAATCACACACTTGTCCTGGTTTGACATAAGCAACATCGTATAGTGTACAGTGTAAACACGCACAACTTACCAGGCCTAGACTGCTTAAGTCCGTTCGGTATGCCTTTATAACCTCCGCCTGTCACCCGCGTTGTCCGAAACTCTTGGAACTCTCTATCTTGCACAGTTGCACCTCACTGATTCGTCAGCTATATAGTGATCAAAATCAACAATCCAATTTCTCTTTCGTTGGGAACGGCTCCATTTGTACTGCCTCCACAGATAGCCCAGTAGTCCAACTTTCTTTTCCTCCTATTTCGTTGGGAACTCAACCAAGTTGCCTATTTTTGTTTCCTTTGCTCGATCGTACGTCGTCACCTCCATTAATGACCAACACGTGCAAAACTTAAAACCGAGCATGCGCAGATAATGATATCAAAATTAATTACTCAAATAGGCCTACACCGCTAGAAATAGTCACAGATGTAGGTACAGCGGCGACGGAAGCTATTATAAAGTGGTGCGGCCAATGAATAATAGATGAGCATGCAGAATATTATACGCGCAAACATGACAGATGTATCTAGTTATGAGCAACAATTACAAATCATACATGTACAGTATAGAAGTCTTAATCAGTTAACGTAAACTTTGCCAAACAATGTCTGGCGGTGTTCGGAACCGCGAATAAATTCATTACCTAGCTCCACTAAATTGATTTTATCTGTCAAATTGCTATGAACGAACAAAATCATAGAGTTGTTTAGTCGCAGTTGTGTTATCGTTGTTCGTAGAAAGGTCTTGACTCTACGCAACGCACTAAATGATCTCTCGCTTGTAGCATTTGTGGCTGGCATGACCAGTATCAACGAAACCAGGCAATGAACTTGTGGAATCAAGGCCTTTTGGATTGGTGATAGCTTCTTTATAAATTCAACTATAGAACTCAGATCATATGCAATGCTTGACTGTGGCAAATTGCTGGACAATATGTTCAGGTGTAGCTTTAGCTGTTGCAGGTTTAGATCGGAACCATAAAGTTGTGTAATGAATTCAATATCATCGTCATAAGTTTGTTTGCTGCCTTAAGTAGCACATTTTCTAATTTTTTATACGTTTGGAATCCTGGCTGGTCAAATCTCATTTCAATTCCATTAACAATTCTGTCAATACCTTCAAAGAAAAATGGATGATAATAAGCTTCAACTTGATGAGGAAAAGCATCTTCGTTACGTCTTGGAGCTCTACGCTTTCGGGGCAATGATGGACTCTCCACTTCAAGTTCATTCGCAGTTTTCTGCACTAGTTCCCAAAATGCTTGAAAGCTCTCGTCTGTCCTCAAAGACTTCAACGTCTTTACTGTCATGGCCGCAACCTTCTGCCCTTCTGCAGCAGACATGTGAATAGATTGAAGAGTTTTGCTCAAGTTGTCACTATGACGAAGAAGCAGCTCGCCTAGCATTATGCCAAAAAGGAAGTCAAACGTCCTCATGTAGGTTTTAACACCTATGATCCGCGATCGCATATCAGTTTCCTTTACATATTCCAAAGCCTCCTCCCATACCTTGTAAAGAAGATCATGATTTGTTATTATTCTTCCTAAGCACTCTGCATTTGTGGTCCACCTTGTTGGGGAAAACGTTCTAATACCTGGAGATGGGGAAGTAACTTCAAGCTTTAATCGATTTAAAATCGCATCTCTGCGAGATTTCTTAATTAGCTTTGTTATTTCATTTGCTGTGTCAAATGCATTTCTTACTATCGCACATTGCTTAATGGTGTCATTGCAGGATAAGTTCAGAGAGTGGCCATAACAGTGTGTGTAGATGGCTCGAGGTTCTTCATCTAGAATGAGTTTTGCAACTCCTGCTTTACACCCTGACATTGCAGTTGCTCTATCGTAGCATTGACCTCTCAGTTTAGTGATGGAAATATTTAGCTTATTTAACACGTCATGGATAATTGTCAACAATGCAATAGCTTTAGTTGATTCTGTTTCATACAGCCCGATAAAGTCTTCATGAACATCTAACTCGTCGTCCACCCAACGAAAACATATAACCACATGTTCCTTATTTGATTCGTCTGTTGTTTCGTCAATCATGATAGGTGCAGATTGAATAGAAGAAGTAAGGTCACGGAGACCCATCTTTGCCATCACAGTAAGAATTTCATTCTGAATATCGGACGATGTATATTTGTCCGTCCGTTTCTTGATCGACTGTCCAATTCTGGGATCATCTTCCCCCCGTAGTCTTAACAACTGAGTGAAATTTGATTCACTTTCGTCTCCGTGTCCCCTGAATGGCAATCCTTGACGTGCTACAAACCGGACATTGGATAATATTTTAAGAAACATTGGCGACGCTCGAAGCAATCTTTTTGATGCTGGGAGGAAAGGCACATTGCAACATCAGGGGTTGATGCTGGTAGAGTTGTAACTTTCAAGACCGCTTCTTTGTGACATCTCGATGCTTCATGCGCTGAGAATCTGACTGTTGATGCTGGTAGAGTTGTAACTTTCTTCTCACAGCACTTTTCTTGCCAAACTCTCGTTTTGGAAAATGAAACGCCCTGGGCTGGTGTGGTATTTCTGGGAAAATACTGTCAGTGTCACTGACACTTTGACTAGAACTCGCATCCATCTTGCTTGAAAAGAAGAGCTAGCAGCTGTCTCAAATTGACACAATAAGTGGTAATTGAACGCCGGCCGCCGATCGAGGTTACAATTATATTTAATAACTAATGAATTATTAATTTCAGCCGTAAAAAGTGGTGCGGCCATGGCCGCAGTGGCCGTAGCGGTTCCGTCGCCACTGAGGTATCAGAAGTTTACAATGATTATAGGGATCCAATAACTTACCTGTGAGTTCGAAATAGTACGCGACTCGGTCGAGGTAATTATAGTAGCCACACTCATATGCGTTTTCATGGGTGTGGTTAAAACGGCCTATATTCCTATTTATTGCGCACTATCGTAATTTACGGGCTAAACTGCCGCTCGCGATATGGGTGCGGTACGCACCCGATACTTAGCCCCAACAATACCCATCTGCACACTGCACTGGACATTGACTAGTCTCGTACCCAGACCCACATCGCAGCTGCGGATGGATTACATCACCGCTACGCGAAAAGTGGGTCTGGTGCGAGGGGTCCGCCACTACCCTAAAAGCCGTACGAGATTTCGAAATCACGGTGATTTCGAAATCAATTTCAGATTTCTGTTTGATTTCCGGTGATTTCTAGATTTCGAGGTGATTTCTAGATTTCGAGGTGATTTCCGTGATTTCTATATGATTTCCAGATTTCCGTGTGATTTCCAGATTTCCGACTGATTTCTTGTGATTTCTACATTTCTTTTGACGTAAAAATACATTCGTGACGTAGCTGGTCAGTCTGAGGTCTGAGGGAGGCGAGTGAGGTGACGGGTCACGGCGCGGCTGCATGCGGCAACCAATTCAACAATGGCATGATTTTAAAGCGTGCCATTCTACCTTGACTTTTTGGGGTGCGGGTGTGTGTGCTCGGTGTGAACTGTGCTGCCTGTATGCGCATTTGTGACCGAATAGTGCTTGTTAGTGCCAACCGACATAATTTCGATGCCCAAAGGCTATTCTATTTTTGTTTACGTAATTAGAACGGGTCATAAACGGCTCGCTGTTATTGTAAAGCTACATTCTGATTTCAAATAGCTCTTTTGATAAATGACGCCCACGTAATTATAATGTAATAGTCATGGTTATTAAATTTAATACTTACGCAATCAATTAATCAATGCATCACAACATTATTTTAATACAACAATAATTATTGAACAAGTTCATTTTTGCTACAATGTGTGCATAACCAGGAACTATCCTTGCAATACGAATCATTGACACAAGCTTTGTGATGCCAAGCATCACAAAGATCACAGCAGACCATTTCGTACCCATCATCAGGCATCCTACAATAACAATGCAGAATACATTCTTCAACTTTGGAAACTTTGTCAGCTGGTCTGCGGTGCTTTAGGACTGGAAAAGGCGCGATCTTCATTTCTTCAAAACTTGTGATCAAATGTGGGCGCATGGCTTGTTGATCATAAACTAATGTAGTGGGATCTTGATCAAATGCTAAACTTGTTAGCACAGCAATGGCATATAAACCACAATCTACTGCACCTCTCTGCTTAGAAATATTCATAACCTGTATCTGGAATGATGGTTCTGCGCATTGTACTAGCCTTGCTACAACTTGAAAGGTATCAGCAGATACAGATGTGTATGCACTGTCGTACAAACGCACCTGGTTCTCATGTATAAGAACACATGCCCAGTGACATTCTCTGATAAAAATGACCTGCATTAATTTTGCAGAGGACTCCGGAAATCTTCTGATATAAGATTTGTTTTGCTCAAGCGTATTTCGGAAACCATCTATATTAGAGAACTGATGTTTCAGTAGAAACTGAGCAAAGTTGATGTGAGCATCTGATAGCTCATGTCCTTCAATCAACCGATCCTTATCTTGTTTCGTCAGGGTTACAATTCCACTTTTGACCCAAATGTGCTCACCTACTTCCTGCACTTTTTTTAGGTCTGTAGATATGTCTATGATGGCCTTTGTAGATTGTTGATCATCGGCACAGACACATAAGGTGGTGATGTGATCAATAGCAGCGGTGGTAAGGGTTACTGTGTGAGCTGTCATTAAAGCGATTTTACCTTCATCAAGGGTAAAGAACTTACTACTACTTGCTTCTGGGCAATCCAAAGATGCAAAACAGCCTCGTGACAGTGTGCATAAGTATGACTTTGTAGACAAAAAGGAATGATTTTCTATGGTATTTCTATCTACATTCAACTCAAACATTTTCGAATCAGATGAATTAAACCAAGAACACATGACTCCCGTCTGTTTTGCTTCAGAAATTTTGTTGTAACTAGTTTTTTTATACTGCCGTTTCATTTTTGTTTTTTCACTTGTGTAGCAAAATTGCAAAACTTTGCCAAGCTTCCATTTACACGGTTCCGGAAACTTAAACGCACATATGTCACCTATTGAAATCACATCGCACATAGTCGGAACAGTGGCATTGGAGTCACAGACCTTGATTTCGTTAGTAGTAACACTTGAATAAGGTTGCTTTTCTCTAACTCTAAAAAGGCGATCTGATGAAACCCTTTCTCCTTCTTGAAATAGCCACACTGCAGTTGTTTTGTGGATGTAAATTGTGCGGCCAACGTGGCTTACTTCAACAAATCGGGAACACTTCTTTGATGCCTTAGAGCTTTGCACAGGATTTTTGGTATAAATTGATAGAGATGTACCTGACTGCACCTTCTTGTAGGAGACAGCTTCCTGCATTTGTACCAACTGCTTTAGAAGGTCCCCCTCGACTAGTTTAGCACTTTTTAAATCATCGAGACTTGACACGACTTCCTCTTCATCAACAGCACAGCATGCTTCTTTCAGCAACTCAGCTTCATTCACATCACTTCTTGGTGGCTCTTCATCATCAAGTTCTTCATCATCTTCTTCTGCTTCAGGAATTATACTGCCTGCCGATTCATTTTCAACTTCCATGTTCCTTTTCAAGGATAACTCCATCCCAAGCATCTCGATATCTTTCATCGCTAATTTCCTTCCACATTCGACAGCATCTTCAATGTTAGCATCAGTTACACCCTGAAGGGAAAATGTAACTCGTGTATTAGATCCATCTTTGTTGTTATGCTTTTCACAGTGTGGATACCTAATGCCATTCTGTGCTGATTCAGCCTCAAGTCTAAACTGAATCTGAAGTCGGTGTAGCCTTCTTAATAACCCAAGCATTCCCACATTTATAACAGTGGAGAAAGTAGTGGTCATGCTGCGAACAGCCCTAAAGGTTTTTTCACATGATTGTGACCCTAGCTTCCAAGGACTGAATAGGGCTGCACCGTCCGAATAATGATCCCGCAATGTTCTCATGAAAATGATAAGAGCATGTGCATTTAGCTCTATACACAAATAAGCATTCCGCGTTATGAAGTTGTTGCCCAAGGAGTAGCTTGGAACAGACAAAAGCCATTGGCGCCAATATCGAAATAAGAACACAGCATACCAAATGTTGGATATTCTATCAAGTGGACTAAGCTCTTTATTTAAGTAACTATCTAAAACAGCTTTCAAAGCTTTAAGATACACATATGTACCCTTAGCATCCGGGATCTGAGAAATTTGTGCCATCACACTGCTGCTTGTAATGCGCAGCACCGAATCAAAGTTTTGCTTGTCCCTGCAATCTATATCTCGCTCTCTCAGGCCATGTTGATCTTTAGAATAAGTACTTTGCACCAACTGCAAATGATGGGCACCAGCAACATACTTTCCTAAAGCAAGAATGATGGATGGAGTTAAGAGTCTAGAGCGCAGTTTTGTCCCCACATGTACTGTATCTTGGACATATGCTACCTGTTTTGGTTTTTTAAGAAAAAACCATGACTTCCAATGCGATGGAATGCAAGATTTCACATCTTTTGAAGCATGCATAGTAAATAATGCAGTACAATACTGCATGTTTTTTAGTTCTCTCGAGTCGCCATCTGAGCCAAAACTTAGCACAGAGATTCCTCTTTTTTGACACTCACTTGAAATATGCGACCATCGCTTTAAAAGAATATCTGCAGTGAACTTATTATCAGTACCGATACAGGCTAAAGGAAAGGCAGGAACTCCTGGTGAAAGAGGCTGGGCTATGTAGACTAAAGCATATTTCGATATCTTGGAACTTTTGAAAGAATCTTCAATAGATTGAAAAGAAATAGCTACATGAGCATCAATAGATGGTAAGCTATCCTCACCTTCAGGCAGCACAAACCCCACTAGTCTATTTGTTTCCGGATCGTAATCAACTCTTGCAACTAAACGAGTTGCATCTTCACCGATGACAATTACTCTTGCGCATTTATAGCTGTTAATGTGATTAGCTAATTGGTTAAATCTAAATTCCCCTTTATTCATAACCTCATACTCATGGTGGACAATTCGTTGGACAGTCCTAAGTGATGGCAGAGCTTGAGGCATGTTCTGATGAACAAATGAATATGCAAGGGGCCCTGCATAAATGAACAATGATGTTGAAAATTTTTTCATGACGTGATCATGACGACGTTCTTTTGGTAACTTGTGTATATTTAACTGTGCATTATCCACAAGGCTTTGAAAAAGTGGTGTGAATGTTCCTTTAAGAGCAGCTTGCCTAGTATCGATGCACTTAGCAATATTAGGATTATCTATTATTAGGGTTTCTATGTTCTTTGCAACACTGAAATATGATGTTAGTTTAATCTGTGATGGATCAGAACCTGCTTTATGAATGGACTGCTGTTTCCTGAAGCTTCTGCTCCAGTCATTATGCATTGCTGTACTAGTACTAGTCTGTGTAGTTGAAAGGCTACCTAAGTCTACATGTAAAGAGGAATTTTCACTACCCCCTCCTACTTCTTTTGAACAGGAGGGGGGTTGTGAAAACCCTGCTTGTTAGGGAGGCTGCTATGTGGTACTAAATGCAGATTAGGCTGACAATTGATGTGCATAGTGACAGCTGGAGGTGATGATGAGCTACATGTAGATGATGTCAGTGATAGTGATGGTGCAGCTGCTGATGAAGATGATGATTCTGATGATAAGATTTGAGACGGAGATATGAATGATGATGGAGGTTCAAAGTCAGCTATAGGTCTACTAAATTTATCAATTGGACTTTGTACATGTATGTGATATTTATCTGCCTGAACTTGGTGCTTTTTTGGCTTTGACGTACAAATTGCTGACATAGCGACAGCTGGAGGTGATGATGAACTGGAACTAGATGATGATGAAGTAGTAGATGATGATGATGATGATGATGATGATGATGGTGGTGGTGGTGATGGTGGTGGAGGATCTACATGCAAGTTAGTTGCTGAGTTGGCATACACTGTGGTGACAGTTGGAGATGTTGATGAAAGCAATGCTGAAGAAGAATTGGATGGTACATTAGCTGATTTAGATGTGCAAGGCTTATCAGCTTGTGATGGTAGGTTCAAGAAGTATTTTTCAATGTGATTATGCTCTTTGGGAGCCTTGAAACATGTACTAACGTGACGTGTCCAATTGGACAAGATTAGCTTGTTGTGTTTGGAACTAAGAATGAGATTTCTAGAACACAACTTGCAACTCACCACAGCTTGTTCTTCTTTCATAGTCAACTCATAGTGTACATTTTCTTGCAAACTTCGCAGTCTTTCATCAGATAACTTTTTTTGACACGCATTGATCTGCTGACGAAGTCTCGGAATAATCGTCGAAGTAGTGCGGCTTTCCGTTAAAGCAGAAATTTCTCCAGCTGGAGCTTGTGCAGCTGCTGCTTCTGGTTCACTGTTTTTTTTCTTTTTCTTCGTAGCAGGCCGAACAGCATCATTGAGGAGGTCGTGACATACGTGGCTTGAGCGCAGTTCTTGCACAAATCGCTCGATTCTAATACGGTGTCCAGGGGGAAATTTGCACGTTGATCCAAGTAATGGAGCATGCATGTACCTGGCGTCGCCTGGAAAGTTGGAAGAGATGTATTCTTCAATGATCTGGATGGAATTGCCCGGTTGGTTTCCAACATCCATGCGTGCCAAAGTGTCGAGTGTATCGAATCCCGCAGCCAACATGCAACTGACTATGTAGCCTGACAGCTTTGACCTCAACAGGCGCTCAACACACTGAACTTTTGATTCTTCTGATTCTGAATTGCAAGCTCCGAGCTCCATACTGATTATTTCGTACGAGTGTAAGTATAATTATGTCATAATTTTTAATTCCATTGGTATAATTGGCATATAATTAAAAACATTAATAATTATTGCAAAAGTAGTTATAAATTATGTATTACTTATTAAAGAAAATACGGATGTGATTTCTAAATTTACGGCTGTGATTTCTAAATTTACGGTGATTTCAAGATTTCAATGTGATTTCTACCGTATTTCAAGTGATTTCGTGATTTCTGACGGATTTCTAGATTTCAATATGATTTCTCCCGGATTTCTATTGATTTCAAGATTTCTATGTGATTTCTCACTAGAGTGTACGAGATTTCAGTGGTGGCGGACCCCTCGGTCTGGTGTCCTCCTGTACAAATTTCTGTCCAGTTATTGCATAATACTTACATTCCAACGTCGGGAGGAATGCAATTACGTATGTATGAATAATATTATATTCAGCAAGAACGCAATTAGTTGTTAATCTTTTAATTAAAACGTGTGTCATGGATAATTGCAAGCTGTGTGGTGCAAAACATTGTTGGAAAAAAAGAGCCGCTCCCTTCTCAGTACAGTATCTTCCCATATTAAGGAAGCAATTACCAGTACGCTTAGCAACGAACGTGACTTGGATAGCCGTTAAACTGATAAGGGGAGATACGACTATAACGATGCTTCGCTTTGTGCTATTCCTCGATACCGGTAGCTCGTCAAATACCCATAGCAGAACGCCGTAACAAAGAGACTTCCCGTACCCATGTTGGTAAGCTTACGAACGTGTCCCGACCACGGACCACGTCTTCGATGACTGGGAACTGTTCGTCCTTAACTTTGGCATGCCCCATACGTTCACCCGCCGACTGAATCGCACGTTTTACCTGTACATCATCCATCTCTAACCTTACCGCCATAACTGATAACAGATAACTTCGATTGATAACTAGAGTATGCATTACTCAAATCTGATTGGTGGCTCCAACATTCCGGCGCAACTGGACAGAAATTTGTACAGGAGGACACCAGACCCACTATTCGCGTAGCGGTGATGTAATCCATCCGCAGTTGCGATGTGGGTCTGGGTACGAGACTAGACATTGACATATCTAGGTACGAGTATGTATATCGGTCCGCACACGTGCATGTCTGGATACGTATCTGCATACCATGGCGTGGGCAAACTCTGCATATTACTGCATACGATACTATGTCACGCAGTGATACATGTAATGGTACATTCAATATTTTAGTCTTTATACTTACATACATGTAAGTGAACATAGTTGCAAAAACCCCAGATATGTGAGATGGGCATACTAATTGCATATGATGATTCTAACATCTACATTTAGGTTCAGAAACCTGGAAATCTTACATAATGCTACTAGAGTGTTGTGTAATGTTCTTAAAGTACCACTCCATATGCACAGCATTGTTCCATATCCTTGATATCAGGAGCAGTTCTTTTATAGGCCATCTGATATGCATGGTTCTCTTCCATTTGGATGTTCTTCAAATGATCTGTTCAATATCATAGTGAAGCATTATTTCATGCAATACCAATGCACACTCACTGTACCTTTGTGCTTGTGTTTTATGCAGACAATCACACACACCACACACACAACTGCTGAAATCACCAACACTGATGCTCCACACACTGATCCAAAAACTGCATATGAAGAACACATCTGCATAAATGTGCAAAACTCAGCTAGAACGTACCAATAGCATAATTTATTGTTGTAGTATAGTTTGATGTGAAATTTGCCATTGGAGTCACAAATACTTTGGTAGCTGTTGTGATCATGTCAATTCTTTGGTCTGCTATTAATAATTTGTGCATGTGTTATATGAGAAGTACATAAGAATACATGAACCTGTACAAATACATAGAAAGAAACTAAACAACATAATAAGTAAGGTATACTTGACATCCTTTAGTCACTGTGTTTGTGTCCATTGAAATTGGCCTCCACCTCCGTAATACTGAAATGGTTACTAAATGCCTTAACAACGAGCCTTGATAACTTCTGACCTGTGAAACTTGAGGCTATATGCGAACATAACAAGTTCAGTCCCATTTTACAAGCCATGCAATGAAATGGAACTATTGTTTTATTTATGGCCCAAATCATATGGCTTGAAGTTAGGCTCTTGATGATCTTTCGTCCCCTAGAGCAATTTGTGCGACTGAAGTGAAAGTAAAATAACTGAAGGAGACTAGTGGTACTTACTTATAATGCTGTTCTGTTGTCACTAGTTTTTTGGCACTGGGAAAGTAGTATGAAGTTGAGTGAACGAGTATGGATGTGCGCGTAGATGTACATTGGGGTATAAGCATTTATGTTTCATTAGGGTGGTCTATTGTTTGCTATTTTACACGGCAGGGGGGATGGTGCAGCATTGTGTGGTGTACCTGCACACACACACATAAACACATATACATGTACACCTGCTCACATACATATACCACCTGCATACACCTGCACACACATACACCTGCACACACATACACTTGCACATACACCTGTACACACACTTGTACACATATACATATACACCTGCACAAGCATACACGTCCACCTTGTGTACCGTAGTGTCGAGTTGCATACGACAGTGCACTGCACACTTGCAAAACAACAGAGTGAATATCCATGACATCATAGGTAATATCAATTCCCATGACACTCCCTAGATGTCCTGAAAACACTGTGCTCTGATATAATGCTCAGCATCTGTCTCGTCTAGCCACTCTCCCACACACTCTACAGAGCCCTGAACCCTTCTCTCTGTGGCATCGTGGAACCTACTTACATAAAATTTACCACCATACTGTATCATGAAAAAATAACTAGTGTCAATTGCAGAATGGTGTTTTCAAATGGCGACATTTGTTTCCTCTATGGTGCTGTGTCCTGACCCCTTTGAAACATTGCAGGACAGCAGTGAAACCAACTGAAGTACTCCCTTTATTACATCACAACTCAATATTTATGCTAAAAGACGATGTGCATTTTAAAGAAATGTAGTGTAGTACTTGCAGATTGCAGAAGCTTCACTGCACACATTCGACTTCCAATGGGCAGGATAATAATGCTTGCTCGATATACATCCTTAGGACATCAATTACATATCTATTTACGATACAATTCTTATTGTTGTATGACCTAGTGCCCATCAGTGTACATGTAGTAGGCACAATTAATCAAGTAGAAAATACAAAATGGTTAATTAAAACAAACCTGGCTTCTGTGATATAAAATGATAGGTGTTGTTTTCCCCATTCCCAGCTCCATTGACAGCAAAGAATGTGAAGTGAATTGGATCACCATAATCCATGATGGTCTTGTTTTGTCCTCCATTTGTACCATTTAATGAAGGGCCAGTGAAATCAACTGATGAGGTACATGTCCTTGGGAAGGTGCAATCTGGATCACTTGAGATGGTCCTACATCCATATATGGTGATATTGGTACACAGGATGTAATAGAATATATCAGGAGAGTCAGTGACATCAAGAGAGAATGGAGCACCCCAGGAGAGTAAGAAAGTGGTGTTGGAGGTGGTGGATATATAAATTGAGAAGTTGCTTGGAGCTTTAAGAGGACCTGAAAGTTAAAGTTAAAATAGAGAATATCATTATGTAGATCTCATAAGATGAGGATATGAATGCTTGTCCCATCCCTCAGAAGATACATACTAATATAAATATTACATAGCTTGGATACTTTAATACTTGCAAGCTGTTGACATAAAACTGCTCCCGGCTATCAAATGAAGCTTCGTGTCTAAGTGAAAGGTGAATGCATGACTGCTGTTCCACTGGAGTTGGGAGGTTGTCGCCACCATTTTAAAGTCAAATGCTACACGATAAAGAACTGTGGACAATGCATACTACATTGATTTGGATATCATTATGCATTCAATTCAATTCTATTTCAAGCTGCTTGTGGCTGAATTCTAATTTCACATATCCATGGACGCACTCTGAAACTCAAAGCCCTTGTCATTTCTACATCCAACTAAAAATATTGATGCAAATTTGCAGTGGTATGATAATGTTTAGGTACTGTAATATTACGCTGTACCACATGTACAGCAGGTTGTTGAGTATGTACCATTTCTGTGGTGTTCTTAGACCTGCATGTATACATCACTATGGCAACATTCAGATAGGTAAAAGCGTTTGCAACAAAAACTAATCAAACATTTCATTGCGTAGCATGTGCAAAGAATAAATCAACTAAAGATTAGAGAGTTCCAACATGGTGGATATCAAAGACACCGCAGACTGATTTTGGAGTAATAATGAGTGTTTTCATGTTTTAAAAAGCTATCCCCAGCAAGAAACTGTGTCAATTGGTAGGTGAAGAGCGTCTAATCACCAGTAAGGAGCTTCTGACGATGTATGTGCATGAATAAATATAGTGTGGCTACAGATATGTACATTACAGCCAACATCAGAATATGAAGGCAACCATACCACATTATAGTTTACTGGTAGGTACATCTATATTTATACTGCAGTAATTGATTATTGTAGTAAGTATAAAATGATAAAGTTTGATCCTTGAAATGTGTAATTTGTACTGTTTATTTGTAACCATTCGTAGAAATTTAAATGGACAATAGAAGCAAACACAAATTTCCTTTATCTCACCTTTAGCTCTCCCCAAATCTAGTATAGGCACAAATCCTCACCCTGAATGATGAGTAGTGTTGGTAAACTCTGGAGGAGTCTCAAAGTGGGTAGGTAAGTGACCACTGCACAGGCCACTTGTGTGTTGTTGTAGTTAGCATTAGGTATGATGGAGAGATGAGATGGAACAACAGCTCCTAATACTGGATCATATGGGATAATGGTTACTCCATTTACACTGGTTGAGGTTCCGTTCAAAGTCCAAATAGCAATAGTTCCATCTCCAGAGCACGTGAAAACAGCTGGATTAGGGCTTTGAAATACTGTGTAGTTCCCTTGTGGTGAGAGGATTACAGAACCAGCTGCACCTGAAGACAACGTAAATGGCAACAAGGTATACGTTATTAATTACAAGTCAACATATACTAATGGAGAACATTGAACCCTTTGCGGGATATGAGTATATCAGTGCTTCAGTCCTTACATGTAATTGACAGAAATACGTATACTTGTAGTGACATCATCAATTGTCCATTGAGAGAATCTGCATGTTCGTTGTAAGCAGTATTAGAATTGCACATATAAAATACATGTTAGACACAATCACACATAATTTGCGTATCCAAATTAAAAGGTAATAATACTATTTCATCGCAATGAGATCAACGTGATGCAATATTTGTGGCGCCGTTCGCACCTCTGCAGGGGCGGATACAGGAATTCTGGAAGGGGGGGGGGGGGTCCGACACGAATAATTAATAGGGGGAGGGTGTGGGAGGGGGATGGCGCGGAAGCTTTTGACGGATCGTCATCCCGCACATAATTGGTGACATTCTATAGAAACTTGAAAAGGGCGGCGAATACTGTGCGTGGTTCGGTTTGGGGGACTCTATTCTCAGTGCAACTCATAAACTGCGTATCCTAAATTAATGAGTAATCCCTATTTAACAGACTTATTTTCCTATCATGGCAGATAGCTGTGGAATTAAAATACGTATTTATCGCAATTTCACATTTGACACTGAATGAACTAATAAAACATACAATGAATCTATACAATTACTACAAAACAATTTATTGGTACAAAATACAAGATTGAAACATTTTTCTGTTGTGTTTGCGAGATAAAAGCTTCACACACCTCATTAATATCAATATCAACATCACTCTATGCAAATGCTAATCCAGCAAAACGCTCAGAACTCATTGTACTTCGTAAATGGATTTAATACGCCTCAATGCTGAAAAAGACCTTTCTGCTTCACAGCTAGACACAGGTATATAGTGCATGCAATAATTAATAGTACTCGTATGTTGGGGAAAACATCGTCATCAGCTGCATGGATACGATGTGCCAGATCTGCAGGAATGATGTTATCAAGGGATTCAGATTTTAGTTTCCAAAAACGTTGTCACTGTTTTAATTCAGATAGAAGTGATGAAGCACTAGGTAAATCACGTTCCCAAAACAACAAACATTTTGCAAGATCTTGTAAATCACTGTGATTAATTATTAATGTTGGAACTAGATAAAGTAAGTGACTACCAACCATATTGTCACGATGAAATCTATTGTTTAGTACTTGTTCCATGTGATCCAAGAATGGAATTGCCACATTAATTCTGTAATAAACTTCAGGATCTGAATTTTCTGGACCTGCATTAGCCCTGTGTTGCTGTCTTCCAGATAGACGTGGAACTGTAAGTACTATGCCTAACTCACTACCAATTCTGCTAGCATCCATAAACCAATCATGAAAATATTTTTCAATGTTCTCTCTGAAAATTGCAATATCACTGATGACACTGTGTATCAAGTTATAGGCATGCACAATATCCTCATCTGGCGTCTTACCCATATCTGCATGTGTCAAAAAAGATAAATAACTGAAGTATGAAAAAGAAACTCCAGGCCCGTAGCGAGGTACGTCTGAAAGGGAGGGGGAGGGGGGGTCTAATAGGACTGCGGGGGGGGGGGGGGGGGGGGGGGGGGGGGGGGAGGAGTAGTCTAAGTGGTGTGTGCATGTGGGCCCTCATGCATTCACGCAGCTGAATCACGTAATGAGATAACGCGATCGGGTGGGTGAAGTCATGACAGGCGCGCGATTCCTGTACGCATAAATTACCTTTTGCTTTCTTTGAAAAGTAATTCGAGATACTTTCCGAGCCTGAGTGAACACGCTTGCTTGCCATAACGCTCTCTAGAACAATGAAATCACATAGGATGTTGGTTTCGCTAATGAATTAAAGTATTTTTCATCATCAGGTCTGAGGGGGGGGGGGGGGGGGGGGGTCCGGACACCACCGACCCCCCCCCCCCCCCCCCCCCCCCCCCCCCCCCCTGTATCCGCCACTGCTCTGACCAAGGACTTATTAAGTCATTACTTTGACCAAGGCATCTTCATTAGGGTCAAACTGAGCCGACCACAGAATACTTGTTGCACAGTATTTTTCGTACTGCCCAATGCCAAATTCTGACTAGCGCGCTTATGAGCCAGAGGCCTGCATCAACATGCATGTTATTGATTTTTTAACAAGTACGTCATACACTGTGTACCGTTTACCCAGAGATTTACCCGACCCACCAGTTATCTGGAATATTCCAGCTGCGTCGAAAGCGCCAATTAGGAGGTGAGTTCACTGAGTTGCTTGATCGAGATAGCAGCACGTTTCTAATGCCCAAGCACTGTTGACATGATATAGATCTCGTGACGTAATATGCCTATTTGTATGCATGTCTCCTAATTAATGCACCACTCATTAGCGTTAGGCAGTCTGGGAACGAGACGAGAAAAGTTAATGTGTGCGGGGGGGGGGGGGGTCGGTGGTGTCCGGACCCCCCCCCCTCAGACCTGATGATGAATAAAATTAAGGATTAATACTTTAATTCATTAGCGAAACCAATTAACAACATCCCACGTGATATTCATAGCGTTATGGCAAGCAAGCGTATTCACTCGGGCTGACCCGCTCGGAAAGTATCTTGAATTACTTGTCAAAGATAGCAAAAGGTAATTTATGCGTACAGGAATCGCGCGCCTGTCATGACTTCACCCACCCGATCGCGTTATCTCATTACGTGATTCAGCTGCGTGAATGCATGAGGGCCCACATGCACACACCACTTAGACTACTCCTCCCCCCCCCCCCCCCCCCCCCCCCGCAGTCCTATTAGAAATGGATCCAACCACCCCCCCCCCCCCCGTCCCCCTCCCTTTCAGGCTTACCTCGCTACGGGCCTGGAGTTTCTTTTTTATACTTCAGTTATTTATCTTTTTTGACACATGCAGATATGGGTAAGACGCAAGTCTCTCAGAGTGTTACTGATCATGATCGTGAGGCTCATGTACCCACATCCGATGGATGCATCAATGACAGTGGTTAGTATTTTTGAACGGTAACTTGTTATCATTGGAACAATATGGCTTGTTTAGCTCCCCTGAATCAGATTGCTGAAACTAGCAGTACTGTGATCTCACCTGAATCAGATTGCTGAAACTAGCAGTACTGTGATCTCACCTGAATCAGATTGCTGAAACTAGCAGTACTGTGATCTCACCTGAATCAGATTGCTGAAACTAGCAGTACTGTGATCTAACCTGAATCAGATTGCTGAAACTAGCAGTACTGTGATCTGCAGTCCTTCACTTACATCTGCATTCCTCTCAGACAGTTTTAGTAATTTAACACCGATGCTTGTGAATGGTCAGTTTACCATACTATTTAATGCTTCAGTTATTTACAACTTTTTTTTTTTTCACATGCAGATACGCGTAAGCACGAGGCCCATGTACCCACATCTGATGAATGCATCAATGACAGTGGTTAGTGATTTTTGAATGGTAACTTGCTATCATAGTGGAGCATATGCTTTTTTAGCTCACCCGAATCAGATTGTGGCTGAAACTAGCAGTACTGTGATCTGTAGCTCTTCACTTACATCTGCATTCCTCCTAGACAGTTTTAGTCCTGCTAACGTAACACAGATGCTTGTGAATGGTCAGTTATATTGTTTGTCATTTAAATGTATTTTACCATTACTGGCCTTAATTCAAATTAGCTGTCTGCCATGATAGGAAAATAAGTCTGAGTCCAGCATTGAGGCGTATTAAATCCTATTTACGAAGTGCAATGAGTTCTGAGCGTTTTGCTGGATTAGCACTGATGCATTTGCATAGTGATGTTGAAATTGATATTGATGAGGTGTGTGAAGCTTTTATCAGCAAACACAACAGAAAAATGTTTCAATCTTGTATTTTGTACCAATAAATGATTTTGTAGTAATTGTATAGATTCATTGTACTGTTTTATTAGTTCATTCAGTGTCAAATGTGAAATGGCGATAAATACGTATTTTAATTCCACAGCTATCTGCCATGATAGGAAAATAAGTCTGTTAAATAGGGATTACTCATTAATTTAGGATACGCAGTTTATGAGTTGCACTGAGAATAGAGTCCCCCAAACCGAACCACG
The DNA here is from genome assembly GCA_013339895.1 of Ephydatia muelleri. Taxonomy (NCBI): domain Eukaryota; kingdom Metazoa; phylum Porifera; class Demospongiae; order Spongillida; family Spongillidae; genus Ephydatia; species Ephydatia muelleri. Next base: position 28,941,513 of record JABACO010000001.1, on the reverse strand, counting down.
CACAGTATTCGCCGCCCTTTTCAAGTTTCTATAGAATGTCACCAATTATGTGCGGGATGCGATCCGTCAAAAGCTTCCGCGCGCACATTTCCCGCTAGTTTCGCGGGTTGGGTCTAATATTGTACAGTGTATATGTTAGACCCACCCGCGAAACTAGCGGGAAATGTGCTTTACCTTAGAAAGCAAATATCTTATCACCTGTTGAAGTAAAAATTAACGAAAAGGATATTTAAGTACCTCAAGAGCTTCTCTAACTGGAAACCGAATTTGAGGCAATGCCGACACTCCTGCAGAGAAATACTCGTGAAGTTGACAGCATTAACCGTTCGGACGCTACGACGATTCACGCGCAGAGCATTTTTATAGTTATAATGTTATAAAACATAGGACATTTTCGCGGAAACTGTCCCATGTTTTTGAATACACATGCAAGTGTTATATATAAATCTATCCAACACCTCCAACACCACTTACTCTACTGGGGTGCTCAATTCTGACTGACTCTCCTTCTATTACACCCTATATACCAATATCACCCACCATACATGGATGTAGGACCATCCCCAGTCTGAAGTCTTGGTCATTAGCATATGTTGTCCACGGCTTATAGAATCTGTACATGATGATGTATAGATCAATAAATTGTAATGATAAACAAAGATCCTCTAAAAGCAAGTTTATATATTGGTCCATTTATCCAAACTGATGTAACAGCTGCCATTTTCAAACCCCTAGTTGGCATGCTTGCACATTTGCATGCAAAGTAGCAAACACTATGACGTGCATGTTTTCCCCATGTGTTAATGTTTTTTTTTTTTCAACAATTTTGTGGGCACAAACTGGTACGTTTTGACATTTAAGGAGTGTCTGCATGTGCGGTATATTATGGGAGAATTTTTGTACACCAATCACACATGCAAATGTACCAATTCAAATACACATACACACACAATACACGCCATTTTCTAACTCACCGATCATGTATTGTTTATATCTACATTACCATTTTAGTGATTGTTATGAAATGCAAATTATATGAATATTATGATGCCACAATATCTCGATCAATAGTGAGACAGTGCTCGGGTATTAAAATGTGCCACTAACTCATGTGTAGTACTTGTTTACGGCGCAGTTGGAACACATGTATCTAATGGACCACGCCAAGACGGTAGACAGTGCATGGTGTATTATTGTCGTTAATAACATAAAATACACAGGGGTAAATTAGATTAAAGCACGCTAGCAAGAGACTGGCAGTAGGCGCGTGGTTATCGAATATAGTTTGCACAACACTCTATTTGATCGGCTCAGTTTGACCCTAATCAGGCTAGTCAGGGAAAATTGCTGCACGAATGAACTGGCCTGATGGTATATTGGAGGTGGCTGAAGGTATATGTATGGCGCATGTGATGATAGCGTGAAATGACGTACTGATTATAATAAACGAATGTACGCATTCTATTCTTTAATAGTATAAAGTGGAAAGATGGTGCGATGTAATTAAAACATCACAAACAAACCTTATAGCAAATCAAAGTCGTTGAACGTGCGGTCTACATGTGTACCTGGAAAAGGGTTTGGCGATTAATCCGAACCGGGTCCATCGTGACATGTTGGAATACGCTAATTGTGTATCCCGTGTCCTGATTGCAAAAATACTCCGTGCTCTATGTTATTGAAACGAGTTGCGCATAACACTTCTAACTACACCAATGGCTAAACAATCTGACATTGTGCACTTTTTATGTGCACACCAATTTGACTTACAAAGAGAATGCTGACTCTCTCAAAAGGCACTGACGTCTGCTTTATCATGATGTCACTACTTCAGTCAATTTCAGGTAAGGACTGATACTATAGTGTTGCATGTTCTCCATTAGTATGCATATGGACAAAGTATATCATGTTGCCATTGATATAATACATATACATTTATTTATTATCTTCAGGTGCAACTGGTTCTGTAATCCACTCACCACAAGGGAACTACACAGTATTTCAAAGCCCTAATCCATCTGTTTTCACTTGTTCTGGAGATGGAACTATTGCTATTTGGTCTTTGAATGGAAATACTTCCAACCATGTTGGTGTCACTATTGCACCAATTGATCCAGTGTTAGGAATTGTTGTTCCATCACATCTCTCCATCATAGCATACGCTACCTACAATAACACAGAAGTGGTCTGTGTTGTGGTCATGTTCCCAACCTTCAACACATTCCGGAGTTCACCATCACTGCTTATCATTCAGGGTGAGGAAATAATAGAACAGATCTGTTTATGCATTGAGGAGCAAGAAGGGGTGGGATTTATGAGTACTGTACAATATGTACTTCAATCTATTATCCCTCTACTGTAAGTTTATCATTTTATCTCTGCCAAAGAATAAATCTGGCTGTAAAGTCATTGCCACTCGTTACTAAATAGATGTGATGCAACTGTAATAAAATCAACAGCGAAACTAACCACCACTAGTACCAAGCTACTCCCTCCAACTGCCAAACAGAAGCTGCTCCAAAAATAAATTGACTTTAAACTTTTATATGCATTTCATACATGTCTAGCCATTACTGGTGTGATCAGAGAAACCTCAAGATCAGTTTCTCACAGTGTGCAAGTAGTTCAAACATGGCACATTGTATACACTGTTATACATGCCTGCTGTGAACACAATCTATCCTTCACTTGAATTAGACAATATGCATCATTTGGCTATATAATGACAACACATATGAATTGATCAGTGCTGATAGTTTTGGATACAATACTGATATATGACCGAATCAGTGTAAATAGCTGCCTTGACAACCTAGGTTTGATCGGTAACCGCATCAACATCCCCCCTAAACCTAGAAAGAATTAGAATGAACAAACAACAAATAGTAACAGACCACTGCGGTATCATAGAAAGCATAGTCACGTAGACTCTACGTGTTGAACTGCCACTTAAATCGTCCAAATTTTTAGGACTTTGGCTATGAGGAAACTGCAATCCTTTGGCCTACTAGTCTTTAAGATACGTTGAAGGCTGCTAAAATTTCTGAAGTCTCCACTGTAATATGGAGAGCATGGGAGGTGCATAGGAGGTGTTATTTATTAATCAAACATACTGTTGGTCATGATAAATCAGGGCATGCAAACGTCTGTGCATTTGAAAAGCTTTGGCTCATCACACTAGCACTTCAGCCTCCTAGTACATCACACCGTAGATTGCAGCATGCAATCTTCACAGAGTTGACCTAGTTGAGTGATACTATACATAGAGTTCAGGAACATACATTTACATCACTAGCAGGCACCAATCCTGTTTTTGTCCATTCGATTATACACATCACAACATAAAACTATATGAGCAAATTATTCAATACAAACTGAAAAATGCCTAGGTCTGAAGGAAAGACAAACATTGATATAATACATGTAGGTCAAATTTGAAATTGTAATAAGGTTAAATCTCCACGTCTTTAGATCTTCTTTACTTATCAGGTCCTCTTGATGCACCAAGCAATTTCTCTGCTAACACCTTAAACACCACTTTCTTACTCTCCTGGGGTGCTCCATTCTCTCTTGATGTCACTGACTCGCCTGATATATTCTATTACACCCTGTGTGCCAACATCATCATATATGGATGTAAGATCATCCCCAGTGATCCAGACTGCACCTTCCTAAGAACATGTACCTCATCAGTTGATTTCACTGACCCTTCATTAAATGGTACAAATGGAGGCCAAAACAAGACCATCATGGATTATGGTGATCCAATTCACTTCACATTCTTTGCTGTCAATGGAGCTGGGAATGGATCCAAGGCCAACTTGACCTATTTCTTCAAAATGGAGTCAGGTTTGTGTAATGTACTTCTGCTTTCTGTTTGTTGCGTTCATTGCAATTTATTTTGCATGTTGTTTGATCCCATTTATTGTGTTTAAATTTGATAATTAAAATAACATGGGTTATAGTGATCCAATTCACTTCACGTTCTTTACTGTCAATGGAGCAGGGAGTGGAACCCAGGCCATATTTTCATATTTGTTTCCAAAAGGTGTAAGGTTTGCATACAGTGTAGTTCTGTTTACTGTTACATTGCTACACTACTTTTGTACTTTTGTCACCAGCATTATGTACATTGCAATGTGATAAGTGTGTCTACTAAATGGGCATGATATTTACTCTGGTTTTGAGATTGTACTATTAGATTGTGCATACTTTGCTGCTGAGTCATGTTGTATCATACTAAGCTACCTGTATATGTGTAGAACCATACATTTTTTGTACAGATTCTTGCATTCGTACAGGAAATTTGAATGCTGAGCATGAGCACAAATTAAAAATGTCTTAGGTCAAAAATTAATGTCATCACAACAGCAACTGAGTATCGATGACTACCACAGCATCTTTAGCAATGCACAGTACTTGCAATCATAATGATGCTATTACATTTTGATTCTACATTTATTATTGAAATTATATGAAAATATACCCAACAGGCCAAGGAATTGATGTCATCACTACAACAACCAAAGCATCCATGACTCCTATATGACATCTTTCACACCACTGAGTATGACTCCTTTCTCTTCTAATACCACACACTGTATTCACGTTGCACACTTGACATGTGTAACCTTATCCACATTTATACATGTTCTGTAATGATTCCTTTAACCACTTATTAGCAATGCACACTTATACCTTATATAATGCACAAAATGAAAGAGTGATCTGGATATAATTGAATCACATGAATGTCAGAGAGGCAGACTATTGCAGTTAGCCAACACATGCACTTAGATCTTTGAGTATGAACCAATAAAGCTTCAGCATTAATTGCTTGGAATGGTTGCAACAAATATATATTACGAACGAAACAGGGAATGCATACTCATGTACTCATGATGAAATCTGGAAAATGAAGGGGGGGGGGGGGGGGGGGGAGGGTTAACGATCATTATGGCAGCTGACATACATGTATATAGATACAAATGTTTCTTCAACATGACAGATGTAAATAAATTGCTAGTCACATCGTTTTCTCCTTCATCCAATACAAGTTAATATTGAGAGATAGCACAGAAGTAGTGGTTGGACTGCCATTCTTGTATGTACAATAATAAATGTGATTCAGTGCAGATAACATGTCTAAGGTCACTCAAGTGTGAACATTGCTTTAAAATCATGGTGTAAATGCAAACTCAATAGTTTGAAAATTTCTAAATAATCACAAATTATGCAACTGCCCACTGTACTGTGGGAAATGATTTAAATGAAATGGCAAAGATGAAAGTGTTTTTCTGGATGATTTCTTTAGTGACAGTACATAGCTCATCTTGCATGGATGATCATTTGCAGTGCACTGTGCATGGTTTGCAATTGGTAGTTAGTCTATTATATTCCAAAATTTTAGGACCATGTATTCACAAACTCCATATGACTGTGCACATCACTCCATAGAAAAATGGTACTTGCTACATTTATATTTCTATACATGGCTGGATGCAAAGGGACTGGGGAAGGGGGTTCAGATAATATTCACTATCTAATGAAATCATATTCCTTAATATTGATTGTGAACGCGATCTGAACCTCTCGCTTTATTCACCTATGCTATACATGCACCTAGCAAAATTACACAATGCAACAAGAGTATTATCGCAATGACTAATGTCCTTGAAGTACCACTCCATATGCACAGCATTGTTCCATATCCTTGATATCAGGAGCAGTTCTTTTATCGACCATCTGATATGCATGGTTCTCTTCCATTTGGATGTTCTCCAAATAATCTGTTCAAATATCAAAACATTATTTCATGCAATGCCAATACATACTCACTGTACCTTTGTGCTTACGTTTTATGCAGACAATCACACACACCACACACACAACTGTTGAAATCACCAACACTGATGCTCCACACACTGATCCATAAACTGAATATGAAACATTAATAAATATGCATTACACAGTCAGCACCTACCAATAGCATAATGTATTTTTGTATAAGAAGAGAAAGGAGTCATACTCTGTGGTGTGGAATATATATGTCATGAGAGTCATGGATGCTTTGGTTGTTGTAGTGATGACATCAATTCCTTGGCCTGTTGGGCATATTTAAATAATAAATGTAGAATCAAAATGTATTAGCATCATAATGATTGCAAGAACTGTGCATTGCTAGAGATGCTGTGGTAGTCATCGATACACATGCAGTTGTTGTTGTGACGACATCACCTATGACATGTTTGATTTGTGCACAAGCTACATGAAACTCAGCATTCAAATTTCCTGTAAGAATGCAAGAACCTGTACAAATATGTATGGTTCTACACATATGCAGGTCGCTTAGTATGATACAACATGACTCAGCAACAAAGTATGCACAATCTAATAGTACAATCTCAAAACCAGAGTAAATATCATGCCCATTTAGTAGACACACTTATCACATTGCAATGTACATAATGCTGGGGACAAAAGTACTGTAGCAATATAACAGTAAACAGAACTATGTAAAACCTGATACCTTTTTGAAACAAATATGAAAATATGGCCTGGGTTCCACTCCCTGCTCCATTGACAGCAAAGATCGATATTTTAATTGGATCACCATAGCCCATGTTATTTTAATTATCAAAGTTAAACACAAAATATGGGATCAGAACAACATGCAAAATAAATAGCAATGAAAGGTAACAAACAGAAAGCAGAAGTGTAGTACACAAACCTGATTCCTTTTTGAACAGATAGGTCAAGTTGGCCTTGAATCCATTCCCAGCTCAATTGACAGCAAAGAATGTGAAGTGAATTGGATCACCATAATCCATGATGGTCTTGTTTTGTCCTCCATTTGTACCATTTAATGAAGGGTCAGTGAAATCAACTGATGAGGTACGTGTCCTTGGGAAGGTGCAATCTGGATCACTGTGGATGATCCTGCTGCATATATGGTGATATTGGTACATGGGGTGTAAAAGAATATATCAGGAGAGTCAGTGACATCAAGAGAGAATGGAGCACCCCAGGAGAGTAAGAAAGTGGTGTTGGAGGTGTTGGATATATTTACAGAGAAGGTGCCCGGTGCATCAAGAGGACCTGAGAGGTAATCAAGAGCAAGAGGTGTCAGGTAGACTGCTGATTGCTTTCTGGGAGAAGTTGGAAGACATTGAGTACATTACTCAGGTATCTGTTTTGAATGTTCTACAAATGTATATCAGGTCAGAGGAATTCGGGGAAACAAAGGATATGTTAGTAAAATGATTACAGCTGACACATGTGCGGCAACTGCAGTGAATTATATAGTTTACATAAGATGGAATGTCTTTTCACAAATGTTTATGCAATTCAGGTCTTACACATGGAGTGTAAAAATTGAATCACAATAATGAGCATGCAGTGAAGCAGTATTGCTATCCACACCCAATGTACACTACAGTAGGTTGCAGTAAATAATTCAATATTGTTTTGTATAAAAATGCAAACCAAGTCATGCACATATTTCATTCAAATGCATATTTTCATGGGATAGTACAACACTCACCCTGGATGGTCAGATTAGCTGGTAGACTTGTCAGTACATTGGAAAAGGTGACATCTGCTGCTCTGCAATCCACTTGTGTGTTGTTATTGATGGTAGAATTAGATGGAATAATGAGATGAGTTGAGGCTGTATCTCCAGTGGGTGGGTCAACGACATATGTTATTCCCATTTGTGCATGTTGTGTGCCATAACCAGTTCCATTTAGTGACCATGAAACCACTGCTCCAGTTCCAAACCCATTCTCATAGCAGTAGAAAATAGCTGGAGTGTCATTCTGAAATACTATATAATTCCCTGGTGGTATGAGGACTATAGATCGAGTAGCACCTACAGATGATGACAAACGTTGTGTAGTGGATAATGTTAATGATTTGGTGTAAAAATAGAAACATCCTAATAAAGGACGAGAAATGCTACCATACATGTAGCTCTCGAACATTCAACAACATTCTTACTTGAATTTGACAGATTTAGAAGCACCATCATGGTAGGGATCAGCTTCCAGAGAGATTCAACATAATAAAACTGCAACATTATTAGTACATTATTCAATTCAAATTACATGTTATAATTATGGCCACCTAGACTATGCTTATAACTTAAAATTACTATGAAGATAAAATATATATGATACAAGATGCCAATGATTTATTTATCGAAAGCACAGTGCTTTTGTTGTATATGCTCTACCTATGGTGTACGATGAAGTCTATTTAGCATGTTCTCCATTGACCTTTTTCTAATCACAGCATTTGATCTAGAGCCAGTAATGCAATGCGGCTATTTACTCACGTGATGCGTTCCCAGACCAACAATGTCGGATAACCACCGTACATGTACTTTCTAAAACATTGCAAGCCAAGGCTTGCGTAAGGGAGTTTCAACACTTCTAAGTATATCATGTTGCTGCACCATTGATATGTATTTATGGGGCAATACCATGCTTTGGCATCTGACCCGTACCAACTGCGATGAAAGTGGCGAGGTGAGTTACTGAAGATAGCAGCGTACATTCCACAGCCCGAATACCTCCTCAGCTCACAGAGTAGACACTGTTGATCGAAATATCGTGACTTAATACGTGCATCTGTTAGTGCATCTGTTAGTGCAAGTATCCTAATTAATGCACCGCTAAGGCAGAGCTACTTTAATGACGGTAAATATATATTCGAACAGTGTTTGTGTTTTGTTGAAAGATGCGCAGTCCTGGTCTGTATATATGTAGATCATCGGGCAGAGTTGTGTGTATGTTGTAGATGACTCATTGAACAACTATTATCTTGGCGCTTTATAATGTGTACTTATGCGTCATTATGACTAAAATGGGGACAGTTTAATACTTACGAAGACCTATTTGTGCCTATAGCACACATAGCATTAATAGCAACTATTTTTAGTTGCCTATGTAGTTTATGCTGCTCAAGACATGAACTGCAATGTTGTGTAGAATAACTTGTGTAAACTAAAGTGTATCTGGTTAATCAATTTTGCAATACAAAACATTGCCTTGTTTTCTTGGAAAACAGGACAATGAATATTGTGCTTGGTTATGAATGCATGCTATTGTTCATGCTATTTTGGCAGGGCTGCTGCATGTGCACATTCTGTTCAGCAGCAAAAGGCATAGTTTAAGGATTAACTTGTAAATATTGATACCTTTTCATTATGATATTCATCAAGCGTCAAGAAACCTTCAATTAAAAACGCCACTCACCATGGGGTAAATGAAGTACATTAATACTAGCTTGTATCTAACAAGTTAAAGGACTAACTAGTAATAATACTTTACATGTCGTTTCTTAGTCATTATCATACAAATACATAATTAATTACATGCAAACATACATGTAGCCCATCTGTACACATGCACACACAAACATGGTGCACAGAAATGTACCAATGATTTGGAAATGTTTTAGTGCTACTATGGTTCTGTATGGATAGTTGTGTTCAACCTCAAGGCCAGGATACACTACCATTGACCTTATTATTAATACATTAACCAATCCCAATGATCGAGTCTCCCTACCTTACAGTCCACTCACTGCTCCCCACTAGATGGCTCACATGTCTGTGGTGACATACTCTTCATTCAGGACTAATGATACCACACAGCCACACCCACACAATAAAGCTATTAGTGGATGCATAAGGATGGCCCACAGTGTCAATATGCAAGGCTGTTTGCAGCCCATTCAATAGTAGATGTATGCCCTGAAATATTAAAATTATTACATGACTTCAACAAGTGGGCTGTACTTGTTGTAGGACATCCAGCCACATGGCAAACTTCATGCAAACACATCTGACCTCCAAGGTGTTTGTCTTCCTTTTGAATTCAATGAAAAGTATTTGTGGTTCTCTTAGATACCACTGAGATAAGGGTCCCACCCTTGTGTTGTCAGTTTGCCAAAACTGTAATTGTGACCTAATCTCTGCAAGACATGTTGATGTAACATTTTAAAAAATTTAAAATCTCTTGACCTAACCAAACGTTATGCTGTTGCTGAAAATTTCAAGGGACCAACTTGTTTTTAGAGGGCCTCAACTATTCATAACACTTTGTTTACTTGAACCGTGCCGTGTTTGCACTGCATATTATGACACGTATGGAAAAATTGGAATTCACTGTTTGTCAAATACAAGGACAGTATTATTTGTCAAATGCGTAGGTAAATATAGTACATGTGACATTTCCACTACAGTATATGTGAGCTTCATGCTTACCATTGTGCCAATGTGGCTTATCACACATGAACCTTGTTTTTATTCAATTGTGATTAGTTCAAGGTCTAAAGGCATAGATTGTCGAAGGATTGTTAAATCCGCAATCAACAGGAGGCCTGAGTCCTAGGAGGATCAAGGACTTGACAACCTTTTTAAGGAGTGCATATGCATGTGGTTGATATTGTTACGAACATTTTATAATAGTTGCAAAGCAGTTGCTGGTACTATACTAAAGCCACTTTGTTTACATAAACCATTAAGACTTTAGTAGTCAACAACACAGAAATGGAGATAACTGACTTGTGTTCTTTGTGTTCTGCTTTTTTTATTTAAGATTTGTGTAGGTTAAAACAATTCAGTATATCGGCATAGTGTTGAACAATCTCTCTCTCCCCTTCCAACCCCCCTCCCCACTCCTACGCCATATTGAATGCACTTCATTCTATCTATCTACTTACATGGGATATGGCTCATTGCATCCATACATGTAAATGAATGCTGTAAATAAGTGTGGTGGCAATCCTTACTTGTCATGAGCATTAACCACACAGTTTATTGCATGTTTGAAACTACATTTCAGATTCATTTACTCATACGTGGCAACACAGCAACACAAAGGTCAACTTGACTAAGGCTTGGTTTTAGTGAATTCTTATTATAAGACTAAGACAATTTGATTTTCATCCAGAGGAACTTAACCAGGTGGCCCCAGATGAGCAAGATTAGGTCTTGTGAGGTTTGATAGGTTCATCCATCAGTCATGTACTGGGATCAGGTGTTGGTTACTGGTCTGCCATTGTTGGCTAAGCCATCCATTTGTTCCAACATGTCTGAGAATTTTCCCATTTCAGTCTGTGGCCTGGACAGGTATGATGTGTGTGTGCATGTGTGTGTGTGTGTGTGAATGTGCGCATGTGTGCATGTGTGTGTGTGTGTGTGTCTGCGTGTGTGTGTGTGCGTGTATGTGTGTGTGTGCATGTGTGTGTGAGTGTGTGTGTGTTTATACATGCATGCATCCCTACCTCTGATGCCAGACAAGTGGAGTATTACAAAATGGACTTTGTGAATGGCCTCTTTTATCAGAAATCCTTTGTGTTGGTGATTGGCGAGACTGCATGTGTCTGGCTCCAGACTTATAAACCACACCCACACACACACACACACACACACACACATAAAAAAATCACACAAATATTATGCAGCAACATGATGAATGCATGTCCTTTGTGCTGCATTTGCACTGTAAGTTTATGGAGTGCATGAAAGTGCGCAGGTGTAGCACCCCTCCCCCATTCCCCCCCTTCCCCACCCAATTTAACTTTATTTTACACCAGTCTCAGTTTCACAGGCCATAGGCTAGGGGGTGTGTGTGGCCTCAACAGACGTAGCTTATTTACTGTTACGGTTCACAACAGGTTATTGCCAATCTTTGTGCAAAGTAGAGCTTTTCCAAATAAACTATCGGAACTGCATTGGGCCAATGTCCAACACAACTGCAGCATTGCCTGCTGGATAGCTACAGTTTGTCATAGCAATGCACATGCAACATAGCTAGCTTGTACAGCAGGAGGTAAATGAAAGGCAGCTGTGCATATGGTAGGCATTTAGACATAATGTTTCTAAACACCTCAGCACATGTACAATAGCATCAGACAACAGTACAGCTGGTCTGGCATGTGACTAGGCTGTGTGTTGTTCAACTCACCCCCACCATTGAAGTTCAGCATACACACCTCCTTTGAGCATGGCTGCTGTCCACTCAGCAAGCTTAATGCTTTCAATACTGTAGAGGAAAGTATGAATGATACCTTGGGAAACGTACATGTCGAAACAAAACAGACCTGGATGGACATATACATGTTTATCCCAACTACATATTTTGTGCATGCAAAATGGCACACAACACAAACATCCAATGTGACAGATACACACCATTTCCTTACAGGTGCACACATCAAGTGTGCAGAAGTGAAGTGTGTGTGTGTGTGTGTGTGTGTGTGTATATTTGTGTGTGTGTATGTGTGTGTGTGTGTGATGAATACATTTTACTTCATGGTTTTAAAAAGCCTATTTTAGTGCCTTAATTTACCCTAGAGCGAGAAACAAGACACAACATTAAAAGTATGAAGGTTGGCATCAATAGAAGAGAAGGTGATATGCAATTAAAGATCCATGGGAGGCGTTTATTGGAGTGAGGCCAGATCAGATGGTCCATTTATCAAATTCTATTAAACCATGTAGATCTGTGGCAATCAGAATATACCACTAGAGAGGTTAGTGGTCTTCAGCAATCAAATGCAATCATTTTCAAATTAGATGCAGGTCATGCTTGAACATGTGTAGTTTTAATCATGTTCAGGGTTACCTTTGTGGATTATGATAGACTCCACAAAGGAGATCAGCCACCTTTCATACAACTTTAGAAATTGATGTTCACACTATTGCATGTGTTAAATACATGTCACAGTATTTGAAGGTCACCTCTGTATATGCATATTAATACTTTCTGTAACAGACAAGGCAAGCTATAGCCTGTCTTGAACATAGGGTCTCTATACTACTAGGAGGATTAGTGTTATAGCTAGTACACATGAATGAATCCAGCAAGCAGTTTACCTGCAGCAGTTCTTGGCTCTCTGAGGACCCAGCTCCCCTCCATGCCTCCCTCCAGTGATGGCCTGGGTATCAACTTGGTCCCTGCATTGAGTTGAAGTGAAATGATCTTCACTCAAGATGAATACTTGATCGTCTCCCTTCAGCACAGGATGTTTAGGATGTATCTGTATATCAAGTACTCAGCAGACTTGCTGATTCTTACCGAGACAGCTTTAGTATGTGTGTGCGTGCATGTGTGTGATATACAAATATGTCATATCAAAACTTGCTAGATTACAGTGGCATAAATGCACGCCAATTCAAAGTTCTTGGTGCTACAGCTATAGTATCTGCATGATGAGGTGCTAGAAGGTATGCATGTGGAAAGTATTTTGCAGTCCTTCCACTATAGTGAAAGAGGTGTCAAAATGCATGTGTTCTACTGTGCTAATAACTAGTCTTAATGTCATGAAGTGAAGACTTCTGTGTCAGGGGAATGAAAATTTGTCTATTCAAGATTTATGTTTTAATATAGCATATACAGTGTTCAACAGCTAGTGTTTAGTTCAAGGTCTATAGGCAAGGATTGTTGTGTCTTTAAGGAAAAAAAAGTGTTTTTTGTACACATGTTTGTGTTTTTACCATACTCGTAAAGAACAGACATGTTTCTATGGAGACATACTTGTGCATCCACACTGGCTGATGTGTGAGGTCACGGAAGGATGTTTACAGTAGATCAAACACAAGCTTAGTAACACTACACAGAGAGAAAGAACAGAGAATTTGTGTGTGCATATCATCGTGAGGAAGAAGTTTGTTTCACCCGTTTCTTTTTCACAGAAATATGTTTTCGAATACACAAGCAAGTGTATTACCTATGTGTGTATGTGTGTGTGTTTGTGTGTGTGTGTGCATGTATGCATATGTACAAGTGTGCTTGGTTCTCTGCTGGGGACCCTCTGTTGTTCAGTTGAGCCATTATCTGAGCACCAGTCAACACAACTTTTCAATAGCTGCACTGGAGCGTGTTGAATCATGGCTAGCCACTCCTTTACCTTTTATGTTTGGGGAGGGAAGGGTGTGTGAGGGAGGTGTGTGAGGAGGGAGGTGTGTGAGGTGGGAGGTGTGTGAGGAGGGAGGCGTGTGAGGAGGGAGGTGTGTGAGGTGGGAGGTGTGTGAGGAGGGAGGTGTGTGAGGAGGGAGGTGTGTGAGGAAGGAGGTGTCTGAGGAGGGAGGTGTGTGAGGTGTGAGATGTGTGAGGAGGAAGGTGTGTGAGGAGGGAGGTGTGTGAGGAGGGAGGTGTGTGAGGAGGGAGGTGTGTGAGGAGGGAGGTGTGTGAGGTGGGAGATGTGTGAGGAGGGAGATGTGTGAGGATGGAGTTGTGTGAGAATGGAGGTGTGGGAGGAGGGGGATATTTTTGTTTTCCCTTTTTTTAATGACCCATTCCTGCTGGGCCAGGAGTGGTGGCTAGAAGGTCATGTTAATTCAAGAGTGTGTTAATGACTTCACCGGACAACAATGTGTGCAATGTGTGTGAGTGTATCATTAAACATTGTGAATATTAGTGCTATGGTTATTTAACCATCATCAACGTGACACAAGAGGCTCACATGTGCAAAGAAGGAGATAAAAATTATTCTCTATTGGTGATAAAACTACTACCTGTACATGTGGACAAGTATGACTTGAAAAATGCAGTGTGTTATTACAAACATATGCATATGGAGTTTTATACACTGTCTATATAACAACAATAAGAGGTGTCTATGTGTATCAGCTAGTTCTGACTAGTTCTTTTGTTTATGTGTTTGTGTGTACAATTTAGTTGAAATCATAAAAAGATCAAGTTTGTAGATGAGTTTGAGAGGTTGTGTGCATATGAACTGAACAATGATTTAAGAGTTGTTTGAGTTGACTATTTGGTTTTGTAAATGTGTACAGCATATATTGACTTAGTGAAACTAAATGCTTGCATGGTAGGCCAAAATTAACATCCTTTGTTTATCCTTTGTAGTTTCACCTTTGCATTTTTATGTCAGGTGTGTGTATGAAGACAGTGTGGTTATTTACACTGCAGATCAGCAAATCACCCATTTCTTTTTTACAGAAGTATTCATAATAAATATGTTTTCGAATACACATACAAGTGTATTACCCATGTGTGTGTGTGTGTGTGTGTGTGTGTATGCATGTATGCATATGTACAAGTGTACTTGGTACTCTCATGATATGAGCACCAGTCGACACAACTTTTCAATAGCTGCACTGCTTATGGACATCCGAAAAGGTTTGCAGACAAAGATAAAGACAGTGAAGGGCATGACAAAGCCTCTGACCCCATTAGATGTAGACAACTGGAGCGTGTTGTATCATGACTAGCCACTCCTTTACCTTTTCTGTTTGGGGAGGGGAGGTGTGTGAGGAGGGAGGTGTGTGAGGAGGGGAGATATTCTTGTTTTCCCCTTTTTTACTGACCCTTTGCTGCTGGGCCAGGAGTGGTAGCTAGAAGGTCATGTTAATTCAAGAGTGTATTAATGGCTTCACCGGACAACAAGGTGTGGAATGTGTGTGAGTGTATCATTAAACATGGTGATTATTAGTGCCATGATTACGTAACCATCATCAATGTGACAAAAGAGGCTCACATGTGTAAAGAAGGAGATAAAAATCATTCTCTATTGGTGATGAAACTATTACCTGTACATGGGGAGAAGTATGTCTTGAAAGATGCAGTGTGTTATTTCACAACTCAGTTTTTGCGTTTGAAATAACACACTGCATTTTTTTAAGACGTACTGCATTTTTTAAGACACACCTCTTCTTGGTATTTGTATGTAACTCCATAAGTTATGGACAAATACCAAGTAGAGGTGTGTGTGTGTGTGTGTGGGTGTGTGTGTGTGTGTATGTCAGCAAATTGTTCTGATGAGCTGTTTTGTTTAGCAAGTGTACTTTTTAAGTATACTGTATGACAGAGATGTGAACAGAATGTGAAAGGACTGTATGTGCCAGTATTCTTTTATATCACCAGCTCTTGTGTAAATATGTGCTTTGTGTGTACATTTCAGTTAAACGATGAATTCCATTTGAAAAGATCATGTTTATAGTAACGTTTAAATGAGTTTGAGAGGTTGTGTGTGATTATTTACACTGCAGATTGTGTGAAAAATGGTACTTGCTACATTTAGATTTCTATACATGGCTGGATGCAAAGGGATGGGGAAGGGGGTTCAGATAATATTCACTATCTAATGAAATCATATTCCTTAATATTGATTGTGAACGTGATCTGAACCTCTCGCTTTATTCACCTATGCTATAGCAAAATTACGCAATGGTATTATCACACTGCCTTCTGTCCTTGAAATACCATTCCATACGCACAGCATTGTTCCATATCCTTGATATCAGGAGCGGTTCTTTTATTGACCATCTGATATGCATGGTTCTCTTCCATTTGAATGTTCTCTAAATGATCAGTTCAATATCATAGTGAAACATTATTTCATGCAATGCCAATACACACTCACTGTACCTTTGTTCTTATGTTTTATGCAGACAATCACACACACCACACACACAACTGTTGAAATCACCAACACTGATGCTCCACACACTGATCCATAAACTGCATATGAAGAACATAATATATATGCATTACACAGTCAGGACCTACCAATAGCATAATGTATTTTTGTATAAGAAGAGAAAGGAGTCATACTCTGTGGTGTGGAATATGTCATTGGAGTCATGGATGCTTTGGTTGTTGTAGTGATGACATCAATTCCTTGGCCTGTTGGGTATAATTTCAATAATAAATGTATAATCAAAATGTAATAGCATCATTATGGTTGCAAGTACTGTGCGTTGCTAGAGATGCTGCGGTAGTCATCGATACTCAGTGTTGTTGTGATGACATCACCTATGACATGTTTGATTTGTGCACAAGCTACATGAAACTCAGCATTCAAATTTCCTGTAAGAACGCAAGAACCTGTACAAATATATATGGTTCTACGCATATAGAGGTAGCTTAGTATGATACAACATGACTCAGTAGCAAAGTATGCACAATCTAATAGTACAATCTCAAAACCAGAGTAAATATCATGCGCATTTAGTAGACACACTTATCACATTGCAATGTACATAATGCTGGTGACAAAAGTACATAAGTACAAAAGTACTGTAGCAATGTAACAGTAAACAGAAATATGTAAACCTGACACCTTTTTGAAACTAATATGAAAATATGGCCTGGGTTCCACTCCCTGCTCCATTGACAGCAAAGAAAGTTATTTGAATTGGATCACCATAGCCCATGTTATTTTAATTATCAAAGTTAAACACAAAAAATGGGATCAGAACAACATGCAAAATAAATAGCAATGAAGGTAACAAACAGAAAGCAGAAGTGTAGTACACAAACCTGATTCCTTTTTGACAAGATAGATAAAGTTGGCCTTGAATCCATTCCCAGCTCCATTGACAGCAAAGAATGTGAAGTGAATTGGATTACCATAATCCATGATGGTCTTGTTTTGTCCTCCATTTGTACCATTTAATGAAGGGTGAGTGAAATCAACTGATGAGGTACATGTCATTGGGCAGGTGCAGTCTGTATCACTGTGAATGATCCTGCATCCATATATGGTGATATTGGTACACAAGGTGAAATAGAATATATCAGGAGAGTCAGTGACATCAAGAGAGAATGGAGCACCCCAGGAGAGTAAGAAAGTGGTGTTGGAGGTGTTGGATATATTTACAGAGAAGGTGCCCGGTGCATCAAGAGGACCTGAGAGGACATAATAAAAGAGTACATTTATAACATTACTCAGGTATCTGTTTTGAAATTTCTACAAATGTATTTCATGTCAGAGGAATTTAGGGAAACAAAGGATATGGATGATTGAAATAATTTACAAAAATCTAGTAAAATGATTACAGCTGACCCACGTGCGGCAACAGCAGTGAATTATGTTATATTAAGATAGTTTACATAATATGGAATGTCTTTTCACAAATGTTTATGCAATTCAGGTCTTACACATGCGTACAGTGTCAAAATTGAATCACAATAATGTGCATGTAGTGAAGCAGTATTTCTATCCACACCTACAGTAGGTTGCAGTAAATGATTTAATATTTATTTGTATTAAAATGCAAACCAAGTCATGCACATATTTCATTCAAATGCATATTTTCATGTGATAGTACAACACTCACCCTGGATGGTCAGATTAGTTGGTAGACTTGTCAGTACGTTGGAAAAGGTGACATCTGCTGCTAAGCAAACCACTTGTGTGTTGTTATTGATGGTAGAATTAGATGGAACAATGAGATGAGATGTGACTGTATCTCCAGTGGGTGGGTCAATGACATATGTTATTCCCATTTGTGCATGTTCTGTGCTATAACCAGTTCCATTTAGCAACCATGAAACCACTGCTCCAGTTCCAAATCCATTCCCATAGCAGTAGAAAATAGCTGGAGTGTCACTCTGAAATACTATATAATTCTCTTTTGGCTTGAGATCTATAGATCGAGTAGCACCTACAGATGATGACAAACGTTGTATAGTGGATAATGATAATGGTTTGAAAGATAGAAACATCCTAATAAAGGGCGAGAAATGCTACTATACATGTAACTCTTGAACATTGAACAACATTCTTACTTGAATTTGACAGATTAAGAAGCACCATCATGGTAGGGATCAGCTTCCAGAGAGATTGTCTTTCCTCAACATAATAAAACTGTAACATTATTAGTACATAATTGTTATAGCAAATGTTATGGCCACCTAGACTATATACAGAACTTAAAATTACTATGAATATATATGATACAAGATGCTAATTCTATATTTATCGAAATTTTAGTATGTGCTCTACCTATGGTGTACGATGAAGTCCATTTAGCATGTTCTCCATTGACCTTTCTCTAATCACAGCATTAGATCCAGAGCCAGTAATGCAATGCGGCAATTTACTCACGTGATGCGTTCCCAGACCAACGATGTCGGATAACCACCGTACAATGTACTTTCTAAAACGTGTCGGATAACTGCCCAGTTTTCTAACCACCGTACATGTACTTTCTAAAACGTTGCAACCCAAGGCTTGCGTAAGGGAGTTTCAACACTTCTAAGTATATCATGTTGCTGCACCATTGATATGTTATTTACGTGGCAGTACCATGCTTTGGCATCTGACCCGTTCCAACTGCGATGAGGTGAGTTACTGAAGATAGCAGCGTACGTTCCACAGCCCGAACACCTCCTCAGCTCACAGACTAGACACTGTTGATCGAAATCTCGTGACTTAATTTGTGCATCTGTTAGTGCAAGTATCCTAATTAATGCACCGCTAAGGCAGAGCTACGGTAAATACATGATTATATTCGAACAGTGTTTGTCTTTTATTGAAAGATGCGCAGTCCTGGTCTGTATATATGAAGATCATCTGGCAGAATTGTGTGTATGCTGTAGATGACTCATTGAACAACTATTATCTTGTCGCTTTATAATGTGTACATGTATAACTTATGCGTCATTATGACTAAAATGGGGACAGTTTAATACCTACGAAGACCTATTTGTGCCTATAGCACACATAGCATTAATAGCAACTCTCTTTAGTTGCCTATGTAGTTTATGCTGCTCAAGACATGAACTGCAATGATGTGTAGAATGCTTGTGTAACTAAAGTGTATCTCGTTAATCAATTTTGCAATACAAAACATTGCCTTGTTTTCTTGGAAAGCCATTAAAAACAAGACAATGAATATTGTGCTTGGTTATGAATGCATGCCATTGCTCATGCTATTTTGGCAGGGCTGCTGCATGTGCAAATTCTGTTCAGCAGCAAAAGGCATAGTGTAAGGATTAACTTGTAAATATTGATACCTTTTCATTATGACATTTCAAGCGTCAAGAAACCTTCAATTAAAAACACCACTCACCATGGGGGGTAAATGAAGTACATCAATACCAGCTTGAAGTACATTAATACCAGCTTGCGTCTAACAATTAAAGGACTAACTAGTAATAATACTTTACATGTCGTTTCTTAGTCATTATCATACACACACATAATTACATGCACACCAAACATGGTGCACAGAAAGGTAGCAATGATTTGGAAAATGTTTTTGTTTAAGTGCTACTATGGTTCTGTATAGATACTTGTGTTCAATTTCAAGGCCAGGATACACTACCATTGACATTATTATTAATGCATTAACCAATCCCAATGATCAAGTCCCCCTACCTTACAGTCCACTCACTGCTCCCCACTAGATGGCTCACATGTCTGTGGTGACATACTCTTCATTCAGGACTAATGATACCACACAGCCACACCCACACAATAAAGCTGCATGCTGGTATTAGTGGATGCATAAGGATGGCCCACAGTGTCAATATGCAAGGCTGTTTGCAGCCAGTTTCATCCAAGATGTAGAGGCAGGACTCGAACCTACATTCCCCATGCAGATAATGCCCTGAAATGTTACATGACTTCAACAAGTGGGCTGTACTTGTTTTAGGACATCCAGCCACATGGCAAACTTCATGCAAACACATCTGACCTCCAAGGTGGTTGTCTTTCTTTTGAATTCAATGAAGAGTATTTGTGGTTCTCTTGGATACCACTGAGATAAGGGTCCCACCCTTGTGTTGTCACTTTGCCAAAACTCTAATTGTGACCTAATCTCTGCAAGATATGTTGATGTAACATTTAAATCTCTTGACCTAACCAAACGTTATGCTGTTGCTGAAAATTTCAAGGGACCAACTTGTTTTTAGAGGGCCTTGACTATTCATAACACTTTGTTTACTTGAACCATGCCGTGTTTACACTGCATATTAGGACACATATGGAAAAGTTGGAATTCACTGTTTGTCAAATACAAAGACAGTATTATTTGTCAAATGCGTAGGTAAATATAGTATATGTGAGCTTCATGCTTACCATTGTGCCAATGTGGCTTATCGCACATGAACCTTGTTTTATTCAATTGTGATTAGTTCAAGATCTAAAGACAAGGATTGTCGAA
Source organism: Ephydatia muelleri (assembly GCA_013339895.1). NCBI lineage: Eukaryota > Metazoa > Porifera > Demospongiae > Spongillida > Spongillidae > Ephydatia > Ephydatia muelleri. The sequence continues at coordinate 28,920,587 of JABACO010000001.1, read as the reverse complement.
GGAGAATGAAGTGTTTTGTATACATGTGTGTGTCTGTACCATATAGGTCATATTTCCATGGAGATATACGTTTGCATCCACACTGGCTGATACAGTAACTCCCAAATAGGATGAGTGTTGAAATATTTTTAATGAACCCATCTGTGCAGTTGAGTAACACTATACTGAGAGAGAAGACTTACTTAATTTATTTAATAATTACTTCACCAGACATTGCTATAGGTACCCATTTACACATGTGTGAGTCAACATTAGCACAAACTTCCCTTCCTACTTTGCAAGTAAATATGCAAGCATGCCAACTAGGGGTTAGAAAATGGCTGCTTTACATCAGTTTGGATAAGTGGACCACTATATCAACCTTTCTTTAGAGGATCTTTATTCATCATTACACAGTATTGATCTATACATCGTCATGTACAGATTCTATCAGCCGTAGACACATGACTAAGACTTCAGACTGCAGAGCAGGTCGACTTGTGTGGTACAAGTCAAGGATAGTACTGAATGGATGATGATATGAAGACCTTGAACACATAACAGTGAAACACTTTAGGATTTGTGTGAAGCCAGAACAGAGATGGTAGGTGTGGCATTGTTGATATACAAATTTGCACATTGTTAGTAGTCGCAAACACTTTTCTTTTGTTGTTTTCATTTGTTTGTGTTCAATTAGGTGTTTGTAAAATAGTGCAGTTGTCTCAGCTAATATCCCCTTTGTTCTCAGAAATATTTAGTTGGGTACATTGTTACTGACAGAGCAAACAAGGCCATGGTGAGATAGAGAATGATACTGAATGGTCAACTAGTGTGGTACAAGCTAAGGGGTATGTCTAAATCTATCTCTCGCACTCTTTCACTTATTACATTAACTACAACAGACCCTGGTAGACTCCTTTGTTAATACCACACAACCTGACCCACACAATAACATTGCAGGCTGGTATTATTGGATCCAGCCATTGCTGTTTGACATCATACACTAGCTAGGTCGTCCTTAAAATTTCACCAACTCCTTTGGAGTTTTCAAAGTGTTTGGCTTAATTTATGAATGTGTACAGCATATGTTGATGTAGTGAAATGCTTGCATGGTAGGCCATAATAAACATTATTTGTCCTATCCCTTGTAGTTTCTCCTTTGCATTTCCATATCAGGTGTTTATGAACACAATGTGGTTATTTGCATTCTAGATCAGCAAATCACCCTTTTCTGTTTCCCAGAAATGTTTGTAGTGCATAAATATTTATAGTGCATAATTGACAAGAGTAACACATGTTTACAAATAAACATGCAAGTATATTACCTGTGTACATGTATATTGTATGTGGGGCAAGCATGCTTGAGTTTACATGTGTGTGAGTATACAGAAATCATGCGTAATAACTTGGTATGTTCAACATTATTATAGACAATCATATTGATACTAGTACATGTAGTATACTAGCTGATAGATGACCCTAGATAAATGTAGTAATATCATCCATCAGGTGGCTTCAGGCAGTGGACAGACATGGCACCAAAGCTCTTCAAGCTACTCCCTCCCTCCCTCCCTCCCTCCCACCCTCACCCTTGGAATTAGAGTTGATCATATTCTTCTGAGCTATGTCTTTCTCTCATCTCTCCAATGTGGTACATAGAAGGAAATGGTATCACTGTGCAGGGGCACTTTAAAGCAGGGCTGTGTGCTGAGGTCTTGCTATGTGTTTAGCCAGAATAAAATATCATGGCTGTTAGTAATTACTGCATAACAAGATCAGTGATGTTCAGCCAGACCTATAAATCTGGCATTTTGTAATTAAAAAAAAAAAGTCAAGCTGCTTCTTCCAGCTGTTCAACTGCTCAATCCAATCACTAGAACCTCACATATTGTAGTTTGTTACAAGTGGCAAGCATGGAGCACTTCTAAATGCTGGCTCTGACGGGCAACATCTCTATTCAGATCAGTTATTAGTAGCAGCTATGATGCAACAAGAATGGAGGCAGCAAAGTGGCCAGGAGAACTTGACACTCTTAGCACAGTAAACAAAAAAAAAAAATCACTGCAAAGTGGTAGCCATATTTTCTGGCATGAATGTGCTTGTTGAAGTCAGACAACGGAACTGTCAAAAGACATGAACTGAAAACATTTTGTGCTGAAAACATGGATAAGATATGTGGAGGTAAATCTCTGGCAGTCTGAGGACAGTATTGACTAGCAAAGGGGGAGCATTGTTTCTATGGAGGTAGACTGGTGTAGCAGAATCTGAAAGCTTGTTGCGGTGATCGGAATGATTTTTTCAAGTCTGAGAATATTCTCCAGCCTCAGTTACTTTTTATCTTATCAGAGGCCAGACACTTTAGTTATTGCACTTTTTAATTCCGTTATTCCTCGTTTTAGGAATGCCAATCAGATTGAAGCCTAATGACATAAATGGCTATCTGATTGGCTTTTCAAAATCGGGGAAAGTCAAAACCAAAAAGTTTGATCTATGAGCCAGACCCAGTTTCTAGTAGCAATCCAATTATAAGACCCCCACATATTCACAAGCTCAACACATGCATGACCTGTGACCTGTCAATGAGATCAGAGACCCCTGATCTCTCTCATGTGAACCAAATGAATCATAGAAGTGCTCTCTTGAACTGAGGTCACAAAATGGTACATTCAGAGTGCTTAATTATTCATCATATACAGTAAGTGAATGTTTTTGCAAAAAAAAAAATTTACATTCAAGATAACCCCCCAAATATGTGAGATGTTGCATTAATTTCATATTGTGATTCTAACATCTAGCAATGTTACATATAGCAGCTACTAGAGTATTATCACTCATATACAGTACCTAGCAATGTTACATACATGTAATGTATTATCACACTGCCTAATGCCTTAAAGTACCACTCCATATGCACAGCATTGTTCCATATCCTTGATATCAGGAGCAGTTCTTTTATTGACCATCTGATATGCATGGTTCTCTTCCATTTGGATATTCTTCAAATGATCTGTTCAATAACTATTTCAAGCAATGCTAATACACACTCACTGTACCTTTGTGCTTGTGTTTTATGCAGACAATCACACACACCACACACACAACTGCTGAAATCACCAACACTGATGCTCCACACACTGATCCATAAACTGCATGTGAAGAAAACATCTACATAAATGTGTAAAACTCAGCTAGGACTTACCAATAGTATAATTCATTTTTGTAGTGTTCTTTGAGGTGAAAGATGTCGTGGGAGTCACAAATACTTTAGTCACTGTCGTGATGACGTTAGTTCTTTGGTTTGCTATTCGTAATTTGTGCATGTGTTACATAAGACGTATGTAAGAATTAGATAAACCTGTAGAAATGTGTCTGTTTTGGAATGTGTCATTGCTTCCGTTGAAATTGGCCTCCATCTCCGTAATATTGAAATGATTACATAATGCCTTAGCAACAAGCCTTGACAACTACTGGCCCGGAAACTTGAGGCTAAATGCAAACATAACAAGTTCAGTCACCATTTTACAAGCCATGCAATGAAATGGAACTATTGCTCTATTTGTGGCCCAAACCACACGGCTTGAAGTAGAGGCTCTTTCATCCGGATCATTTTTTTGCAACTGAAATGAAAGCAAAGAACTGAAGGAGACGAATGGTACCTACCTTAGTATGACATAATTTTGTTTTGGCATTGGTAGAGTTGTAAATAGTTGAGTGTACAAGTATGTATGCACGCACAATATATGTACATTGTACATTGGGCTATAGTATAGGGTATATGCATGTAAGTTTCATTAGGTGGCCCATTTTTTGCTCTTGTACCTGCACACAGCACATACATGTACACCTGCACACACACACACCTGTACACACTTACACGTACATGTACGCCTGCAAATAAACATATATACCTGCACCCACACATACACTTTGCACACAACGTACACACACATAAAACTGCACAGAAATAATACACCTTGTGCATGTATAACCTAGTGTTCAGCTGCAAACAGTAGAACACTGCCATCTGCTATGCACTTGCACCAATGGTAAAACAACACAGGGAATATCTGTGACATCATGTAATGTACTTGCAGATTGCAGAAGCTTCCACACATTTGTCTTCCAATGGGCAGGATATAATGTAGCTTGCTCGATATACATCCTTAATGAGGCTAGGACATTATCTATTTATGATGACCTAGTGCCCGGCTACAAATGGCAGTATAAAAATAAAAACAAACCTTACTTGTGTGGGATAAAATGATAGGTGGTGTTTTTCCCATTCCCAGCTCCATTGACAGCAAAGAATGTGATGTGAATTGGATCACCATAATCCATGTTGGTCTTGTTTTGTCCTCCATTTGTACCACTTAATGAAGGGTGAGTGAAATCAACTGATGAGGAACATGTCCTTGGGAAGGTGCAGTTTGGATCACTGTGGATAGTCCTGCATCCATATATGGTGATATTGGTACACAGGGTGTAATAGAATATATCAGGAGAGTCAGTGACATCAAGAGAGAATGGAGCACCCCAGGAGAGTAAGAAAGTGGTGTTGGATATATTTACAGCGAAGCAGCTTGGAGCATCAAGAGGACGTGAAAGTTAAAGTAGAGACACTGCGCCACAGCTAGCATTTAGTATGCAGAGTTGTGCCGAGTCTGCATATCAACCATATGCAGATGAGTATCATTGAAGTGTTCATATGCAGACGTCTACATATGAACACTTCAATGATACTCATCTGCATATGGTTGATATGCAGACTCTGCACAGCTCTGCATACTAAATGCTGTGGCACAGTGAGAATATGATTATGTCCATTATCATACGATGAGGATACATGTCGAATGTAAATATGAATACTTGTCCCATCTCTCAGATACAGTGTACTTATCAATGCAAAATTAAGCAGCCTACTAACAACTTATGGATGCAAAGCTTTCCCTAGCGTATCTTGATCATTTATCTCATATCAAATGTACATGTGCCGTGATGATACATGTGTTAGTATATACTATAACAAGTAAACAAGAAAACTTCTCAGTCACAATTATTTTTTAGACTTAAGTTTGGCATATTCATCGATGCATCTATAAATTGTAATTGTTTGTAGGGGAATGTGGGGAGGAAGGAGTTGAGACTACAGATCAAACATGGTCTGCCAGTTATTTACATTGTCTGATTAATTTATTAGCAGCTTGAAATAGATCCAGAATGTATAATAATATCCAAATCAATGTAGTATGCCTTGTCCTGGCAAGAAAACTGTGTCAATTGGTCGGTGCACAACATCTAATCACCAGTAAGAAGCTATAGTATCTGTGTGTGAATAAATATAATGTGGCTATACCATAATGTGAGTACCTTAAAGCCAACATCACAATTGGGATATGCTCAAAAGTCAAGCATCCCACAATACAAATACTTATACATGCAGTGATTTATTTTCATTTATATATAAAATGATAAAATTCTACGAGATTTTGATCCTTAAGATGTGTCTTTTGTAGCTTTATTAGTTACCATGATGTAAATGAAGTAGCAACATAAATGGAATGAACCAAACACAAAATTCATTTATCCCCCCGTTTGCTAAGCCCAAATCTAATATAGGCACAAATCCTCACCCTGAATGATGAGTAGTGTTGGTGAACTCTGGAAGAAATTCAAAGTGGGTTGGTAAGTGACCACTGCACAGGCCACTTGTGTGTTGTTGTAGTTAGCATTAGGTATGATGGAGAAATGAGATGGAAGAACTGCTCCTACTGTTGGATCGATTGGGGCAATAGTTAATCCGACATTGCCACTGGTAGGGTTTCCATTTATAGTCCAAACATCAACAGTCCCGTTTCCAGAACAATTGAAAACAGCTGGACTAAGGCTCTGAAATACTGTGTAGTTCCATTGCGGTGAGAGGTCTACAGAACCAGTTGCAACTGCATGACATAAAAATGCATATTAATAAATGGCATCAAGATATACTTTGTGGAGTCGAATAATAACTCCCTAATTATAATAATCACAGCACAGCTAATATACACATGTACACACAAAGTGATTAGGGTTCAGAATAATGTTCCGCTACAACTTTATCCTTAATGGAGATCGAGAATGAAACTCTTTTGATATCAGTGTTCAGTCCTTACATGTAATTGACAGAAGTAGTGACATTGTTGTGAAGCAGATGTTAGTGCCCAATGTGTACAACTCTGCATGTTCATTGGAAGCAAAATAAAATAGCACATGTACAGTGTAAGTACTCAATCTAAGACTGTTTGCATATTCAAATTGGAGTATTCAAGGTAGCATTTCGGCACAATAGGCTTCAAGAATATACAGTCTGTTTATTAATTCACAATGAGGTCACATGATGTGAGATGCTGAATCATATTTGTTTATTACGCGTTTTGCTATAATAATATTTTTAACAATACAAAACATGCACATATATACACCTGTAGGTTTGCATTCGTACTTCCATTGCCTTCATTTGAATGCAATCAAATGTCTCTTGGAACTTTCCCACTCACCACAATACCACTGAGATACATGTAAGAGTCACACTATTGTTTTCTCACCTTGCCAATGCTTAAGTGTGACCTTTGAACAGCCACATAGCAAAGACATGCAACACAGCTCTCACTTCAGTCTTCACTTTACCAGAAAAAGTACATTAACACTCATTCCTTATGAGATATGTAGGCCTAATACTATATTAATATACTTACGTACAAGCACAGACATCTGACAGATCCAAATACATTTATAGATACTGTACATGTACGTTATCACTTTAGTGCATCGTCAATCATCATCACATCGCGTAGTAAGAGCATAATATCAATGTCAAATGGTAACAGTGGTAGAAGTATACATGTACGACATACTAGTATTTTGGGTGACTTCAACTTTATCGGTATTACTCTTTCGATGGCCTCGTTGATATTCCAGTGTATATTTAGCCTCCCCGCATCGCACTCTACTGGCCAAGCAGCCAGGTTCAGAACTCTCTCGATAACGTTGTCTTTTAGGAACCCGTTTATTTCGCCTTCAGCGGGCCGTTTCTTTTCACGCTCTACTTTATCTTTTAGTAGTTCGTTTCTTTTGTTGATACGTTTCGCGTTAAGAGCCGGACCGGCTGGTCCCTTTTGATATTTCAGAGGTCCGTTATGTTTTCCGTCATAGACCGTATCGTTAAATTACTTGCTACTGAACCAAAAATAAAAATACAAACCAGACGGTATACGTACTTGATCTCTACTGCACGTACACGTACATGCATGGTTAAATTTAGCATGCACTTTTTAATACGTGCTTGTACTGCAAGAGTAGATGTATATATAGAATATGACAATGACCTACTAATGTCAAACTACAAAATCAGCTAAGCTGAATGACCTAGAAACGAATGCACTGGCAATCAGTCTAGTCAGAGCCAGGTTCAGTCGGCTGTACAGGTCAAATGTCGTCTTGGACTTGCTGCTTGACATGTGGACAGCCAGTCGTGCGTGCAAGAAGTGTGAAACACTCTTGGATTTCCTTGGCCAGGTACCATAAGACTCCACAGCAAGGTACACAAGATCATCCCAATACGGTGCACTTCTGGTACATGTATGTTTCCGTGCCTCAGCAGCCTGAGCTGCTGCCCCAACTGTCATACTAGCTTCGTTTAAAATGTTTGCAGTGATCATTGAAATGACAGACAAGTCCAGAGCCGCAGGCTTACCATCATCCCAGTCTGCAGGCCGAGAGTGAGAATGATCATGGCTGAGACCAGAACCAGCCTCAACTTCAACATGAATGTGGGCCAGATGGAATGACGTGACCAGAATACCTGTTAGTTTGTTGTGCCTGAGGACAGCCTCACCTCCACGTTTGCAGGTCGCAGCATGATGGCCAAGAGGGTCAAGGGTGCTATCAGGGCAGAGAGCACAATTGGAGCCGTAAGGAGTCCCTATACCAAGCTCCCACTTTACAGCTGTCCGACATTCATCAGAATCCAAGTGCAAGGGGGGGGGGGGGGGGGGGGGGGGGGGGGAGGGTAAGAAAGGTTCTATTGTGGAAATTGAGGACTACAGTAATATGTACACAAGTAAATCAGTTTAACGACAAATCAATTTAAATGCAGGATTAGTTGGTGCAAAAAAGCAGGATACATAATACAGTGGTGTTTGATAAACAGTCTTACATTTTACAAACAAAAACACACTTATTTGCTAAATGTATCCCTGTTTTAGTATTGCATGGATAAGTAATATCTTACCCACAGAGAAGACAGCATGCATGTATAAACAAGAGCTTGTTGATACCATTGTGCAGAGTAGTGCTCATATGAACCAAATCAAGCTTAACAGTACAATTTTCTCTCTGAATGGTATAATCAATGTGCTTCATTAGTGTCTTTGACATATCATTGAAAATCTGAGCAAGTGTTAGTGTTCCTTTTTAAAAGAAATTAAATTAAAATTCTGAACCATGATATGTCAGATGGGCAGATTAATTTTATTTTCATGGTACTAAATGCTACATTTAGGTTTGTATTGGGCTATTGAAGCATTATCCTTCACAATCATATGCACAGCATTGTTCCATATTCTTGGTATCAGGAGCAATTCTTTTATAGACCATCTGATATGCATGGTTCTCTTCCATTTGGATGTTCTCCAAATAATCTGTTCAATATCATAGTGAAACATTATTTCATGCAATACCAATACACACTCACTGTACCTTTGTGCTTGTGTTTTATGCAGACAATCACACACACCACACACACACAACTGTTGAAATCATCAACACCAATTCTCCACAAACTGATCCATAAATTGCATATGAAGAACACATCTGCATAAATGCATGTACAACTACAGGTAGGGTGTACAACACCATATTTATATTAATAATTATACTATTTTATAAACACAAAAAAATAACAAATGGAAACAACAAAGGAAAGTGTTTGAGACAACTAAGGATGCGCAAATTTTTATATCACACCTACAAACTCTTTTCTGCCTTCGCACAAAACCTAAAGTTTTCACTGCAATTATGTATGTCTCTTTGTGGCTCAAGGTCTTCATATCATCATCCATTCAGTGTTATCCTTGACTTGTACCCCACAAGTCAACTTGCTCTGCAGTCTGAAGTCTTGGTCCTGAGTCCACGACTTATAACATCTGTACATGACGATTTATGGATCAATGAAGTGTAATGATGAATAAAGATCCTCTAAAAACAAGTGAATATGGTTCACTTATCCAAAGTGATGTAACAGCAGCCATTTTATAACCCCTAGTCGGTTTATGAGGAAGCTTGCATATTGACATGCAAAGTAGGAAACACTACAGTATGCATTTTTTCCCTGCAAACCCATGCCATGAAGTGTTGTTTGTACCTATAGGAGGAGTTGAATATATGTATGTGTTGTATGCTTCATGCTTGCCATGATTTTGTTCTATCTTGTGCTGAAAGAAATTTGTGTAACACACTTGCTGATGTAAGAAGAAAAATAAGATATATAAATCAAGCATGTGTGAATGTTTTTTTTTTAGCATTTCCATCAATAAATTGCATTTTGTGGGCACAAACTCTGCATTAAAGGGGAGTCTGTATTTGCTGAATATCATGAAGTATGAGATAATTTTTGTACACCATTCAAAATGCAAATGCAAATGTACCGACAATACACATACACACACAATACACGCCATTTTCCTAACACACCGGTCATGTATTGATTACTGTATATATTTGTATTAGATCTGTATTTCCATTTTAGTGATTGGAGCATATTATAAAATGCTAATTATACGTACAAATCGAACTATGACTAATGTCACAATATTTCGATCAACAGTGAGAAAGTACTCGGGTGTTAAAGAGTGTGGAACTCACTTACTAATAGTGGTTTACAGCGCAGTTGGAACACGTATCTGATGGGCCACGCCAAGACGGTAGACAGTGCATGGTGTATTGTCATTAATAACATAAAATACACTAGGGTAAATTAGATTCAAGCACGCTAGCAAGAGATTAGCAGTAGGCACGTGGCTAACGAATATTTGTAACAACATTGCTCAGTTTGACCCTAATCAGGCTAATGAGGGAAAATGCGGATGCTGCACGAATGAACTGGCCTGATGGGATAACCGAAAAGTTTATGTGATGACAGACAAAAGTGTGTGATGATAGCGTGAAATAGCATACTGATTATAATAAACGAATACACGCATTCTATTCTTTAATAGTATAAAGTGGAAAGATGGTGCGATGTCATTAAACAGTCACAAACAAACCTTATAGCAAATCAAAGTCTTTGAACGTGCGGTCTACATGTGCACCCGGAAAAGGGTTTGGCGTGGGCCGGAGATTACTGGTGACATGTTGGAATACGCTAATTTTGTATCCCGTGACCTGATTGCAAAAAAAAACATCCGTGCTCTATGTTATTGAAACGTGTTGCGCAGAACACTTCTAACTACACCAACGGCTAAACAATCTGACATTGTGCACTTTTTATATGTGCACACCAATTTGACTTACAAAGAGAATGCAGACTCTCTCAAATTTTTGATGATGTCACTACTTCTGTCAATTATACAGGTAAGGACTGATACTCGAGTTACATGTTCTTCATTAGTATGCTTATGGACAAAGTATATCTTGTTGCATTTGATATAATACATATACATGTACATGTATGCATTATCTTCAGGTGCAGCTGGTTCTGTAATCCTCTCACCGCAAGGGAACGACAGAGTATTTCAATCCAGCTGTTTTCATGTGTTCCGGAGATGGAACTATTGCCGCTGTTTGGACTTTGAATGGAAGTAAATTGATTCAGTGTTAGGAGTTGCTGTTCCATCACATCTCTTCATCATAGCAAACGCTACCTAGGCCATGATTTTTCGTTACCCGGACTCCGCCGCTCGAAACTAAAAATAAAAATAAATTAAAAAAATTCACAGCCATTGACCGCGTGACAGGAAGTTTAATACGAATGGCGTACTTAAGTTGTATAGTAGTTTGTGCCACTACAAAAGAGGTTGTATTCCCTCGGCGTACATAAATGTGAATGGGAGGAGACGTTTGGCGGCTTATTTGATCGCACAATGGCAATTTCACAATCGATTGTCGTGAAAACTGAAATCTCTCCCTCAGATCTCGGCGCACATCACATTGTAGACTTGGATACGCCTACCCACGTTTGCCAGCAATTTGGCTGTTACAATGTCCGTTACTGCGTTACTCAAGGGTCAGAATGATAAAATAAAAATAATATTAAACACGTTTACGGTATACACCAGGGGACCAGGATCGGGAAACACGGAAATGGGTTTGTTATCGGCCCGCCGCAAAATTAAATTCACATTTTTTATTTTTGCCGCCGCCGCACACCCGACTATAGAACGCCGTTGCCGCCACCTAAATGAATATTAAAAAAAAAATTTTTTTTAATAGAACATTGCGTCGGAGTTTTTTTTTTTTTTTTCCCAAACACGTACTTTGGAGGCGTGGAAAGGAAACGAGGGGTGGAGTAATTAGGTGAATGACACCCGATACGCTAGCGTTCTAGTAAGCCGAAACCCATTCTCGGATGGATGAGATTAGAAAGTCTGGTGTAGGTGCGTGTAAGCATATGTAGGCCTACGTAGACCCGTGCGTGTGTGTGTGTGTGTGTGTGTGTGTGTGTGTGTGTGTGTGTGTGTGTGTCACTGCGCCACAGCATTTAGTATGCAGAGTTGTGCAGAGCAACCATATGCAGATGAGTATCATTGAAGTGTTCATATGCAGACCTCTGCATATGAACACTTCAATGATACCCGTCTGCATATGGTTGATATGCAGACTCTGCACAGCTCTGCATACTAAATGCTGTGGCGCAGTGTGTGTGTGTGTGTGTGTGTGTGTGTGTGTGTGTGTGTGTGTGTGTGTGTGTGTGTGTGTGTGTGTGTGTGTGTGTGTGTGTGTGTGTGTGTGTGTGTGTGTGTGTGTGTGTGTGTGTGTGTGTGTGTGTGTGTGTGTGTGTGTGTGTGTGTGTGTGTGTGTGTGTGTGTGTGTGTGTGTGTGTGTGTGTGTGTGTGTGTGTGTGTGTGTGCGCGCGTATGTGCGTGTGTGTGTTTTGCTTACACGCTTGCTTACACACTCATCTGCCAATCGAATTGCTTGTGTTACATTTACAGACGCTGTTTACTTTCTTCCCTACAGGCTATTGTTCTTTCCAGACCTGCTGAAGTGAATTATCGAGCTTCAACTCATAGGACCTATGTGTCGTTTCGGTGCACTAGTACTGTAGCTGTTCGTGTTCTTCCGAAATTGTGACCGTGATTCAACAAGTTATATATAAACAGGGCTGTAGCTACGGTTGTAAGCGCTGTACGCTCATCAAACTGGCTCGCTGAATGTCGGAAGGCGGCTTAAGATATCAGCCGTAGAAGAAGATAAGCTGAGATTCCTTGTTGAGACTGCATAGCTTGAGACTTCGAGACTTAGCAAGTATGTTTGGATGCAGTACATGCACTGTAGAAAGACGGTTGCAACACTTGAACATCAGTTTGAGAAGCTGCAGTAAGATCAGTGATGAGGAGCTTGACTCTCTTGTTTCTCGGGTGACTCGGTGTAATCCAAAATGTGGGGAGAAGTCTGTTACAGGTCGTTTAAAAGGTATTGAGTGAGAGAATCCTTGCGACGAGTAGATCCAAATGGTGGTTGTCTCGCTTTGCAACAGTCCTTCACCGTCGAGTTTACGCCGTTCATTCACCAAATGCCTTGTGGCATATAGACGGATACCATAAACTGATCAGGTGGAAAATCGTAATTCATGGAGGAATTGAACCTATCTCCAGGCATCAACCAACAACCATGCAGCTACCGTTTTGTCTGCATTCCAGAATGCTGTACAAGAGTATGGTCTCACTCATGAGTGAGAATGGATGCAGGTGGGGAGAATGTTTTGGTATCTCACTACATGACTGAAATGAGAGGCATTGGTTGCAACAGTGCAATGGTAGGGAGGAGTGTGCACAACTAAAGAATTGAACATCTGTGGAGAGATCTGTTCAATGGCTGCATCAACGTTTCCTATCTCTTTCTGTATTTCATGGAGGACATTAACGTCTCAACCCTGGCAACTCGTTGGATTTATATGCTCTGCACTACTTCATTATGCAAGAACACGTGATTGGCTTCAAAAACGGTTGGGCTAACCCAACAGGATTCCAATACAACTGTGGGTTATGGGTTATCTTGACATGGATGAGTCAAAAAATCAAGTTCTGCTGTGCAATCTACAATCTGTGACATGTATGTTTTTTCTACACATACTGTATGTTCTATATGATACATAAAAATGGACAGGCTTTAACAATACCTGCTATGTAGATAATGCTATAGTATAAATAGATTTGCTGCTTTTTATGCAATTTTTCAATTTCCGCTCCAATGGTCATCCTTGTTAAACAGTCTTGATCAGTGACAATTCATTTCATTTATTGCGGAATGCTTGTCTTTTAATGTTGAGCATTCACTTCACTTGATGACATTGCTCAAAGTACTGCACTAGAATTGTATGCCATACATTAGTACATTGTTGTTATGGTATTGTTGTCGCATTCCACTTTTGTGTTGCATTTGTACATACATGTTAGGACCAGCAAGGTGTCAAAGTAAAGTGTTGTTATTTGAAAATGTCATAGTGGGGAGGGGGAGGAATGACAAGAAAAACCAAGTGGAAGGCACTGTCGCCCAATACGTTTTTAGAGGATCACATCTTTTCTATTAAAGGGTGTATTTGAAAACATGAAATGTGTTTATTATTTTTTGGGAGGGTGCGGGGCAGGGGGAAGTTCGTTGATGAATAAATCATGGAAAAACTATACTTTTTTTTTTTTGGAGTGTAATCCAAATAAAATTTTTTTTTCTAGTATAGGTGTTCAAACATGTGCAAACAGCTTAGTCTCACCTGAGCTCAGCTCAGACCTTGTCATATTTATGTGTGCAGTAGTGAATTACAATCATGTTGGGATAAAATATTTGTTGTGGAGTTAACATATTCAGAAATGGCGGTACATAGGCGGTCCTCTTCCTTTTTTTTTTTCAAATTGATTTTTAAACAAGTTTAGAACTTACAATAAATAAAGGACACACTCTTTCCAAGCACTGAAGCACGACTAGCAATGCAGAGGCACACACAACTAGCAATGCAGACGCACACACAACTCGCAACGCAGAGGCACGCACCACTACCAAAGTAGAGGACACACTCTTTCAAATCACTGAGGCACAACTAATAAATAAACATTGACACATGTTAATTTCAAAATCTCCTATTTTACACTAATTTATGTCTTGATCTTAGTTTAAGAATGGTTCATGGTGTAAAAGAGACACATGCACATAGCTAGCAATGCAGAGGCACACATAACTAGCAAAGCAGAGGCACACACAATAGCAATGCATTTGCAGGTTTTCCATGGTGAAAAAAAGTTATCTACGGGCAACCGTAAAATCTTGATTTGGTCTAGATTAATAGATAAACATTAACCAAACCAGTGGACAGAAATTTGCCTAGCATCTTAATTCTCCAACTAATTTGTTTTACTCCTCAGGTCAAAAGTTATTCCCATTCAAAACCTTTGCCTACTATTGCGAACACCTGGTATAATCCGCTCACTGCTGTAACTCTCTCACCATTATTAACTATTTTATTAATTGGATACGCAATGATGCAATGACATGCTTATATACCATGAACCATTCTTAAACTCAGATCAAGACATAAATTAATCTCTACCGCGTAAAATGTAAAAAATAGGAGATTTTGAAATTAACCTGTGTTAATGTTTATTTATTAACATTATTTAATCTAGACCTTTACCGTTGCTAGTTGTGTGTGGCTCTACATTGCTAGTTGTGTGTGCTTCTGCATAGCTAGTTGTGTCATTGCAGTGCATTGCAAAGATGCGTCATTTCATTCTCTAGTACTGTATGACTTTGCATAGCCAGTTATGTGTGCCTCTGTATTGCTAGTTGTCTGTACCTCTGCATTAATAGTTGTGTGTGTGTGTCTGCATTGCTACTTATGTTCATGGTATATAAGTATGTCATTGCATCATTGCGTATCCAATTAATAAAATAGTTAATAATGGTGAGAGAGTTACAGCAGTGAGCGGATTATACCAGGTGTTCGCAATAGTAGGCAAAGGTTTTGAATGGGAATAACTTTTGACCTGAGGAGTAAAACAAATTAATTGGAGAATTAAGATGCTAGGCAAATTTCTGTCCACTGGTTTGGTTAATGTTTATCTATTAATCTAGACCAAATCAAGATTTTACGGTTGCCCGTAGATAACTTTTTTTCACCATGGAAAACCTGCAAATGCATTGCTATTGTGTGTGCCTCTGCTTTGCTAGTTATGTGTGCCTCTGCATTGCTAGCTATGTGCATGTGTCTCTTTTATACCATGAACCATTCTTAAACTAAGATCAAGACATAAATTAGCGTAAAATAGGAGATTTTGAAATTAACATGTGTCAATGTTTATTTATTAACATTATTTAATCTAGATCGTTACCGTTGCCCGTAGATAACGTGTGACAACTTTTTTCACCACGGAAAACCTGCAAATGCATTGCTATGCCTCTCTGCATTGCTACTTGTTTTTGCCTCTGCTTTGCTAGTTGTGTGTATCTCTGCATTGCTTCTTGTGCATCAGTGTATTGCTAGTTGTGTGTGCCTCTGCATTGCTAGCTGTGTGTGCCTCTGCATTGCTAACTGTGTGTGCCTCTGCATTGCTAGTTGTGCCTCAGTGATTTGAAAGAGTGTGTCCTCTACTTTGGTAGTGGTGCGTGCCTCTGCGTTGCGAGTTGTGTGTGCGTCTGCATTGCTAGTTGTGTGTGCCTCTGCATTGCTAGTCGTGCTTCAGTGCTTGGAAAGAGTGTGTCCTTTATTTATTGTAAGTTCTAAACTTGTTTAAAAATCAATTTGAAAAAAAAAAAGGAAGAGGACCGCCTATGTACCGCCATTTCTGAATATGTTAACTCCACAACAAATATTTTATCCCAACATGATTGTAATTCACTACTGCACACATAAATATGACAAGGTCTGAGCTGAGCTCAGGTGAGACTAAGCTGTTTGCACATGTTTGAACACCTATACTAGAAAAAAAAATTTTATTTGGATTACACTCCAAAAAAAAAAAAGTATAGTTTTTCCATGATTTATTCATCAACGAACTTCCCCCTGCCCCGCACCCTCCCAAAAAATAATAAACACATTTCATGTTTTCAAATACACCCTTTAATAGAAAAGATGTGATCCTCTAAAAACGTATTGGGCGACAGTGCCTTCCACTTGGTTTTTCTTGTCATTCCTCCCCCTCCCCACTATGACATTTTCAAATAACAACACTTTACTTTGACACCTTGCTGGTCCTAACATGTATGTACAAATGCAACACAAAAGTGGAATGCGACAACAATACCATAACAACAATGTACTAATGTATGGCATACAATTCTAGTGCAGTACTTTGAGCAATGTCATCAAGTGAAGTGAATGCTCAACATTAAAAGACAAGCATTCCGCAATAAATGAAATGAATTGTCACTGATCAAGACTGTTTAACAAGGATGACCATTGGAGCGGAAATTGAAAAATTGCATAAAAAGCAGCAAATCTATTTATACTATAGCATTATCTACATAGCAGGTATTGTTAAAGCCTGTCCATTTTTATGTATCATATAGAACATACAGTATGTGTAGAAAAAACATACATGTCACAGATTGTAGATTGCACAGCAGAACTTGATTTTTTGACTCATCCATGTCAAGATAACCCATAACCCACAGTTGTATTGGAATCCTGTTGGGTTAGCCCAACCGTTTTTGAAGCCAATCACGTGTTCTTGCATAATGAAGTAGTGCAGAGCATATAAATCCAACGAGTTGCCAGGGTTGAGACGTTAATGTCCTCCATGAAATACAGAAAGAGATAGAAAACGTTGATGCAGCCATTGAACAGATCTCTCCACAGATGTTCAATTATTTAGTTGTGCACACTCCTCCCTACCATTGCACTGTTGCAACCAATGCCTCTCATGTCAGTCATGTAGTGAGATACCAATATTTACGTCATTTTATAAGTTTAGCTAGCTGTGTGTATATCAAGTCGAAGTCCGCTGTAACAAGTCAGCTGTTAATACTTTGTTTCCGATAGGTAGTGATCGCCATGTGCGATACTGTCAACTCTGTACTGTATTAATAAAGAAGTTCGTACCCCTCCCCCTAGCCGGACTTCTACGCCCGACTAGCCTCTCACCTATTTTCCGTTGATGGTGATATTGGAGCTGCCGTTTGTTGTCGCAGATGCAAGAGAGCTGCACACGTATATACGTGTGTGTCAGTACACATGTATGTGTTAGCACACACACCCATATGTATTGCATTCTTATAGATGCCCACCTCTCTGATGGGGATCGACTGGCGATGCATGATGTGTTCCCATTGATGATTTGTTCTGTTGTGTTAGCACACACCTTCAAATGATGTATGCGTTGCATTCTTATAGATGCCCACCTCTCCAATGGGGATCGACTGGCGACGCTTGATATGTTCCCATTGATGGGGATTGATCTGTTTAAGGTTAGTACACGTGTATGTGTTAGCACACACCCTCAGATGATGCATGCGTTGCATTCTTATAGATGCCCACCTCTCCGATGGGGATCAACTGGTGATGCTTGATGTGTTGGAGATTGATCTGTTTAAGGTCAGTACATGTGTTTGTGTTAGCACACTCTCTGATAATGTATGTATTGCTTTCTTATAGATGCCCACCTCTCCGATGGGGATCGACTGGCGACGCTTGATATGTTCCCATTGATGGGGATTGATTTGTTTAAGGTTAGTACACGTGTATGTGTTAGCACACACCAGCAGATGATGCATGCGTTGCATTCTTATAGATGCCCACCTCTCCGATGGGGATCAACTGGTGATGCTTGATGTGTTGGAGATTGATCTGTTTAAGGTCAGTACATGTGTTTGTGTTAGCACACTCTCCGATCATGTATGTGTTGCATTCTTATAGATGCCCACCTCTCCGATGGGGATCAACTGGTGATGCTTGATGTGTTGGAGATTGATCTGTTTAAGGTCAGTACATGTGTTTGTGTTAGCACACTCTTCGATCATGTATGTGTTGCATTCTTATAGATGCCCACCTCTCCGATGGGGATCGACTGGCGACGCTTGGTGTGTTCCCAGTGATGGGGATTGATCTGTTTAAGGTTAGTACACGTGTATGTGTTAGCACACACCCTCAGATGATGCATGCGTTGCATTCTTATAGATGCCCACCTCTCTGATGGGGATCGACTGGCGATGCTTGATATGTTCCCATTGATGGGGATTGATCTGTTTAAGGTTAGTACACGTGTATGTGTTAGCACACACTCTCAGATGATGCATGCGTTGCATTCTTATAGATGCCCACCTCTCCGATGGGGATCAACTGGTGATGCTTGATGTGTTGGAGATTGATCTGTTTAAGGTCAGTACATGTGTTTGTGTTTGCACACTCTCCGATCATGTATGTGTTGCATTCTTATAGATGCCCACCTCTCCGATGGGGATCGACTGGCGACGCTTGATGTGTTCCCATTGATGGGGATTGATCTGTTTAAGGTTAGTACACGTGTATGTGTTAGCACACACCCTCAGATGATGCATGCGTTGCATTCTTATAGATGCCCACCTCTCCGATGGGGATCAACTGGTGATGCTTGATGTGTTGGAGATTGATCTGTTTAAGGTCAGTACATGTGTTTGTGTTAGCACACTCTCCGATCATGTATGTGTTGCATTCTTATAGATGCCCACCTCTCCGATGGGGATCGACTGGCGACGCTTGATGTGTTCCCATTGATGGGGATTGATCTGTTTAAGGTTAGTACACGTGTATGTGTTAGCACACACCCTCAGATGATGCATGCGTTGCATTCTTATAGATGCCCACCTCTCCGATGGGGATCGACTGGCGATGCTTGATATGTTCCCATTGATGGGGATTGATCTGTTTAAGGTTAGTACACGTGTATGTGTTAGCACACACCCTCAGATGATGCATGCGTTGCATTCTTATAGATGCCCACCTCTCCGATGGGGATCAACTGGTGATGCTTGATGTGTTGGAGATTGATCTGTTTAAGGTCAGTACATGTGTTTGTGTTAGCACACTCTCCGATCATGTATGTGTTGCATTCTTATAGATGCCCACCTCTCCGATGGGGATCGACTGGCGACGCTTGATGTGTTCCCATTGATGGGGATTGATCTGTTTAAGGTTAGTACACACTGCACATGTCCCTCCACAATGCACAACACGCATGCTGTGAACTCAAGGGGGTGTTCTCTGGTGCACAGAGATAGAGGAATGGCCTGGGCACCAGGGATAGAGGCAGGTATAGCCTTGCCACTAGGTGTAAGAAGATATGGCCTAACCATGTGTCCAGTTTTTGTAATGTATTGGTTAAGGAACCATGCAGTGTGTGTGTGCGTGTGTGTGTGCGTGTGTGTGTGTGTGTGTGTGTGTGTGTGTGTGTGTGTGTGTGTGTGTGTGTGTGTGTGTGTGTGTGTGTGTGTCTCAACACTAATTTATGTACTCCATTGTACAAGTCACGCATTCTAGCTACATGTGGAGCTAAGGTCACATCAGTTTCATTGTGGAGGTTTAACTTTTACATCTGCTGTGTTACATAGCAAACGATCCTTAACCCGTATATAAGGTTTGTTGTTTATTATCAATTATGTACAAATTCTTAATTTGAAGTTCTTTCTTATATCTTCAACTCGCAGAAACTACATGCAGCCTTGTATTGAAGCAGCTAGTTTTGCTAACCGGACTATATGCTTTATGTTCGTCTGTATGCTGCGTTTCATTATAATTATATTCATCAATAATATATCACGTGCATACCGATGCTTTATTAACGATTATAGTGTTCCAAGCGAGTGATAATTGTAAGTGAATAACACTCGTTTTAATGCGTGACTATCACTCGTGGTAAAGTCGAGTGAACCTCACCTTTTGTAGCACGTGATCTCACTCTTCCAAGCGAGTGATAATTATAAGTGAACAACACTCGTTTTAACGCGCGAATGTCACTCGTAGTAAAGACGGGTGAGAATCACTCGTTATAGCGAGTGCTATTTCTAACGCGACTATCACTCGCTCGGGCGAGTGATGGTCGCGCTTTTGTTTTTGCAGTGTGCACGGTTGTTGGTTGATGCCTGGAGATAGGTTCAATTCCTCCATGAATTACGATTTTCCACCTGATCAGTTTATGGTATCCGTCTATATGCCACAAGGCATTTGGTGAATGAACGGCGTAAACTCGACGGTGAAGGACTGTTGCAAAGCGAGACAACCACCATTTGGATCTACTCGTCGCAAGGATTCTCTCACTCAATACCTTTTAAACGACCTGTAACAGACTTCTCCCCACATTTTGGATTACACCGAGTCACCCGAGAAACAAGAGAGTCAAGCTCCTCATCACTGATCTTACTGCAGCTTCTCAAACTGATGTTCAAGTGTTGCAACCGTCTTTCTACAGTGCATGTACTGCATCCAAACATACTTGCTAAGTCTCGAAGTCTCAAGCTATGCAGTCTCAACAAGGAATCTCAGCTTATCTTCTTCTACGGCTGATATCTTAAGCCGCCTTCCGACATTCAGCGAGCCAGTTTGATGAGCGTACAGCGCTTACAACCGTAGCTACAGCCCTGTTTATATATAACTTGTTGAATCACGGTCACAATTTCGGAAGAACACGAACAGCTACAGTACTAGTGCACCGAAACGACACATAGGTCCTATGAGTTGAAGCTCGATAATTCACTTCAGCAGGTCTGGAAAGAACAATAGCCTGTAGGGAAGAAAGTAAACAGCGTCTGTAAATGTAACACAAGCAATTCGATTGGCAGATGAGTGTGTAAGCAAGCGTGTAAGCAAAACACACACACGCACATACGCGCGCACACACACACACACACACACACACACACACACACACACACACACACACACACACACACACACACACACACACACACACACACACACACACACACACACACACACACACACACACACACACACACACACACACACACACACACACACACACACACACACACACACACACACACACACTGCGCCACAGCATTTAGTATGCAGAGCTGTGCAGAGTCTGCATATCAACCATATGCAGACGGGTATCATTGAAGTGTTCATATGCAGAGGTCTGCATATGAACACTTCAATGATACTCATCTGCATATGGTTGCTCTGCACAACTCTGCATACTAAATGCTGTGACGCAGTGACACACACACACACACACACACACACACACACACACACACACACACACACACACACACACACACACACACACACACGCACGCACGCACGGGTCTACGTAGGCCTACATATGCTTACACGCACCTACACCAGACTTTCTAATCTCATCCATCCGAGAATGGGTTTCGGCTTACTAGAACGCTAGCGTATCGGGTGTCATTCACCTAATTACTCCACCCCTCGTTTCCTTTCCACGCCTCCAAAGTACGTGTTTGGGGAAAAAAAAAAAAAAAAAAACTCCGACGCAATGTTCTATTAAAAAATTTTTTTAAAAAATATTCATTTAGGTGGCGGCAACGGCGTTCCATAGATATGTTCTATTAAAAACATTTTTTTTTTAATATTCATTTAGGTGGCGGCAACGGCGTTCCATACCCGACGCCTCATCGGGAATTCGTGAAACGACTTATCAATTCGTCGTGGCCCTACAACACAGATGTGGTCTGTGCTGTGGTCACATCCCCAACCTTGAACATACGAGTTCACCATCACCGCATATCATTCGGAGTGAGGAATTAATAAAACAGATCCTGTTAGTGCATTGAGGAGCAAGAGGGGGTGGGATTTATGAGTACTCATGCATTTCAATCTATTATCCATTATCCATTTCTACTGCACGATTATCATTTTATTTCTTGCCAAACAATAAATCTGGCTGTATATCCTGTAGTAATTGCCACTTAAAATCAAGAGCGAAAAATTAACCATCACTTGTACCAAGCTACTCCCTCCAACTGCCAAACAGAAGCTGCTCCAAAAAGCATGGACTTTATACTTTTATATTCATTTAATACATGTCTAATCATTCCATGGATGTACTAGTGTGATCAGAGAAACCTCAAGATCAGTTTCTCACAGTGTGCAAGTAGTTCAAACATGGCACATTGTATACACTGTTATACATGCTTGCTGTGAAATCCTTCAAATTGATAGAACTTTTGATATGAGGAAACTGCAATCCTTTGGCCTACTATTCTTTAAGATGCGTTGAAGGCTGCTAAAATTTCAGAAGTCTCCACTTCAATACATTGGAATATGGGAGGTGTCATTTATTAATCTTAATAAAACATACTGCAGGTCATGATAAATCAGTGCATGCAAACGTGTGCATATGATAAGCTTTGGAATATCACACTAGCACTTCAGCCTCCTAGTACATCACATCGTACATTGCAGCATACAATTTTCACAGAGTTGACCAGCTGTGTGATACTATACATACAGTTCAAGAACATACATTCACATCACTAGCAGGCACCAATCCTGTTTTTGTCCATTTGATTATACACATTACAACATAAAACTATATGTGCAAATTATTCAATGAAAACTGAAAAGTGCCTAAGTCTGAGGGAAGGACAAACATTCATATAGGTTAAATTTCTAATCGTAATTTTAATTATATGGTCTAATCTCCGCTTCTTTATATCTTCAGGTCCTCTTGATGCACCAAGCAATTTCTCTGTTAATTAATACATGCAGCACCTTAAACACCATTTCCTTACTCTCCTGGGGTGCTCCATTCTCTCCTGCATGTGGTCACTGACTCTCCTGATATATTCTATTCACCCTGTGTACCAATATCGCCATATTCCACACTACACATGTCCCTCCCTTCCACACTACACATGTCCCTCCACACTGCACATGTCCATCCACACTACACATGTCCCTCCACACTACACATGTCCCTCCCTTCCACACTACACATGTCCCTCCCCCTCCACACTACACATGTCCCGCCACACTACACATGTCCCTCCACACTACACATGTCCTCCACACTACACATGTCCATCCACACAGTCTCTACTTCACACTGTTACTCATCCTCATGAGAAAGCATTGTCTTGTACTTGTGTGCTGGGAATACACGCATCCAAACCTCTCTACGTTGTATTCTCCATTAAGTGCTCCCCACTCATCCTGGCTATGTGCTGCGTGCGAGAGATACCCAACCTCGGAGGGTCTAGACAATGACAAGGTACTTACTTACACATGTCCCTCTACACACAGTCAGTGTATAACTGGTTAATAGTAATCTTTCCATGTCAGAATGAAGACAGCCGTATCCTGGATAATATAGTGTTGAACTGATGTACTGATGCACTTTTGTGGCGTATCTTTGATGAGTCTTTCATGAATATTTATGACCACTCTTTCATGAATATTTATGACCGACTCTTTGTCACGTGCATAAAGCGTAACGATTAACGGTGAACACTCGTATAAACGCTAGCACAACACTCACTAAAGTGATCTCACGTGCACTCGTGAACGGGAGTGACGATTATTATAGGTGGCTTGCACTCGTATTAACGCGTGCGTGCATATCACCCGCTGTAATAATAGGTGGCGATCACTCATTTTAACGAGTGCTATGTTTGACTCGACGGTCACTCGATCGACGGAGCGAGTGAACATCGCTCTTTTAATTTCTTTTTACAGTGTGGTTCGACTATAAATATATCATATTCAATGATTGTGACTTCTTGTCGTATGTGTGAGGATTCATCGTTGCTATCACGCGTGGATTCATCGTCACAAGTACGGAAAAAGTGCAAGATCGATCAAGATCCTTTCTGTTTCTTTCGGGAGCTGCGTTTTCACGTGCGTGCATGCGCGTCTCATGTATTTCATTATCGCATACCTGTGAAGGGGCGGGTTTTAAGGAAAGGGCCCCCCCTCCTCCCTGAATCCGCCATTGAATAATTATTAATTTAATTCACACATCTAGCAGAATAATACAATGTATAGATCATTAAACTTCTTAAGTGTAGTATAAATTCATAACTATTTCAGTACTTTTACATGAAAAAAAAAAAAGTAAAAGAAGTAGTTTCATTATTATGTATTAAATCTTCAGTTTTAGATAATTTTCTTCATTGCTGTCACTATAGAGAATAGAAAAAACACTTAATCTGTCATTGAAAGCAAATAATGGCGCGTGGTCGGATGAGGTCTAATCCTCAACGTGCGACCGACCCCCCGCGCTGCTCATCGCGCTTACCGCATAACTCGCAAGCGTCGCAGGTAAGTAGATTCGAATGCCCTCTACACTCTTGTTCTTCCTCATTAGGGTCAAAAGATGCCCTCAAGCGACACCTTCAGGGCCACTATTTGAAAAAGGATCCCGACATATCCGAAGAAATGATTCACCAGGCGGGTTTCATGGTCTGCACAATATGTAAAGCAGTTTTAGTCACAACTAGAAGGAACCTCTGTACGTCCTGTACTAGCAGCTGCCGCACGTCTTGTAGCTCCGATAAAAGCAGCTGCTCAGAAACAAATTCGGATCCTGTTGCCTCACCAGGGCACTCAGTGTCATATCAGGTTTCGCTTTTATCTTCGAGCCCAATGTCCCCCGCGCAAGAAGTTTCGTTGGCCGTGAGAGGTGGTCGCTCCTCGCGAGAACCTGTCGTCGACACGCAAGTTCGCGAAAACACTTTACCTGGTCTTATATCCCTAGGCCTACCAGAATCTGATCCTCCAATAGTATCCACGGACCCTCCACCATCTTTAGTTGTCTAGCATTTTCATGCTCAAACCCAGCTTCCAGCCAATAACCCCTGCAACAGAACAGGGGTCCTCTCCATCTTCTAATTATTCGTGCTCTCAATCGACATCGGAAGGCCCCATTCGACCTCCACCAGTTCTTCCCTCCCCAGGATATATCCTACCTTCTTCTGCACAAGCACATTGTTCTTACACAGCCACCTCCACACTTTCTGCATCATTCTGTCCCTCTCCTTCCCTACCCTCAAGTCCGTTTCTAGCTCCACCCACAGAACAGCAGGAATCTCTCCCATCTGTTCAACCCTTTACACTATCCAGATCCTTGGGCCTGGTGAGGTGGCTATCCCTGGATCAATTCCAAGCTCCAGGCCACGTGAAACTGTTAGGACCCAAACTAGAAAACAGTGTATTGTTGTAGGATGCTAAGAGCTGCTTGCCCCAACCATGTGGCGATCCCATGCATATGACACTCCATGCCAAAGGCATTTTCCTGGGTGCTATTCCTAACTTTTGGTTAGAGGAGCAAGACGTATATTGCTGTGCATCCTGTCACCAGCTGGTTGCAAACTCAAGATCTTCCTCCCACTCCCAACGCTGCAAGGGTAGAGCTCTCCCTACTTCTAATCCAGTGGATACTCCTTCTCTGGTATCATGTAGCCAAAGTGAACCAAATCCAAACCTTCCCTCTTTTGAGTAAGTGTGTCAGCTTACCCTCCCAACCTTACAGTTTGTCCCAAAGAAATCAAGACCTTCATTTGCTCAGCCACAATGAGACAAGTACTACTGGAGAACTCAGAACAAGCTTGGTTAAAACTGTTTATGCTCCTTAAGTGTGTCCTACCTTCACGTAAATGCAGAGGTCGCCATGATGTGCCGACTTCAGTAGACTTTCTATGTAGTTTATGGTCCAAAAATGAGTTAGGGACTCTGTGGAACCTTGCCAAAAACAACCAAAAGGAAAACCGTCAACCACATGACCAGGCAGCTAAACACAACCGAGATCTGATTGCTCATGCTATCTCATTGGGAAAAGCCGGCTTGTTCGGTAAAGCATGCAAAGTTGTGTAGTCGAATGGGTTAGCCCCCAACAATGATGCCACCTGGCAATTGCTGCAGTCTAAGCACCCAAGCTGTCCTCCCCCTGTAGCCCCTAATGTGAATACTATTCCTATTTCTGTTGGACCGGGCTTTGATATCTTGTCCACTCTTCGCTCTTTGACAAAAGGCATTGCAGCGGGTCCCTCTGGGCTGCGCATACAACATTTACTGGATGCTGCTCTTATCCCAATCGCAACACCCATATGTGCTACTCTCAGGGATATTGTAAATCTCCTTGCTTCAGGAAAAGCACCTCCAATGGTGGCAAAGTTTTTGGTCGGAGGAACATTAATTGCAATAAACTGAAAAGATAGAAGCCTCCAGATATTAGACCCATAGCAGTGGGAGAATCTTTAAGGAGGCTCACTGGAAAGTGCATTTGTGCTCTGGTCAAGGACAAAGCTTCTGATCTTTTCCAGCCCCTTCAACTGGGAGTTGCCAGCAGTTCAGGCTCTGAAAAGATTATCCACTGCCTGAGAAAAAGCATTGAGGATCATTGGATGGTAGAGGACTTTGTGGTCTTCAAAATAGATATGCAGAACACTTTTAACCTTGTTTCAAGACAAGCAGTTCTTGATGAATGTGCCACATCCTTTCCTGAACTTCTGCCCTGGGTTACATGGTGCTATGGTACACACACCCTTTTGTGGCACCGCTTGGTCATCTTTCATCGGAGACTGGAGTGCAGCAGGGTGACCCCCTTGGTCCATTGCTTTTTTCTTTGGTACTCCAAAGGCTGATATCAAGCATAGATGCTGATGATGATTGCATACAAGTGCTATTTCAGGCTTGGTATCTTGATGACGAGGTACTCACTGGAAGGCGCTCAGCTGTGTTATGGGCACTTTCACTCATTGAAGATCTGGGTCCTTCTCTGGGCACTCACATCAACTTGGCGAAATGTGAGCTCTTCAGTCACTTTGGTTATTCAATGTTCCCACCTGCAGTCAAGTTTTCACACCATCCTAACCTTGAAATTCTGGGTGCCCTGATAGGTGATTACCTGTATTGTTCAAAGTTCATTGCTGGGAAGTGTGCCGATGCCAGGAAACTTCTGTCTTCCATGGTAGATGTAGCAACAGTTGACCCACATGTGGCCTTGTCTCTCTTGCCTTTGTGTGGCAGCTATTGCAGATTGGTCCACCTGGCTAGGGCCACCCCATCAAGTCTGGCAGGTTCTTTGAAGCTGTTTGATGAAGAAGTCAGAAGATGCTTCTCATCTTGCTTTTCCATCGACACAACAGACACAGCCTGGACACAGGCCCAGCTTAGCTTAGGTTTTGGTGGCCTTGGTCTGCGCTCTCTATCCCACCACTCATGTGCAGCATTTATAGCTTCATTATCAACATCTGGTTGTAGCAATGCTGATAATGTACATCTGCAACAGGCCATCATTCAGCGCAACGATCAGGTCTCTACATCAGATGCAATCACAGCAAAAGCAGTATCATTAACACCTGTTACTCAGCGTTCTCTGTCTAAGAAATTGGAATGCCACATTTTTAATTCTTTGTTAGGGGCTTCCTCTATGGCAGACAGAGCTCACCTACTATCTGTTTAGGCTTCCCATGCCGCATCATGGTTGTCCGTGACTCCATCTCTGGCCTTGGGTTTGCACCTTGAACCTAATGAGCTTCATGCCTCTATAAGGTGGTAGTTAGGGTTGGACACCTCTGGTGGTTCTCTGTGTCCTGTCTGCTCTCAGAAAGCCCTGGATCCACTTGGGCACCACACTACTACATGCACTCATGGAGGTGATGTAGTGACTCGACATAACCGGTTGCGGGATGTTGTGGCTAACCTTTTTCGTCAGGCCCACATGGGAGTCACACTAGAGGCGGGCTATGTCACACTAGAGGCGAGCTATGGCCTTACACATGATAATAGCTGCTCACGCCCAGCAGATGTCCTGGTAACAAGATGGGAAAAGGGTTTGCCCGCAGCTTTGGATATAACAGTGACATCCCCACTTAATCCTGCCATCCTTGATGAGTCCTGTTCAACAGCTGGAGTAGCTGCAGTAGCCGCAGAGTATGTTGCTAACGACCCTAAGTGCTTTGAGCTGGGGTGGACCTGTGTTCCATTGGCTGTAGAAACCTATGGGAATTGGGGGGTGGAGGCCCAAGAGACATTTTCCCGCCTAGCCTCTCTACTTGCTGCAAGCCACAGTGTGTCAAAGTCAAAGGCAACAGCTGACATTTATGGTCGCTTAAACCTGACCCTAACCAGGTCTGTGGCCAGGGCTATCCTGGCCAGGGGTCTAAGGCCAAAATAGATGTTACGATGCTCATATGGAACTCTTTAGTGTAAGGTTTGTGTATGTCATATATACATTCTTACCTTAATAACTTTGCATTCAAAATTGTGCCAATAATTATATGCCCATCTACCGACTTGCCCACCCACCCATCATTCATCCCCCCACCCCTTCCAATTAACTTTGGTTATACATACTTGTACAAATATCCGCAGCAGCACTTTGGTCACATAACTGCATTCTTTCATAAATGATTCAAGCCTACAGTTTGTTTACATAAATCTGATCAAATTTGGTGTGGTTTTGAAGATAAGAGTTGTACAAATTGCGCAGCTTCTGGGGGGGGAACACGGCCCCCTCCCACACCCAACCCCTCTGTGCCCCTCCCCTTTCAAGTACATAACCTTAGCCGCTACACTTTATAAGTCCTTGCTACGAATCTGATATGGAGCACAACCATTCATACAACATAGCACACACAAGGAGTAATAAAACTTTTGTTTAATACAAAGCAGCATCAAACACACACTTATCTTACTAATCATTGCTGGAGAGCATTCATTTACATAAACTTGTACAATAATCATGAATGAAATATAAAAAGGTCTTACCTCATGAACTAGTACAGTTGGTGATAGTTTTGTGCACTGTGGTGTAATAGTCGATGCAAATGCAAAGAATGGACTGTGGAATAGACGACTATGAAACTTAGTACAGATATTATCATCAATGTTGCAATACAAAATGTAAGCTTCATAAATACATGCATGCACACAATAATCATTATGCACCACACGTTAATTAGTCTTATGTGTTCATTCATCAAATGTGGGTATGTTCATACGCACATACATTACTTAATTAAATATATAAACTTCAGGCATCATCTTACAAGAAATACTGAGAGAGCAATTGTGCCCAGAAGCAATAAATAAAGGAATAAAGAAAATACATAAAACAAAGAGAAAAGAGTTTAGACCGGTTAACCTAAATTATAATGAACAAGGACAGGAAGGGTGAAATGTAGCACATGTAAGCTCAGTTCAAAACCCCAACGGGAAGCATGCGTTAATTCTAAATATTATAAAAGCATAGTTTTTCACCTCTGGCTGAGCAGCTAATGAACCGAACATTTTGCATGGTTAAGAGGAAACGGGTCACAACATGTTGCATCTCACAAAAGCAGTTTCAATTGCAGACTATTACAACCTCGTTTGGTTACCTCACCTGGCAACTTTCCATCAGAACTCTCCAGTCCTGTGGGTTCAATGCGTAATTGGTTTTGGACAGATGAAAAGTGCTCCATGGGGAATGTCACTGGAGTGACATCCTTCACTAAAGACCTCACAATGTTGACACACAGGTTACATAGCTCTATCCCAAAACAAAGACCACTGCCAACATGAATTTGGAGGCCACAACAGAAGATGAAAATTATATAACCAGACACTAGGTTCTTTCAGAAAGCAGCCATGAATGTGAAGCGGTGTTACGACGAGGATTGGACATTAACAAAGCTGCAGTTGTTTGCACTATCTCTGATCTCACCGATACATTCCACATTCCACATTCGTGGGTCACACAAGTGTTGAACCAGATATTAGGCTTGTTTTATGGTGTAGGGGATCAGGTGGGCGGGGGGGGGGGGGGGGGGGTGTTTGGGGCCCTCTGCATCATTCAGATCGATGTTATTAATGGAGTACATTACATTTACATTACATTTGCATACTACTAGATAACAAACAGGCCAAGGTCCTCATAGTGCAAAGGACCTTTGGAATAACGAAAAAAGCAATGAGCAATGAAGTGTCATAATTGAAAAGGTCGTGGAGCCATTTGCAGTTGGCATAATGATGGTGGGTGAGATTAAGTCAATATTCCCAATTGATCCATACAAAAGAGTGGTCCCTTTAAATGAAAGCTGGGATTAAGGTTAGAGAAAAACCTATTCACCATGGACTCAAATAAATCAATACTTGGGGTTTCTTGTGTGCATAAAAGACTCATTGTTTTAACTAAATACGTATTGAACCCACAATCATGCACAACCTAATACATATGCATAATTGAAGATTTAGGACAAATCATACTGTTAAAGACATAAAAGAACCGTACCTTATGTCATCAGTGCCTTCACATGGGTTGTATGGTTCCTGTATCTAAGAAGAACATTGATATAAAGGGAATCATATGTATAAAGGAAGCACTTACAAACGATTTTATGTCAGAAAGGTCAGAGTAACAAGTCCAATTTTGCTCAGTGGGCTCTGAAAGTATTTGCTGGGTGGATTTGCATTCTTCATATGTTGCAGCCCTAAAATAAACATTTTATATAAACCCAAGTATGAACACAATGTAGACTTACAGATCTATGCCTGGAGCAATATGAACTGTTGTTGCTTGCTGTGCTGGGTCTGAGTGTTGGCACCATCTTGAGTCCTTTTGTACAATGACACATCATGTAAAATTCGTATCATAAATTACATGCACTGTAAAACTACACACAAGTCAAGACTGTACAGAATCTTAAATTACCTGAATCGTACATTTTGGCTTCAGCTTTCATGGGCAGTATACCAGGAAATGGAAGTTGTTATGTTTATAATTATTATTACTGTTATTAAGGTCAATCGTAGTTCACACAAAACATTTATATGGCAGTCGGACATTGGACAGTTTCAAAGCCATTCCGCACTTTGTCAGCACAAACTCTCCCTCGTGCATCCAAATAATCCTACCAATGATACTTAGGTAGCAGCTAAAATTATTAAGGTAGCAGCCGATCTAAATTGTCATTGTCCAAAAAATTGTCTGACTCCTAACATGTACATGTATGCACATATTAGGGCAGTCCACACGGCAGCATTGTACACAAGAACAATTAGCCCTTGCGTATTACAACTTACGCTTTCATTTCCATTATCTTCTGAATCACATTCAACCCTACATGCCATGCATTGGAATGAATCAAGGCTACTTTATGTGTAGATATATAAAAAAACATACCAATGAGGATTTTGGATGGCCTAAAGAAAAGAAATTTTTTTTATTACAGTGTTCAATTTTTTGAAATGTATACATACATGTATTGTACTGTACATTCATTGTGTATTAATACATGCTTACTGTACATGTACCATCAGCCTTCCATTTAAAGTGCACCTTGTATGTGCAATTAGACTAGAAGACCTCATTAAATAGCTTTCTTTCATGTTTGTGTCAACTTGTATGCCTTTTAGCTTATTATATTGTGGTTGCGTGAAGATGATAATAATATAGTAAAAAAGAACTTACTTCACTGTACTGAACCACATGATGGGGAGCAGGAATGGAAATAACTGGATGACATACAACATCAATACAGCCCTTGGGATCCGGTTTCTGGAGAGCAGAATCATTACATATAGGGAATGGAACAATGTGCATAAAGTCACGGCTCGGTACAGTGACAAGTAACAGCTCGGTACAGTGAAACATTCATCGCATTTTTGCGGTCCCACAATTTCATTTTTAACCTCCACGCGGTTGCGATTACGCACAGTCTAAACTAACTGTCAATGTATTTCGGCCACTTGGCCTATGATGCAACTAAATCTTATAACTTTGCTAGATAGAAAAGTCGCCACCTTTGCACGTGCTGCTTGGTCGATTTAAGTTTTGCGCATATGCAATCCTGCAAGGATGGCTCACCCAGGAGTTGTACCAGAGATAATCTATATATTATCTCTGGTTGTACCCTATGTATATCCATCTAAAATCACTAATGTGTTAAAAGTGCTTTGATAGGTGTTAATAACTTGTTGATCGATTTGGATTGGGTGGGGGATTATTCTGAACGACAACCCAAATATTTTAGTTCGCGTGAAGCAAGAGAACCAATGGTACATGGTGTTTGGCTGTGGCTGACAATTCTTGATTCTAACGGTAAGAAGTGCATGTGCGTGCGTGCATGCTAGTAGATGTGAACTAGTGTTGTTAGTGATTGCACGTGTAATGTATGCGCGTCGTGTTGGTGGCTGGTTCTACCTACAGGTGTGTTCTTTGTGATATGTTACTATTTCGGTGTGTTTGAATTTTATCTTGGAGCACATGCAGGAGTTTTAGGAGTGCATTTAGGGTGTAGATGTCTGCATGAGCAAGTGGTGTCTGTTTGGTGTCAGTTGTGTGTGAGTGTATTTTGATGATTGTGTTCTATGTATTGTGCTATTTCTGTGTGGTGTGCTATTCTGTTTGGATGCCATGGGTACATGTGCTTGCAGGATGAGTGTTAGTTGTATCATAGGGCTGTGAGTGTGTGCATGCAGGTGTGTTGTGTGTAGTTTTAGCACATCCAAGTGCATGTGTTGTGTTTGCAGTTGTTTAGGTGAATCTGTGCACTGCTAGTGAGTATAGACAAGTGCATGTGTTGTGCTTACATTTATCTTTGTTGAATATGTGCTATTGAGTACAGATATATTATGTGTTGTGTATATATGTGTATTAGTTTATGTGGTGTAGTGTTGATATACCCATGTCCGTCAGACCCCTTCTACTGTCTCAAATCACTTACTACCCCCAATACTATCACCAAAGAATACCAATATGGACTAGTACATGTACATGAGCATAAGAATGTTACTAATATCGTTCAGGATCCACCTTTGTATGGTACAATTCAAAGCATGGGACCACACACATGGGCATGTTACATTGCTTGCACTTGTAGCAGGTGGTCTTGCATCCCATCCCCTTTTTGTTAGAACATACAGTACAGTTGTGCTGTTCTCTTTTTCCAATACTGCCGGAATCGTATTGTACTATGAAGTGGCGCTCGGTAAGTCTGCTAACAGTTGGTAGGCTGCTTCTATGAGAGCCATTTTGTTGTTCCGAGTCTGGTGCACCAGCATCTAACAGCAGTTGTTGTGCCAATGCAATTCTGAATTTTTGGTGCTTCAGTGGTTTCACATTGATTTGCTTACTATGTGCCACATACAGAATGTAGGCATTGACAATTAGATGGGAAAATGCTAGTTTCCATCATTTTTTACTTCTGTTAGTAAAGCCATAGTATGCAGTCAGTTGGTCATGCCGGTCGACACCATTCATATAGTTGTTGTACTGATCGATACATAATGGCTTCGAAACCCCACTTTCTGCTTCTGCTGCACGTCTGATAATGGGCACCATGGCAGTGTCATGGATGGAACTTAGCATTGCAACTGGCCTTTTGGCCATCCATACAGTGGCTACACCACTACTAACAGTTGCACTGATGATGTCATGCCTTTTCTTTTCTTGTTTTTTTTCAGAATCTGTGGCAAGCCTTTGCGGTTTAGGCGAATGGTTCCACATGCACCGAAGCCCTTAGAATGTAAGTCATCGAACAGTGCTGGACTGTTGTACCAGTTGTCAGTGTATACATGGTGTCCCCTACCCTCCAGGCCTTCCAGTAGTTTGAGGGCAACAGCATGCCCCAGTCCCATGCCATTCAAGGCCAGTGAGTCATCCTTACCTGGAATAATGTTTCATCTTATTTTAACACAATATGTGTGTCTGTCGTACCAGTGTAGAGCCTCCAGTTGTATACATATCCTGTTCCTGCATCGGCTAAGACAAAAGCCTTCAGCCCCACTTTATTGGCTTCATTGGGTTGTACTGAATAAAGCCAAGCCTCCCCTTGAACTTAATCATGGACTCTTCAATGGATAGCTCTTGAGCAAATATGTATGCCTGCTTACAATTGGCTATAATTGCATCGAAAAATGGACGTAATTTGTATAGCCGATCATGACCAGCTTCTCCTCTCTTCGTGTAGTTGCTTTTGTCGTTGAGGTGCAGGAACTTCATAAGCAACGAAAACCTGTTCCTTGTCATTGCTGCGGAGATGGCCCTATTTTCAAATGGCCAAGAGGTGGACCAATAGTCGTCCATACTAGGGTAACTAAGAAGACCCATGGTTATTACCCCTAGAATTTTTTAATTCTATTTGCATGCAGGTTTCTAGGATAATAGCTGAGCGTGTTATTCAAAATACTGCGTGATTATTACCCAATGCTGAACAGCTATTTCTATAAATTGACTATAATCTCATTTCAGTTAAGCCACTTACAATTTAAAAGCATAAATTATACTAGCGTCCATCTCTATTTTATTCTATTGCATAGAATAAAGCTACAAATTTGTATCATTTATGTATCCCCGCATTCGCACTGCCTTAGTTCCGCTACAGCTTCCGCTCTTAACATTTTGTTTGGGATTCTATCTGTAGTGTGATGGTGTATATAATATCTGTGCACTGGATGTCTCAAAGAAACGTGGTTTTCACGATATTCTAAGGTAAAGTTTTTAATTCTATTTTTTATTCTATTTGAGAGTTTCTAGGGTTACCAATGACATAGATTTTTTCACCTCACAGATGTCAGTATTCTTCCAAGCACGTACACATGAAAATGGTCTTACATCATGGCTGGCAAGAAACTTTAGCATGATTAAGCCAAGGCGCTGAAGTCACCGTTCACCCTCCTAAAAAGAGAATGACCCCAAAAGTTGACATCAAGATTAAATGGGCATATTCGGCTAAAAAAAAATAAAGCAGGTCTGCATACAGATTGGTTTGGCTGGCTATCAATCCCATGATGTCATCATGAACTTAGAGCTTGAAGAAGTCCAAAATGGACTTGCCCCTCATGTCGTGTGTACACCCACCCTGTACTTCGTGGCAGAGTAGCATGCGCACGCGCGTCCATGGACACAGCTTCATCTCTGGGCATTTCTTTATCCGGCAGTGGATCTTGGTCTGTCAATACTTCATCCTCGGCGCCAACATAATTTTCCATATCCTCCACGTATCCTTCGACTCATCTTCACTGAGGTAGTCGCCGTCATCAATATCGAGCATGTCGAGAATTTCCGGTACGCTGAGAACCCACTCCCATGATAGGCCGCCATTTCAATACGCACAGCTGGACGCAGAGCGCGCTGATGCTGTCAATAGCCGCCAAAAATGTGTGCTATTGCCATGCCTACAGGTGCATAGATACTTTGGTGCTTTTATTACCGACGGTGGCGGAGTGGTTTGGTGTGGTGTGCGCGTGCATATATGTGCACTTGGCGGTGAACGCGAGTTAATTTTTGTGCATATATATATGCTCAAATAAACAATTCGGAATGAAAAATATGATCGAGTCAGTGATCTGCATGGATAGATTTTTTACTGTAATCTATGGGTTTTAGTATGAAAGTTGCATTGGTACACTGTATGCATACATATACATGAATTTGTGTGAGTAAAACATTTTCTATTCATCAATCTTGTTATATTGAGTAAGTGCTATAGGGACTGCACTGAGCATACCTTTTTTAGATTGTTTGCTGCAACTGTAGTTTTTCTGTAATAACAAACACATCTAATTGCAAATCAAATGAAAACATGACTTACTCCTGATGTGTGGCAGAATATAATTCCACATCCACTGGAGGTTCTACACAACAGTGCATATGAACTCCTAAATCATTTCTGTTATTTTTTAAACTAACATACCTGATGATGTTCTTTTTGTACCACACCTCATAATTGCCAGTAATACAATAATCAGTATAACTACAATCAAGATGCACACACCAACTGCAACTGGAACTAAAATTTCCAGAAGGAAATAACAAAATGTATTACACTCAAGACATTGTAGCCAAACAATTAGGCTTTCACTTTTGCAATTGCTTGACAGTGTTGTTGTGGTAGGTACAATATTTGTTGATTTTGGTTCTGTTTGACTTGGAGCTAAATTTTCACCTGTATGAAGAAAATGAGCAATTTGGAATATTCATGTTTTAAAGCCATATGATTTAACACAATCAATGCATTTCCTGATGTACAACTGACAGAAATTAATCAATGGATATCTATAAAGTTTGCACTTAACCAAAACCATATTACAGAGTATCATGTACAGTACATGTACTTGATCTGAAATCAAGCTGATCAAATCATACATTTTACATGATGGTATATGAGAATGAGTATAACCTTTGTTATTATTTTAGAAACTAGCCACATCTAAGCACACTAACACCAGATCAGTTATATGCTCCACAGCTCAGGCCACAGTCACGTGAGAGGAGTTTCATTGGAATGCAACCTGAATCCCAACAAGTAGAATTAAATGTTGGTGAAAATGCATAATAGAATGACAAGAAATAAACATATGTACCAGATCACAATGGCAGCTCTGCCAGGAGATTGTGTTTACTGTACAGAATGAAAAGAAAACTACATGTAGGCTCACTTGACAAATTGTTTCTGGCATAAGCTACCATTCATGCAGTGTGCCTTATAACAATATATTCTTTTTCTGAATCAACAGCTGAAAATGTTGCTGAAATGATATTAATCATTTCACAACAATCTCTGCATGACGCAATCCATGTTATATATTAATTATGCCAAATGTTGGGAAGTTTGTTCTTTAAGTACATCATGTACACATTAAATCACCTTTCATTAATGGTATAACAGTATGGTCCTACATATTATAAGTGTCAGTACATCAAATAGTCAAACTATTCTATTTTTGAATGTTGCCAGTAATTTGCAAGAAGCCTAAACAAATTTCTTGTACTTTTTTGTAATACCCTTCATTCAAATGCTTTTTTTGTAGGACAAATAGATAAAAACAGATTAAACAATACAATACAGAAAATGAGGAAGACAAAAATAAACTACATGTAACACAGAGCTAAGTACACAAACCTGATTCCTTTTTGATGAAATAGGTCAAGTTGGCCTTGGTCCCGTTCCCAGCTCCATTGACAGCAAAGAATGTGAAGTGAATTGGATCACCATAATCCATGATGGTCTTGTTTTGTCCTCCATTTGTACCATTTAGTGAATGGTGAGTGAAATCAACTGATGAGGTACATGTCCTGGGAAAGGTGCAGTCTGGATCACTGGAGATGTTCTTACATCCATATACAGTGATATTGGCACACAGGGTGTAATAGAATATATCAGGAGAGTCAGTGACATCAAGAGAGAATGGAGCACCCCAGGAGAGTAAGAAAGTGGTGTTGGAGGTGTTGGATATATTCACAGAGAAGTTGCTTGGAGCATCAAGAGGACCTAGAGATAATTAAGATAAATATACAATTCAAAATGCGGAAAGTATGAAAACATTTGTGAGTATGTTTAACGCTAAGAAAATTGAACAATTTAATAATCACAGCAAAAGCCTGAGAATAGAACAGTGTAAGTTAGGGTATGTATATAACTGCTATACTTCATGTATACAGGGTATGTACATGTACATACATATTTCATTATCACACTTGGTGGCAGCAATGGACACATTGTTGACACCTACAAGGTATCAATGAGATCAGATCATGTGTACCAAGTAGGGAAGATACAATGGCGCTGGAGACAACAAAGGCAATAACAAACGTAATTAAAATGATGTTGGGGGAGCGGAAACGCTGAGAGATGCAGTTTGAAGATGTGAGAACAAACAATTACTGAAGAAGCTGCAGGGACCGCTACACCCGAGGCTCAAGCCACAGAAGAGGTTGGAACTAAACTCGTGATGACTCCAAGAAAAGTGAGGCTAACTTTGTTATGTTAGTTGACAAGGACAATACTGAATTGTTACCTAATGATTTTTGTGAGCAAAATGAAGGCTTATGCTTGATGGTCAGTGAAGCAGGCGATATGGAAAGAGGTTTCATGGCACAACAAGGACCTAACGACTTGCAAGACAACACATGAATTTGCTATTATCAAATGAACAGACTTCTTTCAGCCATGAAAGATGCAGAGAAGGTGCAGAGACTGCTACAGCCAAGGCTCGAGTCACAGAAGAGGTTGGAACTAAACTCATGATGACTCCAAGAAAAGTGAGGCTAACTTTGTTATGTTAGTTGGCAAGGACAATACTGAATCGTTACCTAATGATTTTTGTGAGCAAAATGAAGGCATCACAGAAGGACGATGGTCAGTGAAGCAGGCAATATGGAAAGAGGTATCATTGCACAACAAGGACCTAACGACAAGACAACACATGAATTTGCTATTATCAATGAACAGACTTCTTTCAGCCATGAAAGATGCACCCCACCTCAGGACATTAGAGTAAAGGAAACACACGACCTGTGTGGAATGAGTGTGCAATTTTGTAAGATTTCGCAGGCCAGAGCAGAACTGAAGAGACTAGAAGCAGTGGCACCAGCAACTGGCAAGGTTTGAGCTACATGTAACTAGGAATGCCATTGATGTAAGGGGAGGGGAGTAGGCATTTGGCCAACTGAAAAGCTCCTCACAGATGACAGTTATCATGTCAAATGGGGAAAAGGTTGGGAGCCTCTGACTGATGGCAAGAAACTAGGTTGGACTAATTGTGTTCAATAAATGCAATATAGGGCATGAAGTGATTAATCTTTGTGATTAGACTAAATAAAGAGGGTGGGCCTATATTCACGTGATTAAGTAGATTTGCATAACCATACCCAGCCGCTGCAACATGAATCAAACTATTTGTGATCTTTGCAATAGACAACCTGCCCTCCAGCTTAAATGTTCTGGTCTAAAATATCAAACGTCCTACATTCCTGTATAGCCCAATTTGTTCCTCGCCGTTATCAGTCCCGTAAACCGTTTTCTTATCCCATGCACATAAGGCGCCTGCTGGGATAGAAAAAGTTGTGGTATCGTAAAGACAAGGTTCGCTATAAACACTTTGCTAGAAAGTATGATATGGCTGTCAAAGATTTCATCTTGTCTCAGGAAAACAACGTTCTCAAGAAGAAAAGCTTATCATCTTTCTATTCATATGTAAATTCCAAGCTTACTACCTCTCAGTGTATACCCCCTCTCATTGACTCCAATGACAATTTGGCTGTCTCAAATCATGATAAATGTACTGTGCTTAATGATTATTTTGCTTCTGTTTTTACTGTTGATGATGGTTTGCTCCCAGAATTTGTCCTCGTCTCTCTGAAAACAAATCCCTAAACTGTGTTCTCTTCCCATTTGACAAGGTTCTTAAGACTTTAAAATCATTGCCCTCAAAATGTTCTAAAACTCCTGATGGCTTCCCCGCTTTTTTCTTAAAGTCTTTAGCCCCGGCTATTGCTTTCCCATTATCACTCCTTTTTGAGATGTCTATGAGTACAGGACATATACCCTTAGTTTGGAAGACTGCTTTTGTATGTCCTGTCTTTAAAAAGGGTTCACGTAAACAGCCCAGTAACTATAGACCTATCTCACAAACGTGTATCCTTTGTAAAGTTATGGAAAGTATTATATAATCTTCCATGATATCCTTTCTGCGTACTCATAATCTTATCTCACAGGATCAATTTGGTTTCCTCTCTCGACGTTCTGCTTGTACTCAGTTATTGATAACTCTGAACAACTGGACTTTGAACGTTGACAGTGGCATGAAGGTGGATGTTGTGTACACTGATATTGCTAAGGCCTTTGACACTGTCTCCCATTCGAAATTATTGCTAAAGGTTGAGGCTTATGGCTTTAAATCAAACTTACTTCAGTGGATAAGAGCCTTTTTAAACGACCGCACACAATGCGTATATGTAGGACTTGATGTATCATCTCCTAAATCCATCACCAGTGGTGTATCTCAGGGTTCTGTCCTTGGCCCTCTCTTGTTTCTGCTATATGTCAATGACCTTCCTAACCATGTCCAATCTCCAGCTGGCATTAAAATCTTTGCCGATGACACAAAACTGTATCTTGGTTATACTGAAAATCAAAATACACCACTTATGCAATCCTTAAATCAATTTTGTTCATGGTCCAAGACATGGCAACTGACTGTTGCTTATTCCAAGTGCTCTGTCATTTCCTTTGGTTCTCATGGTTATGAGCCTACTTCACCTTACTCACTTTCTGGTATTCCTTTGCAATTCGTATCATCTATAAGAGATCTTGGGGTGTGTTTGAATTCAGATCTTACGCCAAGTATGCACTGCTCAAATATTGCCGCCATGGCTTTCAATAGGAGTTGTCTTCTCTTAAAATGCTTTCATTCTAACGATGTGTCTCTCCTTGTGCGTCTGTATAAGGTGTATGTTCGTCCCCTTCTGGAAAGTAATACCCAAGTTTGGAATCCCTGGTTCCATAAAGATATTCAATGTATTGAACGCGTTCAGAGATTTTTCACTCGTGCCATACTCAAACGTGCTGGTGTACCATATATGGATTATGATGATCGCCTTGCGAACCTGGGTTTACAGTCCTTAGAGTACAGGAGAGTCTTCTACGACCTTGTTATGTGCTATAAGATCTATAATAACCTGGTTGATTTACCTTTTGAGAGTTTTTTCACCAAACCGGTTAGGTCTTATTCCATCCGAGGTCATCCTTGTATCCTGCGATCCAAACATTTACCCCATCATGCATTCCGAGCGCATTTTTTCACTGAACGTGTGATACCTATATGGAACCACTTACCCCATGATGTTGTCACTTCATTGAACATTACAGTTTTTCGTACCCGACTTAGATCTGTTGACCTATCACCCTTTTGTATGTTACATCCCTTCCATGTTTAGGCAGTTTGTAAGTGCACGTACACATTGTGCCACTACTTGCCTTCTTGCATATGTATGTGTGTTTATATGTATGCAATCAATCAATCAATCAATCAAAATGTCCTATAAATCTGCATAGAATAAAACTATTGCCAATCCATGCAGCAACAGACCAGTGCTGTGCCCAATCTGTTTTGCAACTGATGTACCTAATGTTTGGTAGACCATCTGCAGACCTCACATTCTATGCAGCAAGTTTTGTTGGAGCAGATAAACTGATTTGCAATAAGCAGAGATGAATAAATGAGGGGTTTGAGCAAGGACTTACTGCAAACAAGATAAAGGAGGCACTAATGCTTCTCAAGACAAATATACCTAAGGTCTCCTTGTTTGGGCAAGTGAATGCAAGACAAATTGGAGTAATAATAGTATATCCCCAGCCTGATATGCTTTTGCAATAGCAGTGATGAAATCCACCCGCTGCTGCGTGCATTGGGTCTGGGGATGAGACTTTGTATTCTCATGCGCATGCACTATTTGAAGTGGTATGGTTATATTTGGTGGGCATGCAATATAGACATATTGATTAATGTTCTGATATACAATTGACATGTTACATGCGTTGTAAGGGGCTATTGAAAAACAAAGAAAAAGAAAATAGTACCTTCCATAACTGCTCTTCAATCATAACAAAGTATGGTCAAATCTTAACTTGGAACAAAAACCAGAACCTGGAAATGGTGAACAATGTTTTATCTGGGTTTGACTGTGAGGATGAGTGAACGTTATCTCTGCTTGTCTGGGCTTTCTATGCATTGGCAGTTT
Source organism: Ephydatia muelleri (assembly GCA_013339895.1). Taxonomy (NCBI): domain Eukaryota; kingdom Metazoa; phylum Porifera; class Demospongiae; order Spongillida; family Spongillidae; genus Ephydatia; species Ephydatia muelleri. The sequence continues at coordinate 28,878,957 of JABACO010000001.1, read as the reverse complement.
CATGTATTTGCTGGCTCTATCCAAATACGCTCGCTATAGCCCAATTGAGTCTGTGGGTTTCTGTATTTTGCTATTTGTATTTGTATTCACAATACTTAAATCCTACATAGCGAGCACTACATGTACTCCCTGACCGACCTTAGTGTGAACGAAATCATAAGGTGCTTTAATGCCTGTCACTATTCGCTGATTCAGAAATCTTAAAAGGATGTCAATACCAGAGTGACATATATAACAGAGGTGTGTGGTGATATTTTTGCTTAATCACATTGGCTCCATCACACCACATACATGTATATGTATATGCTATTGGACCGTTTTTACTCACATCATGATCCATGTCAAAACTACATTTGGAACCTTCATGTTTCTATTGATAATGATAATAAATCAACTCTAGCTAATTTAACTGAGATGTATTGAATTTGAAAATCTACCTATGCTGCATGTCTTTGACTTTTGCTAAACTGCTCCTTTAATAAAAGGCCATAAAAACAACTAAGCAATCATGGAATATTACTACCCCATTTATCAAACATCTACAAAGACTTCTCAAAATACTAATCGTTCCATGTAGCTGCAAAGGATAGAATTTGTTAATACAACAGCATGTAACCATTTCCACAGTTCATGCAACAGCATGTGCTACATTTAAAGTCAGGCATGGCAGATATGCCCCCTGATCATGAAACAAGAAGATGTGGACAATCAATTCAGTGTACTCTATGAGTAATATTGGGCCAGAAACTGGTGACAACTTTATGTATGTTGTATGCTAGTACTTAAATCATCATGTATGAGAAAAAGCAAAGGTTGGATAAAACCACTTAGAGTAAGATAAATTATTTGTCATGGATCGGGCACAAAGTATCGAATAGTTTGGTTTCGATATGTAATCTTTTATAATGGTCACTATCAATTGATTCATAGAATAAATTGTATCATGAAACATGGTACTGTCAGCGACATGTAAACTCAAGGGTAGTAAACCAGCCTCTAGTTACATGAAATTGCAGTAAATTGTTTAAATGTTTACATTTACAATGTACACATCTTATGATATCACAACACTCACCCTGTAATGTCAGATTAGCTTGTTCACTTATCAGTACAATGTTCAAAATGCTGTCAACTGTTTTACACTTCACTTCTGTCCCATTATGGATGGTAGAATTAGATGGAATGAAGAGACGAGAGGAGACTGTATCTCCAGTGGGTGGGTCAGTGACAACTCTTTGTGCATGTTTTGAACCATATCCAGTTCCATTCAATATCCAGGCAACAACTGCTTCATTCTCATAGCCACTTCCATAGCAGCAGAACATTGCTGGAGTGTCATTCTGAAATACTGTGTAATTTACATTCTTTATGAGGACTACAGATTGAGTAGCACCTAAGGATGGCAAACATTGTATTTAAACAAGAGATATAATGATTTAACTTAGACACAGGTATAGTTGTAAAAACATTCTTCTTATTCTTTACAAATCGTGTGACAAAATCTCATTGCCTTATGCAACATACACATGTACAATCTCAATACCTGTACAGCTGAATTTAAATAAAACACTTACTTGCACTTGGCACATTTAGAAACAAAATCATGATGGAGATCAGTTGCCAGGGGGTTGGTCTTTCCTTGGCAATGCAATGTTGTGAAAAATTACACACTTGAAAAACATGTACACGCAGTAGCACTGTACAGTTGTTTGTACTGGTCTACCAAAAGAGAGATAATAGCATTGCAGTTAATAAAACACACATACATACACACGAACACACACACATGAACACACACACACACAAACACACACATGAATACACTGTACATGCAGCAGAAAAGTATACAAGTATTTACAAGTAACACTAATGTAGGAAACAAAATCATATACATTCCACATCAAGTCACTCAAAAAATTGACATTATGTCTCACATTTTGATCAACTCCCTAATTTATCCTGTTTAGAAGCAAATAGAGCTGGATGTCTTTACTTAGTTTAGGAGTTATAGCAGTATATCTGCTTGTAACTTTCATACTTTGCAATGCTATACCTTTGTCCCTGCCATAGTGTTTTGGTTTTATAAGTCTTTGTGTCCTCAAAGGGTAATGTGTTATCACTTAATAAAGCACAGTTTTCCCCATTGCAAAGCATGTTTCCTCCAAGAGAGTGGGAGAAAAACAAAGTACGAGACACCGCCATCTCCCAACTTCTTAGAGGGCTATCCAAATTTGTAAGTATTGAGGAGGGGGTATGTTATGAAGCCTCAAGTTGGGGGCAGAGGGAGTAATTTAATTTTCTCTCAATGAAAGGTTTTGTTCCAAAGATGTTTTAAGTGATCAAAGCAAATCAAATGAATACAAAGGTGCATAATATAGTCACAACTTAACCAGCAAGTGGTCAATTAGTGGCTACCTGCATTCCTTGCTATGAATCTTTCAATCATTGCAAAGCAAAGCCTAAAGTAACATTATAACTCAAAAGGATGCAAAGAAAATAAAAATCAGTGCAAACTAGAAATTAATAACTAGTCTGTTTTGGGCACGGGACAAGATTAATATTTGCAGCACCACTGAATAGGCTTTAACGATATGAGGATATCTGCCACCAGTGTCAGACACATTGTCAGCAACTGACCTTTTCTTGCTCATTTCATTATTAACCCTCCATGTACATTACATCGATGGGACTAAGGGCCATGGATTGCAAAGGGTTTGCAAGGTTTGGAATTCGTTGTGGGCTAAGTGCAGATCTGCAGTATAGCCAAAGTGTACAGTGTATGTTGATACTTGCAATGATGGCTGAAGTGATTGCAATTATGGTCCAAATAAATAATTGACATCATGACTCCCGATCAATTCCTCTGGTTCACATTCCATCCTGCATTAACATGCTACTCCGGACCCAATACATTCATTTATAAGAGAACATTGAAGTGTGGTATCAGTCTGTTACAGTGGCAAACATGGAGCACTCTAAATGCTGGCTCTGACAGGCAACATTTCTATTCAGATCAGTTAACTATGATGCAACAAGAATGGAGGCAGCAAAGTGAGCAAAGTGGCCAGCAGAACTTGACACTCTTTGCACAGTAAACAACAACAAAAATCACTGCAAAGTGGTATGAATGTCTTGATGAAGTCAGACAACAGAACTGTCAAAAGACATGAACTGTAAACATTTTGTGCCAAAAGCATGGATAAGATATGGTAAATCTGGCAGTCTGAGGACAGTATTGACTAGCAATGTAGAGCATTGTATCTATGGAGGTAGATTGGTGTAGCTGAATCTGAAAGCTTGTAGCTGTGATGGGAATGATTATTTCAAGTTCTCCTAACTCAGTTATGCATTAAAAAAAAATCATATCAGAGGCCAGACACTTTAGTTATTGCACTTAGTAATTCCATTTTCCTCGATTTAGGAATGCCAATCAGATTGAAGCCTAATTACATAAATGGCTATCTGATTGGCTTTTCAAAATCAGAGAAAGTCAAAACCAAAAAGTTTGATCTATGAGCTAGACCCACTTTCTAGTGTAACGATGATGTATTCCATCCGTTGCTGTGATGTATTACGTAATGGTGATAACCAGTACGTGTGTTCGTCTGACTGCACACTCTGTGCCAGATGTTTTGGTCTATATGGTTATGCTTTGAGTTAGAAGTGTTGTTGACCATAGTTGTTGCCATATAGTAGAGCAATCGACCCAAGTTGTTTGACATGCAAGTGTGTGAGTGGGTGGTGCAATGGCCACACCTGTACTAATGCAGGGTGGCAAGCTAAAAGTCACGGACTTCAGAGACGTAGGTATGCAAAAGGATTTGGGGTTCTCTGAAGCCTGGGGTATGTATAGGATGCTAGCATTGATTGGCACATGTGAACCATTCTCTGTTTACTCTGTGTGTGTGTATGTGTGTGTACTTACTTGTAATGTTTTCTTCATCTTGTATAGAGTTTCAGAAATTGTATCACTCATTTTTCTTACAACGAGATTGCTGCTTTATTTTAATATAAAATGAACAAAGGTCAGTTCATGCTGATGTGTTCTTAGAGTAACATGTTTACTGAATTATATAATTCCTGGCACAATTCCCCTTTTGGTTTTCCCTTTAATATGTTATATTGTAGTAAAGTCGAGTCAGAAAAATCTCCTTATAAATGGCCCACACTCCCCACCCTCCTGTTATTTATATACAATTTCGACACACACACACACACACACACACACACACACACACACACACACACACACCACACTGCCCCCCCCCCCCAAGTGACAAAATCACTATCAGCAATGCAATGCAATTACATTTATACATGTAGTTGCTATGAGCTGGTAGTACCTATCCATTCTTGGTTTCATGTAGGCTGGCATAAACTGAAAACAAAACCTCAAGCGTAAAAAAAAATAGTAACAAGACTATGAGGATCATCCAATTTTCATAGCAGACTGTGGTTCAAACAAATACATACCAAGCTAAAACCATGTGACTATGTTTAATTATATATCGGCGAATATGTGTGGATTTTGATTACTGCAGGTCAATTGCAATGACTTAGAAGTGATAGCCACAGCAAATTCTTAAGTGTAACATAAAAAAAACCACTGGGTAGCAAGTGACCTTCATCACAGAAAAGCAGATGACAAAACTTTTCATCACAACCATTTCATTCTGCTAAACAATCTTCACAATTAGCACAATGTGACCCAAACTAATCTCAACAATTTGATAGCTGGAACAAGTCGGGGTGGGTACCTTCCTACACCTGTTTGTAAGGGATGTCACCTGATCTGCTTTTGGATCAAGTGGAAAGGAGAAGTGAAGAAAAAATAAAATTTCCAGGAGTACAACAAACTATTATTTACATTTCCAGTACATGTACTAACAATAGAAATATAATGTTTGCATTGAACTGTTCCTGGACTAGTTAGAATTCAATGCCTTAAAACTCTGTAACCTATTCTCAGTCTGTAAATTGCTGTGTAGTACTATAGACATTTCAGGCTTCTTAGAGTATCAAGAGTTGAACCATCAGTGTCTGAAAAGGTTACTATTGCCTCTTCGTAATCCATTTAAAAACCACTATTCCAGAGCTTGCAATGATTATCAGTGTACCAACTGAATGTGTCTGTTCGATTAAGTTGCTCGTGCTGACGTGATAATGAACAAAGAGTACCGTCAGAATCTAATCAGCAATGAATTAAAAGAACCTTTCGACTACCACCGTGTATACAGAATTGAATGGGACTTGAAGTACTATATACCAATTCTAAGAGGTCCTTTGTACTGCCCATCATTCTTACCTTGGATGCACTCTGAATGTTGACATAATCTAAATTTAGCACTAATTGCAGAGGCGTAGAACAGTAGGACAGCACGCGCTATTCATTTCGCGTAAAGCGTGAACGCTTAGAAAAACAGTCACTAGCCTTATGACGTTCAATGAGCTACCGCCGAGATATGATGTGTTCACGACGCGACTTCGCTACCGCGGTTGATTAAGGGACCGGAAATCAGCGACTGTTCAGAGGTTGGCTTAAGCCTTATCCGGCACTGCATTAGGACGGCGTAGCGGCACCATCCAGTGGTTAACATCTTTACATAGTGCATGCTTATCTAAAAATTTACCTAGGCTGCGTAGGTGTTTGCATCCAACCCCCCAGGCTCCCCTATACTTGCTCAAAGCTTACGTCGCCCCCCCCCCCCCCCCCCACACACACACACACATACAACGTGCCCGGATGACTGATTGGCGGAGAATAGGGGCCAAGGCGAGAACTCATGGGAGCTGTGACCAGCTCCCATGAGTGACGCAGGCCACCATCTGGGAGTTCCTGTAGCCGAGCCATGCGTGGTTTGTTAGGTTATGTGGTGAGACTCGGGGAGACAGACCCCAGAGGGTGACGCTGGGTGACCTGCGTGCCAGGCCTGGCCCAGGCTAGGGTCCCCGAGTTACAATTAAGGTCAAGCCCTCCCTGGCTACAAATAATTAACAAGCAAGTCACTGATGACCACAGCAGGAACACACCAACAAAGAAGGGTTACAACAAGTGCGGGATGCAAATTGGCGAGCTCACCTAATGCACTGAAAAGTGCTGGGAGACTGCCGCATATAATCTCACAAGCCGGCCATGGCGCACAAAGGGGGCAGACGAGTCTCGCGCACGTAACCATGAAAAAACCCGGCTTGGGCCATGAGTCAGCGGCAACCACAAGCATGGGCCCACAAGTCCCTAAATAGTACCTTTACAGTTAAAAGCACAACTTTGTATGATGGTTCGATATACCATATATACAGAAGGTAGCAGCGATCTACGCTCATTTACTAGGTGCTACCCAATGTTAAATCGCGCCCTGCTTCTGTATACCTACATTACCCAGCGAGCAAATGTTTATGAATTGGTTTGTGCATCGTAGCGCGTGCTATTTCTCAGAAATATTAAACAGTCTGGTATTACAGCACTCTTCTACAACTCCTATGTGCCACAAATATGAACAACAAACCTTTGTACGTTGCCTCGCCGATATCCTCTTTGCTTACACGCGCAAAGTATTATTATGTATTATGACGTGACTACAAATTTCCTTCTTCGTAATTAAGACCATTTATGGCTGAAAGTACATAGTTTCATATACAACAATGATACATGGACTATGGAACTAACACAACACGCATCTAACCACTGTCCAGCTGAGCCAGGATTGGTGGAGACCTGGCTAGCAATATTATATCCGGTTTTTAGAAAGTGTGCATGTGTGTGTGTGTGTGTGTGTGTGTGTGTGTGTGTGTGTGTGTGTGTGTGTGTGTGTGTGTGTGTGTGTGTTGTCAGTACTAGTACAAAATCACAATTCTAAACTTGCATGATCACTTCTTATTGATGAGAAAATGCAGCACTGTAAATTAACAAGTACACATAGCTATGTGCTATGTAGCACATGGGAGAGGGGTACATTACAGTCCTACATACATGACATCATGTGTGTAAGGAGGATGTGGTATAGGATGACATTAGCAATGACAGAGATGGGTCCACATATGGTAAGCTGCCTGAATGGTAGTATGCCAGCCGATAGATGACCCTAGGTGAAGGCAGTAATATCATCCACCAGGTGGCTTCAGGTAGGGGACAGTCATGGAGCCAAAGCTCTACAAGCTATTCTTCTAGTCACATGGTTGTATTGTTTAAGGACTACACAAGTATGTAAATGGACATTGTGTACATGTAGCTAGGTGATGCACCATCAATGATGGGTGTGTGAATGAAGGCAGTGAATGGAGTAACGTAAGGACCCTCCTTCAGGGGCCTACCCCTCTTCATGGGCCTAACCCCCTTCATGGATCTACCCTCCTTCATGGGCCTACCCTTCTTGACAGCAATAGTATAGGTAAAGTAGTGTTTTATGGTATGATGGTAGGATCAACTGCGTAGAGGGGAGGGGAGTGTGTGCAAATTTAGTACATTGATTATGTCCCAGGAGGATAAACAAAATCCTATGTCACTATACTGATCACAACATGACTCTGTGAAACAAGTAGGTTAATAACCACAAAATCTATTATGTTAGAGAGAGAGAGAGAGAGAGAGAGAGAGAGAGAGAGAGAGAGAGAGAGAGAGAGAGAGAGAGAGAGGAGAGAGAGAGAGACAGGGAGAGAGAGAGAGAGTGAGAGAGAGAGAGAAAGAGGAGAGAGAGAGAGACAGAGAGAGAGAGACGGAGAGAGAGAGAGAGAGAGAGAGAGAGAGAGACAGGGAGAGAGAGACAGGGAGAGAGAGAGACAGAGGGAGAGAGAGAGCGTTAATGTGACTTCACTCTGTCTAGTGGGCACCATCAGAGGGGTGTGGCAGCTACCACTCCATATTCTGTTCTTTGTTGATACTTTTTGGCAAGGGGCAATGTATTCAATTCATGACTACCCAGAGTTGGGCATGGCTGACCTTAATGTGCCTCCAATCTAAATGCAGCATTTTTATAGGGGCTACAGTATTATCAGTGCCAAGTATTATCATGCATTGATAAATTATGTCTTGTAGCCATTTTTGTAGACATGCAATATCTTTAGGTGTAACTTGTTATACAATTATCTTACCACAAGGGAACTACACTGTATTTCAAAGCCTAATCCAGCTGTTTTCACTAGTTCTGGAGATTTGCTCTTTACACACTCCTTTGCAACAAGAAACCTTCCTACACACGTCTGTGCTTCCACTGAATCCGTCAAACTACATTTCCTTATGAAAGGTTGTGGTCTGAACGAGTTGTAAAGTTCAAGTCAATGTTTATAATAGGACAACACATTTCAACAAGCATGCCTGCACACATACACACACACACACACACACACACACACACACACACACACACACACACAAACATGCCTTTGGCTACGAATATAGTTGGCTGTGAGTACAAGACCACATGACTGGAGCATGTCATAATGCTTCAGGTGATCAGATGTTCCTCACAACTAATGCGAACTACATATATATCTCATCTCATCTGTCAGACTACCTATGAACAAGGAATGCGGAAGGCTTAGCCAGCAATGACTGACCAGTAAGCAAACAAGCTAAATCCTAGCCACAGTATGCCAGCTGAAATCAAAACAGGAAAATGTTCACAGAATGTTGATATACTTTATTTTGTTTTAAATCTGCACAAACAAACCCAAAATTGATCATAATAAAGCAGAAATTGATAATGATAACCTGTGTGTGTGCTACCCAGATGAGCCATAATCTGCATGAACAGTTAGTCTTTCACAGCTGAGTCATTACGCACATGTATGCGCACACACATGGCTATGCCAGCAGATGTACACTGAACAATGGTTTATTGCAAGAATCCTGCATGCATGATGATGCTGCCACCAAACACACACCTGATACGTATGCAAATGAACACACAAAATTCCATCTTGATTGAGTAAAATGTTGTTGTTGTTACATGTGTTGATAAAGTGACCACCTCCACATTTAAGAATCTGACCCAATCACTTTGTTGCCGTTTCAATATGTTATGTGCTTTCCCAATTTGCTCAGAAAAGCGATAGCATAAAATGGTGGGCCAAATCTGTACAGTACAAAGCAACATGCACGAAGCATGCATTTGCACTCGCACAACACACTCTGAGCTAAAGGTGTAAAAAGGTCAAAAGACTTTGTCTCCCCACACTATTCCATCAGATATTTAGCTTACCTGACATTCTGCAGTCACTTAAATTATTTAATGATGACCTATTAAATTTTTGAAGGGAGCTCTGATGTTTGGTGATATTAAGCATCTGAAATTCACATACCAGCCATGAATGCTGTATGTTGAGTGGTGCTCATATCATGGCTGAACTGAAGGAGGGTCCCCAGTCTTGAGAGTTACACAGCTGTAGGTCACATGACCATGTCTGATTGTCTTATTCATGTACATGTGTTGGTTCCATTGTGCCTGTATCACATGTACAGCTGTTTTCCATTTTCCCCACACAACACTACTTGAACCTACAATTGTCTTGGGGCTGGGATGGGCATCCCAACAGGGAAATCTGCCCCAGTTATAGGCTATGAGTTTGATGAAATGTTGTCTGTGTCTATACTTACTGGTAGACTGTACATACAGTTCTACAAGTTACTCTTCTAGTCACCTGGTTGGTTGTATTGAATAAGATTTTCAGCCGTTACTCAAGTATGTAAATGGACATTGTGTATGTGATGGGCCATCAATGATGGGTGTGTGAATGGAGTGAAAGTGAATGGAGTAATTTAGGGACTGCGAAAGTAGGGTAATAATTGGGTTTTATTTTATCGTATATTTTGTACGACATGTCATAATCAACATACATTGCAAGACAAATAGTATGAATTACAATATGAAGTGGACAATATAAGAAAGGTTCACTCACGACCGTGCCCTCTGTTACTGGCAGAGCAGACAAGGTCAATTGCATTGACAAGGAGCGATGACCGACATTGAAACCTTATGTTAATTCTTCATGATTACGGCTTCAGTTACAGAAGCCGTGATCATGAGGCTAGTATAAAGTTTCATTATTGCGGTATTGGCATTTTGGGAAACATTCATTGTAATGAGGAATTTGACAAGCAAATAAACTTTTTCTCTGAACAATGTGTTGACTTCAAAGTCGAAGTGGCAGCTGTGGCACAATATTGCACTGTTGCCTGGGAAAGAGTTAATGATACTCTCTGACACACACACACACACACGCACACACACACACACTAACAATTTACACTCTGAATGAACATGATCTTCCTTCTAGCTACACTCCTGGTCTAATGGGTCATGAAAAAGGGGAAAAACAAAATCAATATGTACACTAGTTCTCTCTCTTCCTTTTGTCATTTTTCTCTGTGTAATATCAATCAGTCACAACTCCATGATGCATGCAAATGCTTGCTGCACTTGTAACCATACAAGTATATGTGACATGCTTAGTTACTGCAACTGTAATTTCTTCTCAAAAACCCATTATTCAGATGACTTCACTAATGCATCACTCCAGAGCAGGAATGAGTAATCCAAATCAGTGTTGTACATTATGTTAAAAATGCCAGTTCACTCCTCCAGGCCTTTTGCCAGTTCATAATCCATATGGGTTGTTACAACCATATATACATGCTAGGTAATAATGGACAAACAAGATGCGCATACACCCAGCCCACATGGGTTGAAACATTTTATATCACAATAGCATCTACGTGGTTACATGCATATCAGTATATTACACTACTTGCATGTATGTACGTGTACTATGGTCTTCAAAGCGATTTTAATAATCAACACAACAGATAGCTATGGTCGTGTAAGAATGCATGTATGCATGTCAAACAGCAATGGGCTATCCTTATGCTTCCACTAATACCAGCATGCAGCTTTATTGTGTGGGTGTGGCTGTGCGGTATCATAAGTCCTGAATGAAGAGTATGTCACCACAGACATGTGAGCCATCTAGTGGGGAGCAGGAGGTGGACTGTAAGGTAGGGGGACTCGATCATTGGGACTAACCACAAAAACGAAGCACACAATTTGTGCATACCACCAAAACGAATATGCATGACAGGTAGAACAAAACACATGAATCTATATACGCAAGGTAAAGGGTAAAGCCACCACCATGCATCTCTTAAACAGCAGCACAAAATTCTTTCTCATTTGATACATTTAATGATCACATGCAATTTATCTCGGTACTGATAAAACGTTTCAACAAATCCTCCTGATCACGTTTAAGACCAGATATTAGAGCACAACTAAATACAATGTATGCAAGAGGGAGAAGGCACAAATCTGGTATGGGGCAAGTTGCAGTGTAAACCCATCCAAAATTTACAATACTGTGTTCAGCAATGGAGACCAATACTACATGATACAGAAAAAACAATGCCAGAGAAGGATGAACATAGAAATGGATTCAACCGTGACTATTGCTGTGTGTACATGTAAAGGAGTGGACTATTCAAGAATGAGGCTTGCATCATCCAGTGTGCAATATTAGCACTTGCACTGTGATATCCATTATTCTAGGACTGTGACACACCATATATTACTACAAATACCGGCAATAAATAGAGGAAACCAATGCAGATTGCAAATTATACTTTTCAAACCTGCTACTAAAAATTCACCAAACATGTTCAATCTGATTCCATCTACAGGTACATCAACCATTAACACATAGCAAATTGATTATTGTGTGCATCTGCTGCTCAGTGTCATGAATAAGAATGACTTGGAGATCGATGAAATAGGTTTCAAGACATGGTTTAATACATGCTCCTATAGACAGCTCCTAGTTGATGTAATACATTACAATGCATACAGAATTCACGTGTAAAAATAAGTAATGAGGCTCTAATTGCTTTAAATGGATCAGTATCGACTGTTATCAACTACACGTGCATTCTGAGTTGTTTTACAAACAGGTTTACTAGATGCAGTCTCGAAATCCTGCAGAACACAAATATTTGTTAACCCAAAGAACGAAGCACACAATTGACACTTCTAAATGTATGCATGACAGGTAGAACAAAACACATGAATTAATCTATAGGTAAGGAAAAAGGTAAAACCACTACCATGCACCCCTCAAATGGCAGCCCAAAATTACTTATCAATACTTTCTCATTTGATACAATTAATGATCACATGCCATTTGTATATTACTGATGAAACATTTAAATGAATCCCGAACAGGTATAAGAAGACGGGATATTAGAGAACAACTTAACAGACATTCATCATGCAAGAAGGCAATCAATTACCGGTACATTCTGAGGGGTCATTTTTTCACTAATGGGTTTACTAGATCCAGTCTTGAAATCCTGTAGAGCACAAATATTTACTAACCTGAAGAACCGAAGCACACAATCCCCACAAATTTATGCATGACAAAACACACGAATCTAGGCAAGGAAAAGGGTAAAACCACCACCATGCACCCCTCAAACTGCAGCACTACATTACTTATCAATACTTTGCATTTTTAAATACAATCAATGATCATCTGCGATTTGTATACTGCCGATGAAATGTTGAAACGAATCCTACAGAATACATTTAAGACTGAATATTTGAGCACCAACTAAACACATATTCAACGTGCTAGAAGCTGAATCCCCATGTATGATATTCAGTGTTCATCATTGGTGATCAATACTAAATCATGCTGATGAGACAACACCAGACATGTACAAGATAAATATTCAACTGTGACTTTTGCTGTGTGCACATGCAAAGGAGCGGATGATTCATGAACAACTTGCAGCAGCATTAAGGTATTTGAACTGTCCCTAATACAACTGCATAGCTTTTCATTAAGATTTCATCCATGTCGCCACAGATTAATGACGGATAGATAATACACTATCATATCTTATAATTGTTCATCACTAGCTCCCCTAAATAGCAATACACCATTACTATATACATCAATTTGCATATGTGTTTTATGGCATTAATGAGAAAGCTAAAAAAATCATTATACGTACAAGATCAAACTATTGTAGCATGGAGACACCTAAACTGATCAAACTATTGTAACGTGATTGATAGACACCTAAACTGTTAACTAATGATCTTACCGGTTTGTAATGTTCTTCATGTCCTATATATGTGTTGTATCCATCTTATGTAATATGTGAACCTTGTCACACGCATTGGCGTAGTCGGCAAGATGGCATGCCGACCGTTAAGTAATGCCTGAAATTTTCAACGGCGAAATGCCTCAGTGGATCTACCATTTCGAAAATATCGCAGAGGTGAACAAATGGGACGAAGCAGCCCGGTTGTGCTGGCTGAAAGTACGACTTACAGGCCGCGCTCAAACAGCGTTACAGCATCTCCCAAGCGACGCGGACTAAGCTTACAAATTTGCGAAATTTCGAAAAAAGCACTCGAAAAGGTTCTAGCCATCGTGTCGTAAAGAGCGCTACCAAGCGCATGCAGTTTCAAGTAAGGCGGGGAAAAAAAGGATGAAGGCTGGGCTGACCTTGCGGACGCGCTCAGAAATCTGGTTAATAAAGTCTATCTGGAGTTAGAAGTCAAGATACAGCCAAGGAGCAGCTTGCGCTGAACCACTTTCTTTCCCAGATCGAAAACCCACATGTCCCGTTTAGTGTGAGGCAGAAGCGTCCCAAAACAGTTGACGAGCGGAGGCAGTCAGTGCAGCGCTCGAGATAGAGTTGTATCTGGATCTGAAAACTGTCTGCAAAGTTGACGCGAGCGACGCATTCGAAAAGCCGAAACTGATCGGAGTTAATGCGATGACATCCTTGCCAGAAGCAGGTGATGGACAGGCTAGAGAAACTGGAGACCAGGATAGACCGACCTGCATCACGGGCGTTTGACCGCAACCGTACTCCCCTAACGTGTTGGAGCGAAGCCATATTGCCCGATCGTGCCGTGCTCCTCCTCAGCGTCAGGGAAACGGGAAACTCTCGACGGATTGAGCCGATCTGTCGCCATGATAACCACGCTCTACTTACATGTAGTCTAGTCAATGACATTGTAATTTCGACGTTACCACACATGAAACATTTGTTGTGTATGGGCGCGTACACGAAGTGGATATGATAGCTGAGATAATCTATATCTGAACCTGCGTCAGCAGGTTCAATATAGGATTGATTGAGGAATGATGAATGTCATTAAATTTTTTAAATCGCGTCGGGAGGGACAACGGAGAAACGGATCACTTATCTCGTTGCAGCAATCGAACGACAACACCAAGATCTACGTTTTCATGCTAGTTTTATGTCATTAAACTATGCGCTTCCAGACAAACAAAGAACCTGCTTCTCGTGCCCATTCCCCAAAAAATTGTTCGTCGTCGTCGTCGTCGTCTTCTTCTTCCTTAGGAAGGTATAACTCGAGCTACGAACGGTTTTAAAGAACGACAATAGTACCAATCTCTTCAGAATTTACCGGCACGGTGCCCCTTAAGGTCATATAGATGCATATCACATCTACCAAAAGTAGCAAGCATAATATAGGAATTAATTTTAAATAATGATGTATTTAATAATGTTATACAGTATAAATGCTCCAACCTGCACTAAATTTATTTGGTGTTCCTATCGCAGTTTAGTCATTACTTACTTTTGTTAGTGAAGTTGTTTTTTTTTTAAATGCCTTCGCGTAATCGAAAGAAGAGATGTAAGCAACGAGCGGAATACCTCCAAAAACGAGAAGATATTTTATCACAAGAGAACAAGGCTAAAGCCCGAGAGCGCTACAAGGCTGACCCTGAAAAGAAGAAGGCCTCTGTACGCGACACCTACAAGGCCGACCCTGAAAAGAAGAAGGCCTCTGTACGCGACACCTACAACGCAAATGCTGTATCGGTTGTCCTTCAGAATAATCCCCCACCCAATCCAAGTTAATCCAAATCGATCAACAAGTTATTAACACCTATCAAAACACTTTTAACACATCAGTCATTCTAAGATGGGTGCTTTAAATCTTTCCTGATAACCTTTGCTAGGTAGAAAAGTTGCCACCTTAGCATGTGCCGCGTGCTCGATTTCAGTTTTGCGCATATGCAATCGTGCAAGGATGGCTCACCCAAGAGTTGTACCCTATCTATTTCCGCTTATTCATCCAGTCACCTATTTCGACCTAAGTCGCGAGCTCATGGATCATGCGTCGACGATATGCGATGGTGTCAGACAATGAAGCTTGTATCAGCAAGTAAACTCTATAGCTGTAGAAGAGGGATGCGCCTGGAGAAAAGACACAATGGGTTGGAGATGTCCATGCAAAGGATGCAGAAAAGAAGTGACGCTAAGAAAAGGAACATTTTTTGAAGGTAAGATGTTGATCAAATGAAGTGTTTAAAAAACATTGTGAGATTATATTCAGGCAGTAAATTGGAAATTCAAGTAATTCTACGGTTATTACCCCTCTGGTCTACCAAGACGCCAGTAGGTAAAGAACAAGATGAGCTACAGATTAGTACACAATATCAAGATGAGCTACAGGTTAGTACACAATATCCAAAAATTATGTTCAACCGTCCCCGAATATAACAAATTGGATCTGCTACGGCAATCGATTGGTACAACTTTGTACGGGAAATCTGTATCCAATACTTCATCGTTCACCCAGCAGTTATTGGTGGTATGTATCGATGTCGAAATAGATGAGAGCAAATTTGGAAAGGGAAAATATAACAGAGGTAGAGCAGTGGATGGTCTTGGGTGTTTGGGAGCATGGAGAGAGGCAGTGGAGACAGTTTTTTGGTAGAAGTTGCTCATCGGGATGCAGCTACATTGCTCCCAATTATTGCAAATCACGTAAAGCCAGGGAGTATTGTATACTCCGATGAATGGAGTGCCTATAATCAACTTTCAGCAACAACGAGACACATACACCATATAGTGAACCACTTGCTGTATTTTGTTCATCCCGCCACTGGTGCACACACGCAAGGTGTAGAAGGCATGTGGAGTGCATGTAATCGGATGATGCGAGAAGAAAAGACAATGCATTCGAAGCTCTTTGACACCTATCTTCCAGAATTCATGTGGCGCTGAAAATTTGGTGGGCTGGTTGCTTTGGCCATATCTTTAAGCATATTTGATGAGTTCTTTGATAGGTATTCATAACTTGGATTGGGTGGGTAAGCTGATATACATAGGGTACAACTCTTGGGTGAGCCATCCTTGCAGGATTGCATATGCGCAAAACTGAAATCGAGCAAGCGGCACGTACTAGGGTGGCAACGTTTCTACTTAGCAAAGTTTAAAGCACCCATCTAAAAATGACTGATGTGTTAAAAGTGTTTTGATAGGTGTTAATAACTTGTTGATCGATTTGGATTGGGTGGGGGATTATTCTGAAGGACAACCCGAATTAACAGGTAAGTTGGGCTACCACATACGCTTAGCAGAACTGCACGATGAGAAGTATATCCTCATCTTATAAGAATGATCATAATCATGTTTTCTTCAAGTTCCAAGGAACGTTTTGATATATACAACACCACTTTGTTACTGGGATGTTCCATTGTCTCTTGATATCACTGATCCAGACTGCACAACTTATTTATTTTATTTCAGTTATTATATTAATTAATGTGGCGCTCTAAAAAAATGTTCATTAGCGAAGCAAATACAGCTCACCACTGCACTGCAAGTAATTGTACATTCATGTTGCCAAGACATACTGTAAGTGGTACATCCTGCTCTGGTAGCCCATACCTGACTATCTATAGCTATTGACAAACCTTTATGGTTTTAGTATAATTTCTATTTTTACATATTCACTTTTATAATATGCTCCAAGCGCTACAATGGAAATGTACAAGAACTTATAATACAGGAATAAGTACATGATTGGTGTGTTAGGAAAAAGGGGTATGTGTGTGGGACAAGTTGTGAACGGATGGTGGGAAAAGAAGATATGAAAACCTTAAAAACAGTTACTAAACATGATCTCAAGGTCTTTTTATCATCAAATGTGCATTATTGCTGACTGCACAGAACAGAGTTGGTAGGTGTGGCACTGTTGATATGAATCTTGTGTATAATTTTCACAAACACTTTCCATTCTTGGTTTCTTTTATTTTTCCTCAGGTTAGGTGTTTTTAAAAATGTGTAGTTTTCTCAGCTAATACATGTATACCTGTCTGTTCTCAGAAATAGTTTTTTGCTTATGGTTAATGCAGACAATCACACAAAATTTTATTTCTTCCCTTTTTTTGTGCACTTAATCCTTTTTCTATTTTAATTTTTACCACTGCCCTCTGCATTTCCCCCTTGCTCGCTTTATAAATGGGGTGTGCGTCAGTCTGGTGTGCATTTTTTTTTCTTTTACAAGCATTGACTTCATTTCTCATGTAGGTTCAAGACAGGTTAGCTAGAAAGATTAATCCAACCAAGTTTGCCTAATGTAGGGGTTGTCAGAATGTTTTATAATGTAATTTTATATAATTGTGTCAAGATAGTGATATTACAAGTATATTCTCTTTGAGAAATAGAGTAGATGTAGGATTGGTCTGGGTGGTGTAAAACAAAACTCTGGATTTGGTAAGACCACATGCATCAAAAACTGTCCTACAATTTAGCGGAACGGTCTTCATTGCATGCGCTTTATCGAAAACCACGCCCAGAGAGCCAAATCCTACAGTAGTGGGTCCAGATATTCAGATATGCAATGGCCGTTACCCTCAGATTCAGATCGTGTACCCTGGATCCGTCTGCTAAATCAGATCAGATTCAGATACACGCCTTAATTAACAAAACAGATCAGATCCGATTATAATGCCGAATCTGATCTGATCTGTTAAAGCCTTACCCAGCTCTATTGACAGCAACAAACTTAAAGTGAATTGGATCACCATAATCCATGATGATCCTATTTTGTCCTCCATTTGTACCATTTAGTGATGGGTCAGTGAAATCAACTGATGAGGTACATGTTCTTGGGAAGGTGCAGTCTGGATCACTGGGGATGTTCCTACATCCATATATGGTGATATTGGTACACAGGGTGTAGTAGAATATATCAGGAGAATCAGTGACATTAAGAGAGAATGGAGCACCCCAGGAGAGTAAGAAAGTGGTGTTGTAGGTGCTGGATATGTTTACAGAGAAGTTGCATGGATTATCAAGAGAACCTGAAAGTAAAAGTAGGAAATATACCTTTGTGGATTTCATGAACATTTCCCCCCCTACCCCATCAATGCCATATGTAGCTTTCTTGGGTGATTGTGAATTTCAACCAATGCATGTACTGCACATGTGTAAAGTGAGTGGTGGAAATGTTGTAGTGGACTAAGAAAGCATACAAACTTATCTGATAATACCCATCACCAATCGTACCATTTAGAGAGCATTGTGCACTGTTTCATTGATGAGAATTGATCACTCCACATCCATCAATTGCAGCCATTGCTATGTGTGGATTAATTACTGATAATAACATACAACTACATAGGCATTACACCTGATGAATGGTATCTAATTAAACCTGAACTGTTGTTACATGTATTCTGAACTGTAAAATCAATAATTTAGTAGTTCCCTTGTGGTGAGATGATTACAGACCAGTTGCACCTGAAACAAAATGGATGAATAGCTATGAGACATAGTTTATCATAAACAATATTACATGTGAGCAGACTAATGGAGAAGATAAAACTTATGAGTGACTCTGGTATCAGTTGATACATGTAATTAACCAGATGTAGTGACATCATCTAGTGCCCATTGAAAGACTCTTCATGTGTTTTGGTAGCAAAAATAAAATTAATTCGTATGTTGACTTATAATTGTTGTGTATGAATAATGTATATTACATCACGTGACCCATTTAATGGAACCGTTTATTTCAAATATCTGAGGTTGTGTGTAACATGGAGAGCATTAGAACTTTTGTATCATGTGAGCAGACTAATGGAGAACATAAAACTTATGAGTGACTCTGGTATCAGTTGATACATGTAATTAACCAGATGTAGTGACATCATCTAGTGCCCATTGAAAGACTCTTCATGTGCTTTGGTAGCAAAAATAAAATTAATTAGTATGTTGACTTATAATTGTTGTGTATGAAAAATGTATATTACATCACGTGACCCATTTAACGGAACCGTTTATTTCAAATATGCTAATTATCTGAGGTTGTGTGTAACATGGAGAGCATTAGAACTTTTGTATCAGGACTATCATGTAATTGACAAAAATACATATTGTAACACCATCAATTGCGAATTGAGAGAGTCTGCATGTTCTTTGGAAGCAAATTCAAATGCACATATAAAATACATGTAAGCACAATGTTACATAATATGCAAAATAAAATGCTCAATTACTCGCAATGATGTCACGGATGCGGCACAGTTCGTATAATAGTCTCGACGCATTTGCTCTCATTAGGGTCAAACTGAGGCGACCATAGAATGCTTGTTGCACACTATTTTCGTGCTGCCAAATGCCAATATCTTCCTAGCGCGCTTGAAGGTTTCACGAGCCAAATGATCTAACAGCTAATTGCGTTTGTAAAGTTTTTAAAAAGTACATCAATGATATATTACCGTACATGTGATGAATTGGCCCATCAGTTATGTGTTCCAGCTGCGACGAAAATAACTATTAGTAGGTAAGTTGCTTGACATAGTAGCAGCACGTTCCATACACTTTAATGGCCGATCAGATCTCGTGACATCCTAAATATGTACACATGTCTCCTAATTAATGCGCGGGGTATCACGAGTAGTACCTATAAATTGTATTGCTATCACATTGCAAGAGTGTGCAAGGATAGTGTGTATCTGTTGAAAGATGTGCATGCAATTCGTTATGCAGTCTAAGGGGAAATAAGTGTTTTGTATAAATGCGTGACTATACCATACTCATAGATATTAGACTGGAAATATCTATGCCATACTCTTATAGAACACTCATGTTTCCATGGAGACATATTTATGCATCCACACTGGCTGATGTAGGAGGGAAAATAGATGCAAGAATGCTAAAATATTTTTAACCATCTGTGCAGTTGTTCAAATAGTAACTTTTTAACACTACATTGAGAGAGGGAGATGAAGAGCATCTTGATTTTTTTTAATGATCCGTTGCTGCTCAGCCAAGTTTGGTAGCTGGAAGGTCATGCTAATGTGCACATCTGTTTATTAATAATTACTTGATGAGACTATGTGCGCATGTGAATGTCTTGCACACTATCTTTATTAGTGCCATAATGATGTATTCACTGTCATTATTAGTGCCATAATGATGTATTCACTGTCATTATTAGTGCTATAATGATGTATTCATCATCAACAGGGCAGTAGAGGTACACACTAACTCACAAGCAGAGAGGGAACTTTTATAAGAGTCCTTCACTGTTGGGGCCAGGTTAATTATTAAACCAAGAGGAATTTGGGGCAAGTGTTATTTCAAAAATGACAAAGTATGGAAGTTACATTTACTTTGTATGTTTGTGTATGTAACAGTATTTAATGTATCAATAAATATGTGATCAAAATGGGGGTTTATTGGAATGTGTATAGCACCCAGCTCTATTGAAGTATATATGCATGATGTCAATGGATGGAAGTTTCTATTCCTTCATTTCTAGGTATTAATGTATACACTGATTGATATGTGTTTGGTATTGGAATTGTGTTCTCTGTCTAACATATGAAGAGACATCTCCAATCTCATGCAAATATAATTTTATCTCCATTGGAATCCATTTACACATGTGAGAGTAAAGATTAGCACAAATTTGCCTCCCACCTTATGACCTCATCAAATATATTCAAGTTCTTAAGAAAGCAAAAACTTTACGTTTACACAATCACATTGGAATACATAAACATACACACGTGCATGTCACATCTGTACTCCTTCATACATTCAGTACACAATGTACAGACACAAGACTGCCAACACATGAGCAGGGACCAACTATTTAGAGGAAAGGGGCCCACACTTCCTCCTGGAAAACCGCAGCCCACCCTTCACCAAGTTCCCACACCATTATCCTTATCAGTCTGCATGATCTATATGCTTACCCATGCACTGCAATATGAACATAGCTGAAGTTGAATTTACTATTTTTCAATGCTGTGTGTATATGTTTGTGTGTGTGTGTCTGTGTGTGTGTCTCTGTGATGTGGCTTCCATCCATGCTTCATATGTCCTTTTCAAGAGATGGTATTTTAGTTATTTCAATTTGAATAAATGGGCCATTATATTAACTTGAGTGGTGTTTGGCTTACTTCGTTTACTTGAACACGACCTTTAATTGTTACTGGCACGTGGACGGATGATGATATGATAACCTTGAGCCACAAAGCCCATTATTGCTGACCTCAAACAGTGGAAAACTTAGTTTTTTCAGAACAGAGTTGCTAGGTGTGCCTTTGTTGATGTGGACTTATGCCTAGTGATCATAAGTCAGCACAAACAATTTCCTTTGTAGGTTTCACTTTTGTATTTTCAATTTTCAGTGTTTATCAAGACAATGTAAAACAACACCTTTCCAAATATTGTTTTGGTTTACATAGCAGAGGTTGATCCTACTATCCCTTGATTGGTCCCTTGATGAAACGAAACTTTAAACTGAGTGTAACTTCAGCAACAGCATAAACCTTGGTTTAGTAAAGGGATTTAAAAATTTATATCAACACATGAGATGGTTTCCATGAAAAGGGACGTAGCGCATATACGCACAATAGATATGTAATGTTTGTGTTGAAATGTATGGCTAATAAAAAAATTCAGAGCCTTAAACTTTTCTGTTGTTTGAATACGATGCATTAAACAGACACTATGTTCCCCCCATGTGATTGGTTGTACCACACACGATTGACACATGGTGGTGAGGGCAAAGTGAGAGGAAAGCCAGTCTAAGTTGCCAATTCACGTGTTGCCTGAAAACTTTACATATTGCTGTGTACAAGGAGGGAGTATTTAATGACACACACTCTCTCTCTCTCTCTCATACATAAGTAATTTACACTCCGAATGAATAGAACCTTCACTCCTGGTCTCATGAATCTAGGAAAAGGGGGAAACAAAATCAAAATGCACACTAGTCATCTCTCTGTGTAGTGTTAATAAGTTTCTATTTGAACAATAGATACATAAATATTTTAACACTCTTGCATCCTTTTTGCGACCCTCCCACATCAGCCAGTGTGCACACATGCATAGGCATGTCTCCATAGAAACATGACTGTTATTTACGAGTTTGGTACAGACACACACACATGTATACAAAACACTTCATTCTCATTAAACACACATCAATCCTTGCCAATAGACCTTGAACTAAACACTATTGAACACAAACAAAAATAAATAATACACAAATTTCATCATTTTCCTGCCCTTGGGAAATTTACCCATGACACTATATGAGGTAATTAACACATGCATTTTTGACCCCTAGCTAATTCTAATTAACCATTAAACTTTGGACAGTGCTTTTGCTGTCGAACAGAATGTGTATAATGCCACATGCATGTACAATGGCATGCATTCATAACCAAGCATGATATTTGTTGTCTTGCCATTAAAGGCTTTCCATGAAAACATGAATCCATGCAGAGGTAATGATTTTTATTGCAAAATTGGCATGATATATAGGTCATTAACAAGATACACTTTAGTTTACACAAGTCATTCTACACAACATTGCAGTTCATGTCTTGAGCAGCATAAACTACATAGGCAACTAAAGAGAGTTGCTATTAATGCTATGTGTGCTATAGGCACAAAAGGTGCCCTTTGCAGTTAACATACTTATTAAACTGTCCATTTTTTACTATCATTATGATGAATAAGTACTGATAAATTATAAAGAACTAAATAAGGTTAATAAACATTTTCAATGTGACATCTACATACATATCTCCTCCTATTCTCAATCATTCCAAGCACACAACTCTGCTACATGTACATCTGGAGTGATGTGTTGGTAGCCATGGATGTACGCTGAGTGTACTTGGAGTGATGTGTTGGTAGCCATGGATGTACACTGAGTGTACTTGGAGTGTTGTGTTGGTAGCCATGGATGTACACTGAGTGTACTTGGAGTGTTGTGTTGGTAGCCATGATACATGTACATGTGGATGAGGATGCTTGTATAACACGAGGATACTTGTACAAAACAAGCATGCTATTTCATGTTTATGAAAAGGTGTTTGTGTGCTATGTGTGTATGATTGTTCTAATAATGGCTTCAAACCTCCCAATCCCCAACTCCCAGGTGCTCTTCATTCTGCCAGCTTCGTCATATAGGGCTTCCTCATTGCTTACATCTACTTTATGTGTTTAGTTGCTATGATAACATGGTACCATACATATTTGTACAGGTTCTTGGCTTCTTACAGGAAATTTGTATGCTGAGTTTATTGCAGCATACAAAATGTGGGAGGTCAATAAATTGATGTCATCATGTCATGTCATGATGTCATCACAATATCATTTTATCTCTGCCAAAGAATAAATCTGGCTGTAAAGTCTGTAGTAATTGCCACTCGTTACTAAATAGATGTGATGCACTGTAGTAAAATCAACAGTGAAACTAACCACCACTAGTGCAAAGCTCCTCCCTCCAACTGCCAAACAGAAGCTGCTCCAAAAATCATGGACATTACACTTTTATATACATTTAATACATGTCTAACCATTCCATGGATGTACTAGTGTGATCAGATAAACCTCAAAGATCAGTTTCTCACAGTGCGTTCAAACATGGTACATTGTATACACTGTTATACATGCTTGTTGTGAACACAATCTATCCTTCACTTTAATTAGACAATTAATATGCATCATTCAGAAGTCTCTCTGCAATTCATTGGAACATGTGGAGTGCATGGGAGGTGTCATGTATTAATATTAATAAAAAATACTGTAGGTCATGGTAAATCAGTGCATGCAAACATCTGTGCATACGATAAGCTTTGGGGCATCACACTAACACTTCAGCCTCCTAGTACATCACATCGTAGATTGCAGCATACAATTTTCACAGAGTTGACCTAGTTGAGTGATACTATACATACAGTTCAGGAACATACATTCACATCACTAGCAGGCATTAATCCTGTTTTTGTCGATTTGATTATACACATTACAACATAAAACTATATGTGCAAATTATTCAATGCAAACTGAAAGTGCCTAAGTCTGAGAGAAGGACAAAAATTCATATAGGTTAAATTTCAAATTGTGATGTTAATTATATGGTTAAATTACCGCATGTTTAAACTTTCTTTACTTATCAGGTCCTTTTGATGCACCAAGCAATTTCTCTGTTAACACCTTAAACACCACTTTTAACTCTCCTGGGCTTATTTGATGTCACTGACTCTCCTGATATATTCTATTACACCCTGTGTACCAATATCACCATATAGTGATGTAGGATCAGGAGTGGAACCCAGGCCATATGTTCATATTTGTTTCAAAAAGGTGTCAGGTTTGCATAGTTCTGTTTACTGTTACATTGCTACCTACCTTTGTACTTTTTGTCACCAGCATTATGTACATTGCAATGTGATAAGTGTGTCTACTAAATGGGCATGATATTTACTCTGGTTTTGAGATTGTACTATTAGATTGTGCATACTTTGCTGCTGAGTCATGTTGTATCATACTAAGCGACCTGCATATGTGTAGAACCATACATATTTGTACAGGTTCTTGGATTCTTACAGGAAATTTGTATGCTGAGTTTATTGCACTCATTAAACATGTGGAGGGCAACAAATTGATGTCATTACAACAGCAACTGAGTATCAATGACTACCACAGCATCTTTAGCAACGCACAGTACTTGCAATGATAATGATGCTATTACATTTTGATTCTACACTTATTATTGAAAATATGCCAACAGGCCAAGGAATTAATGTAACCACTATAACAACCAAAGCATCCATGACTCCCATGACATCTTCCACACCACAGAGTATGACTCCTTTCTCTTCTTATATAAAAATACATCATGCCATTGGTAGGTCCTACACACACACACACACACACACACACACGCACGCATGCACACACAAACGCACGCACACACACACACACACACTTGCACAAAATACGCCACACCTATTTCTTTAAATGTCAATCATCTAAATGGTTTGTGTACACAATCACTCTAGTACACAACACTCAGTAATTTATTTATCTATACAGATCATATCAACAACTGCACTTAATTAAATACTACACATTGTTGAACACGAATACAATTAGAGACCATGACGCTTATAAAATGACACAATAAACCAATAACCTGTGTAACTAGCCCGCCCGAGTAACTGTGTGCATAATTAGGCGTGGCCCGACAAACGCGATGGTCGGGCCACGCCTAACAACACTGTGCACAAAATAGGCCTATGTCACGCGATCTGGGTCATTAGAGAGGAAGTGCTCGTAAGTGTGTCACTGTGGAACGTTTGCTGCTATCTTAAACGACTCACATTTGTCCGAACGTAACTGGAGGTCAGATGCCAAAGCATGGGGTGACATAAACACGATTTTTGCCGTAGATGCGAAACTGAAACAATCATTATTACTATAATGGCGTCTGGGAAATGATTGTTGTAGAAACGGTGTCGTAATTTGAAGGATAAAAACACTTGCAAGCATAGACTACGGTAGCTGGGAAAATGTTTGGCGTTAGCCCAAGACTACCCCACCCATTGTTGCTCTGGAGAATGCGCAAAATTGCTATCACGGAAGTAAATTGCCTCTATCTTATCATTTCGATTAACTAATAACTGAGACTATAATTATGTCGTTTTGTGCAGTCAGAGTAAGTATGCGAATGTAATAATTATTATTAGCTTAGACCGGGAAGTCGCACTAATCAGTCTAGGGTAATGTGTATTTATTGGTGATACTGAAGCTTGACATCTGCTTTTTCATGATGAAAATGTAATCCTATTCTCAATGGAGGTGTTCTGTTTTCATACCTGCTGTCATTTTGCTGTTGTCAACACAATACATAAATATGTCCTAAACTTCTCATGTTTCGTGTAGAAACATTTTACTTTATTATAAAAGTAGATTGAGGCAGCATTCAGTTGTTCTTGTTTGGACGTGCATTGTTAGATAGCTTTGTGTTATTTGTTTCCTGTTTTTGTTTGGAATTCATGTCAACTAAGATGAAGTCGGGAAGCATTTCCTATTAAGCATCTTTACATGAATATGGAATGATGGGTAGGAACTCAAATACTGAATTACATATTTGTATTCGCAGAACAGCGTTTGATGTAAGTTATTTGCATTATTGGCAGTGCATATGACTCCACCCCCTCAAGATGAAGTTCAAGAAATGAGTCAGCGGTTTGGCATCCAAGCCAATGTGACCCACTCTTAATTAAAAAGAATCATAAATAAGTGATGATAGTGGGCATGTTGGTGTATTGAATATACAGCTTTGTACTTTACATGTAAGTCTAATCAGATTTGGTATTTATATAATTATGTGACGCAAATTCATGCACTGTTACACTGGTATCAGAATAAATAGTTAGGTAATTGTCCTGATTAATCAGAGCCTTAAATAAGTCTTGAATATCAGAGAATGGACAATGAGCAACATGCTTAACAGACTCAAAGCTTTCCAAGCATATCGTCGGTAGAGCCCATGCTTGGAAGGTATTGAAACTAAGCATTGGCATCTTGTATCTTGCATAAAAAAAAGCACTCATCTCTATAGTGGAGATGGACCATCAAAACTAAAATTTGGAGTACATCTGGGGGGGGGGGGGGGGGGGGGGGGGGGGGGGGGAGGAAATAAGGGCAAGGAGCAGTCATTTTGCCAAAATTATGCTTTACTATCTGTTGACCATTGCTATGTTTTACGTTTTCCGAAGTCGCAAATAGTTGTGTGTGTCCGCATAAACATAAGCGTAATGGTACAGAGAATGTATATGATATTGCACGAAATAATGCATCACTTTGATATTGAACAGATTATTTGTTGAGCATTTATATGGAAGAGAACAGTCCAATACAGATGGTCAATACTGGTAAAAGAACTGCTCCTGATATCAGGATATGGATCAATGCTGCTGTATATGGAATAGTACTTTTAGAGCACTACAAGATGTGATATAATTCAACACTTTATATGAGCCAATAATGATATGAAATTAATGTGCCCATCTCTTTTGTACTGTGTATAAATCTTAAACGTAGCACTAATGGTTTTAGAGTTTCACTATATGCTAATGACTCAAACATACTTTATTATAAAAGTAGATTCAGTTGTTCTTGTTTGGACGTGCATTGTTAGATAGCTTTGTGTTATTTGTTTCTTGTTTTTGTTTGGAATTCGTGTCAACTAAGATGAAGTCGGGAAGCATTTCCTATTAAGAATCTTTACATGAATTTGGATGATGGGTAGGAACTCAATGCTGAATTACATATCTATATTCGCAGAACAGCGTTTGATGTAATTTATTTGCATTATTGGCAGTGCATATGACTCCACCCCCTCAAGATGAAGTTCAAGAAATGAGTTAGCGGTTTGGCATCCGTGCCAATGTGACCCACTCTTAATTAAAAAGAATCATAAATAAGTGATGATAGTGGGCATGTTGTAGCATAAGTGGTTTTAGAGTTTCAGTATATGCTAATGACTCAAACATGCACTGTACTAAAATGATTATGATAGTTATGGTATCGTCACTATGATCTGCATGCATCACCTTCTGTATTGCAGCAACCTCCATAATATATTTGACCCACTTAGGAAGCAGGCTATACTGTATGGATTTCCATGTTACATACTGTAGTACTAGTCCAGCCACTTTCTGTGCTGTCCCTCAAGATGGCTGGTGATATGGTACTGTGGGGTGGAGGGGAAGTGTGACTGGTGACAAAACACCCATCTAACAATGTCAGCTATTGTAATTTTTGACTTAGAATGTGGCACGATTTTAAGTTCAGTCGCCCATACGAACTGAACATTTCCTTTCAACTTGTATGTGTCTAAGATGGTTTGCTGGTGTGTGTGTGATTATATATTTTACATACAGTGATGCTTTGTGTTTTTAGCATAACAATGTAACCATAATAGAAATATGCTGCATTACAATTAGATAAACAATCACAAGAATGTGCAATTTTCCCAGATTCGAGTAAATATAAAAGCTTTGCACCTGTTGACAAAAGAAATGACTATGTAACTATTGGAGGATGGAAAAAATCATACAAAGGGAATTGCAAGGAAATGCCACAGACCGAAAAAGAAACGAAAGTATAGTTTTCAAAGGATTTCTACTAGTTGGATCTGTTATTGACAGCATTACAGCCAAGAAGAGCTGTGGAAAAGTTAGTCATATTTATGGTGTATGTGTTACAAGAGTATAATTTGTTTTCCACAATACATGTATGCCTCTATCGCTAGGCTAGTTTCTTCTAATTGTATGCATTTCTGCTGCTTGTATGGTGTACATGTAATTGTTATCAAATAACTGTAATTGGTATACAATTCTACCAATCATTGATGCAGTTGCACCTATCTTTTGTAAGCTGCCCTCTCCTACTGGAATACTTTTACAACCACTGCACTGTGCATGCGTGCATGAAGATGTATTTAAATCATCACATATCATGCACATTTCCCAAGTGTGTACTTAAATATTCTTGCAGTTCTATATTGCAAAGGAAAGACAAACCCACTGCAAACTGATCCCTATCGTCCTGGTGCTTCTGAATGTGGCAAATGCAAGTATGTATTTAAATACAGCTGTGCCAGTATTGAGAATGTACATACAAGCCTGTGTGATTTATAACACAGAATAAGGGATGTGTACTTGTTGTTTTTATGCCTGTTATCATTATCCCATGTTCATGTACAATGTTTAGGTGCTACTCCATCTATAGACCTTGTGCCACCAAATAACTACACAGTCTTTCATAATGACAATCCAGCTATTTTCTACTGCTATGGTAATGGCTTTGGAATTGGAGCAGTGGTTTCATGGTCACTAAATGGAACTGGTTATGGCACTGAACATGCACAAATGGGAATAACATATGTCATTGACCCACCCACTGGAGATACAGTCTCATCTCATCTCATTATTCCATCTAATTCTGCCATCAATAACAACACACAAGCAGAGCAGCAGATGTCACCTTTTCCAACGTACTGACAAGTCTACCAGCTAATCTGACCATCCAGGGTGAGTACTCAAAAGTACCAGTGCATAGGAAACATTTAAGCCTTAACCAGGTATAATAATGTTTTTAGACATAGATCATAGATCCTAGGGATTTGGAAAACAAGTGAGCAAAACCACTTCTAAATTGAGAAAGTGATGTTTTGGACTATTACAGTAGGTGTGACTAATAAGCTAGAACAGTTAGCCTTGATGCAAGAGTTCTGGCTTTGAGTATGTATTATACAAAGTGGGCTGATTGAGTGCCACTGTGTGATGCCCAAGAGATAGTTGGCATAATCGTTCTCATACATATTTCACATACTGGGCTGCATTATGGGAAAAGAAACCCATGCTGGATCTCTGTCATGAATAAAATGTTTTGAAGTTGTGTACATGCACATTGATAATAATACACGTACATGCATGGTACCCCTGAACCATGTTTAGTTTGTTATATCCATTTCTAAGGAGACTATATTGCCACCTGTCAGTTGTCTTGATGCGACAGAATGCACGGGCGCTGCTGGCTCACGCTGCAGTGGCTCGCTGAATATTGTGTTAACTTTATGTATTGCATATATATTGTGAAAAGAGAGTTGATTATTATAATTAATGTTATAATTTTAATTATTTTTCTTAATTTTTGCCTTAGACTCAATTGTAACATTGGCCAGGGAATAAGAACACAATCACCATGCACACCTAATCAGCATCACTATTTACCCATCCAATAGTTTGTAATTAGGTTGACTCCTTCACTCTTTGTTTGACATTGAATATAAGGTACATGTAACTGCTGCATTCTCACGTGCTAAAGTAATAGTTGAGAGCTAAAAATGATATCTACTATACTTCCCTTAGTTGCAAAATTGAACTCTTGATCAATTTAACACTAAATAACATGCGAAACCAACCAATTTGTGCAAGTAAGCCTGCCTACGGCGTGGCCACTAGTTAAAGTAAACAATTAATAACCAATAGCCCTATTCTGCAGTTAGCTCTTGATCTTTCTCATGGAAGAAAATGACCTCTCACTCACAGCATTAGTGGCTGGAATTAAAAAAATAAGGTGAGCCAAGAGTAGCACTTGGCTAAAAAAGGCACATTGAGCACTAGATAGACTTTGTAAGTAGGTTAGAATATCCTGCAAAGTAAATGGTTTATTGTCAGATTGAGTAGCGATACTTGTTGCAAAGATTTGCAATAGAGCACACCGGTTGTACAAACTCCTTATGAAAATAAATTACTTACCTCAATTCTTTTGAATAGTCTGTTTGATTAGCAGCATTCAATACAATTGCTTCATGAATTCAATATATGCATGCCAGGTTGATCAAAGCGATATTGGATGCTGTTAATTAGATTAATGGCTTCAAAGTATTTAACCCAATAGTGCTCATTAACATTAGGTTGTGATGGGACTGCCCATTGCCATCATCAAATTGTTTGGAATATTTCTCTTTCTTGGAATTAAGGATCCTCTACTCTAGTATGTTCACTCATTTTGTTTACAAACTCTAACAATAGATCTTCACTTCTCATACCTTTTAATGTTAAAATAGTTAATTCTGCAAGATGTTGACCCTCAGTAGCAGGTAAAGACTGTTTTTGCAATGTTTTTTTGCTCAAATTATCGGTAAAGCACAATATTGTTTCTGATAGTTGAAGCCCAAAAAAAAAACAAATTTTTCATCTGAGTTTGTACACCAATAATTTTCCTTTTCATGTCAGTATCTAAACGTGTTCATTTACTGTTCGCACGTTTTCTACAAAATGGCAAAAATGCTTTCTACGGACTCTCAGTGAACAGTCCACCCTGCGAGTGATCCTAGTTTTGGTCGACCTACATTTTTTGCAGTGTGTACAGTTATATTTGTTGAAGATTATGAATATCATATTTGTTAAATACAATAATAACTATGCATCCACACCTTCTGGCTCCTCAACACAGCTATCGTTTTCTATTTCAAAGTGTATCTAATAATTAATGCTCTTCATTACCTTAGGTCTTCTTCAAGCTCCAAGCTACTTCTCTGTATATATATCCAACACCTTCAACCCCTTATTCTTACTCTCCTGGGGTGCACCATTCTCTCTTGATGTCACTGACTCTCCTGATATATTCATTTACGTCCTGTGTACCAATATCACCATATATGGATGTAGGACCATCCCCAGTGATCCAGACTGCACCTTCCCAAGGACATGTACCTCATCAGTTAATTTCACTCACCTTTCACTAAATGGTACAAATGGAGGACAAAACAAGACCATCATGGATTATGGTAATCCTATTCACTTCACATTCTGTGCTGTCAATGGAGCTGGGAATGGATCCAAGGCCAAATTTACCTATTTGCTCAAAAAGGAGTCAGGTTTGTGTATTGTACGTTAACCTTCTGTTTGCTACTTTGCAGTAGCAGTTCATTGTGTCTCCTGAATTTTCTGTATTGTATTTTCATAAGTTTGTCTATTATGGGCATGAGGTTTGCATGTTATCTATTTGCCCCAAATGGAATCAGGTTTGTTTTATTTTATTTTAGTTTTCTGCTTTGATAAGTGTGTCTAATGTGCATGAAGCATTACTCTATAAAAAATTTAGTTCTAATGGATCATTTTTCACTTATGTATCAAGCTGTATTACCATTTCATTACAAATAAAAATTTTCAAACAAGAAATTAAACTGCGTACAACACCATTTATCCAAAGAAGGGCCCTGCAAAATCGAGATAAGGCCTCTGCCAAACTAGGTACTCCCATGGATGCGGTGCGGAGGAGTAGTTTGTGGGTGATCCTGATTCTGGTGACAAGCAACACATTCCTTTACCAATGTCTCAATGTCACTATCAATGTTTAGCTACCACACATGTAGTCTTGCAAAAGACATCCTTTACCCGGATGACTTTGGTGGAGTGCCTGCAAATCGTGGTGCCGAAATAATTACCCTGAGACCCGACATAATTCAACCCTGTTCGACTGTGAGTTCCTGTCAATGCTATGGTTTCCAACTCATCACAGCACTTTTTTCCCACTCCGTCATGATGCACCTTAACACTTTGCTCAACACTGGGTCATACCGAGTAGCTGTTTAGATATCCTCTGGCAATTTATCCAATAAATTCTTGCACAACACACACGCTATTCTGCAGCAACAACACCTGATCTTGGTCTACAGTTTGGGATAGTCTTGAGAGACAATCCACATTTTCAGTGGCTATACCGCCGAATGGTATAACTGTACCCTGATGGGGCAATGGCCACCTCTGTACCTGTGTGGCTGCTACAGTAGAAAGACTAGTGGTAGGTTCAAAATTAGTGACCAAAGGCTTTTGGTCAGTTACTAATGTGAAAGTACTGCCATATAGGTATTGATGAAACTTCATAAGTTCAAAAATGATACCCAAAGCTTCCCTTTCCATTTGAGAGTAATTTGCCTCTGAATTTGACAAGGTCCTTGATGCATAAGCAATAGGTTTTTCACTACCATCTGACAAGTCACAGCCCCAATGCCAACAGCTGAGGCATAACAACCAGGACCTCATGGTAAGGCATGGTTATAGTGACACAGCACTTCTGCAGAAACCACGGCATTCTTCAGAGCCTTGAAACCCTGTTCGCAGTGATCTGACCACTTCCATTTGGTTCCCGTTCTGAAGAGTAGATTCAAAGAAGAACTTCCATAATACATCACTAAACCAAAAAGGCATGAAGTTCACCAAGTTCTGTGGGTGCTGGTGCATTGACAATTGCCGCACCTTTTTGGGGCTAGTATGAATACCTGCCCAATCAATCACATAGCCTAGGTATTCTAATGAATGTTCCAGAATCGCTGGTAAACACCATGTCCAAGCTTTTTAGGTGTTGTTTAGAAGTTACCCTGTCACAAGGACATCATAGCATATGATATACATGTATAGCATATGACACCCTGTCCCTAAAGATTGGTATCCATCGCCCTTTGGAATACTGCTGGCGCTGATCTGATACCAAATAGTAACCTTTATCCTGGTATAACCCCTTTTGAATATTAATTACCAGGAACTTCCTGAGATTCTTTGTCCACTGTCATTTGCAGGTAAGCATCCTTAAATGAAGAGTTGAAAATCTCTGACCTCCTTGTAGAGATATGAGCAAATCCTCTGGCTTTGGAAGGGGGTACTTGTCAACCTCCTGATATGGGTTCACTGTAGCCTTACAATCCCCACAGGTGCGAACAGCTCTGGTAGATTTAATGGTAATGACTGGAACAATGGGCACTGCCCAGTCTGACTTGTTCAATAACCCTTAACTGTTCCAGTCTCTTATGGAACAGATCTGGGCTTGAAAACATTTGGGATTTCTTTCAGGCTTTAATCAAATTCTTGCCTGTATTCTTTTCATTTCTCCAAGTCCCTCCTAAAAAAAGGTCTTTAAAAGCTATTAACAATGGTTGCACAGCGGATGAAAAATACACCTTTGATTGGTATGTGACCCGTTTCAATTTGGTTAGCAAAGTTGTTTGGCAATGCTGGGCAGTCCAACACCACATAAGCCAACCTATTTCCACCCAACAGTAGTGGTCCCTTGCCTTTCACTACTACAGCGGTAATCCTTTCATTTGATCATGATTCTACAGTAACCACTGTCTCACCCAATATACGTAACCTATGTCCTGAGTGTAACATGACTTCTTTTGCTGCAATTGATTTCTTCTAGTGTGATCATTGACCAAACGTACATGTATGCTGGCCCC
The DNA here is from genome assembly GCA_013339895.1 of Ephydatia muelleri. Lineage (NCBI taxonomy): Eukaryota > Metazoa > Porifera > Demospongiae > Spongillida > Spongillidae > Ephydatia > Ephydatia muelleri. The sequence goes on along the minus strand of JABACO010000001.1, from coordinate 28,845,061 downwards.
TGTATCTAATTCTATCTTTACAGCCACTCGTTAATATGCATGTACACTGAGACCCAAACACTAAGGGTTTTACTACTCACCATGTGAATGTTGTTTCTTCCTCAGTATCTCCCTCTTTAGACACCATCGATTCTTCTGCAACCTGGTGATTAGACATCTGAAGGAATTTCCCTGTGTTTTTTTCTGTTCAGTCGCCCGATATGCACGTGCTATGCATCATATCTTGCCACACTCCTTGCATCGAGTTGATCTGACCCTAGCTAGTCCAGTGTCCAAACTCTCCACAACGTGGACAGGGTAATGTAGGCTCCACATTTTTTCCCTAAAGAATCCATGTTGTTTGACTGTCTTAGTCTAATCCTTGTCTATTCCATGAACAACTGGAACTGTTTAGGATTTATTTTTTCCATTGTTTGTGTAGAATTCAGCTCAGCTGCTTCCATTCCTTGTACCACTGTGAGCGCTCTCCGAACATCCAAACCATCCTCGAACAGAATACGTATTTAGATACACGGCTCCTTTAACCTGCACTCACTTAAGGCTTCGTCAAGGAACAGCTTGAAATCACATTTTTGCCGGTTTTCCTAACTCGGACAAATACTGAGTCATGGTCTCTTCAACGCACTGGCTCCTTTGGTTTTAAAAGCTCCGCTATTACAAAGGGCTTTCGTTCAAAACTATCTATTAACACGTCCGCGTAGTGTCATTAAGTGATTACGAAGAGGGTACGCTAGGTGCTAGTAAATGTTTAAGAAGCCTGTAAGTTTATGGCCCGACCAAACTAAGAAACACTGCCTCTTGTTTCCTGTCTTCTGTTATGCCATTAGCCATGAAAAACTCTCTCATCATGTGTTTCGACCAATCCTCGCTCGTAGCGTCAAGCTTCCAAAAGTAGCGGCCATCACATGTGGGACGGTTCTAATTAAGTGACAAACATTACAGATAGTAAGCTGTAAGATTTTCTTCAGTTACACAGGGAGCATATCAGGCAATGCAAATATTAGGTTATTTTATTTAATACATATTACGGATTTTCCAACTGTTGATTTTCTTCATACAGGTGATACATTAGCTCCAAGTCAAACACAACTAAGATCCACAAATACGTTACCTACCATATCAACACTACCAAGCAATCCCAAAAGTGAAGTCCCAATTGGTTAGTGCTTCTTGATTATTATATCTCAAGATTAATAAATTTTTATTTTTGCGGTTTAAGCATATGCTCAATGACTGCGCTGTATTTTTTATGGCACTATGACATACACCATTGTACCAGTTTCAATCCAAGCATATTTCTTTGTGTTCATGTGTTTTTTTTTATACATGTGCAAATTACATGTGCACAAAGTATACTGTAGCAAGGCCAAACAATAGAAAACGAAAGTATTCATGACTCCCATTGCATCTTTATCTGCATCTGTTCATATTAATAGTGCAGATTTGTTCTTCATATGCAGTTTTTTATGGATCAGTGTGTGGAGCATCATTCTTGTTGATTTCAACATTTGTGGGTGTGGTTTGTGTGATTGTTTGCATAAAACACAAGCATAAAGGTACAGTGAGTGTGTATTGGCATTGCATGAAATAATGTTTCACTATGATATTGAACAGATCATTTGAAGAACATCCAAATGGAAGATAATAATGCATATCAGATGGTCAATAAAGCAACTGTTCAGATTGAGATCAAGGAAATGGAAAAATGCTGTGCATATGGAGTGGTACTTTAATGTTATTAAAAATTGTGATGATACCATTATTGAACACTGCTTCTTATATAATGAAGCTAGTGTGTTGAAACCTTGTATTAAAATAAAGTACATATCACATTCATTCTTATTTTTTTACCACCTTCCTCCTCATTCTATATGAAGTTAATAAGGGATGCACATCAATTAGATTAGGTATATGCAGAAGTCCTGACTGAGAGGGAAGGGATCAATCAGTATGCAATGGAATCCATTTATTTGTGGCAAGAGATATGGGAATGTTGTGTGAAACACACGTACATGTATCTTGCAACACATGTTCACAATCCTCCAGTCCACTGTGGCAGGTTTTGTACTTCATTCTAAACATTGCTTTCACATTTATAAAAAGAAGAGTGATCAATCCAGTATGGATCATAATCAGTAACAGGTTGAAGCAGCCATATAAACTCTGCTACTATCTTAGACCTAGAGGCATTACCTCAAATAGATAGATAGTGAGAGGAAATAGCCTACAATGTCACTAGTCCCCACGCTCCATCGTTGAACCACTGCCAGTGAAAACATTAAAATCATTGGAAATAATATCCCTTCAAAAATATGTAAAACCCTACTAAATCTACTAAATACAGAAAAGCCCAATGAATAAATATTCCATGAACAACAAGCAAGTAACTAAATTTAGATTTTGTATTCAATTTCAACTACTTAAGGAATAATACAGTTCAGATTTTTATTTACTTATATCGAAATTCCATCCACTGCAAATAGAGCTAGCCCAATCTCACGATTTCCTTTGGGATTGCTCCCAGAAAACGTTAAGTATAGACACGATAATTTATGGCACATGTAGTTTACCATCCTGTGAACAGGTTAATGTCATTATAACACACGACTTACTTGTAATAAGACTCGGATAGTTTGGCTTAATCGAACGATAAGACAAAAATGAGCAGTTTTGATTTCGTTGTTTTATGTGGCAAAACCGCGCAGTTGTACTTGTAGAGAACAAATGGTTGCCCGTACTCGTACCCAGTCCCGGAATTATCCTCCTTGACCACACACTTTTAATTAAAAGAATGAAAATTGCGCCAATAGCTTCAGAATTGGTCGATATTTCGCTTTGTGATCAAATGATCTCGAGCTACATGTATATATTCGCAGTTGACTACCAATAAGATTTGGGTAGTACAAACGCTACTTGTATCTGACAGGACCCTGGCACAACATTAGTTTAGAATTCTGTCCTTACCAAACAAGAAAACTAACAAGGAGCCAGTAGCAAGTAGGTACATGTAATCTGATTTAGTTTGTACGATCCACGATGGAAAATAACGGGCCAAGCGGAGATCAAGCCCGTAGCCGAAATTTCGGACGCTCATTAGCAATTCCTGGCCAATTTTACAAACGTCCGTCACATTTCCCGCGCACGCGTCCATAGAAATGTATGGGGTAAAGTTCATTTTTGAATACCATAAATCAGGGAAAGTTGCTATTTAAGTTTGAAAGAAGCCCCATGATGGATAACATGATAAGCTATCACTCTGCCAGGTTGATGGAATTTTCAGCCACTGCTGCGAGGTTCCTCATAAGGATTAGTACTCCTCCATAGAGATGTATGGAAAATTGCTTTTTATAATGATTTTTTATCACTATTCTTTTTTGTTACTCTGAATGTAAGATAGGAAGGTATTGTTTGACTCATTTCAGATGATGCTAATATGATCAAGGTAACTTTCTACCAGGTTAACATGCCCATAGGCTTCTTCCCCTGGGTTCCTGGGGCACTTTTAGTCATGAGGGTATGTAAGGGTCTGGGGACCCTTACGTATGACATAATTACGTAACGCTTACATTGTACTGACATAATTACGTAACGTGAAGAAGCTGCTCTTGGCGGGACGCTACAGCAGAAGGGAAAGAGCGATCCTTTTCCTCGGACCTCTTCGTAAAATGAGGGCCAAGAATACTATTGGACAATTTAGAAAGTGCATGCATGTTAAAGGACTATTTAAGCATGCAGTGTATGTATGTGAATCTTCATGCGCCTACCTATATCAAGGTTATATACCCTACGGCCAGGGATATAGCGCAAGCCGCGTATCGTCGCGCTCTATCAAAGAAAGGAGAACCTTCACATTTGGTGGCAGCGGTGGGATAAGACAGTCGTACGAAAGACGACGAAACCCAAAAAAAAAAAAAGCTGGTGAGCGCTTTATGTCAACACGGTCAGGACTTGTGTTCAGAGTAGAGACGACGATGGCGGAGAAGGAGGCAGTATCGATGAGCGACATCTTAAGGTTGCTCGTGGAGACCCAGCAGAGACAGGTCGAGGCGGAGCAGCGACGAGAGGAGGAGAGGCGACAGGAGCAGCGACGAGAGGAGGAGAGGCGACAGGAGCAACGACGAGAGGAGGGTGAGCGTATACGGCGAGAGGAAAGCGAGCGACAGTTAGAATTGATCTCTAAACTGGTGGAAAGAACGGAGGTACGGACGAGAAGAGGGCCGAGCGAGAAGGACGTGCAGCTCGTACGACTGACGGAGAAGGACGATATAGAGACTTACCTTACCACTTTCGAGCGGGTAATGGAAGCCTACGAAATTGACAAGTCAAGATGGGCTTTCAAGCTGGCTCCATACCTTAGTGGTAAGGCGCAGCAGGCGTATGCGTCCTTATCCGCAGAAGAGGCCGCACAGTACGAGAGCGTGAAGGAGGCAGTCTTCCACCGGTACGACATCAAGGAGGAGACCTATCGGCAGAGGTTTCGGTCTATGCGGAAGGGACCAGGAGAGACCTACCGAGAGCAGGCTAGCAAGCTAAACGACATGGCCAAGAAGTGGCTAAAAGGGTGCACCACTGTGGACGAACTGCTGGACGTTATCGTTAAGGAGCAGTTGGTCGACACCTTGCCACAAGCCCTCAAGGTGTGGGTAAGCGAGCGAGAGCCGAGCTCAAGCAAGGAAGCTGGAGAGCTGGCCGATAGCTACCTGCAGGCTCGAGGACTAGAAAGAGGAGGGGCCGGACGTGGAGAACACGGAGAAAGGCTATCACTGGACAGGGAACAGCAATGGCCTAGAAGAGAAAAGGTGGAAGAGGACCGGAAGAACCCCGGAGATCAAGGATACCCGAGGAAACAAGAGGCGAGCGGAAGAAGAGGACTCGGCAATACCAGGTGCTATAACTGTAGCAAGACGGGCCACCTCTCGTGGAATTGCCCTGAGAAAGCGCTGTACAGTCACAGTCGGGGAAATGACATAACAAGACGGCAGACAGATCGAACAGTGCTACGTTCTGGATTTGTGGAGGGGAACAAGGTCGAGGACATTGTGCTGGACACAGGATGCTCAAGGACGATGATACGGAGAGACCTGGTCCCGACAACCAAGATACTGGACGATGCAGTCACGGTGCAATGTGCACACGGAGACACGGTGGCGTACCCTCTGGCAGTGGTGGAGCTCACGGTGGATGGTCTACCCCTGACAGTGGAAGCAGCCCTGTCCGACACTTTGCCAACGGCGGTACTACTCGGAAGAGACGTGCCCGAACTGAAGGAGCTGTTGGGTGGACGTAGGGCTAAAGAGCTTCACGACACGATAGGCAAGGATGAGGCAATGATGGTCACGACACGATATGGTGCAAGGAAGCGGAGGGAACTGCAGGAGAAACTTCAGGAGCAGGGCCAGGAGATGGAGATGGAGAAGCAGGCTCGGAGCGAGGCGGAAGCAGGAACACAGAACCAGGACGACACGGAGAAGCCAAAGCAGGCAACAGAACTGGAGGCTGTTCTGGAGGGTGCTAAGACTGAGAAGCAGGATAAGGTACCAGAAGACCCGTGGAAGGATGGTCTGGATGATGAGCTGCTGGAAGGAGGACGAGTGCGACGGCGGATGACGAAAGCACAGAAACGCCAGGAACGGAGAAAATTTTGGCAACAAGGAAAAGGGAACCAGGATCTCAACTTTGGTGCGGCGGAACTACGCCAGCTCCAGCACACTGACGAGAGCTTAGCCGAAATACGGCAGCTAGTGAAAGACGGACATCCTGGGTTCGTGGAGAAGGATTCCCTTATATATCGAGTAAAGGGACAGGAGGAAGAGGGGGAGAGAAAGAAACAGTTGGTCCTACCAAAGAAATGCAGAGAGGCGGTTCTCAAGATGGCCCACGAAATTCCGATGGCGGGACACCTGGGAAGATGCAGAACTACTAAGAGACTGCTGCAAAGGTTTTACTGGCCAAACATTTACCAAGACGTGGCCAACCTCTGCAGGAACTGTGCTAGGTGTCAGAAGGCCCACAACCGACGGGCACAGCCAGTTCCCCTTGTTCCACTACCGATCATGTCGGAGCCGTTCTCACGCATAGCCATGGACATTGTGGGACCTCTACCACGGAGCAGCAAGGGACACAAATACATCCTGGTCATATGCGACTATGCCACTCGTTACCCGGAGGCAGTACCACTACGAACGTGTGACGCAGAAGCTGTGGCAGAGGAACTAGGAAATTATTCAGCCGAGTAGGCATTCCAAGGGAGATACTGACGGACCAAGGGACGAACTTCACCTCCCAACTGTTGGCGGAGCTCTACCGCTTGCTGAATGTCCACAGCATCCGGACAACCCCATATCACCCCCAAACCGACGGCCTGGTGGAACGGTTCAATCAGACTTTGAAGGCCATGCTGCGAAGAACGGTGACAGAGGAGGGAAAAGACTGGGACAGGCTCTTGCCCTACCTGCTCTTCGCGTATCGTGAGGTGCCGCAAGCGTCTACAGGATTCTCTCCCTTCGAATTGCTGTATGGGAGAGCAGTACGTGGTCCACTGGACGTCATCAAGGCAACTTGGAAAGCGGACGAAAGGAGCAACGAGAGCGTGGTGTCGTACGTGTTGTGCATTCAGGACAGGCTAACCAAGATGGCTGAGCTGGTGAAGGACAATCTGGAGAAAGCTCAGGAGACGCAGAAGAAATGGTACGACCTTAACGCTAGAGAGCGTAGTTTTGAATTAGGGGAAAAGGTTCTGGTTCTACTACCGACGTCTACAAACAAGTTGTTGGCACAGTGGCAGGGGCCTTATGAGGTGGTGAAGAAGATCAACAAGGTGATATACCAGGTGGAGATGCTGAACAAGAGGAAGAGATTGCGCAATTTCCACATCAATATGCTGCGGAAATGGCACGAACCACTGGCAACCAGCTACTGGGTGCAAGACGTGGGTGGAAATGAAGAGCTCCATCTATGGAACGAGGAGGAGGAGAAATCGTACGAAATAGCAGACCAGCTCACGGATGAGCAGCGTGTGGAGTTAAGACACCTTCTGGAGCAGTACAAGGACACCCTGCAGGACAAACCTGGACGGACACTGGCAGCGGAGCACGTAATAGATACTGGTACTGCAAAACCGGTGAAACTACCACCCTACAGACTACCGTATGCATACAGGGACCAGGTGCAGAAAGAGCTGAAGGAGATGGTGAAAGATGGAATTGCCACAACATCGATCAGTGAATGGGCAGCCCCTATAGTCCTAGTCACAAAGAAGGACGGAGGGATCCGGTTTTGTGTGGACTACAGGAGGTTGAATGCCGTCTCGGCAGCAGACTGCTATCCAATGCCACGTGTGGACGAACTGATCGATAGACTAGGTACGGCCAAGTACATATCGACATTGGATCTATCACGAGGATACTGGCAGGTTCCCATGTCAGCAGAGTCAAGAAAGAAGACATCATTCGTGACACCCTTCGGCCAGTTCGAATTCAATGTGATGCCGTTTGGACTACATGGCGCACCATCTACCTTTCAACGGATGATGGACCAAGTGTTGCAAGGGTTGGAGACATGGTCGGCGGCATATATAGACGATGTGGTCGTCCAGGGTGCCACCTGGAGCGAACATAATACGGCCCTAGCAGCGGTACTAAAGAGGCTTCAGGAGGCGGGGCTGACAGCCAAACCCAGCAAGTGCCACTTCGGCATGGACGAATGCACCTACTTGGGCCACATCGTGGGAAATGGGCACGTTCGACCGGAGAAAGGCAAAGTAGCAGCAGTGGAGGCGTTCCCGGTGCCCAAGACGAAGAAGGACGTGAGAGCATTTCTAGGCCTCACAGGATACTACCGCAAGTTCATCCCGGAGTATGCTACCATAGCAGCCCCACTGACAGAGCTCACCAAGAAAGAGCAGCCCAATTGCCTAGCATGGAGCTCGGGGTGTGCGGAGGCATTCGAGGCCTTAAAACGACACCTGTGTACAAGTCCAGTGCTAAAGTGTCCAAATTTCGGACGTCCTTTCGTACTACAGACGGACGCATCCGATTGGGGAGTTGGAGCGGTGCTGTCACAGAAGGACGATGACGACAATGAGCACCCGGTGGCCTACTTCAGCAAGAAGCTACTACCGCGGGAACGGCGGTATTCCACCATCGAGAAAGAGTGCCTGGCAATCAAGCTAGCTACACATGCCTTCCGGGTATACTTACTGGGAAAACCCTTCACCGTCCAGACGGACCATCACGCCCTGGAATGGCTCGATCGACTGAAGGAAGACAACGCGAGGCTCACAAGGTGGAGTTTGGCCCTGCAACCGTACCAGTTCACGGTGAAATATCGCCCGGGAAAACTTAACGGCAATGCAGATGCCCTATCGCGACAAGCCAGCTTGTCGCCGGAGGAAGGGTAGAGGAGTGTAAGGGTCTGGGGACCCTTACGTATGACATAATTACGTAACGCTTACATTGTACTGACATAATTACGTAACGTGAAGAAGCTGCTCTTGGCGGGACGCTACAGCAGAAGGGAAAGAGCGATCCTTTTCCTCGGACCTCTTCGTAAAATGAGGGCCAAGAATACTATTGGACAATTTAGAAAGTGCATGCATGTTAAAGGACTATTTAAGCATGCAGTGTATGTATGTGAATCTTCATGCGCCTATACCTATATCAAGGTTATATACCCTACGGCCAGGGATATAGCGCAAGCCGCGTATCGTCGCGCTCTATCAAAGAAAGGAGAACCTTCACAGGGTACCTAGTTCAGTTGAAATTAACAAACGCCCGTGCCAGTAAATTGGCGCGTTCAGTTCTGGCCGCGTTGGAAGTAAGGAACTTAACTGCACGCAAACTTGGTATGTTCTTAGTTTGGGACTATATAGGAGCGCATGTTTTTGGTTCGATACTAAGCCGTTTGAAGTTAATGGTCTGTCAAACGCGGAGTAGTCCTAGGTCTATTCGATTATGTATGTAATGTAATGCGTGTACATGTATGCTATACATGTATGTGCATGTATATAATTTTCCATGCATAGGTGGTTTTGGGCATGTGTAGAAACATTTTCAACTGCTCAGTATCCTGGGCTGTGAGGGAGACAATGCAGCTGCAAATTTAACACAGATGAAGGCACACACAGCTTTTAGAATCGGGTTGTAAGGGGGTTAAGCTTTGCAGTGACTTTTGAAGCTTGTACAGGGTAATGGTTGTTTGTGCTGCTGTTTTAACTATTGCTATGCCAAACACCACAACCCCACTCCACCTCCTCCCCAACACTCAGATCTTTACCTGTATTCTTACACTGAGCGGATCAATCCTGTTGGCTGGCCCACCTTCAACATTCATCATTGCAGTAAGAATGATGGGGACCACCAAGGTACTCAGGACTACACCATGACGATGTAGAAAACAATGCTCAAGAGATGGTCAGCCATTTGGTTGTGCTGTACTGTTCCCCTTGCTCCACATCACTCTCCCCCTCCTTCCTGTCACTGTCCCCTCCTCCCCATTACTGTCCCCTCCTCCCCATCACTGTCCCCTCCTCCCCATCACTGTCCCCTCCTCCCCATCACTGTCCCCTCCTCCCCATCACTGTCCCCTCCTCCCCATCACTGTCCCCTCCTCCCCATCACTGTCCCCTCCTCCCCATCACTGTCCCCTCCTCCCCATCACTGTCCCCTCCTCCCCATCACTGTCCCCTCCTCCCCATCACTGTCCCCTCCTCCCCATCACTGTCCCCTCCTCCCCATCACTGTCCCCTCCTCCCCATCACTGTCCCCTCCTCCCCATCACTGTCCCCTCCTCCCCATCACTGTCCCCTCCTCCCCATCACTGTCCCCTCCTCCCCATCACTGTCCCCTCCTCCCCATCACTGTCCCCTCCTCCCCATCACTGTCCCTCCTCCCATCACTGTCCCTCCTCCCCATCACTGTCCCCTCCTCCCCATCACTGTCCCCTCCTCCCCATCACTGTCCCTCCTCCCCATCACTGTCCCCTCCTCCCCATCACTGTCCCCTCCTCCCCATCACTGTCCCCTCCTTCCCATCACTGTCTTCTCGTTCCCACCACTGTCCCCCTCCTTCCTATTCTACTGTCCCCTCCTTCCCATCACAGTCCCCTCCTTCCTATCACTGTCTCCTTCCCATCACTGTCTCCTTTCCATCACTGTCCCCTCCTTCCCATCATTATCCCCTCCTTCCCATCATTATCCCCTCCTTCCCATCACTGTCTTCTCCTTCCCACCACTGTCCCCCTCCTCTGTCCCCTCCTTCCCATCACAGTCCCCTCCTCCCCATCACATCATGTTATTGTTTTTCCCCCACTACTCTCAAGGTATTCCCTCCTCCCCCCAATCTGGTCAGTTAAAAAGAACTCCTCTTGAGTGTTAGTGAAGTGTACAGACCCAGGTGGTCTGCCAGCAGTTCAGGTTCCAGGCTCAGTGGGGACCACCTGGTATGGGCCAGGGATTGGACCCACCTTGATGAACAATGTGGCATGGACCCTCCAGGTGACAAACTCAAATGGAAAGCTTTGTGTGGTCATTTAATGCCTACTGAATATGCAGACTATGTGACATTTGTATTTGGCTTTGTACATGTATGGTGTTGTCACAAGTTTGTATGTTTATGTATCAAATGTGTTGTAGAAGGCCAAAGAGCTGGTAGCTCAGGTCTTTGTGGTTTCATTTGTGCCACCTATTTAATTAGGAGGGTTATAAGTTGTGGGTTTTATGTAAACTTTTCCCATCCCTGAGGGCTAGTGAGAAAGATTGTTCCAGACAACTAGAATACCTACTGTGATGGACAGTGATGGGAAGGAGGGGACAGTGATGGGAAGAAAGGGACAGTGATGGGGAGGAGGGGACTGTGTACACCTTTGGCCATTGTGCATGTGTATGCGAGTCATGATCACCAGCCTTCATACCATTGATCTGTGAACAGATCTGCATCATGGCATTCTTTTTTGTGCTATGAACAGTGCTAACTAGAAAGACAGGTACATGTACATGTCATATGTATGTAATCTACATGCAACCATGCATCAATGTTAAAAGTAGCACTTATATTACTGTTCCATCATCTTGCTTGATAAAAGTCCTAGATGACCATTTCAACTTACTGTGTAAGCGAATAGGGAAGTCAATGGTGCATCCATCACCCAACTTATCATGACACTTGGACCAGGAAGGAAAGTATTCAGTATTGAAATCTTCATTTTCATACCAGCGCCCTAGTCCATGAGAGTGTTCCTTTCCTTTCCGGCCAAACAAAAACATGTAAACGTCTGTTCTAAATGGTACTGTAAACTTAAAGGAGCGATTAACTCCACATTTTAGTGATGCAGATACGTAAGCTAAATGTTGAAACATTGGGTGTAGCATCTGCAATGGGATGTTGAGATGTAGTAAAAATCACATGATATTAATTTGACCACACTGAACTACTTAATTCCTACATGGAGAGGGGGGTGGTGGTGTATGTGGGACAATGCATTAGGCACACCCTTACTGGTCTGCACTGCATCAAACGTCATGGCGTCTTCCACCAGCCATGAACACTCTTCCTTAGAATAGCCTTGCCAAAGTACAAGGTATTCAGCACATGCCTTTGTGTGCACACTGCGTCCGGTAAGAGTTTTCGCATTTCTCTTTCTGATTCGGATGCGCAAAGAGAAGAAAGGAGAGAACGAGAAGTCCTGTATTTATTGGACAAGTACGGTGTGAGTGATGCATTTTACCAAGCGGTCTCAATGATAGCCTTCCAAGAGCAAGCAAAGTTAAAGCTGCTAGATCGGAGCTCAACAAAACAGTGAAACTATTTAGTATCCCAACGTTTGATGGGTCTTATAGGCACATTGAAACGGCAATTCAGGAGGAGATAACTAGACTGGTTAGTGTTTTTACAAATATCAGTAATATATGGACAGTGTGTCTAGCAAAAAGAAAAGTAACGCTCGCATGGAAATGTATGGGTAACTATAAATTCAGTGCCCAATAACTTTATGATGGATAGTCCAATTTTGGATGTTTTTAAAAAAATACATGTAATTTGATAGAGGCTTATGAAAAAAATAATAATTTAAAACTTGAAAAACTACCCAGAAGGGTGATTTTGCTGGACACTGTCCCATATTGTATATCTTTGCATTCATTTGCAGCTTGGGGAATGTCCAACTTTGTTCCAGCCTGGCCATGGTGAGAAGATTCAGTGGTGATGGTGCTACATTCTCAAGAACGAGCAACATGATGATCTTGTCTTTTTCTATCTTAGTCCCTCAAGGCAGATATTTATCAGGAACTGGTGAGTGTGTGTTTGTGTGTGTGTGTGTGTGTGTGTGTGTGGAAAGGGTGGAACGGTTAGAAACCTTACATGCAGTACCTAGCTACATTACACAATATTGTTTATTTTATGACCAAACACATGTGCATGAAGATGCATGGTGATTGCTAACTGCTGTAAAAACATTAATTACAGAGACAATAGGCAATGAATAATTTGGCTGCCCACAGTCAAGTTCTAACATCACTCACTTATATAGCATGCAGTCAGTACATACCACATCTATCCAGTGTCAAATAAAAATATTCTCTATGAGAAACTTGGTGGTATATAGAACTTAAAGGCAAAGGTGGTGTAAAAAAGGAAGGGAACAAGGGTAGTATGAACACATGAACAACATAATGTCCTACAATGTGTGTTACACTCTAAATATAGGACAACTCTGTTTTTCCTTATTATTAACCCTTTTCCCCTTGCTTTTGATATCACAATTGCTGCATAGTTACTATTGACCAAAGATAGTCGACCCTAATCATATGCACATTAGGGTATTTCTAACAATTACAGATACACATCTGATCCCTATAAGCTCCCACAAGAAGTACCAGTACCTGTATATACATGTAGTCCCGTGATTACATAATGCACGCCCACATCACACCATGTACAAATGTAGTAAGAGTAGGTAGCTTTGTGTACATGTACGCCACACCTTTGAGAGGCCTTAACTTTTCGCTGAATGAGCATGTTCAGGACTCTGCCAATATCTTTGTCTTTTAGCAGCCCGTTCCTTTTGAGGCTCTGGTTTGTAGCTTGCTTGAGGGTGATGCTGACCACCAACTTGATGTACCCAGACCGTCGTATATCTCTGGGAAAACAACCTTTCTCGACTTCAGTCGGAGTATAGGCCAAATATGAATAAACGGCGGCTCGTACGATGGTCCTTGTGTAATGAAATCCAAAAGGAGCGCACCGTCAAGAGGAGAACTGTTCACACGCCAGTAGATACTCAAAGTAGAAACGTCAGTTGAGTCAGGACGCATGCACATATAGGTACTTCAGTATTTGACGTACGTGTACCGAAAAAGTGGTAACCGAAATAACGAGTAAAAATTGTGACGGAACGAAATTGTACGGGACATAGAAACGAAGGCTAGTTTTTATTGGTTTGGTAGCAATTGAGGACTCTGCTGTGCTTTTCAGGTAGGATACTAAATTATCTAAGCCTTTGTGCAGTCAAAACCTAGAAAACTACACTAGCTTGTTCAATATTTCTGGCGGGCTGAAATAATGGTTATTGACTTTCATATTTTGCAAAACTTTTATACGTGTTGAGCGGCGGGGATAGAGTTCTGATAAACAGGTTCCAAAGATTATTATCTACTTGCATTTCTTTTTTCATGGACTTCACAGACGATTCCCAAGGTGTTATCAAATGGCCTACGTGTTTGCGCTTGGTATACGCTCTGTGTAAAACCAAATCACTTACAAAGTAACAAGCACTGTTTTTTTTGTTTTTGTAACTTTTAAAACAGCAGAAAATAGTTTTATGTATCGAATGATCGAGCACATTATAACTCTAATTAGAGCGTACCTTAATCTTCGAGCGGCGCAACTTTTTAGTTAAGATTCCTTTCATGGCTAATGCAACACTACTAGGGATTTCAATTTTGTAATTTACAACCGATTCCCAAGGTGCTTTTTAAACAAGGTTTTCATTTCAATCCTAGTCCCCAGGCCATTTATATTGACTTACTTTTACGGCCACGAAGTAAATGTCAAAATATACGTAGACGTTGTAATCAAATGTGTCATTTTGATGAAGACTGCTAATGATTTTATCAAGCATTTTGAAAAATTTGGAAGTAGTATGAGTGCTGGCAATATTTTACAGGCGGCATGCAGTGCTAAGAAAACGATTGGTGATGTACCTATATACAAATAAAAGCATTTCAGACACTGCCATAAAAGTGGCTTCTCTGCAAGCTGGAGCATTTGTCAACATGGATGCCTTACAGAGGTCAATACAACGTTCACAGATACAATAAAAACAATGAAGAAGCATGCATGTAGATCGGTATTGGGATGTCCATGATTAATCTGTTAGATGAGCAATTCTTCAAACCCTTTCAGCACCTCATACTTCTACCTCATTGTGTCCAGTAGTTGACAAACCAGGTAGTTTTTATTGTTCCACTGTGAACGATGCATGTTTACACAGACAATTGAAACTAAAGGAGATTTTGATTTCAAAGCAGCTTCTCAAGCAAAAGTTTCAAGCTATAAGAAACAGAAAGGTTAAACACGCCAAAAAGTACTGCTACGTACTGGAAACATGATGAAAATCAGGATGACGGAGATGACGTTACAATGACCATTTATGAGTTCTTAGTTGACTATGTACTGATGACCTGTACATACCTGAAATCGTTATTTAGTCTTATGTATATGCATATATATGTGTACCCTACATGTAGTTACGTTCTAGCATGATAATGTCCAATGGTTCAATAGCTGCAGTAAAGAGAACATAAACCACAATTTTTTCCATACTGTACCGTTCACTCCAAATGCAATGTTTGGAACGCTGTGACTTTTGAGATACTACTCCAGATATGATGCATAGGGTGTCGTTCTGCAGCATTTTTTTTTGCTCATGTAGAGGGTAATAAAATCGCAGCACAAAACACGATTTGAAAAAAATCTTGAAGTACCTATCCGAAGCAAGCCTAACTTAAATCGCGTATAGGGTATGCTCGTACTGTCTTTCTGAGCATAATGGATATCAAATAAAGATTTGTACTAAAGCAAACTGCCTTCCGAATAATGGCGGCTTATTATTATACAATACTCCTCTGTTCCAAGCATACCCTGGATGTAAATAGGAGGCGTTACGCCTACGTAAAGATCACACAAGTTACTGTAATGTAAATCATTAACGTAACACTTCTGCTACAATGCAGCCTCCTATACGCCATTATAAATGACGCCGTAACGCTGGCGTAGATAATACGCCGGTTTTACGGTAACGTAAATTCCTGGCTGTGTACAAGCTTTCTTCTCTCGCAGCATTCATATCATAAACTTAATGCACGTGATCGTGGTGGTTATTTCACTCCGCCACGTGTTCAATCGAAAATGTTGGACTACATCGTTGTAACTGTTAACGGCAAGGAAAATCTTGAACTAGAATGCAACAGCGCTGGCATGCAAGTTTTTGCTCTCTGACCTCGAATCGCTAATCGGTGCTTCTGCTGTTGGATTAAAGTATGTCTGAAACGTCGCGCCATCGGGGTGTGAGTGGAGGTCGGAGAGCTATTAGGTGGTTGGCAACCAGAAAGCAGAATTTACATCGCTCTTGCGAAACGTGAGATAGCCACAGCAGATTTAATCGCGACTGACACGGCTAGCCACACAGCTCATGCTGATGGTGGCGCCATGACAGTACCTCTAGAAACACATTCAAGAGGTACGTATTTATACTGTATTGTCATTCACTTTCATATAGAGTTGATTTTTCATCAGCAACTATTTCCTTGACAAAGCGGCAACATCATGTATCAGCAAAAACATCCCTAGTTGCCAGAAGAGCGCTGTGTCAGAATGAATGGCACCATTAGACGACTTGTTACAAAAACGGAGGTAAGAACGTAATGCAAAAAACTGTTTGTAGGTATATTTGCTATCGTATGGTTTAAATGCTGATTAATTAGCACATTGCAAGTTATAGTTTTAGCATAGATAATATATCGGAAACAGGTCACGTGCGTCATATAGTAGCGCGGGCAATGTGAATCACAGCTTAGTTAGAAGCTTGAAGGGGGACTTAATCAGCAAAAAATGGTAAAGTGGTGACTTTTTGCGCGACAACTGTACTTTTTAGTAATGAAAATCATAGTTTGGACAGTTAAGAGCATTGCTGTGCTAATTACGTGGTATAGTGTTGCATCTGATGTGCGATAAATAATTTTGTACGCCATTTTGGCATCTTCTATCTTTGTGTACCTCCATCACCTTCCCTGAGTGCCCAATATTGCTTATTTTGTAAAAACTGAGTGATCTCGCAGTATTGTATTGTATGGAATTATAGCATTGCGTCGTTCCAAAGCTTTGTTATGTGAGTTTGGCCGATAGGTCTACTTTGCCGCCTTTTTAAAGCAAAAGAGCCAATTTTAAGTAGTGGATTTCTTATGTAGATACATGCGTGCCGTTTTATTGAGATTGACCATTTGGTTTGTTCTGTGTGCGATTTCAAAGGTGACCGACCCATCCGCGATGGGCAGACGATTTAGAGTAAGTGACCCTCGTAAAAATGAGGAGCGGAAGAAAAACGGGCCCTTCTTGTATCATTTCCACGTGCATCGCGAGAGGTGAATATGCCACATTGCATTTTACTGTCATCACTCCTACCAACTCCTTCCAGAACAGATTCGCATGACACCTTCATTGTTGTTATCTTTACCAGTATCTTCCTTTCTAAATGGATCAGTTCTGTCAGCTGGGCATGAGGGTATCAAAAATACCATTGCCTCCACCTTGAGTCTTAACTTCCTCATCTCCCCTTGTGATTTGCAATGTTACGTCTCAAAGCAGCTATAATAGCAATGAGTAAACAGCGAATGTCTTTGGTCTGTAACTGTCCTCAAAAAGCAGTTCAGCCGTAGTGACTCGCTTTTCCTGTGGAAAATTTGAAAACAAACTGTGGCAGCCCGAGGGAAAAACATTGCGATGAATCACGTGCCAGCGCGCTTAATCGCATTGAATGGTGATTAAGCGCTACAATTAATTTATTGTAGCTTCACGTTAATACGCGTTATACGTTACAAGTTTGGATAACGCGATTCAGCGGCAAAGTTAATTTCGACCTTTGCATGGCGCATGCAGACATGGATGTGTACTGCGTGTTAAAATGGCGTTTGCATTAGATGGTCAACAGACTGAGACTGACACCACAGACACAGCCTGTAGAAAATACTACGCTAACTGTCTTCACAGGCCCCGGATGCTGTGTTCAAATGAGTGTGGCTTCGTCAAGTGAGGGAACATACATAGCGGTTTAAACCATCAGATGGGATGGTCGTAGACTGCCACCACCTGTGGATCGAGGGCAGTCGTCTTCATGTGGGAGGGCCTGTTCAAATGGGCGTGGTTCCATCAGTGAGTCATGTGTAGGGGTTTAAATTTTACTCGTAGCATCATCAGAACTTTGGCTGGGATGGTGGGTAGACTCAAATACTGACACAACCTGTGGATGACAGTCCTCTTCATGGGAGGGCGTGTTCGAATGGGCGTGGTTCCATCACGTGAGTCATGTGTAGTGGTTTAAATTTGAAAGGGATAGTGGATAGACTCTAAGACTGACACAACCTCTGGAGGACCGTCGTCTTGATGGGAGGGCGTGTTCGAATGGGCGTGGTTCCATCACGTGAGTCATGTGTAGGGGTTAAAATTAGAAATTTTACTTGTACCATCCATCAGAACTTTGGATGGGATGGTGTGTAGACTCTAAGACTGACACAACCTATGGAGGACCGTCGTCTTCATGGGAGTTTGTGTTCAAATTGGTGTGGCAGTGTTCAATTGTTGTACTATTGTGTTGAATGAAAATCAATATGCTTAAATAGGAGTCACAAAGGTATTCATGTGGATGAATATTATATACAGCTGGTATGTGGTTATCAAACAGCTGGATCTGAAAGAACTGCCATGTATGGAATTTACTCTTCCCATGTTAATGTAATGTGTGTATTGTGTGGACATGGAAGAATAAAATCCAAAGCCTCAACACGTTAGGCTCCTTGACCGCCCCTACCTGACTTGGTTATGGCATTATGATTCTTTATGGCCATTTGATCTTTATTTGCTGCAATACATCACTTGCACTGAAATACATAAATGATTCTCAAATGTTAAAAGTATTAAATTTAGTTGATAAAGTCCAGCCTATTTGGAAAGTTCGCCATGATATATAAGTTTTGTGCTACATTTATTTTAATTGATGGAGATACAATGTTTACAGCTTTCACAAATTGTACTATTTTATTGTCGGTGGCTGTAGCAAAAAATCCTTTTAGATAAGCGTTCATAATGTTTGATGATGATGGCAGGGAAGTTTCAAGGTGTGATATTTCACCATTGTCAAATGTTTCCAACACACAGATTGTGATTGGCTCATCATTAGGTAAGTGCAGGGAAGATACAGATATGAAGTACTTTATCTGTCCATACTTCACATTGGAGTCAATAACACACTTGACAGTGTAGCTGTTTTGCTTCGTAGCCCTTTTATTCCCTTTTAATATAAGCTCGAGAGAAAAGTTTAGACTGTGCTGTATTGAACCCCAATAACACCATTCAGGAACCGTTCAAACATGTTTAGTAGGTCACTTTCAAATAGTTCCCATCCAAGTTGAGCTCCAAGAACACAGATGTCAGTAGTATACTTTGTGCTGAACACCATATTATTATGTTAAATATTAGCAAATTAAAATGAAAGATGCCTACCTTTCCTCACAAATATATAAACTTTTCAATACACGCAACAGCTGCAGTTTTAAAATGTTTCTTACAATCTGTGAAGAGAAATTGAAATAAAAAATTTAATATGACTGCAAGATTTGTTGTAATAATTAACCTGCATTGAAACTTGACGTGTTCCATGGAAAACCTTTTGTAGTACATAGTTCATTGTTTCAAAATGGAAACAGGACTGTTTCTACACAGGAGCCCAGGCTCTTGTGTACAAAGTTAGATGGCTTAATAGATGTATGTTCATTGATGTTGAGGACTCTCCTATTAATCATATATTAATATGTGATATTGAACATAAACTGGCAGTACCGTAATGCATTGGCCATTCCTCATAGAACTGTGGAAGTGCAATTTCAGTTGCCTGTAGCATAGGTTTGGTTATCTTCTCACCAAGAAGAATGTGTAAACTACCACAATAATGCTGAAAATATGGTTCACTTAAAATGTCTTGAAGAACTGGAACTGAGTTGTATAGCAAAAATGAAATGAACTCTATAGCTGGATATTAAACAACCATAATTAAAAAAAAAAACATTTACTGATTCTAGTTACATTTCCAATGTTTAATCATGGTCAGTGACTTTGGTGGATGCTTAACAATGTTTGGAACTCTGATACTCATTAATTTAGCATCACAAATGGAAACCTATAGAAGAATAGATAAATTCAGTTGTAAATAAATTGCCAACTGACACAAACCTTGCTGTGTATACTGAATGGTTTGTACTTATTCATTGGAGACATCCAGATTAATAAAAGTTTCTTCATAACACCAACTCCAATCGAATGAAGAATATCTATCACCATTCCAACCATTAGGTCAAAAGGCGGATGCAGTGCTAGAATTGGAATTCCTTTGATTCCACACACCTTAAAATGTAAATGACAATAATCATGATTATCTGCAGTAAATTTTTTTTACCGGATTGCTTATTTCAATCGCTTGTTTTGCATCAGCCAAAATAGATAAGTAGCTTCTAGTTGTTGCTGATGGATCATAATGCCAGCACATACTGCACTCTAAATATTGACCTTCAATGGTACAAGTATTGCAACCGAAGGATCCATTGTATTGGACAGAGTTTGCAACCTTTGCCTTGGCTGGCAAATCCGCTGTGCATAACAGTATCATAGCCTTTGAGGTCATTGTTCCTCCAGGTGTTTGAGCTTGTATTCCTGTTATGAAATGGCACATATTTGAACCAATATATTGTAATGCTCTTACCGTTCTGATTCAAGCTGTTAAACTTCTCTATTAAAGACTTGAGCAGTGTCGTCATTGTAGGTTTTTCTTTGGAAAACCATATATTCCACCAAGCAATACATGTTGTTTTGAAAACCTGTCGTAAACATTGATAAGTTAATACACTCAGTTCAATACTAGATAGTACCTCAATTTTGGTGGCAGTTCATTAATACTGAGCCATACAGGCCAAATTTTGGCTGCAGAGGATTTAAATACTGCCACTCCATCGTTATTAATTGTAAATGAAATGTTTGCTGGATATGCAGATGAAAGGAAACCACCAGGTTGTGAATGCTTTTTGTACTGCTCGCCATAATATATATCAGTTATGCAATCTTCATTAACATTACGATCAAACAGCGTCTGCAAAGCATTCCAAGTATCGTGATCTGATAAAGAATTGAGAAGGCAGCACATAAAAATTATTGTGTGGATGCAGAAATACCTGACAAGGCACTTTGGATTTGGTATTCGATGTCACAAATAAGGAAGTTTTTTAAGCAATGCTTCAATGAATTTTGCAAAATCATTGAATGATACTGCAGAACTGAAATGTTTGTTCCATTGTATAGGACATCATTGCATTTTTCAACACTTTCTGCATCTGGACCTAATGTCTCACATTGAATGTCATCAGCCGACATGGTGCGCAAAACAGGAGGTCTGAGCTTGTACTTTCATTTTGCCCTAACATGCCATTAAAAATTATACTGGTGTAATCGGGAACGGCACAGCATTAAACTTTCCAGTACCTATCGAGACGTTTCTTTAATCGAGTCTTCGTTTTTGCAGGAATGTCATCTTCCGTTCCGCTTTGCAGAAACTCTCTCTTTCGTTTGCCCCGAACGGTTGGATTCATATTGCATCCGCTTTGATAAATTTAAATTTAAATTTAAATGTGTCGACCTATCGGATTGGTGTGATTTCTTGAGTGAACAGCAGCTGTTAATCTTCAACTAGAGCATAATACTTCCACGCTTTCGCAACACAGATATGACATCAAGAAAGATTACAGCGACCTGAACTCGTAAG
Source organism: Ephydatia muelleri (assembly GCA_013339895.1). Taxonomy (NCBI): domain Eukaryota; kingdom Metazoa; phylum Porifera; class Demospongiae; order Spongillida; family Spongillidae; genus Ephydatia; species Ephydatia muelleri. The sequence continues at coordinate 28,823,989 of JABACO010000001.1, read as the reverse complement.
ACCATTGTAGACCATCGTTGTGCCCCCGCCCCCCTGAATCCGCTACTGTAGAGTGTACAGTATCCTTTTCGCAAAGTGCTATAGCTATTAATTATGTATAAAGCCGCTTTGGATATCATACTTTTAATCCACAACTCTATTTCTACTCATGCGCTCGTACACTTTTTGTCTGACGACACTATTGTGATAGTGCCTTTGAAAAGGGTCACACAGGTCGACAACGAAGTGTTGAAAGAAGGAGTCAACTGTCTCGTCAAATGGACTGACGGAGTACAGTATGAGGCTACTGTTAAAGCAATAGGTAAGCAGCAGACATTCGCTAAGCAACCGCGCCTACATTCTTGTGTGTATTAAAATGTAGGGTCAGCTGAGAAGATGCAGTCCATCCAAGACAAGATGATGCTAAGCGGAAGTGACGAAAGTGACAGGGATGAGGACGATGCAGAGAGGAAAGCAACACAGGGTAAAGAAACAGCCATTGTTGTAGTTGAGGAAGACGACGTAGCAACAGAGGTATGTTTCTTCAAGCACGTGCCTTAACTTTCTGTTTTATATAGGGTGCTGCAAGAAAAAGAACGAAAGCTGCAGCACCAAAAAAATAGCGGAAGCGTACCGGATGAACCAGGAACTCATGAAGGTATATGTTGGAGTTTTGGTTTTAACGTTATTGACGTTTCTTCGTACAGCAGGCACTGCCTCTGCTAGCAACTCCAGGCCTCAGCTGCACAGACGCAAGTTTCAAGGCAACTGTTCTGGAGGTAGCAAATTTGTATGTTGATATAAAACATTGCTAACTGTCCTGATTGTCAGAAATTGAGCAGTATATAGAAGAGTTTTTGAAAGTTCATTTTCAACATGAGGATAGAAAGGTACATTTCGTGCAAGAATGCATGAGGTACAGTGAGTGTGTTAATGCACATCTATTATTATGTTCAACAGAAAGCTACGTGTTCTTATTCTGAAGCCTCAATCGGCCTCTACAATTCAAGATCGCCTGTGGCATTAGCCCCATGCGGCCTCTACAAAATTTTCGAGGTCGCCTGTGGCATCAATCCCAAACAGTTCACAGGCTATAACAAGTCCAGAAGGTAGAAAAGAAAAAAGAAAACATAATTAATTACCGATCAATCATGTGATTTCATCTGTCATGCAGCTAAATCAACCACTGTGGTTGAAAAAGATAAAGGTGAATTATACTTGTACATTTAATACATTACAATTTGCATGCGTGATTTACAGGAGGATGATGGCTGGGGAATCCACATTCCCATGTGCAAGAAATGAAAAAGGTGTGGATCCCTAAAGGTGAAACGAATAAAGTATCGATAACAGGCCATATCGACTGATCCCGCCCGTCTGGCTGTAAATCTGCTGACGGTATTCTTCTGTAAAGATGAGCTGGGCTCTGGGAACTGCACGCAGCCCCAGGCAGACAGATACTCAATCCTGCCATTATCCAAGGCATTCGATGTAAGCAATTGATACTTGAATAATGCATTATAATTCATTTAATACACAATTACAGTACACGTTAATTACAAGTATCCAGCTGATTCGGATGAAGAAAAGGCAAGATGGAAAAAAATTACTTCACATCAATTTGAATTCGAAGTGTCGCAATGCTAGAGCCAGTCTGAGTGCTCGAAAGGATCCGCCGGATTAGATAGCATTCCCGGCAGCAGCAAACAAGTGGACACTTCAGCTTAAATGTTGTGTGTATGCTTGCAGACCTGAATGAAATTTGAAACAACACACGTTTAATAATATCTCAAACTCATATTAAAGCAATCATTAATGCACAACGCACGCGGTACATCGCGCTACAAACGTAATCGTATCATAAACAGCGCGATAAATTGTAGCGCGATTAATCGTGCGACGCGCTGCCATAGGCCATTCTGACGCGTTACAGTGCGATTAAGCGCAATTAACCGCGCTAGCGATGAATAGGACACTCACTAATGTAAATCGCCTTGTAACGTTAGCGCCTCTTGCGCGATTAAGCGTGGTTTATCACAATTTTTTTCCCTCGGGAGACGTGCAACAATTACTTCAGTATTTGGATTGTACTAAATTCTGTATAGGGCCAAGAGGAATATCTAATGTAATTATAAAATTAACTCAAAATATTAGTAACTTACAATCAGGAATGGTATTTAATTATGCTTTAATTATGATTGTATTTTCTACTTTATTTATCTCGGGGGCCCCAAGGGGTTTTAGCTCAATATGGTAGAGCGTAGGCTTTGCAAGTCTGAGGCTGCAGGTTCAAGCCCTGTAAACTCTATATCCCGCCATGGTTATCACGATGGGATCTATAAGTCTCCAGTAAAGCTCAATGGGGTCTTCTCGTCTAACAATTTATACGTAGCATCTTCACTACGAATTCAATTTCATTGGTTTTTATCTTGAGACAGCGGGGCATTCGTTAAGCCATTCATACTTGCCAACAATTAATTGGCTATTGATTGCGCTACATTATCACGGTCAGATTTACCGCGGCCATTCAATTGTCCTTACCCAAGCTAACTTTTTTTTTATTTCTTGGTTTTAGATACAACCATTGGGCAGGCCTCACCTCCAATACTTCAGGCCCTTGGCCTCTTGCTGGAAGCTATTAATCCTGATCCAATGATATTTGACAAGTGGAGAAGGCAGCAGCCAACACAACATGGATGTAGCTCAGGTATATGTATCTAGTGAGTAGATTTCATTGTTCAGATTTATTTATTTATTTATTTTTACAGGATGTATTGATGACTCTAATTTTCCTTAAAGTTCCAACTCTTCGCCACCACGAATGTCATATCCTGTTGGATCCAGAATTCCCATCTGTTCGTTGCCCTTGCTGTTCTACATTTCGGTCTATTCTGCACACAGGCATTTGGAAGGAAAAGTTGAATGGTTGCACAAGCAATTCTGATAAAGTAAACTATCGGTATGAGATAAATAATGGTGTGTACAATACGTTTATCTGCTTTTTGCATGTAGTTTTCTTACTGTCAGAGAGTTGACAGATACGATCCAGCGACTGCAACATAAGTATCGGACTCTCCAGAAGTCTGCTGAACGACTTAAGGAGAATGTTTTGAGAGCCACTGAGGAAAATGGGGTCACTCTTGATGAAGAGTCAGAAAGCTTTCTAACGGCTACCATGACGCCTCAGGATACCATATCACATATGGAACATCTGTCATCCAAACAGACAATTAGACACATCTTTTGGCAACAACAGTTATAAGCTGCCTCAAAGACTCATCTTCGTGGTATGAGATGGCACCTTTGATGACAAGGTAGTGTTTGTATCTAAGACACAAGTAAGCAACAAATGCTAAAAATTGATTGTGATAATATCATTTCCTTTTAGATCTGCTGCTGCTTATGAGGCTCTTTAACAATCTGGATGCGTTGTCCTGCCATCCCAGAGGACACTCCGAGACAACACACACTATGTGCAGTCATCATCTGGATTTAGTGCTGAAATAGATGAGATGCTAACAAAAGCTGCTAGAGTCACCTCTTGTCCTGAAAGAGAAAGGTCTGTGGTGCTTCTTATACATATCAAGGGGAACCTATAGTATTTGATAAGCATGGTTGCCAAATGATCGGCTTTGCAAATTTAGATGACATAAATGAGCATCTTACGCAGTTTGAGCTATCCCTTACATCCAAACGTCCAAAAAAACACTCAACAGATTGCCAATACTATGGTGGTCTTTATGGTGCGAGGCCTACTTACAATTTCTCTACCATGTCACACACTATCAGGCTACCAATTTTATGATCCATTTTGGGAAGCTGTAGGTCGCCTGGAACAATGTGGCCTTAAAGTAAGTTTGGCATTTATTGTATGCTCACTTAAGTTTTATAAGCATTCTATAGGTTCATGGAGTGACAATGGATGGAGGGGCTCCTAACAGGAGTCTAATAAAGCTTCACCAGCCTTGTTCTGTAGGAAGCTTAGTCTACAAGGTCCCCAATCCTTATTCTTCAGACAGTCATTTTATTTCTGATCCCCCTCATCTGGTGAAAACGATGCGAAACTACTTCATGTCTAGAAGATGGGTATGTTCTGTAAGTGTATTGTTGGTGTCAATAACATGCCACTGTTAAAATTACCAGTGCAATGAGAAGGACATACTGTGGTCACATATACAAAGCTTATATGAAGTTGATACAGCTACAATGTCTGGAACCTGTCTTCTGCAGTATGCATGAACACATATCACTAACATCATTCTCAAAGATGTGCGTCAATTTAGCAGCACAGGTAGGTATTCAAAGTTGTATGATTCTGTATCCTATGTTGTGTTATCCTAATGAAAGGTTTTGAGTGAGTCAGTATCAAAAGCAGTTGTTTTAGTGTGTAGAGATGTTGCTACGGAGACTGTAAAATTTCTTGGCATGGCTGACAAGCTGTTTGACACACTCAACGTCCATAACTACTCACATGGTGCAACAGCAAGGAAACCTTTTCAAATGCCTTATACATCAAGTGACATTGGCGTTTAAAGGTGATTTTATATTTGTGTTTTGCAGTAAAGAAATACATGATATGCATGTATCTCTTTTTTCATTCTCAGTGGTTGGAGAATGACTTCTTGAAGTACCTAGATAACTGGGAAAGTTCTGTGAGTAACAGACCTGGATTCTCTAAGGCACAGTAAAAAAGCAAGATGCTTAGTGCAGCAACCCGCTATGGTTTAAGGATGACTGGTATGTTTATTATACATACAAAACAAAATCATATGACATCAATACTTTCTTCACCCCTTAGCCTGGTCTTTCATAGAACTGGTACTGTACATTTTCAGCATCCCTGATGTTCATTCATTCATGAGTCAACGACTTTGTCAGGATCCTTTAGAGCGATTTTTTGGTTGCCAGCGGCAATGAGGAGGAGTCCACGATAATCCTAATGCAGCAGAATACTCAAGCTCTTAGGGTTATTAATTCTTTTTCACACCACCCTAATAGATGGAATTGCCGTGGTGGAAATGTTGAGATTGCTGAGGCTACCTGTAAACCACTACCCAAGCGGCGATGCAGGTCCCAGCAGAATACAGTGGTTTATAATGAAAATCAAAGTGCTATTGATTTAGGTAAGAAGTCAATTGTGCATAGAAGTATGAATTTCAACTCTCATACCCACCTCTTACAGGAAGTTGCAATGATTTCATATTGATGAAAGCTCTACTTTATGTGGTAAATGAAGAAGCCACAAGGTTTCTTTTTTTCAAGAGCAGTCGCCCAAAACAAATAGCACAAGGGCTTGCTGAATGGATTCATGAACACCCCAACAGTGCCAGTGCTTTTGAAAAGGCTGTGGTTGAATCTTTTCTGAACTGCATACCTTTTTCAAGTTCCTCACCATACAAAAAGAAAACGCGAACTCAAATGTGGGGTAAGTACCATACCCTCAGAACCAGCATAGCCTACGTAGAAGATTGGAAGGCTTTCTTACACACAAGCCAGGTATCTTACAACCCCATCTTCTGCCAGTGTGTTGGTTACTTCATCTTTAAAGATCTGGTGAAAGCTCAGCTTGCAGTGCACAGTTCAAAATTCTACGTTACAAAACATTACTGACTTGATGTAAGAAGAAATAAATGCTCTGCTACATACAGCTGGATATGTTCCGCAGGCAGTCAAAAAGAAACTGTTAAGAGCATCACTGCACAATAAGAAGGATCTGGAACTGTGTCTAGATGATTTGATCAGTGATGGTGAGGAAACTCCAAATAATACTTCTGATTGGCTTCCAAGCATCAATCGTGGTGGTTTTATCACAGTCAGTGATATGGCAGTTGAATTATTTTTTGCCATGGAGATAGAATTGCGCAACCACCTAAAATACCCTACATTAGTGGTGAGGCTGTATCAACTATATATTGTGAACAGTGAAGACGTACTTTTTCCGTGGTCAATTATTACCGTTAGCTGGGAACAAGAAAACAACTCATATAACATTTACATTTAAAAGTAGAATCCACTGGTAGAATGTGTGTGTGTGTGTGTGTGTGTGTGTGTGTGTGTGTGTGTGTGTGTGTGTGTGTGTGTGTGTGTGTGTGTGTGTGTGTGTGTGTGTGTGTGTGTGTGTGTGTGTGTGTTTGTGTCAGTGTGTGGCTGGCAGCAATGTATGTTATATGGCTTCATTCCAGCTCTGCCCGCGTTAATTAGTGCTGATAAGCCTTGTTTCCAATCCCTCTATATATTATCAGAGAGAATATGTAGGGATTGGAAGCTAGATAATTAACACCTAATTAACATGGGCAATCCTAGCTAGGGTATAGAATCCATACAAGTTAAGACGTACATACACTTCTGGATCTAAGTATTCAGTTTTTATCTCAGTGCCTTGGCCTTCTGCAGTTCTTCTTTTGTATCTTTCTATCCATGCTGTGGCTTGTCACTTCGGCAGGGTTGCCGAAGGCCAGCCGAAGGCCAGCCGACCTTTCAGGCCGGACCTTCTGGCCTGACCTTCAGGCCGGAACCCGGCCTGAAAGGCCACTTATTAAAGATGTACTTAGATTATTATATTTAATAAACTTGAATAATATTATCACAAGATTATATACAATCACTGTGAATTAATCAGTCACAAGATTATGTCGCATACATCAGTAAGTTGCGCAGATGAACCGCCGAGACCGGTCCAGACGTAACTAATGTAACTGTTCAGCACCCATGCATTGTGCTTTTAAAAGAATTATGCTCGCTTCCAGTCGCTGAGAAGATTCCATCTTTGACGCTGTTGAATAAGCTTGGCTCTAGAAAATACCCGCTCAGAGGGTGCAGATGAGGCAGGGATTGCAAAGTAATTTCTTGCAAGCTTAGAAATTCTTGGAAAACGCGAGTCGAGCAATTTCCACTTTGCAAGTGGATCTATAGGAGAAGTAGTATTCACTAGTCGTGTTTCGGGAACTGAAAGCCAAGCATCAAACTCATCCTTAACTTCTCTACGTAGGTCGTTCGACTCGTTTGCCTGTGCAGCAGATGCGCTATTAAGATCCAATTCTTCATCTGCATCAAGAAAGTCGCAGTCTTCAAAACGACGATGTTTTGATTGTGGCAGTACTGCAGCGGTTAAAACTGCACCAACAGCAACTGTTAAATGAGATGTTAGCTGTGGCAGAGATACCCACAGATATCTGTTCATTGAAAATGACGAACTCCAGGCTTTTATGTCGGGGATCTACAATGGCTGCCATCCCAAACAGAACGTTACCAACATCCCAGTGTCTGTTCATGTCTCTCAATACAAATTCATGCATGCTTGAAACTGGTGTGGGAAGGTCGGCCCATTTCATGTTCAACAATCCCCATGACTGAGGTGGCTTTGGCCTGTGTAAATACAACATTAGCTGGGTTATTTTGCAAGACAAACTACCAAGTGTGGGGTATTTTTCACCCTGCAGATAGTCAGTTATGATTTGAAACGGCTTCAAAAACTGACAAAGCATCTTTGCAGCGGACCAATCAGCCTCTGAAGGACCCTCTACACCTAGCTCATCTATAAGTTTGCAATGGGGAATTTTTAGCTGTATACATCGCTCCAGCATGTAGAAAGTGGAGTTCCATCGAGTTACTACATCTTGGATGAGCTTCAGTGTGTGACCACGCGGTGACCTATGAAACCCTACACTGATAGCAACAGCATTACCTTCACCTTCAACCCCTTGTCTGGTTCCCTGCTGAGTGTCGTCCATATTATCTTCATCTACCTCCTCCATCAGTTATGAGCTCAGCAGCAGGCCCATCTATCTGGGCAGCACGCAAGTTTTCTGTCATGAGAGGTGAAGCATGTATCTTATTTACCAACTTTCGAAAGGTTGAAACCAGGTCACTTGTAGAATTTGTTGGTACAGGTGCATTCTTAGGCTTCGCTGGGTCAATGTAATTCTTGATGAACAACTGCAGTGTATGGCAGGCACAGCGTACATGTTCTTCACAAATACCTCTTTCAAGCAATTCTTCTATAGCTGCCACAAAGTTAGCCCCATTGTCAGTGGCAATTGCTTCCTATCTGTCATCTAACGTATACTTCACTCCCAGCTCATTCAGCAGTGACACTATATCTTCTGCAGTATGTGACGCATTGCTAATACTAACTCCTAATACAGCTGACATGAGACACCAGTCCATACTGATCCAATGGCAGGTGACTGCAACGTAATAGTCCCCTGTTGGCATCTTCGCTGCATCGGTAGTCAGTGACACAGAAAAGGACTGCTGTAATAATGCCTTGAGCTTGACCAACATGATTGCATGAGTCTCATCAATTACTTCAGTTACTTTACTTCTTCCTGGCATTCTGAACGCACCTCTGGATATGCATGAAATGAACTTACTAAAAGACAAACTGTCTGCTAGAAGAGGCGGAAGTAAATTGTCATACCATGCCTGTGCCAGCAGTTGCATTGCTGTATCGTTCTCAGTATCAGTGAGGGGTTCAGACTTGGCTGAAAATTGCTCTATGTGACCTTTTTTTGATTTCAGTTTCATTGTGGGCCAAATCCGTGGATGTTTCCTCATGTGCTACACCGTCATGCAGCTCCTTTTTATTGTGTCTTTGAAGGTGCCTAAGAAGAGTTGAGTTTTCCTTGACAAAGGGCTTGTGGCAGTGGTCGCACCAAGCTTTGTCAGCAAACCATTCTCTTTTCATGACATTTGTACAATTTGAAATGCGCCCACACCACGGAGTGTTGTTTGCGTCGTTGCAGGTAGCTGATAAGCTCATCAGTGTTATAAACCCAGCGGTCTGGGTTTATAGGAGACACTAGCTTATGGGATATATCTGCTACAGAGGAGCCACCAGTCCACCACAATCACCTGAAGCTGTATTCATAGCGATAGTGACGGCCAGCTGGCGGTTAACGAATGAATAAACGTCACGCGCGTCACGGGTGTTTGCGGCTGGACAGTAGGTTGGATAATTAAGCGATACCGTAATTTAGTATGAGCCACTAAAAAAATATCTAGCCGCATCTCATTATACGATGTCTGTTTTTGCGAGCACATATCATACTCGTCTTATGACATTCCGAGGAGAGAAAATGCTCATGAAAACACTCTACCACAGCTATACATAAGCCATAATTGCACAAGGACTACATTTATTATGAATGGTTCTGCGCAGCCCGTTTCCACATCAATGTAATTTTGGCGGGAAAAGATGGGGTGTACTTGAGCGGTCTTTGCGGACCAACCGACCCGTAGAAATGTGTAAGCGAGTAATATAATGATCAGCACACATAGGAGAGTATATACATATCGCTCATAAATAGCCGACTTTTTTTCTAACCCCAGAATAAGGCAGGAGTTTTTATGAATAATTTCAGTATTTTAGAATGGAGATACACGCAAAGAGAGTCGAAGAGCGATGCAGAGTGTGTGGCCGCTTTTTAGTGGAGGCTATATACCAGGGCTGCATATGACACAGGGTGTCTTCATGAAGCTGTTCAGGCTGCTGGAGGCCACTTGCCACCAGTTTGACTTGCAGCTGGCGTACACATTATACCAGGAAGAAAGCAGCAGCTCATCCTCATTCACAAAGTACGCTGAAGAGCTGCACAAGAAGCAGGTGGCCAAGGCTAAGCTGGCTGAAGCCCAAGACTCCTTGGCAGCTTTAGAGGAAGCTGTCATGTACGAAGTGGTGGCATATGGGGAGGACAGCCCTCAGTCTGTGGAGAAAATGGTAAGGATTAAGCAAACACTGATTTAAATGATTATAACACCCTAACACAGGAAATGGAAATAGCCAAGACCACCAAAGTTACTAGCAAGGAGTTTGCCCTTCATGATGGTCCATTTGTGAAGGGATTGGATGAAGCCCTCCAATCCTTCAAGGTGCAGCGGCAGCAATACTTTGGTGGTGTGTTTGTTGGTAACCACATCCACAAGACACTAATCATCTAAATTTAGTTCAGTAGTTGTAACTCATACACTATTTAGCCAGCAAACATCAAGCGTTTGTGCACCTCCATGGTAGAGGTTGCAACAACTAAGTGCCCTACACTAATAACACCAGCAACAGAGGCATGCATGAAGCTTACAAACATCTTCACCCTGCTAGGCCAGTGCCACCCGAATATATGAAAATAATTTCATTGAAGAGGAGCTAGGTATGCTTTTAACGTGCATGCACGTACAAGTACATGTATGAAATAACCCAATAGAAACTATAACGGCCCAGCTAATGGAGCACTTTAGGAGTTCCTTCCCAGACTGCTCTATAACATTTAAAATGCACATGCTTGAAGAACATACAGGCAAAAAGAACATACGTTGAATTTGGTCTTCTGTAGGAGCAAGGAGCAGAAATCCATCCATGCCAGGTTTAACCTTGCAACGTAGGTACCATTCGGTACATGACCCAGTCGAACGACTGTCCTTGATTATGAAGGAGCACCTGCTTTCAATAGCTCCACAAAATGTCACTCCCCCCAAAAGAGTAAAATTTTGATACCGTTAAATTCACGATATTTCAGCAATACGCATCTCTAAGCCCCAAAAAAGTCGGCTACACGCAGATAATCGAATCAGTTAGTACCTTCTGTTATCTCTAAGATTTAGCTTGAATCAAAACTTTCTACGGGTCGGGAGCGTGGAAAACTTACTTCAAAGTGGACAGGTACGTCGAGGGTTACCCGCTTTCAAGAGCCATAACTTGCCGTAGCGTCAAAACTGTGACAAGAGAAACGCAGTGTATGTAGAAAGATGATGCTTCTTTTGTTTGGAAGTTTTAAATGGCGCTGGTATCATTCCTGTTTATGTACAGGGGGCTCACGTTTCTTGGCTCTGGTTGTCTAGGACGTTGCTAAGGGAATACGTAATCATTTCAATATTTCGAGTTATAAACCTACTGTCCACAAAATATATGGCCGCAAACACCCGTGGCGTCACGTGTATTTGTCTCATACAATAAATTGATTGTAAATTAATATTTAATAATTTTAACATGAAATTTAATAATTGTATCTTTCGGGTCGACCTTTCAGGCCACGGGGCGGAGCCCTGGCCTGACCTTCACAGGCCGGACCCTGGCCAGACTTTCGGCAACCCTGCACTTCGGTCACTTCTGCTCTGGTTCATGGCCTTCCTCAATCGTCATATTGCATAATGTAAGTGGGTTATTGAAAGCTATAACCCATGGTGAAGGGAGAGTTATCTTCAACAGACGAGCACCAAGAAGCTCAGATATTAACAATTAGCTACATGTGAAAGCAGAAAGGGTAAAGGAAACTAAGGATTTCAACAATTCTGATGAGTTGCATCACTAGTCCTGGAAGTGCTGGGACAGGCAGTCGGGGCATTATCTTTGATCGGGGAGACTACTGAAAGCCCTGAAGACACAAGAATCATCAGCGCTTGTCGCGGAAGAGACAACACCAGGCTTTGAGCACCACCCTTGCTGCATTCCGCCCATTTACGACGGCAACCAAGGCGAAATTTTGATCCCATAGCGCAACTTTGGAAGAGCGAGTACAGCGCAAATATAGCTTTTTAGTGGTCAAAATACGCCTAAGCCAGACTACCACCTTCGATCTTTTTTATTGCCCACCTTTCAAGTGTTTAGGTCCTCCAGAAACAACGCAAAAGGTACCGCAAATGAGGACCCTCAAAATGGTATTACTACCCTTCCGTTCAACCGATGACGCTCAAGCAATCACTACGCCACCTAGAAAAGAGTATGTAATGTACAAACACAATAACGAAAGGCATAGGTAGCGGTGGAAAGATGATGAAGGTACAGAAAAAATAATTATTGCCAAAAATCCTATTAAAATTCAAACATTGAAGCAAAGCAGATAGGACAATTGCTCATAATGGTTTATCCAACTAGTATAACAGTCAAACAACACAGAGAAGGCGTAAAATTGGCAAAGCATATGCGTACTATGGGGAAAAAAGCGCTTCTTTCTGCCTTGGTCGACCCGAATCCACCCCTTTTGACAAGTTCAGAAGTGTGATTCGCACTTGCACGCATAGCCCGCGGGCATACTATTGCTGTGAATGGCGCATTCCAATCCCTCTATATACCATCTCTGATATTATCTCTGGTTTTAGGTTGTTTTTTTAGCGATGCTGTGGGTTTGCGCGTAGATATACGCTATCGCGCGCGGATTGCTCGTGGATATATCATATACGCTTACGCGCGCGCGTGTGATAGATTTTTAGCTTTCATATCGTCGATCGGAATGTTATAGCCTTAACCTCGAAGTTTCAAAAATTACCATTATTTGGTCGGCGAATCGTAGTGTAATACAAATTAGTTTTTTAACAGGTGATATTTTTAAATAACTACACACTAGACAAACAGAAAGATATAGCTCCGTGAGCGTTATGAAATGAAATTTATTATTATGCTATCCACTACAGATTATAAGCGCACGTTGCAAAAACAGTGATAACACTTCAGGTGCTGCTAATATCGTTCTGTTTGTTGAATAGATTTGGATGGTTTTATAAGATCTTGCTGCATCGTCGCTCGATTGTAGCACTAAGACGATGTGTAATATTTCATTTCAGTCTAGCTTCTGTAATAGCAGCTAGCAGAGATGGCAGGTCATTTTGTCTTTCTTAATTTGCAAAGCCAACTAGGATGGGTGTTTTTTTATATAAGTTGCATTTTGTATATGTTCTATCATTTGGAGGTATTTATCATTCTGGAACCCGATATTATGATGACTATGGCAATATTCAATAATCATGTAACGTATTTAACCCCCTAACACTAAGCCATTGTTTACTATTGATACATGATCCGCCGGACAACTTAGCCTAGGAGACGTTGTCCCCCCTAGGACAATCATTCCTAGGATTATCGGTCCGCTTTAGTATTTGCTTTCCCCCTTCGTTTTTGCATGCAATGCTTAACCATAATAGCCCATTCGATAGGATTGCTGTTGCGCTCTCCTTAAGAACTTCGAGTGTTGATCACTTTGGCCAACATTCACAGTACATGTATATGTGTATACATGTACATTTATATTCATTTAAGTGGTATACTATAACTACCCAATACTGGCTGATAATTTCTCCAGATATCCAGAACTACTTTCCATTATATCAAAGCAACTTTACGACTTCAATGCTAACGGACAAACTTCGATGTAGGAATTATAGCTAATCTGTTTTCATATAGTGCAGTATACTGCAGAACATTGTGTACATGGCTTTTTAAACAAAACATGACTGATTGGCTGTCTCAGTAGGATTATTGACCAAAAGAGTTAGGTACCCACCAAAATCAGTCAAATAACATTGTCTAAAACGCTGCCACTATTGTTGCACTGGACTCCCTTAACTTTAGACACTAAATCTACCTTCATTAATGAATCACAAATTCTAGTGTGTGGTGTCAAATGCTCTCAACAGGCCTGAATTGCATGTCATGTCGGCCGTATTGCTTTTGAGATAGAGCAAGCCTTCTTCATCACGAAACTGTGTGCTCTCCCTCTAGCTTTTCCGATTTACTAGCATCCACCCGATACTCGCCGTACCGTGTTTCAGATACTGAAAAATCTCGTTGTACATGTAGAGTTGTACTTCCTGATCTTCATCGTTCATTCTTTAGAACCTATGGAACAATTTTGTCACAAGCTTCCGACGTCGACTGCGCGTTTAAGAACATGTGACGAATCTAAAAAACTGAAGGTATTATACGGTATACTGTGCCTGAAATCCAGACGCGCGCGAGCTCTAAGTGCACGTGTATATGTAAGTAACACATGCATCCGGACGGTCAACCAAGATATCGAAGCTGCAAGGGGGGACATGCTATCCTAAAGGCGGACAACGTATACTGTCCGTAGGGGGACAGCCTATCCGGGGGGACAAGCTATCCTGTTACACCGGGACTGTAACGAGAAGTGGTGTTTACATACCTCACATGCGGTATTACATATATACTTAGGTACTTCAAGATTTTCTTCAAATCGTGTTTTGTGCTGCGATTTCATTACCCTCTACAAGAGCAAAAAAAATTCTGCAGAACGACACCTTATGCATCATATCTGGAGTAGTATCTCAAAAGTTACAGCGTTCCAAACATTGCATTTTGAGTGAACGGTACAGTATAGAAAAAATTGTGACGGTTTATGTTCTCTTTACTGCAGCTATTGAACCATTGAACGTTATCATGCTAGAACGTAACAACATGTAGAGTACACATATATATGCATATACATAAGACTAAATAACGATTTCAGGTATGTACAGGTCATCAGTACATAGTCAACTAAGAACTCATAAATGGTCATTGTAACGTCATCTCCGTCATCCTGATTTTCATCATGTTTTCAGTACGTAGCAGTACTTTTTGGCATGTTTAAACTTTCTGTTTCTTATAGTTTGAAACTTTTGCTTGAGAAGCTGCTTTAAAATCAAAATCTCCTTTAGTTCGATTGTCTGTGTAAACATGCATCGTTCACAGTGGATTCTTAGCTTCCGTGAGATGGAAAAATAAGAACTACTTGGTTTGTCAACTACTTGTAGTGTGTGTATGTGTACATCTCATCATGTTAGGTGCAGTTCATGGGAAAGTTGTTTTAGTCCTTTTCTAGTATAGGGTTTCGCTGACCTAGCTTGTGATGTTGTATTATGTGCAATGTTTGAGGTGCAGGGTATATAAGGTTGGTTGGAAAATTGAATAGAGAGTTTTTGATTGTGGTCCCATTACATTGGTAGCAGAGAGCGGTTTAACATTAGCGCAGAGGAGGCAGAATGGCGGAGCAACGACACGTAAGCATACCAAAGCCGTTCGCGAGTGGGGATGCGGGGGAATGGTTCAAACGCTTTGAAATTTGTTGCAAGGCAAATGCATGGGACGAAAAGGCCAAGGTCTTGAAGCTACCCACTCTGCTGGAGGGCGAAGCGCTTGCAACATGGATGGAGCTCAGTGAAGATGAGCAAGAAGACTACGGTGCTGCAAAACAAAAGATGATTGAAAGGATGGTGCCGGCAAGCTTTGTGTCAATGGACGGATTTCTCAAGTGCAGACTTCGATCGGGAGAAGCACTATCATTGTACCTTTACGAACTCAAACGGTTATTGGACCAAGCGATGCCTGGTCTCGATGCAACTGCACGCTCTCCGCTATTGCTACACCAATTTATGGAAGGACTACCAACGGTTGTTTCAAAGCAGTTAAGAGCGGCGGGTGACGTAAAGGATTTGGATACGGCGTTGGAGAGAGCAAGAACATTGATGACACTAGAGGAAGGGAGCACTACTGTTGCAGCGATGGAAGAGAAGCTGAGAGAGGAAACACAAGTGCAGAAACTCGCTCACCAAATAACACTGTTAACAGAACAAGTCGCTGCGTTGTCGGTAAGAGACGAAAGGAGAGTCAGGTGTTTTCGTTGCGGACAATCAGGACACTTTGAACGACAATGCTGGAAAAGAGAAGGAAATGCAAAATGTTTTTCGTGTGGACGACTGGGGCATATGGCTCGGAATTGTCGTCAGCAGGGAAACGACAACGGGACGTCCGTAGAGGGCAACAGGCGTCCCCATTAGTTTGTGAAGGCCCCGCTGTAAGTAAGTTAGTTACAATAGCAGCCATAGAAAGTAAAGTTGTTACATTAACGGGGAAGCTAGGCGGAGCAACAGTGAACATCTTGCTGGATTCGGGCTCTTCAATCTCATTGGTGAGAAAGGCGGCGTTACAAGTAGCAGAAAATGTCCGTGTAATCACGCCCACGACACTCATTCAACTCGTGACAGCTGCCGGTGAAAAGCTTAAGATTGTTGATTACGTAACAGCACCTATTCAAGTGGGTGACAGAACAATAGAGCACAAGTGGATAACTTGATTACCTCAGTGATCCTTGGGGTCGACTTCATGCAGAAGCATGGATTGGTTTTGAACTTCTCCCATTCTCCTGTTCAGGTTCTCTACAACAATAACAATCGCAATAAGCCAGACGGATTATCAACACTCCTGCCCATCATACAGAAAGCAAAGAGTACTTCTCATTTTGCAGCAGCGACAAGAAGCCAGGATGAAGATGTGGTTGATGAATGTGCTGTTCCAAAATTTGGAAACTTGGTGGCCTCCTTTGAATTACCAGAATGTCCGAGATCTGAGCTAAAGACGGTTGTGGGCAAGTTCAAAACCTTGTTTAGAACACTGCCAGGAAAAACGGACTATGCAGACCACTATATCCCAACAACAGGCTCACCTGTCAGAGTCCCACCACGTCGCATTCCTGAACAGTATCGCTCCGAAGTAGAAGAGCAAATCAAGAGCATGTTACAGCAAGGCATAATTGAGAATAGCTGTAGTCCATGGATGGCACCTGCTGTGTATGTTGAGAAAAAGTCTGGAGACATTCGATTATGCGTTGACTATCGGGAGCTTAACAAAAGAACGAAAAAGGATGCTTACCCACTACCCTTGCCAGATGAGGTGCAAGGACACATGGCAGGAGCAACCATCTTTTCAACATTAGACCTCCAGTCAGGATACTGGCAGCTTCCAGTATATGCAAAAGACAGAGAAAAGACAGCATTTTGTCCAGGACCTGGAATGGGACTGTACCAGTTTACACGAATGCCTTTTGGCCTGACTGGTGCTCCCAGCTCATTTCAACACCTGATGGACACAGTAATGAGAGGGCTGTTGTTTGTGAGAACATATATAGATGATGTCATCATTTTTTCTAAAGATGAGAGCCAACACAAGGAACACTTGAATATTGTCTTCCAGAAACTTCAAGGAGCAGGATTAACACTTCGAGGGAAAAAGTGTCATATTGGAATGGACAAAGTTTTCTATCTGGGACACACATTTTCGGGTGCTGGAATGATGCCTGATCCAGGCAAGGTCAAAGTTGTGGAAGAATGGCCTACCCCACATGATGTACATTCTGTTCGCCAGTTCCTGGGTCTAGCATCCTACTATCGGCGTTATGTCAATGCATTTGCAGCAATAGCAGCTCCACTTCACGTTCTCACTCAAAAGGACACTCCATTCAACTGGACAACAGAATGTGATGCAGCATTTCAGACTCTAAAGCAAAATCTTGTGCAGGCCCCAATACTGGCTTACCCTAGGTTTGACCAAGATGCAGGTACTTTTGTTCTGCAAGCTGATGCGAGTGCCGTTGGACTTGGGGCAGTACTTGAACAGGATGGTCATGTCATTGCATACGCCAGCCGAAGCCTCAACAAATCAGAGCAGCAATACAGTGTAATACAGAAGGAATGCTTAGCTGTGGTATATGCTCTGAAACAGTTTCGACATTACTTATTGGGTCGCCCTTTCAACATTACAACAGATCATGCACCACTTCAATGGTTGTCAGCTCAGAAAATGGAAGGTTTATTGTGCCGTTGGGCATTGGCAATACAAGAATATGATTTCCAGATTGAATATAAGAAAGGATCGCAGAATGGAAATGCAGATGCCTTGTCTAGGCGCAGTGTAGGAGCTATTACCCATTCTGGACAACCATTGGATGATATGCGGAAGGCACAGAGAGATGACCACGCCATTGGCATAGTTTATACAACATTGCTGAGCAAGAAAACCCCCACTCATTCTGGAAAGTGGAGACAGCACCCACTCAGGAGATATCGACAGCTCTGGTCACAGCTGCAATTGATCGACGGCATAGTATGTAGACGATATGCTCCAAGTCCAGCCTCGGATGTGATTTCAGTACCAGTGCTTCCAGAAAGTCTTCAAAGGGAAGCACTACAGAGGAATCATGATGCTCCATCTGCAGGTCACCAAGGAATAGAGAAAACCTTGCAAAGATTGAAGCAAGAAGCGTTTTGGGCTAATATGGCAAAAGATGTCAATCAGTACTGCAGCAAGTGTGTTGTCTGTCAACAAGCAAAACTTCCAACCCCAACCCCAGCCCCAATGACCAACATACCTATTGGCAGACCATGGAAGATGATAGCAGTGGATGTGTTAGCAGTTCCGAGGTCAGTCAACAACAACATATATTTGCTTGTGATACAAGATTATTTTACAAAATGGGTCGAGGCTATTCCACTTCCAGATCAGACTGCAAATAGGATCACAACTGAGATTATACGTCTTTTTGCAGTGTATGGAATACCAGATATTCTGCACTCAGACCAAGGTACCAATTTCGAAAGTACCATCTTTCAACAGACATTGGAAGCATTTGGAATCAACAAACGTCGTACCACAGCTTACCACCCACAGTGTGACGGCATGGTTGAACGTGTGAACAGATCACTACTGCAGCTGTTAAGAGCATATGTAGAGAAGGACTATGAATGGGAGCGTTATCTACCACTGGTGCTCTATGCTTATCGTACAGCAGTACACATGTCAACTGGAGTCTCACCATTTGTACTCATGTTTGGTAGAGAACCAAGGAGTAACGATTTATCGCCTCATATTGCATTTGACACAAACTCATACCAGGGCTATCTGCAAGCAAAACTAGCAGAACTACGTGATTTTGTGGATGCAAATATGGTACAGGCTGGAGCTGCTCAGAAAACTTCTTTTGATTCTCATGCCAAGCTGCGATTTTTTAAAGAAGGTGACACTGTTTGGCTGTCAGTTCCAAAATCTAGTAAGCTGGGAAGTAAATGGGAAGGCAAGTGGATTATAAAATCTGTCAAGAATGACATCAATATGGAGATCACAGATGGAACAAGAACACGGATTGTTCACATAAATCGACTGCAGCACAGGAATCAGCGTCAATACAATGAAGTACCACCAAAGGACTATCCCACAATTGATGTCTGGAATGCACCCCAGATTGACCACATAATTACTTCTCCTGATCTGCCAAGAGAAGACCTGCCAAGAGAAGACCTGCCAAGAGAAGACCTGCCAGAAGAGCAGAGACGATACCCCACAAGACAAAGGAGACAACCAGATAGGTACTAAAGCTTGAGGGCAAGCTTAAAGAAGGCAGAGCATATGTAGTGTGTGTATGTGTACATCTCATCATGTTAGGTGCAGTTCATGGGAAAGTTGTTTTAGTCCTTTTCTAGTATAGGGTTTCGCTGACCTAGCTTGTGATGTTGTATTATGTGCAATGTTTGAGGTGCAGGGTATATAAGGTTGGTTGGAAAATTGAATAGAGAGTTTTTGATTGTGGTCCCATTACATACTGGACACAATGAGGTAGAAGTATGAGGTGCTGAAAGGGTTTGAATTGGAAGGAAGAATTGCTCATCTAGCAGATTAATTATGACATTCCAATTCCGATCTACATGCATGCTTCTTCATTGTTTTTATTGTATCTGTGAACGTTGTATTGACCTCTGTAAGGCATCCATGTTGACAAATGCTTCAGCTTGCAGAGAAGCCACTTTTATGGCAGTGTCTGAAATGCTTTTATTTGTATATAGGTACATCACCAATCGTTTTCTTAGTACTGCATGCCGCCTGTAAAATATTGCCAGCACTCATACCACTTCCAAATTTTTCAAGATGCTTGTTAAAATCATTAGCAGTCTTCATCCAAATGACACATTTGATTACAACGTCTATACGTATATTTTGACATTTACTTCGTGGCCGTAAAAGTAAGTCAATATAAATGGCCTGAGGACTAGGATTGAAATCAAAACCTTGTTTAACACCGGTTCCATGAGAAACGGGTACACATTTGTGTGGAAATGCAAAAATGAAAAATAATCGGTCATGCATGTATCTCAAAAGTAATTGTAAATATTGATTTCACTGGCGTGACGAACGCTGAAATTGTTTTAAAGAACCCATTAGTAACGGCTACGCTGTATTTGGGCACGCCCAACTGATTACTTCGTTTTGCGGTACGTAAAAGCTGAAAGTACAGATTTTTTAAATGCAGTTTCCATGCACAAATTTAGCTAAATGTGTTTCTTAATATCATAAAGTCATAATAGTTATGAAAAGCGATCGAGATAACGTACTGCTTGTAAGATATGGGTCATTCTATATCAAATCAACACACATATACTGTATCTCATTTTTGGAAATAATTTTGTGCATGAGTTCAGGCTATTACCTAGTATATTTATGTATTACATTTACTTTTAAATATCAATTGTTCATCAGTTATTAGGTGTGAAAAAGTTGACCACATATGTAAACTATGCTAAATATCTTAGCGTGCGTTGCAGCAGTAGCGATGATTATTTTAGCATGCATACAGAACGTCATGGCTAACATTTTGTTGAATAAAAAATGGAACTTCATTATTGAGCACAACGGAAAATATGGTTTTCTAGTGTAATAACTGCTGCCATTAAAAAGTACACACTTTTTTTGTTGTGTTTTTTAAATTATAGTGAAAGGTAATCTCTTGGCTTGTTGCGCCACACGTAATGAATTTAATTTTATGTGAGCAGGCTTGACTGGCTAGTTTGCAATTCACATAAAATTAAATTCATTACGTGTGGCCAATTATAAGTTTGTTTAGTTCACAATTATCACTATAGAAGGGTTTCTTCTAGACAAAAACGCGAGCGCTTCGATGCGGTGTAGTTTAGTAGCGGCTTGGCGTTCCATCTTACAAATCAAAACGCAACAAGCCTGTGGAGGAATGGACGCTAGAGTTGTAAGCCAGACAAAGTTTACGTATGTGCTGCTGCCAATCAGCTTGATGGTTGCCAACTGCGGTGGAAAGCATGTCCAATAGAGTCTGATTGAACCGCTCCACCATTCCATTGCACTGTGGGTGGTACGGCGTGGTGCGCGTTTTTCTGATCTGCAACAGTTCGCATATCTCCTTCACCAAATCTGACTCAAACTGTCGTCCCTGGTCGCTGTGGAGCTGTTCTGGAGGAGAAAAACGGCAGAACATTTCATCAACAAGTTTTTTAGCAACAGTTGTGGCCTCCTGGTTCCGTATAGCATACACTTCTACCCACCGGGTAAAACAGTCCACAGCTACCATGACATACTTACAGCCATCCTCAGTCTCGGGAAGGGGGCCCATTAAATCTACACTCACGATTTGCATCGGGTACCCAGCCTTAATGGTTTGCAGAGGAGCCCTTCTCTTTGGGGCAACCGTCTTCCTCGTGGTGCAGCTTATGCAGTTCCTACACCACTCTCCAACTGCTTCTGTACATCCTGGCCAGTAAAACCGCTCTTTCAGTCTGTGTTTCATCTTCTCCTCTCCAATGTGACCGCCTACAGCCCCTTGATGGAGATCGCGAAGAGCATCCACTTGTAACTTTGCGGGTAAAACGAGCTGCTGGAATCTTCTACTTCCATCCACGCATTTCTTCCACAGGATACCATCATAAATGCAGAGGGCGTCCCAGTGTTGCATCAGGAGACGACTTCCTCGACTCCACGATTTAACAATATCAGGGCTCGTTGGTTGACCACAAGATACAGCACAGTGAACAGGTTGGATGGTTGTGTCGTCCAGTTGCATCTGCCTCATCTCAGCTGGAGTATATTTCTGGAACGGATTGGAAACCACTCCTACCATGACGGTGTTCTCTGATTCTATATCTTCGTCCCTACCGCACTGTCTGCATGGGACACGGGAAAGGGCGTCAGCGTTGTAATGGCGCAAGCCTTGGCGGTGCACAACGGAGAAGTTCTACTCCTGGAGTCTCTCTTGCCAGCGAGCCAGTTGACCTTCCGGTTCTTTAAAATTCCGGATCCAGACCTGAGATCCATGGTCAGTTCGAAGGGTGAATTCTCGCCCAAGGAGATACTGTCTAAAATGATGTACAAATTCCACAACTGCTAATAATTCTTTACGTGTTACACAATACCTTTGCTCTGGCCTAGTAAGTGATCTGCTCGCATAGGCAATAACACGCTCAGAACCACAATCACTAACCTGTGAAAGCACAGCACCAATTCCAACATCACTTGCATCCGTGTCAGAGTATGAAACGTCGCTCATAATCTGGGTATGCAAGGACTGGGGAAGAAACCAAACGTTTACGCTATTCATCAAAAGCATTTTGGCATCCAATGGTCCATTCGAAAGGTGCGTTTTTCTCTGTCAACCGCTGTAGTGGTTTTGAGATCAAGGCAAAGTCTTTTACAAAACGCCTATAGTAATTGGCTAGCCCCATAATTTTTTTGAACTTCTTTTCTGTTCTGGGGAATGGGCCACTTCGACACAGCCTCAGTTTTGCTTGGATCTGTTGCAACACCATCTGTGGATACTATATGGCCTAGAAATGTTACTTGCTGCCTGCAGAGTGTACACTTTTTGGGTTTTAGCTTGAGACCCGCCCCCCTCAGACGAGTGAAGACACTAGTGAGGTGATGCAAATGCTCCTGAAATGTAGTACCTACTACTATTATATCGTCAAAATACACTAAACAGCTCGACCATTTTAACCCACTCAACACTCTGTCCATTAAACGCTGAAATGTCGCTGGAGCGTTACATAAGCCAAATGGCATTACCTTAAATTGGTAAAGTCCTTCCGGTGTTGTGAAGGCTGTCTTAGGTTGATCCTCGGGAGCCACTTCCACTTGCCAGTACCCACTGGCAAGGTCGAGTGTGGTGAAGAATTTAGAACCAACCAGTGTGTCCAAAGTGTCGTCCACTCGAGGTATTGGTAGGCATCTTTTCTTGTTACTTCGTTTACCTTCCTGTAGTCTACGCAGAATCGTGTTGTCCCATCATGCTTCTTTGCTAACACTATAGGTGAGGACCAAGGGCTGTCAGACTGTTGGATTACATCACTCTCCAGCATGTCCCTCAGCAAGTTAAGCCTCGGAGCACCTCCCTGCGTGCCTGAGGAATACGACGTGGAGATAGGTGCACTGGTTGAGCATCACTGGTGAAAATATGATGCTTCAGCTCTTTAGTGCGGCCCAAGTCCTTGCTGCTGAAAGAAAAGACATCGGCAAACTCCACAAGAAGAGAATAGAGTTGTTCTCTTTCACTCTCACTAATGTGACTCCCAACCTTAGACACCAAATCCCATAAAATGTTCTGGCATTCCAGTGAGACTTCAGCATTCTTCATCACTGTAGATATGTTGATAACTGGATCTTGCTCCAGGAACTCCATGCTTGCAATCTGTGTTCCTTTCTTCAGCACCACCATTTCATCACGTGGGTTCAGTATACGTACTGGTACTTCATTACTGCTTGGAGACACTACTGCATTAGCCACCATCACACCATTACAAGTGGCTGACTTGTGTCCTACAAACCACGTACCATTAGTGACTGGACCAGCAATTTTTACCATAACTTCCATTTCACTTCCTGCTGGAACAACTGTTTTCTCTTTTAGGACCAGTCCAACAGTTGCAACTCCTTGTTCTGTGGTGGTTTTGCTTAAGAATGGAATCGAAAGCTTTTGGGAGGGGAATGTGAGTACCTTCTGACCACAATCAATCACACAACTATTAGCTTCCAAAAAATCCAACCCAAGGATTGCCTCTATAGTGATGTAATCAGTTACAATGCAAGTGACCATAAATGGAGTACCCTTGACACCCACATATAGACAATGAAGCCCCTACAAGCTTTTTTCCAGACCACTGTTCAAGAACAAGTGTACTGTCCCTGTTTACAAGTTGTGTCCAGACATCCTTGCGGATAAGAGATACAGCTGCTCCCGTATCAACAACGAATGCAATAGCTACCACCCCAATGACTCCCTTTACGCTGTAACTTACCCCGCAAGTTACCGAAAGAGAAGGAACAGTCAACTGATCAGTTTGAGCCTCTACATGTCTTCTTCCCTCACGTGGTAGGCTCTTTCCACTGAGGGACTGAAGTTTCCCTGATGCTGCTCTGTTGCGCGACTCCGACAAAATCTTGCAATATGGCCTTTCTTGCCACAAGTCCAACAGACTACAGCCTTGCGTTTCCCACTCTCAGCCTCCCAGGTTTGCTTACTTGTCCGAGGCCTTGTGGAACTCCCTTGTCTCTCGAGTAGCATCTCCAACCGTTGTAGCCGCTCGCCAAGCAACTTCACCGTCTGAGGTTCATCAAGTGGAGAGACAGCTGCGACAGCTTCAGCACGGTCTGCACGGCGTACGCGTACATCTGGGTCTGGTTCCTGTGGGGACACAGCGCTCACTCGCAGCGGCTTACCGGAGCTTCCCAAGTACGACTCTAATTCAATTGTTGCGACGACGGCCTCCTCGACGTTGGTGGGTCGTTTCTGCTTCACGCCGAAAGCGACTTGGGCGTTTTCAATTTGTGCCAAAAACTGGTTTCATGCAAGACGTTCTCTTGCCTTCTCCTCCAGGTCAGGATACGCTTTGTCCGCAAGAACTCTCAATACGTCGCCGACAGTAGCCCAGTCTTCGTCCTTGTGCCTCGTTCTGGCACTTAACTCGGCCACGTACAGTTGCCTCTTACTGTCAGGGTCAAAACGGCGTTGTAAGGATTTCATGCACTCACCGTAGTTTTCTTTCACATCTTGTGGCAACTTCTTGAACGCTGTCTGAGCCTTCCCAGTTAGACGCACCTTCAGCCATTTTAATTTCTCCTCACCAGTGGCCCACTTGTTGACAGTGGCTACGTTCTCGAAATGGTCTACCCATTCCGCCCAGCCACCTGCTTCGCCTCCGTAGGGCTCAGGTAGGAGCAAGGGTTTGGACATTCCAACTCGTGTAGAGCCTACTACGCCAGTGTAAGCGGCCAAGATTGATAGCAGGTATACACGAGGTACAAACTGACAAACATACAAAAATAAGGTGTATATATATATGTGTGATCACGGGTGTGCGTGTGACAATCTATTACAAAAAGTTCCATCAATACATTGTACTGCGCAAGCGCAGACTAATAAATCCTGCATTACACATGTGTTGATAATGGGCTTGAAGTTGAAACTCAGTCTTATATTGAAGACCCGTCCGAAAAGTTGTATAGTATAGCAAAGGGGATTATAATATCGGCAGATAAATGTGGGCCACAATCATCCATACCTGCCCCAGTTGTTGGTCAAATTATATTGGACAGGTGTACCAGAGAATTGGTCAACGAACGTATCCTCCTGAACATGAAGGAGCAGTACAGGTGTTAAAAGAAGAAGAAGTTCACATTGTCATAGTCTCCAATCTAGTGATACTGAAATCGATTGGTCTGCTGAGGACCTAATGCACCTGAAGGTGAAGCAGCTTAAAGTCTTTTTGCATGAACACGGCCTAAAGAAGTCAGGAAGTATGACTGATTTGATCAAGCGAATACAAGAGTATCAAAATTCTGTATTGTGAAGTGTTCCTACAATAGCTATCAGATGTGTTTTGCGATCAATAATGTTACAAACGAAAAAAATCGTGCCTGCTTTAATAAGCGCATGCGCGCGAGACACATGCAATCAATAATAAACATGCATGTACCAATCAATTGCAACAATATGCGGTACGGCAAAAAACACTAAAAATCACATTTCAACACTTGTATTTAGCTCAAATAGTATGCCAAAGTGCTTGGCTATATAAAAAAAGTCCTTTGTATTACTGGCCATGATGTTTAAAAAAAAGTGCCGTTTCGCTCGGATCGTTCAACTTTCAAAGACTGCAAGTCCTGAACCTTCAACCTGTTGGAGGAAAAAAAGATATATTCTATCATCCAACTGATTGATAAACATTTTAAATCCAATACAGCCGTTGAAACTAGAGCTCCGACACATTTTAGTTTTTGCATATCCCCAAAAAACCACGTAAAATGTACTCGTTTCTCATGGAACCGGTGTTAAAAAGCACCTTGGGAATCGGTTGTAAATTACAGAATTGCAATCCCTAGTAGTGTTGCATTAGCCATGAAAGGAATCTTAACTAAATTGTTGCGCCGCTCGAAGATTAAGGTACGCTCTAATTCTAGTTATAATGTGCTCGATCATTCGATACATAAAACCATTTTCTGCTGTTTTAAAAGTTACAAAAACTAGTAAAAAAAACAGTGCTTGTTATACTAGGAGACTTTGTAAGTGATTTGGTTTTACACAGAGCGTATACCAAGCGCAAACACGTAGGCCATTTGATAACACCTTGGGAATCGTCTGTGAAGTCCATGAAAAAAGAAATGCAAGTAGATAATAACCTTTGGAACCTGTTTATCAGTACTCTATCCCCGCCGCTCAACACGTATAAAAGTTTTGCAAAATATGAAAGTCAACCATTATTTCAGCCCGCCAGAAATATTGAACAAGTGTAGTTTTCTAGGTTTTGACTACACAAAGGCTTAGACAATTTAGTATCCTACCTGAAAAGCACAGCAGAGTCCTCAATTGCTACCAAACCAATACAAACTAGCCTTCGTTTCTATGTCCCGTACAATTTCGATCCATCACTTCCGTCACAATTTTTACTCGTTATTTCGGTTACCACTTTTTCGGTACACGTACGTCAAATATTGAAGTACCTAATATACTATCACTGTGCCTATCTACATGTAATATAACTCAGCAGATAGATTGTTGACACACAGATTGCTCTTATAAATTTAGTTTCGTACACTCGCGAGTAAGCACAATGTCAATCAACTACATGTACAGTGTATAGGCAGCTCTGTTGTGATCCGTTTAAGAGTCATCGGCGCCGCGTTTACTACTATCTTCGAGTTTTACCAGCTGCAGAACACCCATCTCTCTCTATTCATAGCGGAGATAGAGTATGCTGCAATTGTCTACGACACATAGCCTTATCCAGGCAGAGGCCGGCCCCATCAGCCTTTCCCAAGCAAATTCAAGCCCTCACAGCGTCAGGTCAGCTGATTCAGCTTCCAGTACCATGTCAATTTCCAGCGAAAAAATTCTGGGCAAGATCTTGGCCACGATCATGCCCAAGAACAAGATGGCAAGATTTTGGAGGCTATGTTTTGTGCTTAAGCAAAAAACATAGCGACACAACTATGAGCTGCAGTTATTCAAGGCTCATATTGATTGCGCTTATGTATTTCTCGTAGACAACTGAAACCAACCTCAGCCAGAAAGGCCACTGTGGGAGAATGGCTCTGCTACCTTTTCAATTATGATGCATTGTTGTTCATTGCTTTTTTTTTGTCATTCCAAAGGTCCTTTGCTTCTTGAGGACCTTGGCCTGTTTGTTATCTAGCGGTATGACATTGAGCTGCAAATGTTATATACATGTAATGTACTCCATTAACAACATTGATGATATACTCCCAGTCTTCGAGTTTTACCAGCGGCAGGAAAGCTGGGATTACGGTTAGAGAAAAATCCTTGCATCATGGACTCAAACCAAATCAATATGAGGTTACTTGTGTGTATAATAGACTCATTGTTTTAACTAAATGCTGATTGAACTCACAATATGCAGTTTGAAAACAAATGCTACACGTGCACTGTATATACACAAGTCAAGACAGTGCAAAATGTTGAATTACGCTGTTATATGAATCGCACATTTTGGCTTCAGTTTACCATGGGCAGTATACCAGGAAATGAAAGATGTCACTATTATTATCTTTATAATTATTATCACTGTTATTTAAGGTCTGACTCAATTGCAGTTTCCACACAACATGTATATGATGCACAAAGGTGGAAATAGCAGTCAGACTTTGGACATTTTCTAAGCCATTCCGCACTTTTGTTTTAACTAAATGCTGATTGAACTCACAATATGCAGTTTGAAAACTAATGCTACACGTGCACTGTATATACACAAGTCAAGACAGTGCAAAATGTTAAATTACGCTGTTATATGAATCGCACATTTTGGCTTCAGTTTACCATGGGCAGTATACCAGGAAATGAAAGATGTCACTATCATTATCTTTATAAATAATTATTATCACTGTTATTTAAGGTCTGACTCAATTGCAGTTTCCACACAACATGTATATGATGCACAAAGGTGGAAATAGCAGTCAGACTTTGGACATTTTCTAAGCCATTCCGCACTTTGTCAACACAAACTCCCAATTTATTTCAGTAGCTACCAAAAATATTTAGGTAGAAAGTAATCTATATTGTCATTGTCCAAAAATTATCTGACCAATTGTCAATCCTTATTTCCACTTTACGTATATATATATGCACATGTTAGGGCAGTCCACACAACAGCATTGTACACAATTAGCCTCTGCGTATTACAACTTACGCTTTCATTTCAATTATCTTTTGAATCGCTTTCATTTCAATTATCTTCTGAATCACATTCAACCCTACATGCCATACACCGGAACGAATCAAGGCTGCTTTACATGCAGATATATATAAACATACCGATGAGGATGTCGGATTGCCTAAAGAATAGAATTCAGTTTTTTTATTACAAAGTGTTCAATATTTTGAAATGTGTACATACATTTACTGTACAGTACATTCATTGTGTATTAATATATGCATACGGTACATGTACCATACGGTCAGTCTTCCATTTAGAATGCACTATGTATGTGTAATTATTTGACTAGAAGGCCTCTATTTAAATAGCTTTCTTTCATGTTTGTGTCACCTTGCATGCTTTTTAGCTTCTTATATTGTGGTCGCATGAAGATTATAATAATATAGTCAACTAGAACTTACTCCACTGTACTGAACCTCATAATGGGGAATGAAGATAATTGGATGACATTCAACATATCTGTAGCCATTGGGTTCTGGTTTCTGTTGAACAGAAACATGACATAGGGAATGGAACAAAATGCATACAAAAATATATTCCACCAACAGGAAGAAAAGAAGCACAGTGATCATGAAATGAAAATTTATCTTTTGTATGATAAAGCAGTTTTTAAGTACACTACATGCAATACTAACTCCAAATCAATACTTATCAGAAACAATACATGCTTTATGAATTGAACACTATAGATGGATTCTACATGGATGCTGCTATGATGTGTACACATTAACGTTGAGATTCATAATGGCTGTAAAGCAATGTGTAATGCACAAAGCAAGAAGAAACAACAAATGAATGAATTATAGAGCAAAGGGTTCAGAGATTGTTTTTTTTTCTCCTATACTACAATTCGCTTGTTTTGGCTTGACACTGTGGGTGCATGCCAGACATAAACTGTGAGTTTTATCACTACTCACGTGTTTCTATCTCGACTTCATAGTTATGATGATGTCAAGTACATGCACATATATGTTATGTGGCAGGCAAGTTGCTGCACTCCTTTTGCTACATCTATTAAGAGCAATCACTTACTGGATCCTGAGGTTCACTTCACTGTACTGAACCTTGTGATTAGGAGCAGGAATGGAGATAATTGGATGACATGCAACATCCATGTAGTGAGTCTTGGATGACTGGAGAGAAGGAACATTCACTGTGGTATATTGGCTGCACAATTGTCAGTATCACCAGCTAGTTACATGTAGGTACAAATATATGCATACCCACCCAAAATGTTGCCTAACAACAAATAAGAGAATTACCTACACTGTATAGCAATGAGTTCATGCATGATGGAAGCCTTCAAATTCCTCACATACATGTATCAATACAACACAGTGCATTCGATTCTGATTATATGTGTGATCAGCTACTACAGATGGATTAGTACTGTACCAATACAACACAGTGCATTCGATTCTGATTATATGTGTGATCAGCTCACTACAGATGGATTAGCACTGAAAATATTTAACTGTAAGTTTATACGTAATTAAAGGCAATTAAAACTAGACCAGTTATGACCTCTACAAATATGCTCTAGCACATAACTGCATGTCATTGTCAATGCTCCTAATAATCATAATGTTGCCAGTACTCTAAGGGGTACCAAAAATGGCTAGTGCATTGTGAAATTTCCATTACGATTTTAGTTTCTTAATTATAATAAACCACTCGGAATAGAAGGGAGTGAGACAATGAAAGAAGTTTTAACGAGGACTGCATGCATACTGTACATGTACCATAAGGTCAGTCTTCCATTTATAATTGACTAGAAGGCCTCTATTTAAATAGCTTTCTTTAATGTTTGTGTCAACTTGCATGCCTTTTAGTTTCTTATATTGTGGTTATGTGAAGATGATAATACTAAAGTAAACTAGAACTTCACTGTACTGGACCTCATCATGGGGAGCAGGAATGGAGATAATTGGATGACATTCAACATCCATGTAGCCATTGGGATCTGGTTTCTGGAGAGCAGAAACATTACAATGGGAATGGAACAAAATGCATACAAAAATATATGCTATCAACAGGAGAAAAAGCACAGGATTATGAAACGAAAACTTATCTTTTGTACGATAAAGTAGCTTTTTAAGTAAACTATATACAATGCATGTAATAGTAACTCCAAATCAATACTTATCAGTAACAATACATGCTTTATGAATTGAACACTATGGATGGATTCTACATGGATGCTGCTACGATGCGTACACATTAACTTTGAGATTCATAATGGCTGTAAATCAATGCACAAAGCAAGAAAAAACAAGGAAACTATGAATGAACAATAGAGCGAAGGGTGCAGAGATTGCTGTATTTTTTCTCCGATACTACAATTCACTTTTTTTTGCTTGACACGTGTGGGTGTATGCCATGCATGATACAGGCATCAGACATAAACTGTGAGTTTAATCACTATCTGCATCATGTTCTTTACTCAGAAGTTTCTATCTCGATTTCATAGTTATGGTGGTGTCAAGACATGTACATGTATGTTATGTGGCAGGCAAGTTGCTGCACTGCTTTTGCCACATCTATGAAGAACAATAACTTACTGGTGTTTCATTGTGAGGTGTCACTTCACTGTACTGAACGTTGTGATGAGGAGCAGGAATGGAGGTAATTGGATGACATGCAACATCAATGTAGTGACTCTCAGATGTCTGGAGAGTAGAAACATTCACTGTGGTATATTGGCAGCGCAATTGTCAGTACTCCAAACTACCACCAGCTAATTACATGTAGGTACAAATATGCTGCACACATTAAATTATTTGACTAGAAGGCCTCTATTTAAATAGCTTTCTTTCATGTTTTTGTCAACTTGCATGCCTTTTCGCTTCTTATATTGTGGTTGCGTGGTGATTATAATTATATAGTAAAAAAGAACTTACTTCACTGTACTGAACCTCATCATGGGGAGCAGGAATGGAGATAATTGGATGACATTCAACATCCATGTAGCCATTGGGATCTGGTTTCTGGAGAGCAGAAACATTACATACGGAATGGAACAAAATGCATACAAAAATATATGCCAACAACAGGAAGCACAGTATTATGAAACGAAAACTTATCTTTTGTACGATAAATTAGCTTTTTATGTAAACAAAAAACAATGCATGCAATAGTAACTCTTAAAATGAAACGAAATCTTATCTTTTGATCCATAAAGTACATGTAGCATTTTAACATGCAATCGCAACTCCAAATCAATACTTATCAGTAACAATGCATGCTTTATGAATTGAACACTATGGATGGATTCTACATGATGCTGCTATGATGTGTACACATTAACTTTGAGATTCATAATGGCTGTAAATCAATGCACAAAGCAAGAAAAAACAAGGAAACTATGAATGAATTACAGAGCGAAGGGTGCAGAGATTGCTGTATTTTTTCTCCGATACTACAATTCACTTTTTTTTGCTTGACACGTGTGGGTGTATGCCATGCATGATACAGGCATCAGACATAAACTGTGAGTTTTATCACTATCTGCATCATGTTCTTTACTCACAAGTTTCTATCATTTCATAGTTATGGTGGTGTCAAGACATGTACATGTATGTTATGTGGCAGGCAAGTTGCTGCACTGCTTTTGCCACATCTATGAAGAACAATAACTTACTGGTGTTTCATTGTGAGGTGTCACTTCACTGTACTGAACGTTGTGATGAGGAGCAGGAATGGAGGTAATTGGATGACATGCAACATCAATGTAGTGACTCTCAGATGTCTGGAGAGTAGAAACATTCACTGTGGTATATTGGCAGCGCAATTGTCAGTACTCCAAACTACCACCAGCTAATTACATGTAGGTACAAATATGCTGCACACATTAAATTATTTGACTAGAAGGCCTCTATTTAAATAGCTTTCTTTCATGTTTTTGTCAACTTGCATGCCTTTTCGCTTCTTATATTGTGGTTGCGTGGTGATTATAATTATATAGTAAAAAAGAACTTACTTCACTGTACTGAACCTCATCATGGGGAGCAGGAATGGAGATAATTGGATGACATTCAACATCCATGTAGCCATTGGGATCTGGTTTCTGGAGAGCAGAAACATTACATACGGAATGGAACGATATGCGTACAAATATAAATGCCATCAACAGAAAAACACGTTGATAATATAACGAAAACTTATCATTTGTACAATAAAGTACATGTAGCGTTTTAAGTAAACTAAGAACAATACGTGCAATAGCAACTCCAAATCAATACTTGTCAGTAAATATACATGCTTTATTAATTGAATACAATGGTTGGATTCTACATGGATGCTGCTATGATCCACCACTGTGAGATTCATAATCCAGGCTGTAAAACAATGTTAAAGCACAATGCAAGAACAAACAAGAATACTATGAATGAATTATAGAGTGAAGAGTGCAGAGGTTACTGTATTTCTACAATTCACTTTTTTTGCTTGACACGTGTGGGTGTATGCCATGCATGATACAGGCATCAGACATAAACTGTGAGTTTTATCACTATCTGCATCATGTTCTTTACTCGAGATCAGAACTTTCTATCTCGATTTCATAGTTATGGTGGTGTCAAGTACATGTACATGTTATGTTATGTGGCAGGAAAGTTGCTGCACTGCTTTTACCACATCTATGAAGAGCAATAACTTACTGGTGTTTCATTGTGAGGTGTCACTTCACTGTACTGAACGTTGTGATGAGGAGCAGGAATGGAGGTAACTGGATGGCATACAACATCAATGTAGTGACTCTCGGATGTCTGTAGAGTACAAACATTCACTTAGGTATATTGGCAGCGCAATTGTCAGTATCACCAGCTAGTTGCATGTAGGTTCAAATATATGCATACCAACCCAAAATGTTGCCTAACAACAAATAAGAGAATTACCTACACTGTATAGCAATGAGTTCATGCATGATGGAAGCCTTCAAATTCCTCACATACATGTATCAATACAACACAGTGCATTCGATTCTGATTTTATGTGTGATCAGCTCACTACAGATGGATTAGTACTGAAAATAGTTAATTGTAAGTTTAATTAGAGGCAATTAAAACTAGACCTGTTATGACCTCTACAAATATGCTATAGAACACAACTGCATGTCATTGTCAATGCTCCTAATAATCATAATGATGCCAGTACTCTAAGGGATACCAAAAATGGCTGGTGCATTGTCAACTTCCCATTATGATTTTAGTTTCTTAATTATAATAAACCACTCGGAAAAGAAGAAGTGAGGCAATAATTTACATGGAAAGAAGTTTTAGTGGGTTTGTACGAGGACTGCATGCATACTGTACATGTACCATAAGGTCAGTCTTCCATTTATAGTGCACCATGTATCATTGACTAGAAGGCCTCTATTTAAATAGCTTTCTTTCATGTTTCTGTCAACTTGCATGCCTTTGAGCTTCTTATATTGTGGTTACGTGAAGATGATAATACTAAAGTAAACTAGAACTTCACTGTACTGGACCTCATCATGGCGAGCAGGAGTGGAGATAATTGGATGACATTCAACATCCATGTAGCAATTGGGATCTGGTTTCTGGAGAGCAGAAACATTACATAGGAATGGAACAAAATGCATACAAAAATATATGCCAACAACAGGAAGCACAGTATTATGAAACGAAAACTTATCTTTTGTACGATAAATTAGCTTTTTATGTAAACAAAAAACAATGCATGCAATAGTAACTCTTAAAATGAAACGAAATCTTATCTTTTGATCCATAAAGTACATG
Organism: Ephydatia muelleri; assembly: GCA_013339895.1. Taxonomy (NCBI): domain Eukaryota; kingdom Metazoa; phylum Porifera; class Demospongiae; order Spongillida; family Spongillidae; genus Ephydatia; species Ephydatia muelleri. Next base: position 28,790,195 of record JABACO010000001.1, on the reverse strand, counting down.
TAGCATTTTAACATGCAATCGCAACTCCAAATCAATACTTATCAGTAACAATGCATGCTTTATGAATTGAACACTATGGATGGATTCTACATGATGCTGCTATGATGTGTACACATTAACTTTGAGATTCATAATGGCTGTAAATCAATGCACAAAGCAAGAAAAAACAAGGAAACTATGAATGAACAATAGAGCGAAGGGTGCAGAGATTGCTGTATTTTTTCTCCGATACTACAATTCACTTTTTTTTGCTTGACACGTGTGGGTGTATGCCATGCATGATACAGGCATCAGACATAAACTGTGAGTTTTATCACTATCTGCATCATGTTCTTTACTCACAAGTTTCTATCATTTCATAGTTATGGTGGTGTCAAGACATGTACATGTATGTTATGTGGCAGGCAAGTTGCTGCACTGCTTTTGCCACATCTATGAAGAACAATAACTTACTGGTGTTTCATTGTGAGGTGTCACTTCACTGTACTGAACGTTGTGATGAGGAGCAGGAATGGAGGTAATTGGATGACATGCAACATCAATGTAGTGACTCTCAGATGTCTGGAGAGTAGAAACATTCACTGTGGTATATTGGCAGCGCAATTGTCAGTACTCCAAACTACCACCAGCTAATTACATGTAGGTACAAATATGCTGCACACATTAAATTATTTGACTAGAAGGCCTCTATTTAAATAGCTTTCTTTCATGTTTTTGTCAACTTGCATGCCTTTTCGCTTCTTATATTGTGGTTGCGTGGTGATTATAATTATATAGTAAAAAAGAACTTACTTCACTGTACTGAACCTCATCATGGGGAGCAGGAATGGAGATAATTGGATGACATTCAACATCCATGTAGCCATTGGGATCTGGTTTCTGGAGAGCAGAAACATTACATACGGAATGGAACGATATGCGTACAAATATAAATGCCATCAACAGAAAAACACGTTGATAATATAACGAAAACTTATCATTTGTACAATAAAGTACATGTAGCGTTTTAAGTAAACTAAGAACAATACGTGCAATAGCAACTCCAAATCAATACTTGTCAGTAAATATACATGCTTTATTAATTGAATACAATGGTTGGATTCTACATGGATGCTGCTATGATCCATCCACTGTGAGATTCATAATCCAGGCTGTAAAACAATGTTAAAGCACAATGCAAGAACAAACAAGAATACTATGAATGAATTATAGAGTGAAGAGTGCAGAGGTTACTGTATTTCTACAATTCACTTTTTTTTGCTTGAGATGTGTGGGTGTATGCCATGCATGATACAGGCATCAGACATAAACTGTGAGTTTTATCACTATCTGCATCATGTTCTTTACTCACAAGTTTCTATCATTTCATAGTTATGGTGGTGTCAAGACATGTACATGTATGTTATGTGGCAGGCAAGTTGCTGCACTGCTTTTGCCACATCTATGAAGAACAATAACTTACTGGTGTTTCATTGTGAGGTGTCACTTCACTGTACTGAACGTTGTGATGAGGAGCAGGAATGGAGGTAATTGGATGACATGCAACATCAATGTAGTGACTCTCAGATGTCTGGAGAGTAGAAACATTCACTGTGGTATATTGGCAGCGCAATTGTCAGTACTCCAAACTACCACCAGCTAATTACATGTAGGTACAAATATGCTGCACACATTAAATTATTTGACTAGAAGGCCTCTATTTAAATAGCTTTCTTTCATGTTTTTGTCAACTTGCATGCCTTTTCGCTTCTTATATTGTGGTTGCGTGGTGATTATAATTATATAGTAAAAAAGAACTTACTTCACTGTACTGAACCTCATCATGGGGAGCAGGAATGGAGATAATTGGATGACATTCAACATCCATGTAGCCATTGGGATCTGGTTTCTGGAGAGCAGAAACATTACATACGGAATGGAACGATATGCGTACAAATATAAATGCCATCAACAGAAAAACACGTTGATAATATAACGAAAACTTATCATTTGTACAATAAAGTACATGTAGCGTTTTAAGTAAACTAAGAACAATACGTGCAATAGCAACTCCAAATCAATACTTGTCAGTAAATATACATGCTTTATTAATTGAATACAATGGTTGGATTCTACATGGATGCTGCTATGATCCATCCACTGTGAGATTCATAATCCAGGCTGTAAAACAATGTTAAAGCACAATGCAAGAACAAACAAGAATACTATGAATGAATTATAGAGTGAAGAGTGCAGAGGTTACTGTATTTCTACAATTCACTTTTTTTTGCTTGACACGTGTGGGTGTATGCCATGCATGATACAGGCATCAGACATAAACTGTGAGTTTTATCACTATCTGCATCATGTTCTTTACTCGAGATCAGAACTTTCTATCTCGATTTCATAGTTATGGTGGTGTCAAGTACATGTACGTGTATGTTATGTGGCACGAAAGTTGCTGCACTGCTTTTACCACATCTATGAAGAGCAATAACTTACTGGTGTTTCATTGTGAGGTGTCACTTCACTGTACTGAACGTTGTGATGAGGAGCAGGAATGGAGGTAACTGGATGGCATACAACATCAATGTAGTGACTCTCGGATGTCTGTAGAGTACAAACATTCACTTAGGTATATTGGCAGCGCAATTGTCAGTATCACCAGCTAGTTGCATGTAGGTTCAAATATATGCATACCCACCCAAAATGTTGCCTAACAACAAATAAGAGAATTACCTACACTGTATAGCAATGAGTTCATGCATGATGGAAGCCTTCAAATTCCTCACATACATGTATCAATACAACACAGTGCATTCGATTCTGATTTTATGTGTGATCAGCTCACTACAGATGGATTAGTACTGAAAATAGTTAATTGTAAGTTTAATTAGAGGCAATTAAAACTAGACCTGTTATGACCTCTACAAATATGCTATAGAACACAACTGCATGTCATTGTCAATGCTCCTAATAATCATAATGATGCCAGTACTCTAAGGGATACCAAAAATGGCTGGTGCATTGTCAACTTCCCATTATGATTTTAGTTTCTTAATTATAATAAACCACTCGGAAAAGAAGAAGTGAGGCAATAATTTACATGGAAAGAAGTTTTAGTGGGTTTGTACGAGGACTGCATGCATACTGTACATGTACCATAAGGTCAGTCTTCCATTTATAGTGCACCATGTATCATTGACTAGAAGGCCTCTATTTAAATAGCTTTCTTTCATGTTTCTGTCAACTTGCATGCCTTTGAGCTTCTTATATTGTGGTTACGTGAAGATGATAATACTAAAGTAAACTAGAACTTCACTGTACTGGACCTCATCATGGCGAGCAGGAGTGGAGATAATTGGATGACATTCAACATCCATGTAGCAATTGGGATCTGGTTTCTGGAGAGCAGAAACATTACATAGGAATGGAACAAAATGCATACAAAAATATATGCCAACAACAGGAAGCACAGTATTATGAAACGAAAACTTATCTTTTGTACGATAAATTAGCTTTTTATGTAAACAAAAAACAATGCATGCAATAGTAACTCTTAAAATGAAACGAAATCTTATCTTTTGATCCATAAAGTACATGTAGCATTTTAACATGCAATCGCAACTCCAAATCAATACTTATCAGTAACAATGCATGCTTTATGAATTGAACACTATGGATGGATTCTACATGATGCTGCTATGATGTGTACACATTAACTTTGAGATTCATAATGGCTGTAAATCAATGCACAAAGCAAGAAAAAACAAGGAAACTATGAATGAATTACAGAGCGAAGGGTGCAGAGATTGCTGTATTTTTTCTCCGATACTACAATTCACTTTTTTTTGCTTGACACGTGTGGGTGTATGCCATGCATGATACAGGCATCAGACATAAACTGTGAGTTTTATCACTATCTGCATCATGTTCTTTACTCACAAGTTTCTATCATTTCATAGTTATGGTGGTGTCAAGACATGTACATGTATGTTATGTGGCAGGCAAGTTGCTGCACTGCTTTTGCCACATCTATGAAGAACAATAACTTACTGGTGTTTCATTGTGAGGTGTCACTTCACTGTACTGAACGTTGTGATGAGGAGCAGGAATGGAGGTAATTGGATGACATGCAACATCAATGTAGTGACTCTCAGATGTCTGGAGAGTAGAAACATTCACTGTGGTATATTGGCAGCGCAATTGTCAGTACTCCAAACTACCACCAGCTAATTACATGTAGGTACAAATATGCTGCACACATTAAATTATTTGACTAGAAGGCCTCTATTTAAATAGCTTTCTTTCATGTTTTTGTCAACTTGCATGCCTTTTCGCTTCTTATATTGTGGTTGCGTGGTGATTATAATTATATAGTAAAAAAGAACTTACTTCACTGTACTGAACCTCATCATGGGGAGCAGGAATGGAGATAATTGGATGACATTCAACATCCATGTAGCCATTGGGATCTGGTTTCTGGAGAGCAGAAACATTACATACGGAATGGAACGATATGCGTACAAATATAAATGCCATCAACAGAAAAACACGTTGATAATATAACGAAAACTTATCATTTGTACAATAAAGTACATGTAGCGTTTTAAGTAAACTAAGAACAATACGTGCAATAGCAACTCCAAATCAATACTTGTCAGTAAATATACATGCTTTATTAATTGAATACAATGGTTGGATTCTACATGGATGCTGCTATGATCCATCCACTGTGAGATTCATAATCCAGGCTGTAAAACAATGTTAAAGCACAATGCAAGAACAAACAAGAATACTATGAATGAATTATAGAGTGAAGAGTGCAGAGGTTACTGTATTTCTACAATTCACTTTTTTTTGCTTGACACGTGTGGGTGTATGCCATGCATGATACAGGCATCAGACATAAACTGTGAGTTTTATCACTATCTGCATCATGTTCTTTACTCGAGATCAGAACTTTCTATCTCGATTTCATAGTTATGGTGGTGTCAAGTACATGTACATGTATGTTATGTGGCAGGAAAGTTGCTGCACTGCTTTTGCCACATCTATTAAGAACAATCACTTACTGCTTTTTCATTCTGAGGTTTCACTTCACTGTACTGAACGTTGTGATGAGGAGCAGGAATGGAGGTAACTGGATGACATGCAACATCAATGTAGTGACTCTCGGATGTCTGGAGAGTAGAAACATTCACTTAGGTATATTGGCAGCGCAATTGTCAGCTCCAAACTATCACCAGCTAATTACATGTAGGTACAAATATATGCTGCACATACGTATACCCAGCCTAAATGCTACCTAACAAACGAACAAACGAGAGAATTAAAGGCAATTAAAACTAGATAGGGTCATATACCAGTTATGACTTCTACAAATATAGTAGCACATCACTCAAGTCAGCTCCAAATGTTGTACTGGAAGGGTATACCAAAAATGACTGGTGAATTGTCAACTTCCCATTATGATAGTTTTATTTCTTAATCACAATAAACCACTCGGAATAGAAGAAGTGAGGCAATAATCAACATGGTAAGACGTTTTACTGGGGTTTTTGTAGGAGGGTTGCATCAGTATGCATACATACATATACATGAATTTGTGTGAGTAAAACATATGATCTGTTCATCAATCTTGTTATATTGAGATAATTGTAATTGGGACTGCACTGAACATACCTCTTTTTGATTTTTTGCTGCAATAGTACTGTTTCTGTAACAACAATCATGTCTAATTGCGAATCAACACAAATTACTTACTTCGTGGTATATTCAGCACCCCCTGCAGGTCCAGTATCCATTGGAGGTTCTGCACAAAAGTTCATGCATATGAGCTCCTAAATCATTTCCAGCATTTTATAAAACTACACATACCCGATTGTTTTCGTTGTGTACCAAAACACTTCTTGGCAATTGCCAGTACTACAATAATAATCAGTACAATAATCATTATCAAGATGCACACAGCAACTGGAACTGCAAACTCCAGAACTAGAAGAAAATAACAAAATGTATTACACCCAAGACATAGTAGCCTAATAATCACTCCCACTTTGGTATCTTGGTTCTGCTTGACTTGGAACTGAACTTTCACCTTTCGAATATGCATTTCCTGATGTAAACGGAGGAAAATCATTCAAATTGATATCTTTATACTTTGCACTTAACCAAAACCACATCACAAAGTACAGTGAACAGTAAGTGCACTTGATTAGAAATCAAGCTGATTGAAACATGACATGCTGGTCTGGAAATGAGCATAATATTTGAATTTAGAAACTAACTTTTACCCCCACATCTAAGCACACAAACAAGGTCAGTTGTATGCTCCACAGCTCAGGCCAAGATATGGAGTAAGTTTATTGCTGATTGGAATGCTCATCGTTATCATTTGGCAGGCATAAGAACGAGTAAGTTCTTCAATCCTGGGATTTGCTGTGTGCTAACTATGCACGCCTATGTATTGTCGCGTATCGTTTGTCCATATGCAGGTTCATGAAGGCAGCAGGTTGAGCTACATGTATTGTGTGAGTAGTAAGCAATAGCTTAAGTGTTAGGGGTTAAATACGTTACATGATTATTGAACAGTTACCGCTGTATATCTAATCTATTGCCGTTAATCCTAAACCAGAATATGCTTTCACGCGAATGCAATTAGTGGGCGCAACGTAAGCTATGAATGTCTGTAATTTTCCGTTGTTGCGGGTGTGTTGTTGCGAGTCGGGAACTGTACTGCTGTGGCCAACAAGTTTTGATGGTTAAGCTTGGCTGCCACACAATATTTAAGTGCATGGCCTCTTATATAAAAACAAGTACGACGATTCACGCGCAGAGCATTTTTATAGTTATAATGTTATCAAACATAGAACATTTTCGCGGAAACTGTCCCACAACGGTGAACGCTGTAGTCTTCCTATATTTTCACCACATGATGCCACACCATCTCTCAATGGATAAAACGAATAATGTCTCCTAGCTCCACTCCCTGGGAAAAATAAAAGAGGCCTTACCTCCAGGGGTTCGAAACACGAGTATTTCCCTGCAGGAGTGTCGGCATGCCTCAAAGTCGGCTTCCAGTTAGAGAAGTCCTTGAGATACTTAAATATCCTGTTCGTTAATTTTTACTTCAACTGGTTCAGATACAATATTCGCTTTCAAAGTTAAAGTACATTTCCCGCTTGTTTCGCGCCATTTAGCTTGGATTTTTGTTCGAAACCGGGAGGCTCCATTCCACGTCAATGAGTCTTAATGAATTACTTGTCCTCCCCTAGTCCCATCCATGGCACGGCACTGAATGTTATTTTTAATATGCATCTATATTAGTACAATCGAGAGCGTTGCTGAGCATGCACGACGTTAGGCAGATATGGAATATAGGAGACGTGCCGCAGCTAGATTAGTAAAGTGCAGTCTCGTATTAGGTGTATACAAGAAGGGTGCGAATACTACATACAGACTGCCGCAATAGATGTGCAACCAAGGGAAAAGAAGTATACTACCAGGCCAATTTGCGTACACTGTCGCGATTTTCCGCGTGATAATACTTGAACGATATGTAAGTAGTTGACGCGAGCGACGGCCCCGTATACATTGCATGCCGACGATGACGTGCAAGAATCGGAGCCCAGTGTTGGAGAAAATGAGAAAGATGGGGATGGTGGTGAAACTAGCGACTGCGGAGGTTATGGCAGGTATGGGGGTGCGAACGATGTTTGCAGTGATGGTGGATAGGGATACAAGTGGTGGCGAAGGTGACGCCGATGATGGAGGTAGCAGTAATGGCGACGAAAATGATCGCGGTGATGGGGATAGCAGTGATTGTGGCCAACGTTATGGGGGTAGCAGAATTAGCAATCTGGTTGATGGGGGTACCATTGATGGCGACGAAAGTGATACTGGTAACAGTAACGGTGATGAGAGTGATGTGGGGGAGGCCAAGGTAGCAATGTACTCAATGCCTTTCTTACCGGAGGAGGATGCTGCAAAGACAACTGTCTAATGCAGTATACAGACTTGGCCCAAATTAGAGCACATTCCTTGGCTGCCTTGAACAAGAAAACCAGAAAAGCTGTTGTTCTTGGAATGCTGCATGGCTCTAGTTCAAGACAACTCGGTTTCTAAAAATGTATACCATTATCACCTTGACTGGTCTACCCCCATATGCAGGAAGGCCTTCTGTGCTGTCACTGATATCACTTACCGTACACTACAGCGCTGTAAGCAGGAGGTGTGCTCTGGCTCAGACATTGTCCCAAATGCCCACGGCAACAGTGGCAGGGCACCCCAAAATGCCCTGTCTCGATTGGATAAGCTGACAGTGGTCAGGTTTATCACGAATTATGCTACAGTTCACACCCTACCTGACCCCAGTCGACTGCCGGGCCAAACCAGGGACTTTGTATTGGAGAATAGTCATACCATGAAGTCCTTGTATGGTGAGAACTGCAAGGCTGTGGAGGTCCAATCCAGGAGGGCCTTGCCAGCTACACAACAACCATGCCCTTACCGGCTTACGAGCCAGTTACAGAGGCAGTACACTCTGCTCAAAATGCCTACTCCTGATCAAGTGCCACCTGTCCCCCACAAGGTGTTATATCCAAAACGAAAACTTATCGTTTGTACGATAAATTAGCCTTTTATGTAAACAAAAAACAATGTGTCATATCCAACATTCATCAGGCTGTGGTGTGAGTACTGTCTGAACATCATGCAGTGACCTGTGTGACAAGTGTGATAAAACTTTGGTCACCTTACAACACAGCCTGTCTGAAGCACTGCACAAGGCTATCAATGATAGCTACAACCAGCACCTCAGCAAGGCAAAGGGCTGAGGGAGAGGCACAATGCCAATATTGAGGAGGCTGAAAAGGAGTGGAGAGGGAAGACACAAAAAGACAAAACCAGATTCTGGGCCACTTAAAGTCCTGAGTCCATCTGTCTCACCTCACCTCCCATGCCTACCTGGACATTCCAATGCAGTATTCCTGTGACTACTGCCAGCATGTGTCCCTCCCCTACAGCTCCCAGCAGAGGGGAACCTTTTACTTTCGGACAGCATGCAAGGTCCAGATTTTTGGAGTATGCTGTGAGCCATTGTGTCATCAGGTGTTCTTCCTGATAGATGAGGCAGAGCATGCAGGCAAGGGGCCAAGGTGGTGTGCAGCCTCATGCATGCCTTCTTCCACCTGCATGGACTGGGAGAGAGGAGTGTAACCATACAGGCTTACAACTGTACAGGGGAGAACAAAAACACCACCATGCTGTGGTACCTGGCCTGGAGGACAGGATTCAACTTAACTTTAAGCTACCTGGGCATACCAACTATTACCAAGTTTCGGCCAGACTCCTATTTTGGTCTGTTCAAGAAGCACTACAGATGACAGGACCACATAGACGACATGGCAGACCTTGTCGAGTGTGTATGAGTGGGAAGGATGTTGAATGCGTGCCACAGCTCTACCAGCGATGGGATTACTATAATTGGAACGCCTTCCTGGGCCGGTGGTTTGAGCCTCTGAGTGCATTTGGGCACTCCCATACATTTGAGTTTGACAGGGAACACCCTAGTGTGATGGAGATGAGGGCCATGCCAGCAGACACAAATCCCACCAAGGTAAACAATCTGAGACGTGGGGTGAAGGTGGAAGACATCGGTAATGCCTTCCAGAGCCAGGTAATACCACCAGTTATAAAGCCCAAAGGGTTGTCCCTCCAGCAGTCACAGTACCTGTTTGATAAAGTGAGGGAGTACGTCCATGGCCCAACCAAGAGGGACAACATGTGTCCCAAGCCCCAGGGGGTCACTGCTGCCAGCTCTGCTGGTGGCACCTCTCAGCAGTCAGGAAACAGTGAGCTGCCGAGATCTTCAGCTGCTATCCCTAACCCTCCCACTGGTGGGGGAGGTCCATGTCCTCATGCCAGAGGATTTATGTGCGACAACAGTTGCTATAGGTCTTTGAGGAGGAAACATAGGAGCAGGTCCGAGCTGATCTATGCCTACAAGTGCTTAGAATGTGGCATTGAGTACGCCAGCTACCCTGCCCTGTACCTGCACAGGAAGAGAAACCACCACTGCGCCACAGCATTTAGTATGCAGAGCTGTGCAGAGTCTGCATGAAGTGTTCATATGCAGACGTCCATATGAACACTTCAACGATACTCATCTGCATATGGTTGGTATGCAGACTCTGCACAGCTCTGCATACTAAATGCTGTGGCGCAGTGCACACAATGCCTCCTGTCACAGGTGATGGATCAGGTGATGTCACAGGTGATGGATCAGGTGGTGTCACAGGTGATGGATCAGGTGGTGTCACAGGTGATGGATCAGGTGGTGTCACAGGGGATGGATTAGGTGGTGACATACAGATGAATCAGGTGGTCTCACAAGGGATGGATTAGGTGGTGTCATAAGTGATGCACTGCCAGTGGCTGTTGACTCCCACGATGAAGGAGAACCTAAACGCAAACACAGGCAATTATCAGAAACTGACCAAACGTTCTCCTGCACAGAGTGTGATCTAAAGCATGGGGAGCAGTGCTGCACTGTACACTCACAGAAAGATTAAACACAGCTCATAAGAATGATGAAGGCTGGTCCTCAACACAGTACTCTTTAAGACCACATCATGGTGAGTATATTTTGCACGTGCATGCGCTTATGAGTGCTGTGGGGTATTCCACATGTATCTTAGGCTTACCCATCTGGGTGTTGTGAGTTGCTTATGCTGACACCGCACTTATGAGTGCTCTGGGGTATTCCACATACTTTTGGTGTACCCATCTGGTTGTTGTGAGGTGCTTTGGTGACACAAAGTGCTTGCACTTATGTGCGCCACAATGATCTGAGGAATTTTACAGCTAACCTGTTGACTGAGGTTGTCCCAATGTGTGTATAGAACCATCATTGCAAGCCTTAACTGGAGAATTTGTAGCAACTTCAAAGCACCTTTTGCAATATTGAGGTGTCGTTCATGTTGAAATACAATTTTTTTTTTACACAGGTGAAAGGACTATCAATGACAATATTTTCAGGAAAAAAGTCTGTGTATTGATTGCCCCTGAGAACCACGCAAGGTTTTATCTGTGGGCGCTACTCATTAAAATTCTTTTTGTTTGCATACGTGTAGCTTCCGAGTGTTGTGTAACTGTCTTACCACAGCTACCCACCAGTGAATTTATCAAGTGCAGTGTAGCATGACTCTGCAGATAGTGTTTCCTTATTTGGGAAAGAGCGCGCGTTTTTTTTTTTCTCTACGAAGTGTTTTGTGTTATGTCGCGATCGATCAATCTTTACAAGTATTGTCGTTACCCGTTCAAGAAGCATCGGCGCCGCATACATTTGCACCTTTGAGTTGCATCAGAAAAACTTATAGCAGAATGTCCATCTCTGTCTTTGAGAAGTGGACGAGATTTGCTGTGTGTACGGGTCATGACAGTATCGCACATCGCAAGATGTAGTGCCAAAATGAAGCTATATACAACACTTCAAAAGACAAGAGTCAGAGATAAAAAAGGAAGCAGGCGAAAAACATTCTGTACGTCAGTGACCAGATCTGGAGATTGGTCAACAAGTGTGGATAAGTGAAATATTAGTACTTGAGGTGAAGTCAAAGGTCTTGCTGAGACTCCGAGGTCTTATATTTTGGATATCCCGCTGCGACGGAACAAATGTCATGTAACCCCAATGCCAGAAACAATGTGTGATAAGCAAAACGTTGAGTAGATGCCACAGCAACCCGTGTCACCCACCACAAGCAGATAACACTGCTCCTCCAACTTTTATACGTAGTCCCATTGCTACCCGTTCCCGAACAGGCACCAAGATACAACCAGCTGATTATTACTGACTGAGAAAGAGAGTTGTGACATGAAGCGTATTGTTATGAATGAATGTATGTATTTCGCGCATTGCGCTGTTTTTCCTCCAAAAATCTTTTTGCAGTGTAGTTTAGGCCCTAAAAATATACTTATTTTACTTCCATCGTTATTTTAACATGCCTCCAAGCTAAGTGTATACCTATTAGCCAGTCATTACAATGCATTTTCTGACCACCTCTTATGTTTATATGACCATTGTGATAAGTTTATCTTATGGGAAGCAATTTTATGCCCTTTTAGCATTGCAACAAATGTTTACACCCTGGAAGTGTTTATGTACCATACTGCAAGATTGACATCGCCATGCACGATTTGAGAGAAGGCAGTTTACATGTACATGTAAAGGTTCTCCAACTTGAAGTTTTTCAACCATGGCAGCATGATGGCACTATGCAACATATACAATAACACTATTGTCATTCTGGTAGTAAGAAGCAGTAGTGGCACATTGTGCAGCCTTCTGTGAATGGAAATACTTGAATGCAGTTACTGAAGAGAGGTGCCATCACCAGAACTGGTCTCAGTGACCACCGGACATGTCCCTCTTGGTTGGATACCCTCACTTTCTCTAACAGTCTTCAGAAGAGACGAGACTTTATAAGGGAATAACTACTACTGATGTTGGCCCGTAGCCAGTGACAAAGCGACAATGAAGAGTGTGTTGTTTACAAGTGTTATTTTGTTTCTTTATAAGCATACATGTACCTAGTAATGCTCATGGGTATTTTCAAGCAGACACTGAGGCCAATTAAGGGTGGTCTCAAACAGTACCCCTTAAGACACCAAACCATGCAAATACACTGTACACCTAATGGCAGATGAAAGATGCCACCTTTTGTAGATTTAAAATTGCACACGGTTATGTGGCAAGTTCTAAAAAAAACAGTTCTCATAAAAGAACTATTTTGTAGTCAAATCACACAAAACTTAACAAGAGGCATGCGCATGTCAGCAGGGCACACACATATCGTGTCCAAGTATTATCACGTGGAAAATCACGTGACAAAATTGGCCTTTAGTAGGATTGGTTGTGTGCCTCTTTTCTTTTGATTGCACAGCTATAATACTACCGCAATTAATCCCGCTCGCCTAACTGCGGCCGTGTCTCCTATATTCCACATCTGCCTAACGTCGTGCATGCTCAGCAACGCTCTCGATTGTACTAATATAGATGCATATTAAAAATAACATTCAGTGCCGTGCCATGGATGGGACTAGGGGAGGACAAGTAATTCATTAAGACTCATTGACATTAAATGGAGCCTCCCTGTTTCGAACAAAGAATCCAAGCTAACTGGCACGAAACTAGCGGGAAACGTGCTTTCACTTTGAAAGTGAATATCTTATCACCAGCTGAAGTAAAAATTAGTGAACAGGATATTTAAGTACCTCAAGGACTTTGCTAACTGAAAACCGAGTTTGAGGCAATGCCGACACTCCTGCAGGAAAATACTCGGGTTTTGAACCCCTGGAGGTAAGACCTCTTGTATTTTCCCCATGGAGTGGAGTTTATGAGACAATATTCGATTTATCCATAGAGAGATGGTGGAGCATCATGTGGTGAAAGTAGGAAGTCGACAGCGTTCACCGTTCGGATGCTACGACGATTCACACGCAGAGCTATACAAAAGATATGATATTTATGCGGAGGCTGTCCCAAGTAAGTATTTAAGTTTTGAACTTATATCTAAATCCTGGTGTCCATGTGTTGGTTGAAATGGTATGGAATGACTCTCCAACATTTGGCATAATTACCTTGAACTCATTTGTGCTTAAAATATAACATGGATTGCATCATGCAGAGATTGTTATGAAATGATTGGTATCATTTCAGCAAAATTTTCAGCTATTAATTTAGCAAAAGCATACATATTACAAGTGTCAGTATCAAACTAATGTTTTTGTTTTTTAATGTTGCCACAGATTTGCAAGACATCAAAACAAATTTCTTGTATATTTGTTTAACACCCTCCATCTAAACGCTTTGTTTTTGGACAAATAGATAAAAACAGATAAAATAGAGCAAACCTTATGGCAAACAGAACACAGAAAATGAGGGAAACACATGTAACAGAGAGCTAAGTACACAAACCTGACTCCTGTTTGAACAAATAGGTAAAGTTGGCCTTGGTCCCATTCCCAGCTCCATTGACAGCAAAGAATGTGAAGTGAATTGAATCACAATCCATGATGGTGTTGTTTTGTTCTCCATTTGTACAATTTTGAGAATCGTCAGTGAAATCAAATGATGAGGTACATGTCTTTGGGTAGGTGCAGTCTGGATCACTGGGGATGGTCCTACATCCATATATGGTGATATTGGTACATAGGGTGTAATAGAATATATCAGGAGAATCAGTGACATCAAGAGAGAATGGAGCACCCCAGGAGAGTAAGAATAAGAGGTTGGAGGTGTTGGATATCTTTACAGAGACGTTGCTTGGAGCTTGAAGAAGACCTGAAAGGTACAGAAATAATTATTAGATACAAAGCCGAATGCCCTACCCTGGCTACATCAGTATGTCTGTGTAAAGTTACCATGGGACCCTGACCTAGTAATGATCGGGTATGGGGCAACCTATAGGTCTTAAAGACCTGCTTTTCCATCAGCACTATTTTGCATGTCCTATGTCGCATTAGTTGAATGCATTTTAACCAGTGTACATGTACTCATCACATTGCTGTTCCCAGCCCTCTCACAATAAGTGCAAAGTACATATTGTGCTTCCTTTTCAATATACCTATTTGTAGGAATATTTAACTTCCCTGATTACAGCTAGTTACTGTCAGTTTCTTTATTTTTTGAAGGTGCTCCTGCATTGGCCTATGGCAATCATTGTCTCTATCATGGTAGGTCAGGCCCCCTTTGGTATGTTTTTATACATAAGTTACATATTAATTTCATTATTCAGCTCTGAGCCAATCTAAGGAAAAAAAAAAAAAAAAAGCCTCCTGCATGACAAGAATGGCATTTGTCCTTCACTTGTTTCAAAGTAGTTCTATAAAAACCAGTCCTTTGGAACAATACAGTGCCCAAAGGAACACTAGCCTTCAAAACTGCATATGCATAGGCATATGCAGAATAGATCTGCATGTGCAGAGAGACAGCAAATGTGTGTCAGTATGCGTACCATCATTATTAGAGAGTGCTATTGTTTTGGACACGTGTGTGTATGTACACTATTAGCTACATGTACCTTTGTACAGAGTGAATGTATTTCAATTTGCAGAAGGAGGTTATAAGGAGTATGGTCATGAAGATTTTGCGACAACTACTTCGCTG
The DNA here is from genome assembly GCA_013339895.1 of Ephydatia muelleri. Taxonomy (NCBI): domain Eukaryota; kingdom Metazoa; phylum Porifera; class Demospongiae; order Spongillida; family Spongillidae; genus Ephydatia; species Ephydatia muelleri. The sequence continues at coordinate 28,775,047 of JABACO010000001.1, read as the reverse complement.
GTGGTCAAATACGAGACAGATGTGTGATTGAGTTTCCAATCACATTCACAAGGTGCAAAGCTTTCTTCAAACAAAATGAAATACATGCATGTGAAGAAAAGACTCTTTAAAAGCCACCTGTACGATTTTGTTGTTAAGAAATGTACTTATCTGTTCAAGTCTATTGTGGAGGACTTGATACATGGGCAATATTGCATTCCTTTGAACTGTATAGTGAATATGGGTATGTAATTATTCTTCACACGCAAGCACACAACACACACATATATACACAACACACAACATACAGCGTTGAAAAGGTGTGAGACTTTTGCTAGGTTCAGGTAGGACACACATAACACACAGAATACACACAACACACACACACACACATTCACACACTGACACAATTTGTTATCAAAACTTCCTCTTGGGTGCCTGCTGGTTAAATACTGGCTTAGTAGCTTGTAGATTGATAAATTGGGTGATGGGTCCATGCGAGTGGAGCAAGAAAATGTGGACACTTTCAAAAAATGTATCAAAATTGATATATTTGCTTTGCAGTTCCAGTATCAATTGAGCATCAATAATTACTAGCATTGGAATACAATAATTAGAAGCTATTTGTCTAATGTTTATGGAAAAGATCATTTTATCAATTCGAACCGACATGTAATTAATTATGATTAGATAATTGCTGTCCCAATACTACTTCATTTAGATGAGCAGTTTCAGAGTTTGCAACTGATTTAGCAATTTCAGTCTAAAAATAATCCAATAAAAAATTCCTGTAGACACACATGAGATTTGGAAATTAAGTGTTTGAATGTTTACAGAAAATAATCAAACTTGGATACTAAGTGACCTTCTTATGAGTTTCAAAGAGGAAAACTTAAAAACATACGTATCGTTCTATTTCTGGATATGTTATGTCAATGAGACGGGTCATGCATACCAAGAAATGAAGGATACAATGGCGCTGGAGATGACAACAGCAGCAATAGCTGAAGTAATGAAACTGATGCTGGGAGGTGCGAAAAAGCCGAGAGATTGAGTTTGATAGGCAAGGAAGAAGTGAGACCAGATAAGGATGGTAAAGAGGCATGGCGATGTAGCTGGTATGGAGATGGAGCAGGCACAGGCACGAGACCAAGTGTAGCTAAGCTCAAGCACCAGAGGAGGTTGGGGCTCCAGTAGTGAGGACTTCAAGACAAAGTGAGGCTAAGCTTGATAAGTTAGCTAAAAAGAACAATGTAGAATTGTACCTACAACGTTTGAGCTTATTAGATCAAAGTGGTCAAATGAGATCAAAGAGGTTAGATGTTCAAGAAGGTGGCACCTCAGCTGCTGGGAAAGGCTCAATGCGTATGCTGTGATCCAAAAGAGGCTGGATGCTATAAGAAGATGAAGGAAGCAATTCTGAGGAGGCATATATTTCAGACCAGACCTACAAGTTCTGGCACACAATTGAAGGATGGGACAAGTTTGTTATTAAGCTAAGAGACTTCATTCAAAAATGAACTAAGGACTGACTGAGCAGTTGCTCAGTACCCTACCTAAGGACATCAGAGTATGGGTAAAGGAGAGGAAACCTGCAACCTATGTGGAGGCAGCAGAGTCGGCTGATAATTAATTAAGTCAGTGCTTACAAGCAGGAGCAGCGACTGAAGATCTATTCTAGGTGTAGTGGGTCAAGCATCTAGCAATGGTGAAGAAGACTGGACATGCCATATACGTAAGGAGTGTGGCATTTGGCCAAGGTTCCCCCCCCCCCCCCCCCCCCCCCCCCCCGGCTTACGTCATAGATACTACATCACATTGGGGCTACAACTGTGGTAGCAATCTATTAAGGTCTTGCCCAATAATGTATTACTTTATGAGGAGAGATTCTGTGGCCTGAAGCGGTATGGAAAGGTGGATGTTAATGTTGCAATTGATATTATGCTTGATATGAGATGCTCCAGAACAATATTCCGTGAATAGAATGTGTTGCATAACAAATTTATAAGATGTGTAAATACATGTAGCAATGATGCTTAGGTGTGCATGGTGATTGTGTTCTTTATTCCCTGGCCAATGTAATGATGAGCAATGATTTATTATCCTTCTTATCCTAGCAATGGAACTATGAGAACAATTATGTCTTCAAGGGCATCAATCATGCAATCAGCCCCATTGGTATAAGACATACAACTATTGCATCAAGGCTAACTTGTTCTAGCATATTAGTCACACCTACTGTAATAGTCCACAAATTCACTTTCTCAATAAAGAAGTGTTTTTATTCACTCAAGCTCGTTTTTCTAATTTTTAAAATCTCCCCAGGATCTGTTGGTAGTATCGATAGTTCTGTCTAGAAACATTATTATACCTGGTTAAAACTTAAACATTTCCTATGCACAGGTACTTTCTTGGTATATTCCAATACTCACCCTGGATGGTCAGATTAGATGGTTGACTTGTCAGTACATTGGAAAAGGTGACATCTGCTGCTCTGCAAACCACTTGTGTGTTGTTATTGATGGTAGAATTAGATGGAATAATGAGATGAGATGAGACTGTATCTCCAGTGGGTGGGTCAATGACATATGTTATTCCCATTTGTGCATGTTCTATATTATAACCAGTTCCATTTAGTGTCCATGAAACCACTGCTCCAGTTCCAAAGCCATTTCCATTGCAGGAGAAATTTGCTGGAGTGTCATTCTGAAATACTGTGCAATTGTCTGGTGGCTTGAGGACTATAGATCGAGTAGCACCTAAACATTGTACATGAACATGGAATAATGATAACAGGCATAAAAGCAAGAAAATGTATATGCATTACTTATTTATTGTGAACATCACACAGGCTTGTATTTACATTCTCATTACTTGCACAGCTGTATTTAACTACGTACTTGCACTTGCCACATTCAGAAGCACCATGATGATAGGGATCAGTTTGCAGTGTTTTTGTCTTTCCTTTGCAATATACAGCTGCAAGAATACAATATGCACACAATAGAGATCAGTTGCCAGAGAGAATGTCTTTCCTTTGCAATATAGAGCTGTGATTGTTGGTGCAAAATCATGCACTTGGAAAACATGTGCACACAGTACAAAAATGCATGCACTGTATTTACTTATCGAGCCCAGTAACAGGGCCATCCTGGTGGTATAAATGATGCATGCACTGTACAGTTGTTTGTACTGGTCTACCGAATGAGAGATAATAGAACAACAATCTTTGGTAGAATACAACTACATATGAATATACTGTACGTGAAGCAGAAAAGTATAAAAGTATAGGTAACTATCAATAGAGGCACCATAGGGACAGAATCATAAGGGTCATTCCACTTCAAGTCATACGAAAAATGGACACCGTCTCAGATTTTGATCTAAACTAGTACATGTCTTAAAAAGTGAATGAACCTGGGTCTATTAATTACTATTTTACATACATGCATGGTTTATTATGAATAATTAATTATTGTGGTTATCTTTATTACTATGCAAAGTTGTCCATAATGTTGTGGGAAATTCCTGGTATTTAAAAAGGTCTTAGTGTCCATTAGTCCTAGGACAATTCCTCATCCATCCAGTGGTCCTCAATACAACCTCTGACACAATGTATGATCTTCGCTCCTGCCTGACAGGCTACACCACACCGTAACAGTTGAAAGAAGTCTGCAACCTTGTCCTTCAAAATGGTACACACAAACTTTCCCGCGAGCCTCCTAATTACCTCTCCTACAGCAATTGGCCTGATATCAGGTGGGCAACCCTCTTTGACCTTGTTCAAAGCAATTAGCCTAGCTCCAGCAATAAATCTGGACACTGATGCTGGGGCTTTGCCTGCTACAAGGATGTTCACTACTTGTGGAAGTAAGGAGCAAATAGGTGTAGGAAGGGGGATTTTATCAACATCAATCAAGTGTTGCACCCTCAAACCTGTAGGACTTGCAGCCGTGCCCTTGGGAAAGGACAGTAGGACAGAGTGATGTTGAAGTCTGGCTCTGGCACTGTAATAGGTCCACAGTCGACAGCTTGCACTAAAGGTACTGGACCTCTGGGATGTTTTGCTTTCAGCAGTTCCCAAGTTGTTTCATTGTTTAGTGCTATTCCATTAGACTGCAGGATACAGCATGCTTTCCGCATCATGCCTAACATACAGCTTGGTTAATTACTTTGGTACGTTCATTACTTAAAGAGCCACTTGCCTCCATTGTGACTAGCTGTTCATGTTTTGGCAAAGTTCCAGAGAGCTGCGAGGTCATTTTCAATCCACATGTTGCAAAGTGTGTCTACCGGAAGAGGTCTTCCGTGTTGCCGTCTATGGCCTGATAAGGACGAACACATTTCAGGAGCATGAGAAGTTTGAGCTATGCATCCTCTGAGTTCTCTTGAATGAAACATCGCAAAGCTGATGTGAGTGCTTGGGCGAAAGCGGGCCTGGATCCTGATGGAATGAAGCGTAAGGTTGGCTGATTAAGAAAGCACACCTCCTCAAATGTAGGGAGACTTGGTTCGGGTTGGTGGAGGGGTGGAGCTTCCACAGGTGGATTTTCAACAGGTATGGGTGTGTCTTCTGAGCCTTGGGCAGCAGCTGCCCCTCTGACACACTTCTTGGAATGTGTGGAAAGCCTAGAGTTGGAGACCAGTTGAACACAGTAGCGGCAGATGTAGAGGTGATTCTCCCCAGCCAGGTGACTGGCACATTACCAGGGAATGAAGTGTCGTGGATTTTCTACATGGAGGGAGTGATCAGTTCCGGGCACCCTTCAGCGATACACTGCTGCTTCCATTGCAGTCTAGTTGTCTGGCTTTTATTATTATTATTTTGTATAATTGTTATACATATACAAGAATATAACCTACAAGCTTAGATAGCAGTTAGGAGGGCGGGAGCTCCCTGGCCAGGATGGCTCTGGCAATGGAACGAACCAGGGCTATATTCAACCTGCAGTAAATTTCTGCCAAAACTGCTGATTTTGGGGAGGACTGGTGAATGGCCAGGTAGAATGCCAGCCTGGAGAAGGTATTGTGGGCCTCCTTGCCCCAATTGCCATATGTCTCCACAGCTAACAGAATGCAGGACCAGCCGAACTCATTTGAGTGGAGCTTATGGGCCTCAGCTGCAAGGGCTGCTGCACCAGCCTGGTGACATGATTCGCTCAAGATGGCAGAGCAGAGTGGTGAAGTGATGGTCAGGTCTAGCGCCACAGGTTTGCCTCTGTCCCAGCCAGCAATAAGGATGTCAGCGGGCCTGGTGTGGGCAAGGTCTCTGGTGAGACCATGACCTCTCTCCACACTCACACTCACACTCACACTTAGGTGGGCACGACGACAGAGGTCGAATGCCTCAGCCCTTAGACAATTATGGTGTATGACCACATCTCCCGGTTAACATATATGCTTTTGCATACTATTAGTGGTTCACAATGTCACTAGGGGACTTTGGCCTTGGGCGATGCGTATAGTGATAAATCACTATTTCGCTTTCCAGATTAAGTCTTTCAACTGCAAGTGTAATGTAATTAAAGATGTTGAATACTTTACCTATATTTTAAAAAGGAGAGGCAGTCAAAGGCAGCTGATTCAAGCCCTCTGGTCATACAGTATATCTCAATTGCCACTAACATTGCATCAGTTTTTTGATAGAAGTCTAAATTGTCCTCTAAACAGTGACAACAGCTTAGGGGTCATTAAAAGCATTTGCAGTCTGGGGTGCCCAGCCACTTTGTGCTGTTAGTGTGGTATGTTCATGTTGCTTGGGAGCCCGAATGGTCCATAGTAAATGATAACCAGTGTGTGTGTTCATCTGACTGCACACTCTGTGCCAGATGTGTTGGTCTTTATTGTGTTGCTTTGAGTTGTAAGTGTTGTTGACCATAGTTGTTGCCATATAGTAGAGCAATCGACCCAAATTGTTTGGTTTGCACAGTGTGTGAGTGGGTGGAGCAATAACTTCAGAAACTATGTAGATAGAGGTATACAAAAGGATTTGGTGAGCCAAAGGTTCTCCTGAAGCCTGGGGATGCTAGCATTTTTATTGGCATGTGGACCATTCTCTGATTACTCTGTATGTGTGCGTATCTGTATGTATGTGTACTTACTTGTAATTTTGATAATGTTTCATTCTTCTTGTATAGAGTATTAGAAATTATATCACTCATTTTTGCAAGAAATTGCTGCTTTCTTTATATGCTGTATAATATAAAATGAACAAAGGTCAGTTCATGCTGATGTGTTCTAGCATGTTTACTGAATAATGCACTTCCTGGTACAATTCCCCTATTGGTGTTCTCTTTAATATAAAAATATTGTAGTGAAGTTGTGTCAGAAAAATCTCGTAATAGATGGCCCACACTTTCCAACCTCCTGTAATTTTCACACACACACACACACACACACACACACCCCTCCCCACTCCTCCCGAGTTACAAAATCACTATCAGCAATGCAATGTAGTTGCTCTGAGCTGCCATGGTATCTATCCATTGTTGGCTTTATCTACGCTCGCACAAACTGAAAACAAAACCTCAAGCTCAACAACAAATATAGTAACAAGACTAATGAGGATCATCCAATTTTCATAGCTGACTTCGGTTCAAACAAAAAATACATCTAGCTAAAACCATGTGGCTATGTTAACCATATCTTGGCTTGAGCATGAATTTGTGATTACTGCAGGTCAATTGCAGTCACTTAGAAGTGAAAGCCACAGCAAATTCTTGAAGTGTAACATCAAATATCACTGGGTAGTAAGTGACTTTCATCACAGAAAAGCAGATAAGAATACTTTTCATTACAACCATTTCCTTCCGCAAGCAAACAATAACAATCTTCACAGTTAGCACACTGTGACCCAAACTAATCTCAACAATCTGATAGCTGGAGCAAGTCTGGGGTACCTTCCTACACCTGTTTGCTAAGTGATGTTGCTTTTGGATCAAATGGAAATGAGTAGTGATAAAAATAAAAGATTGAAATGCAACAAATATGATGTTTGCATTGAACTGTATGGTTTATTAGAATTCGGTGCCTTAAAACTCTGTGACCTATTCTCAGTCTGTAAATTGCTGTGAAGAAGACATTTCAGGCTTCAAAGAATATCATTAGTTGAACAAACATATGTTAGGTCTCTTTGAATTTCAAGAGCATATATACATGCATGCTCACAAAACGAGAAGTATCTGCCTCACAATGCTGTGTGTTATATTGTGTTGATCAAAATCACTTTGGACGTTCATGCAAATGTAATACTGACATGCATGGGCCCATAGTCATAACAATGTTTGAACATATGTAGCCCTGGTTTGTAAGCACATTTTGTGATCCATTATAAACCGCTGGCACCTTTTGTTGCAACAACTCATAATACGAACTGGCAAAACTGTGGGAGTGAACAGACATGATATACTACACTGATCTGGGTTACACATTCTTGTTCTAGGAGTATTGAAGTGATGCATTAGTGAAGTGAAGTGAATAATGGAGTTCTTTAGCCAGAAACTTATACCATTTGGCTGTGGAGAGCGAGTGACGCAGGCCACCAGGGGGATCGAAGAGTTTAATAAACATGACCACATACAGGAACACACCAATAAAGAACAACAGGTGAGATAGAGTGGGTCGATGCAAATTGGCGAGCTCTCCTAAGGCACTGAAAAGTGCTGGGAGACTGCCGCATATAATCTCACAAGCCGACCATGGCGCACAAAGGTAACAATGGGGCAGACGAGGCTCGCGCACGTAACTATGCAAAAACTGGCTAGGGCCATGAGTCAGCGGCAACCACAAGCATGAGCCCACAAGTCCCTAAATAGTACCTTTACAGTTAAAAGTACAACTTTTTATGATGGTTCACAGTTAAAAGCACAACTTTTTATGATGGTTTGATATACCCTATACAGGTAGCAAAGATCTACGCTCGTTTTAATTGGCTCTACCCATGGTTAAATCGCTCTTTTGCTTGTACCCAGCGAGCAAATGTTTATGCATTGGTTTGTGCATCGGCTATCTATTAAACAGACTGGTATTACAGCACTTGTTAACAAATGCATAACAAACCTTTATACGTTGCCTCGCCGAGCTTACGCACGCAAAGAATGTATATTAATATGTATTATGACGTTTTCATTGCTTCGTAATAAAAATTGTGGCTAGCCTTATCCGGTTTTTAGAAAGGCATGGAACCCGAGTCTCCGTCACGGAGTTGTACGGCTAGGGTCAACGCATGCGTTACTGCGTGTCACTCTCATCCACTACCTCCCACCCTCATCCACCTCCTCCCACCCTCATCCACCTCCTCCCACCCTCATCCACCTCCTCCCACCCTCATCCACCTCCTCCCACCCTCATCCACCTCCTCCCACCCTCATCCACCTCCTCCCACCCTCATCCACCTCCTCCCACCCTCATCCACCTCCTCCCACCCACCTCATCCACCTCCTCCCACCCTCATCCACCTCCTCCCACCCTCATCCACCTCCTCCCACCCTCATCCACTCCTCCACCCTCATCCACCTCCTCCCACCCTCATCCACCTCCTCCCACCCTCATCCACCTCCTCCCACCCTCATCCACCTCCTCCCACCCTCATCCACCTCCTCCCACCCTCATCCACCTCCTCCCACCCTCATCCCCCTCCTCCCACCCTCATCCCCTCCTCCCACCCTCATCCACCTCCTCCACCCTCATCCACCTCCTCCCCCCCTCCTACCCCTCCCACCCTCATCCACCTCCTCCCACCCGCATCCACCCTCCTCCCACCCTTAGTATGCATGGAATGGTATGTGTTGGTTTATCTCTAGAAATAAAGTCATTTTAAGAGGCACACTGTATAATGATAGGCCAATAGGTATTTGCATGGTCATCATGTTTACAAATCACCTTAGCTATGAATACTAGAAGCCATAAAATGTTAGCATGTCAAGCATGTTCGTTAATGTATTCATGATGTGTTTGTGCATGCCTGTTGTGTGTGAATAAACACATGGAGGTACTTACCATGTACATGTCACAGGTGTAGACCCACTCATGCAAACACATGTACACCTGCATGTGTCATTAAGAGATAAATGCCCAGGTGTGATTGGATGTATGGAGATTAACAATATGCGAGGTGGATGAGGGTGGGAGGAGGTGGATGAGGGTGGGAGGAGGTGGATGAGGGTGGGAGGAGGTGGATGAGGGTGGGAGGAGGTGGATGAGGGTGGGAGGAGGTGGATGAGGGTGGGAGGAGGTGGATGAGGGTGGGAGGAGGTGGATGAGGGTGGGAGGAGGTGGATGAGGGTGGGAGGAGGTGGATGAGGGTGGGAGGAGGTGGATGAGGGTGGGAGGAGGTGGATGAGGGTGGGAGGAGGTGGATGAGGGTGGGAGGAGGTGGATGAGGGTGGGAGGAGGTGGACGAGGGTGGGGGGAGGTGGATAAAGGTGGGAAGTGGATGAGGGTGGGGAGGTGGGTGAGGGTGGGAGATGGATAATGCCCAGGTGTGATTGGATGAGGGTGGGAGGAGGTGGGTGAGGGTGGGAGATGGATAATGCCCAGGTGTGATTGGATGTATGGAGATTAACAATATACTTTGTTATGGGAGTGCACTTATTAAAGTGAGGCTAATGTTAGAGAGGAATATTTATGGCAACTTGGCTCACTACACCCAATTCTCACGTGCTGTATTAAGCTCATTTTTTAATCCTTCATGTCCCGAGTGCTGAATAGTACCTTTGTTTAAGCACATACACACACATACATACACACACATACGCACACACACATATGCACACACACCATAATTTCTAAATTCACACTTGCAATAGCAACCTTCAACCCCCTCTCCTCACACTCACATCTCCTCCCTCCACCCACTTTTGCCCAGGCTATAATGGCCAGCATCATGTTGTGGAGAGAATGGTGTGGTGTGGCAGTAGAATGAAAACATATCCATGTAAGGGGTTAAGTGCTCTTGTCATGCTCTTTGTGTTTATTTTTACCAGTACGTGTACTGCATCATTCATCAGCAAACTTTCCTATACAGCATGAAAACGTTATGATTGCTGAGTGGGCAGCAGCTGTTTTGGCTGAACTGCTAAGGTGAGCAGTGAGGTGAACAATAGAGAGCCAGCTAGGTCACATGCCAGAACCATGTTGCACCTGTGTTGAGTTGTGAAAACATTATTTCTAAATGCCAAGGTTACATGTCACACATGCAGAGCTTCCTCATACAAGGCTACATGATGGTATTGGCTTGTGGCTGGAATGATGACAACCACCAGCAAGAGAGGGATGGAGGGAGGGAGGGAGGGAGGGAGGGAGGGAGGGAGGGAGGGAGGGAGGGAGGGAGGGAGGGAGGGAGGGAGGGAGGGAGGGGAGGGAGGATGGGAGGGAGGGTGGGAGGGAGGGAGGGAGGGAGGGTGGGAGGGAGGGAGGGAGGGTGGGAGGGAGGGAGGTCATACTAATCACCACAAAGGGGAAGTACATGTACATGTACAGTAGATTTCTGATAAAGAGACCATTCACAGGAGATCAGAAAATTTGGATATGGTTTCAGGTTTGTGGGCATAGATACAAGTGGGTGTAAGTTACTGGGCAGCAGCCATGGTTCTGGTGTCTGGTATGTGAGTCAGGAGATGACGGGTGCATGTCTGGTATGTTGAGCTTCTCCATCTGATGAGCTCCTGAATAGTGTCTGAAGGGAGGCCTGCACTGCCAGCTGCATGTGTCATTGAATTGGCTGTATCGAAGCCACATTGCTCTATCAGGTGTAACTTGGCTGTGAGTGGTGTTCCATCCCTGTAGTGGAAGAGTGGTGAACAGCTGCAGCTGCAGCATCTCATATAGGCCTCCATTGCTGCCACTGGACACATGCATTGGTGTGTACGCCCAATACAAATGGTAGTACTCTCCCCATTTGGTCCATTTTTCGACTACTTTACCAAATAATGCATGCCCTCTCTGGACCAGCTGATGTCTTGCATGGTAGGATGGAACCTGGGATTGAAACTCCCATTTTTCATAGTAAATTTGTCAACCCACAGGAAACCAAAGAAGCCAAGGGTTAGGGTAGCCCTGAGCATGAGGCAGTCGTGTTGCTTCAGGGCGGCTCTCTCCAGCTTCCTCAGCATCTGACCCAGCATTGCCAGCGTCAGTGGCAGCCATGTGGGCCTTAGGTGGATGGGCCCCTCTATGCGCTGGATACCTTGGTGGCCAGTGGTTTCCTAGGGCAGAAACACCATTCACAGAAGTCCATTCATGGTTTGACCTATGTAAACAGCCAGTTAAGTCACAGAACTAAAACATGTTGGATGTAACATGAGAACACATGCACACATAATTCATACACACACACACACACTCACTCACCCTCACATCATTCATCATCATCATAAACATACATAGTCAAGCTGAGGGTATTCATACTGCATGCTGTAATGAGGTGAGTTACAGTAAGTAGTGAGGTAGTCTTCTGTACATCACTGATTGCTCTTTACACACTTCCGCTGACAAGAAACCTTCCTACACACACGGTACAGTGATGACACGTCTGTGCTTCCACTGAATCTGTCGAACTACATTTCCTTATAAAAGGTTGTGGTCTGAATGAGTTGTAAAGTTTGAGTCAATGTTTACAATAGGACAACATTTCAACAAGTGTGCCTGCACACACACACAGACACACACACACACATGCCTTTGGCTACAAATATAGTTGGCTGTGAGTACAAGACCAGATGACTGGAGCATGTCATAATGCTTCAGGTGATCAGGTGTTCCTCACACCTAATGTGAACTACACATATATCTCATCTCATCTCTGTCTATCTATGAACAAGGAAATTATCAGACATTAAGGCTTAGCCAGCAATGACTGACCAGTAAGCAACGCAAGCTAAATCCTAGCCACAGTATGCCAGCTGAATGAAGATGTTCATAGAATGTCGATATAGTTTATTTACTTATATAATTGTTTTAAATCTGCACAAACAAATCTAAAATTGATCATAGAAATTGATAATAATAACCTGTGTGTGTGTGTGTGTGCTACCCAGATGAGCCAAAATCTGCATAAACCTAGTCTTTCACAGCCATTGAGTCATTACACACACATGTGTGCACACACACATGGCTATGCCAGCAGATGTACACTGAACAATGGTTTACTGCAAGAATTCTGCATGCATGATGATGCTGCCACCAAACACACACCTGATACGTATGCAAATGAACACACAAAATTCCAACTTGATTGATCCTAACATTTACAATATTTTGTCACATTTGAAATAATGCACAGCCATTCGTAGTGCTTTCGAGGGAATGACATCTCCAGAGATCCTCATTTGCCATCGCCATTTTGTTGTTAGTCCTGAACTCTACATTACATGTGTTGATAAAGTTACCACCTCCACATTCAAGATTCAGAACCACTCATTTTGTTGCTATTTCAATATGTGATGTGCTTTCCCCATTTGCTCAGAAAAGTGATAGCATAAAATGGTGACCAAATGACCAAATCTGTACAGTACGAAGCAACATGCACTAAGCTAGTGCACCACACACTCTGAGCTAAAGGTGTAAAAGGGTCAAAAGACTGTGTCTCCCCACACTATTCCATTAGATATTTAGTTTACCTGACATTCTGCAGTCACTTAAATTTATGAATATTTAATGATGACCTATTAAAGTTTTGAGGGGAGCTCTGACCTTTAGTGGTACGCATTGAAATTCACATACCAGCCCTTTTGTTCATGAATGCTGTGTGTTGACTGGTGCTCATATCATCGCTGAACTGAAGGAGGGTCCCCAGTCTTGAGAGCTACAGCTGTAGGTCACAAGACCATGTCTGATTGTCTGTACATGTAGTGTACATGTGTTGGTTCCAATTTGATACATGTGTGTGTGTGTGTGTGTGTGTGTGTGTGTGTGTGTGTGTGTGTGCAACCAATAGCTGGGGCAGATTTCCCTGTTGGGATGCCCATCCCAGCTCCAAGGCGATTGTAGGTTCAAGTAGTCTTGTGTGGGGTAAATGAAAGGCAGCTGTACATGTGACATATTTGCATCTGGACACACAGAACATAGCAGCACTACAGCAGAGCACAAGGTCCTCTTTATTCAGGGTGGGGGGAGAGGGGGGGGGGGGGTTATACAGCTTACTTGTATTTACAAGTGATACATTGATATAAACAATAGCTCCTTACTAATTATCATCACTGGACACCAATACATATTTCTATAAGCTACCTTATGCTTTTTTTTTTCAGACCCTGTATACATCTTAAAATCTCAATGGTTCTTGATGTTGCCGAATCTATGATTCTCAAAAACAAGTCATTATCAGTGACCTTCAGTGTGGTAACCTCTAAGTCTCTTTATCATCTAAGCGAATGGCCGGCTTGGGATATTCAGTTATGGTAATAGGACAAGTTAATTAATGTCCTTTGCATCTTTGCTCTCATACACTGAAAGGTTACAAATTGCAAATGTCACTCATTATAAGTCTCGTTGCTTTGTGATCGTACACATTTGTCATCAGAATGCGTGCATTTAGTGTGCGTGAGCGTGCGCATGCTCACAAACCAAAACAGGCTACGTAGCCTTTACATGAGTATATGGTGCTATGCAGTGTGGAGTACATGTATACTGCAGTAGTATTAAACATTGGTACGTAGTACCTTACATTTCCACTGGTGGAGCATCACTGCCATAGAGACATCTGCGCGGCGAAGGCAAAAGGCTCGATGGATTCAGCGAGACATAACCCAGAGTGGCAACTACCCTGATATTAGCAGAAAAGAATACGTGCGCTATGTAGAGTTAATTGTTTACGAGCCAGAATTTAATTGTTAGTTATTTGTATAAGTGAAATCTATTAATATAATTATAAATGTGATGGTGGCCTGTAGTGGGAGATGTATCACTTGTAAATACAAGTAAGCTGTAGAATTCCCCCCCCCCCCCCCCCCCCTCCTCCCACCAAATAAAGAGGAGTTGTTGTGCTTGGGATCTGCTGTATTGCTGCTATGCTCCCAACGTCATATGCTCCGCCATGCATATATACCCATTCTTTCAATATTGGTGCAGCGTCCGTTGTGCACGCTACCAGCCACATTCAGCACACGATGTACGCTGTACAACACATACTGCCAGCACATGAGCAGGGGCAACTATTTTTTGCCTATATTTTGAGGCACCTCCTCATGGAAAAAGCCCAAAAGGGAAAACCGAGTTTAAAACTGCTCGAATAATTCATGTACTGTATACCTTCATGGAATAGTTTTTGTCACACCTTAAGTTGCTCACCGAACTCCCGTCATATACGTACACCTGCTTGCTCATAATAGGGGGGAAAATATATAAGCCCAGATGTGCAAGCACACCCAGCTAAAGACTCATTGTACAGATATCACGTGCTCTCCATCACCTCATATCTACAGCTGCACATTCACATACACCCCTAAGCCCATCCTTATCCATCTACATGCTTACATGTACCCTGCATGCACAACACATGACATGCCATATTCTGCTGGGAGCATATTTTCTAGTTCCTCAAACTGCAGAAAAATGTATGCATGTGGGAATGAGGGGGGGGGGGGGGGGGGGGGAATTCTACTGATGATGTGGAGAGAGGAAGAGAAAGACATAGCTCAGTAGAATGTGACCAAATTAACAGAGTGAGGGAGGGGGGGAGGGAGGGAGGAGGGAGGGAGGGGAAGGTCTTAGGCCAGGTCAACCAAACCACACCACCACTCACAATCAGGATTACTTGGTGGTGCACATATGCACAATACCAATACGTGGGAAACGGCTACATAGTGTTCTCTCTTACATTTATAGTCTCTCACAGACCAGCTAGACTAGTGCTCTGGGGTGAAATGAAGGGATGGGGGAGGGAAGGGGAAGGGGGAATGTGATGGGTCCACATATAGTAAGTTACCTGAATGGTAGGATGCCGGCTGATAGATGACCCTAGGTGAAGGCAGTAATACAGGTGGCTTCAGGTAGGGATCAGTCAAGCTCTACAAGCTACTCTTCTAGTCACATGGTTGTATTGTGTAAGGCTTCAGCCATTACACAAGTATGTAAACGTACATTCACAGCGTACGTGATGAGCCGCCATCAGTAATATGGTTTTAGGGGTGAGCTGATGAACCTCCAATGATGGGTACAGGTCTGAATGGAGGGAGTGACAGCATACTGATCTAAGGTAAAATGTAGGGCTTTATAGGGTACAATGGTCGGATCAACCTCTGCTATGTATAACAAAACAATAAGTGGTTGTTTCTATACACCCTGTACATGATGTGAATGGAGGAAGTGAATGGAATGGATGACTGGAGAGTGTGGGGAGTGTACCTTTACATCTCTCCTAACTCATAATCCAACGATCTTCTGCAATTATGATTATTCATCTTGAATGCTATGTTAAAAGAGACAACATTTGTTCTCAAAACAAGATTGTGTTGTTGTACACTGTCTTGATCAATCCTGGACATGAAAATACAAACAGTGAACCAACAAAGGAAACCCATATGTGTTGGTTTGAATACCATAGTCCACATCAACAAGCCACACCTAGCAACCCTGTTCGGCATGTCAATAAACCTGGCTATATCTGCTACAAGTAAGTCAAATATAGTCAACAAGTTGATAACATAACCCTTTTATTCAAACGAATCCTTGTTAGGTCATGGGATATTGAAAGTGACTACCAAAGCATACATACATTCATTTCAGGACAGATAGTGGGCAACATAAGATAGGTCCACAGACACACACACACACATACTATTCCCACATGTAGGGCACATGTTACTTTAACTGATATGTGATCTCTGACCATTTCTTTTCGGTACAAAAATCAAACGTCATATGCTAGGCAAAAAGTTAGTTACAAATGAATTTACTATTGGTCAAAATAAGTGGTATGGTCAATGTGGTATATGTCACATTTGCACAATAGTAAATATGAAGCTCACATATAGTGTAGCAGAAGTGTCACATATACATTTGTAGTTCAAGTAAGTAAAGTGTTATGAGTGTCAAGGCCCTCTAAAAACAAGTTGGTCCCTTAAATATCCCAATAGAGAAGGATTCTTATGTCTCCCCCCTTGCACATGTGACTCTGTTGCTGTAACTCTAGCAGTACCATTAATAAATAGTCATGCTACCATTGCAACCACCTCCATAATCTGGCTAAATCTAACCTTGGTTGACCACTTTTGGCAACGTTTTAATCTCACACTTTGGTTTTGAAGCAAAGGAGGTCATGTAGTATTAATCAGTCACAATGTGTAGTCACAACTCTATGATGCATGCAAATGCTTGCTGCACTTGTAACCTTATAAGTACATGTGACGTGCTTGGTTACTGATTCTGTAATTTCTTCTCAAGAACCCATTATTCAGATGACTTCACTAATGCATCACTCCAGTACTCCCAGAGCAGGAATGCGTAACCCAAATCAGTGTAGTACATTATGTTTAAGATGCGTGTACACTCCTCCGTGCCTTTTGCCAGTTCATAATCCGTATCGATTGTTACAACCATATATACAGGCCAGGACACACAAGATGTGCATACACCAGGCCCACATGGGTTGAAACATTTTATATTACTATAGCATCTACGTGGTTACATGCATATCAGTATATTACACTACTTGCATGTATGTACGTGTACTATGGTCTTCAAAGCGATTTTAATAATCAACACAACAGATAGTTATGGTCATGTAAGAATGCATGCAATTGCATGTCAAACAGCAATGGCTGGATGTGGGCCATCCTTATGCATCCACTAATACCAGCATGCAGCTTTATTGGCTGTGTGGTATCATTAGTCCTGAATGAAGAGTATGTCACCACATTGCTACGTTTCTGTGCACCATGTTTGTGTAGTATGATATTATGTTATATTAGTTAGAGTTAGATGATACATGATACACACGCAAGACACACTCAGAGACTACTTTCCTCCTCCACTAAACCAACACATACATGTATCAATCGGCACATGTAAATTTAAGAACAAACACACAACTCATACACATCCAAACACATTCCAAACCTCTCACATTTTGATCACATATCTATTAATACACACACCTCAGTATTTGCTGCAATAAATACAACTCCATATTTGAAACAGTAAACCACGTTTTTCAAGAGGTACTAACCCACATTCATGGTAGAGTTGTTTCATCAGTGACCTGGTCCCAATAGAGAAGGATTCTTAAGTCTCCCTCCTTGCACGTGTGAGCCAGTGTAATGTCCTGTCGATGATGATTACATCATCAGGCATTAATAATGACGATACATGTTTCTGTTGGTTGAACACAGGTGAATTAGACAGAAACTCTGATGTGATTGGTTGCACAGCACGTGATGGCCTGATGGTGGTGTAGGTATCAGAATGAGTGAGAAGAAAGCCAGTCTAAGTTGCCAGTGCATGTGTTGGCTGGAAACGTTACGTATTGCTGTGTACAAGGAGGGAGTATTTAATGACATACTCTCTCTCCAACACACGTACGCACACACACACATACACACACACACCACACACATGCATGCACACACACGCGCACGCACACACACACACACACACACACACACACACACACACACACACACACACACACACACACACACACACACACACACACACACACACACACACACACACACACACACACAATTTACACTCTGAATGAACATGCTTCTAGCTACCACTCCTGGTCTAATGGGTCATGAAAAAGGGCAAAACAAAATGAATTGAATTGATTGAAATACACATATACACTAACATTTGAAACAACAAGCATACACAAATTCTATGGCAAGCAAACTGCCTATGAAAAGGGGTACAATTTCAAAAGGACCTAAGGTGAGTCAAGAGTGACAAACTGTAGTGTTCAAGGATGAGACAACATCTTGAGGCAATGAGTTCCAGACTGGAATTACATGATCATTGGGAACAAAATTGATGATGAGGTAAGCACTCACACACTCTCTCCCTTCTGCCATTCCTCTCTGTGTAGTGTATATATGTTTCTATTTGAAAATAAATAAATCAACCTTTTTGTGACGCTCCCACATCAGCCAGTGTGGAGGCATAGGCATGTCTCCATGGAAACATGACTGTTTTTTACAAGTTTGGTACAGACACACACACACACATGTATACAAAAAAAACTTCATTCTCCTTAAACACAACAATCCTTGACTACACACCTTGAACTAAACACTGTTGAACACAAAACAAAGAATGCACAAATTTCAGCCCTTAGGAAAAGCACAGAAGTCTTTACCATCTAGACACTAGTCATTAACACGTCTTTTTGACCCTCTAGCCTATTCTAATGTAGCACATTTCACACAAAAGCCATTAGCTATAGTGCCAAGGGTTGCAAAATACTCTCCACATGCATCTGATGAGGGTGCTAGAAGGTATGCACACCTTCTAGCCACCCTCATCAGATACAGCATAAGCCACTTTCAACATGGCACATAGTGTTTAGAAATTGCACACAAACACATACACACACATACAGTTCGTAAACCAAATACATGTACAGAGATACACAAGTCATTCTTCACAATATTGGACAACTAAAAAGAGTTGCTATGAATGCTATATGTGCTGTACATGCACAAATAGGTGCCCTTCGCAGTTCTAGATAATTATTAAACTGTCCCCATTTTACTATCATTTTGACACACAAGTACACATTATACAGCAACCAGATAATAGTTGTTCAATGAGTCATCTACATCATCATTCCAAACACACAACTCTGCCAGATCCTGAAATGATCTACATATATACAGACCAGGACAGCGCATCTTTCAACAAAAGACAAACACTGTTCGAATATAATCATATAATTACCTGTAGCTCTGCCTTAGCGGCGCATTAATTAGGATACTTGCACTGACCGATGCACATATTAAGTCACGATATTTGTTGTCTCGTCTGTGATGAGAAATAATAGTTAGTTATAAGGAAGTGTTCGGGCATTAAAGAATGTGGAACGTGCTGCTGCTATCCTCAGTAACTCACCTCGTCACTTTCGTCGCACGCAGTTTGAACGGGTCAGTAGCCAAAGCATGGTACTGCCACATCAATGATGCAGCAACATGGTACTTTGAGGGATTGAGATTCTCGCACGCAAGCCTTGCCTTAGCTTTGCAACTTTTTAAACGAGTATGGTGGTGTGCGCAGTGCGAACCGCGCCCAATGTTTATATCACGTGATCACGTGAGTATATTGCACTGTGATTAGAGAGACTCATCGTACACCTTAGTTAAAGCATATACTGGGCTTTTGATAAATATAGCATTGGGATCTTGACATTCATCTTCATAGTGATTTTAAGTTCTAAGCATGGAGGTGGTCCATAAAGCAAAACATTTGCTAAAACATGTAACTAATAATAATAACGATACAGTTTTCTTATGTTGCATAAGTAATGGGCGCGCAGTTATCCGAACCGCGCCCATTGTTGGTTTTGGAACGTGATCACCTGAGTAAATTGCACCGTAGATATTTAATCCGGAAGGATTGGAGGCTTATCACGTGAGGGGCAATTAACACGGGCAATCCGTGTTCCCGGGTTAATGCAATAATTGTGAATAAATATTAATAATTGTGAATAAATGGATGCAGAAACGATGGAGCCAGAGGTCGACATTAGTAGCGGTAAGAAGGTCGTAGAATCAAATATGCATGTATTTTTATCAAATGGTCTTATGAAGCGAAATAGTTAAAGGGGCAATCAAAATAGTTTTAACAGATCGCGGTTTGTTGTGCTTCTCCGTACCATAGCGCTCAGTGCCTTGCGATGATGGGTACAATATGAGCATCTACATGTAGCAGTAGATGCGTCATCTCCACCTGCCACTATCTCCTCGCAGTTAACATGACGAATTGTGAACCCATTATCACCACTGCTTTCAGATTTTGCTATTACATCTCCTGCAAAAGTCAATGTCAATGCCTCGAATGCTAGTAACTACAACACCTCACCTGCCCTGTCCTTCAATCCAACTTTGTGTTCAGCTGCTATTCTCTCAAATTCTCCGTCATTATTTCAGGAGCTGTTTCTTCATTTACCAGTACTTGTGGCGTCTTCCAATTTTCGGCCCCATCGAGTTGTACCAACACTTATACAATCGCGCAAGTAGGTGTAAGTAAAGCAACAATATCTTCACAGCAGTACACTTTTGAGCGTGGAAAAATGCCCCACTACACCCTCCGATGAGTACTCTATAGAACCTAACTGGAATAGTATTCAAAACATGCTTTTTCTAGATGCCACAAATTTAGAGCCACGAGACCTCCATTAGCGCCATTTTGGCATTTTCGCTACTCAATATAACTCAAAAGACCAGAAGAAACACACTAATACACCCAGAAACATACGGGGAGTACCACAAAAGCAAAATAGTTCATATCACTCCAAACCACGGTCAGTTACAGCTTTAGAACCATAGCGGGTTAGAAAAAATGGCGAAAAAATGTTTTTTTAATTCGAAGCAATGAGTGTAAGGCTATTTTTTAACATGAAATCGATAGTTAATGGTGTGTTACACAATGCATAGTCATACCGCTCCTTCCAAATGCTCCCAGCAGTTTCTGCAATCTTAAAACCACACAACAGCCCTTCTTTCCAAAAACGAGTAAAGGTGTTAACAAGGCTCAACGGACAGCCCGCTTTATGTGTTCAATAATCTATGGCTCACGTGATAAGCCTCCAATCCTTTGGGATTAAATATCTATGATTGCACTGTGATTAGAGAGACTCATCGTACACCTTAGTTAAAGCATATACTGGGCTTTTGATAAATATAGCATTGGGATCTTGACATTCATCTTCATAGTGATTTTAAGTTCTAAGCATGGAGGTGGTCCATAAAGCAAAACATTTGCTAAAACATGTAACTAATAATAATAACGATACAGTTTTCTTATGTTGAGGAAAGACAATCTCTCTGGACAGTAGCAACACATATTTCTTGCTCTATTTGAATGTACATTATCAACTGTACAACACTTGGAGTCATTAGGTGCTACTCAATCTATAGTCCACATACCACCAGAGAATTATAGAGTAATTCTCTAGCAATTTTCTAGTGCAATGGGAATGAGCATTTCATGATGAATGGATATTACTGGAACTGCTTATAATTCACAACATGCACAAAGAGGAATAAAATACACCACCTCTCCTTCAGTGGAACAACAGACTCATCTTATCTCAGTATTCCATCTCATTCTGCCATCAATCTGTAGAACAATAGATAATACTTGATTCAATGCACTGATGAGTCGACCAGCTAATCTGACCATCCAGGGTGAGTGTTGTACTACCCTATGAAAGTATGCACACACCTTGAATCTATGTGAACCTGCATGGCATAAACATAAACAGCATTTAGACAGTGCGTCTTACGTCAACAATTTCAGCATAACATAGTTCACTGCATGCGCCTCTTGATTGATCATACCATTTCCACTGCAATATATATTTCACCTACCTGCAACGTTAAACTCTGGGTGAAAATTTGTAACCATATTATAATATTTGCTGTCAAATGTGTAGGTAATATTAGTATATGTGAAGCCTCGTGCCTATAACATTAATTAAAGTTCAGTTATCTCATCTTGGGCTTACACCCACCAGTGGTGGCACGGTCTCAGGGAGTTCAAGTCCTGGCAGCACCCTTGACCATTATTATGGCCGCCATGCAGTCACCATTAACTCTTTTGCGGGCAACTGAAGCTAACAAGTGTTGCGCGTTGCAGGAAAATGTAGTTAGCAAAGAACGTGCACTATATGACCTAGAAACAACTGATCAATATTTTGTTGACTGCAAAGTGTTAACTATAAACAGAGTGGCTTTAGTATAGTACCTGAGGCGCAATGTTGCTCTGTTGCCCGTGAAATAGTTAAGCCAGGAGGTAGAAGAGATGTGGTGGCTCATCCCAATAAGTTGAGACTTGTGGATGGGCTCACATTGGAGTAATGATCGAGGTTGGCAATAACCTGTACACTGATCATTGGTATATGCAAACTGGTGTAGCAACTTGTTAATTGATTTGGGATTAAGGGAGAGGTGTACATCTTGAATGCAGTTACTCATTTTAATGCAAGCCAAGTGTGCTGTCATCTTTATAGCCATGTACATGTAGTTGTGTAGAATAGGTAGCGATATTAAATCAAGTATCCTTTCATGTGTGCATGTGTGTGTGTATGACGGAGCAATCTGACAAACTACACTTTCTTATGACTACACTCATTACAACGAATGTGCACTATACAGCACACAACACACACATGCACACACACACACACACACACATTTAAGCCATTACACTAGTTGGTGAATGGACATTGATGAGTGAGCCATAGGGTACAATCCTCTGCTATGTAAGCCAAAACAATTATATTGTTTTACATTGTCTTGATAAACACTGGTCATTGAAAATACAAAGTGAAACCAACAAAGGAAAGTGTTTTGACTTATGATGACTAGGCATAAGTCCCTATCAACAAAGGCAAACCCAGCAACTTTGTTCTGCAAAACTAACTGTTCCATTGTTGAGGTCAGCAGTGATGTGGCTTTGTGGCTCAAGGTCTTCATATCATCATCCATCCAGTGTCATCCTTGTCTCTGCAAGTGACTTTGTCAGGTCTGCAACTAACAGGTGCAAAGGAATGATCATGTGTGAACCTTTCTTATGTTATCCACTTTTAATTTTTCTACCTGTTCTGAAATTAATAAAAATATGTAAATAGACTGGCCTGATGGTACAGCAGATTGCTAAAGGTGTAGAAAACATTTTGATGGCATGATTTAGCAAAAGTACATATGTTAAAAAAAATACAATTAAGCTTGTAGGTCAATTAATATGTGAATGGACATTGATGAGTGAGCCGAAGTTGGTTTTTTCGTTTTTGTATAGGGTACAATAGTCTGCTATGTAAACCAAAACAATATTTGAAAGGTGTTGTTTTACATTGTCATCATAAACACTGGATATGAAAGTACAAAAGCAAAACCAACAAAGAAAGTGTTTGACTTATGATGCATATGATGACTAAGCATTAGTTCACAACAGCAAAGCCACACCTAGCAACTCTGTTTGCAAACTAAGTTTTCCACTGTTGAGATCAGCAATAATGGGCTTTGTGGCTCAAGGTCTTCATTTCATCATCCATCCACTTGTCTCTGCCAGTGACCTCGTCGGGTCTGCCAGTATCAGAGGGGTGTGGTCATGAGTGAACCTTTCTTATGTTGCCCAATATATTTTATTTCATCAATGTGTCCTGTAGTGGATGTACATGTACGGGTCTGCCAGTAACAAAGGAAATATTGTGTTCAAGTCCTCTGAACACCACACGTTAATACAATGGCCCATTTATTCAAATTAAAATACAGCTAACTTAAAATGTCATGGGATTTTGAAAATGACATATGAAGCATGGATGGAAGCCACAATATAAATACAGAGACACACACATCACACACACACATGCACACACACTAGATTATTTGAAAAATAGTAAATTCATACGAAATTGAATTTTCACCCAGTGTTATAATGTTGCAGGTAGGTGAAGTATTGTACATATAGTTGAATTAAATAAATGGTACAATCAATCAAGACTCTCTAAATAAAGTGATCCATCTCTTCAAACAGAAATTTTAAACAGACACAACTTCAGCTATGTTCATATTGCAGTGCATGGTAAGCATGTAGATCATGTAGATTGATAAGGATGGTGGTGTAGGAACTTGGGGTGTATGTGAAGGGTGCAGCTGCATTTCAGGTGATGGAAGAGCACATGATCTGTTGAATGAGTGTGTGTGTGGAACATCATGCAGGTGGTTGGCAAAGAAGAGTTTGAATCAGTCTAGGCATATTGTGCACTGCCACTGGCAGACCTAACCCGCTTTTTCTTCCTGTATTGTGAGCATGTACGCATGTGTACTTGTGGGTTGAAGCATGCTGATACAATTGCAAGATCATCCTGTGTAACAGTCAAAGTAATATCTACCCCATTCATGAACCTTGAGCAGCTAGAATGGGGTTTTTCGTTTTTGTATAGGGTTTTTCCAGGAGGAAGTGTGGCCCCTTTCCTCTAGCCCTGCTCATGTGTTAGCAGTCTTGTGTCTGTACATTGTGTACTGAATGCATGGAGGAATACGATGTAGTGTGCACAACGGACACTGCACCAATATTTAATGATACCATCAGTGAGTACATATATGGCATGCCCAGATAAATGCATCCTCGAGGTTGAACACAACTGCTCATATGAAACCTAAGTAGCAATAGAACTAAAACACATTTCAAATCATTGCTAAGTTTTAGACATCACAGTAACAGATGAGACGAATTGTATGTGTGTATAGTCTAGTGAGCTTAAATTTTCTGCTTGATTAAACACATGATGTATTTGATGAGGTCATGAGGTGGGAAGGAAGTTTGTGCTAATGTTTACTTTCACATGTGTAAATATACTTACCTTTGTATGTAAGACACACAACACATGCAATTCCAATACCAAACACATATCAATCAGTGTATACAATAATACCTAGAAATTGAAGAATAAAAATGATCTAAACTTCTTTCCATTGACAACACACATATACTCTTCAATAGAGCTGGTGTAAACTCACATATACATTCCAATAATTTTGATCACACATGTTACATTGACAACATACATGCAATGCCATACATGATCATATGTTTGAAAAACACACCAGATATACTCACCTTAAATTCCTCTTAGCCAGTGACCCGTCCCAAACTGTCTCGCTCCTTTGCTCATTTGAACCAGTCCATCATGGCACTAATAATGACAGTGTGTAATGACACTCACACCTACACAAGTAATTATTAACACATTAATACACAACATATATGTGTACATTCTTGAATTAACATGACCTTCTAGCTACATGTACCGCTCCTGGCCAGCAATAAGAGGGGAAACAAATATCATACTGCTAATCTCTCTCCCTTCCGTGTATAGTGTTACTCAACTGCACTGATGGGTTCATGAAAAATATTTCAACACTCTTGCATCCTTTCTGTGACCCTCCCACATCAGCCACAAGCACGTCTCCATGGAAACATGACACATGTAAATAACATACCATTTCTCCTTAAAACAGAACAATCCTTGCCTTTAGTCACAGTGGAACACAAACCAGGTTCATGCACTATATAAGCCACATTGGCATGATGGTAAGTATGAAGCTCACATATACTGTAGTGGAAGTGTCATATACCATATTTACCTACGCATTTGACAAATGGTACTGTCACTGTATTTGACAAACAGTAAATTCTTAAGAAATCCAACTTTTCCATACGTGTTATAATAATATGCAGTGCAAACACGGTTCAAGTAAACAAAGTGTTATGAGTAACCAAGGTGAGCCATCTAGTGGGGAGCAGTGGGTGGACTGTAAGGGAGGGGGACTAGATAATTAGGATTCGTTAATGCTTTAAAAATAAGTGCATCATTGTGGTTGAACTGGAACCATAGTAGAAGTACTAAACATCAAGCATTTTTAAAATCACCGCTCCATTTCTATGCACCATGTTTATGTATTTGTGTGTATAGTACCATTACATAGGCTGTATTAGAATAAAATTAGTGATGTGTCAACACAAACATACATACATGTACAGTCTGCTTTCTTCCACAACACCACATGTACACACTATGTAAATTATAGAACAGACACACAACTCATACACATCCAAACACATTTCACATACACACACGCACACACATACACACATACACACACGCACACACATACACACACGCACGCACATACACACACGCACACACATGCACACACATAAACACCAATACGATTCGCTAGCACGCGTATACGTACGTACATATACATGTAGACTTAGTACCGCTACGTAAGGCAATTCAGTCATCAAGGCGGGGTCATTTTGAGCGGTCTGGGAAGGGGTTTTAAGAGTTCCAGAGTCATTTATAGCGCGAATGCAACATATTTAGGTGTGGGAAACTACAATAGAGTAGTATTGGTGGCCTGTGAGAACGCAGAAGAAAAAAGTGTACACTTTTGAGCAAACCGCTTGACCTGCTCCATTTGGCATAATATTGTGCCTCAACATCGGCATATAAGAACTTCATAAACCCGAATACTTTCGTTCAAAGGGTAGCTCTAACGTATTTAATAAACACATTATGACTAAGCCCATTGGCGACAACTTTTTTTATGTGGCATTTCACACTTTTGGCTTGTTTTTGTATCATTCTTTCATGGACCGCGTGTTACATTTAACGTTGGCAATGTCGTTGTTAGTTATACCGACAATGTAAAACAATAAATTGATGGAATTGAGTCTGCCAATCGTCAACTTCCAGTTAAACAGTTTACAACTGGATTGAAGTCACCATTATATATCTTATCCAAGCTGTCTAGTCTTGACTAGGACCAAATACTGTTCTCCGGTAGTGTAGTATTAGTAGAAAAGTTAGAAACAAAAAAGTGTTCCCACAAACGTCCTGCCGTACAACAGATGTAACACGTACCTTGCATGCGTCTTGACTTGTGCGATGTTTTTACCGCTTAAGCTAATTTAGTCTTGAAGGAAAAAGCAGGAGCCCTCCCTGTTCCAGTATACACTGACACAACTTACGTGGTGAGCTGTTTGAAATCAGCAAATACTATGTAATTGTCTTACAGTAGCCCAAAAAATAAAAAGTACCATAATTCCTTGCCTCTGCCATTATGTCATCTGCATTTATTCAATAGTCCACCGCAATTATGAATAAATTATTGCGTGGACTTCGCCGTTAATAATGAGTTACACGTATTGCAATTGCGGCCGTGAACTGCAGCTTGATGCTGTGGGGAATACGAAGTTATGCTATAAAGAGAAACTTGATGTGCTAGGCGTAAAATCAGATCCGTACAGTACTTCAAGGATGCTTGGGCTACTTGTACAACCATTCCCGTTGGCCTGGCCTGTCGTTTCCGTTGTGTGTACATGTATTTCATTCGTACTCCGTCTCCGTAAACGAAAGAAATACAGAGGCATGGGCTTATTTCACATGTAAGCGAAGTGTTTTGCTAAATATAACTCCACAAACGTCTTTTATTTCAGCTATAGTACGGTAGTGTATATGCATTACGTTTTTGGGCATGTTTGATCAGGTGTATTCAACTCTAGGTGAAGCATAGCCAGAAGATGAACTCTCCTTCTTTGAGACCCTACAGTACAATGGCACCGTTATCTGTGCTCAATGTATCTGTATGGCAACCGTTCCATGTAGAAGCTCTGCTCTATGCTGTGATGGCAATGGCGAACCTTATCCTACACTTCAATGAGATGCAGCTGGTTTCAACCATCCCATAATGCACAGGTAAAGTGTGTGTGTGTGTGTGTGTGTGTGTGCACGCTAAAGTTATGACATGGTAAATGCAAATGCAGACCCCTACACAACAGTTGAAGATATAAATTTCAAAAGTCCATTGGCAAGGGATTCGCCAATGAAATTTCCTGCAAAGACTGCATAAGACTCTTTATGTTACACCTGAGCAGGTGGAAAAGCAAACAAGAGAATGAACAAAATCAAGTTATGGCAAAGCTGGCTAAGTTACAACCTACAGTGTCAGTGTCAGATCCAGCTAACCCATCCATTACATTAATAAATAGAGTATGTTATCCAGATGCAATCTAATGCAACAGGTTACCTCCGTTTGTGTGGCAATGAAACTTAAATAACAAATTAGTAACATTTAGTACAACAAGGCTCGTAGATCTACTTTCATGCATCAGTAGTAGCGTACCTTGTAACTTGACACTTTCTTCCATGGCTACCTCTGTATGGGTGCGAGGCAGCTGACAAAAATAGTGATATAGTAAGTTTCAGTATAGCAAGGCCGGCTTGTATGTACCTATCATACTTGTACATGTGCTACAGAAAAAGAAAGTTGCATAGTAAAGTTGTTACAAAGTACTTTCATGATTTATAGCATCTTGCAGAGCAATTCTTTCGTCACGTGAACTCCAACTCTGAGCAGTGTGCATGGACAGTTGCATTACAGGCATGGGCCATGTAATTTGTGACAACGCATACTACTTAATACAGAAGTAGTCGCAGCAACCCATTCTGTACACTATCAGTACTCCAAGGTAAGTACCTCTTGAGTAATGTGGTGTACTATTTCAAACATGACAATGTGTTGAGTTAATATACATTGTGTATGTATTACAACAAATACTAATAAGATGTGTATATAACAGATATGGAATCAAAATGTGAGAGGATTGGAATTTGTTTGGATGTGTATGAGTTGTGTGTCTGTTTAATAATTTACATAGTGTGTACATGTGGTGTTGTGGAAGAAAGCAGACTGTACATGTATGTATGTTTGTGCGTGTTATAATAATATGCAGTGCAAACACGGTTCAAGTAAACAAAGTGTTATGAGTAACCAAGGTGAGCCATCTAGTGGGGAGCAGTGGGTGGACTGTAAGTGAGGGGGACTAGATAATTAGGATTCGTTAATGCTTTAAAAGTAAGTGTATCATTGTGGTTGAACTGAAACCATAGTAGTAGTACTAAACATCAAGCATTTTTAAAATCACCGCTCCATTTCTATGCACCATGTTTATGTATTTGTGTGTATAGTACCATTACATAGGCTGTATTAGAATAAAATTAGTGATGTGTCAATATGGAAAAGTTGGATTTCTTAAGAATTTACTGTTTGTCAAATACAGTGACAGTACCATTTGTCAAATGCGTAGGTAAATATGGTATATGACACTTCCACTACAGTATATGTGAGCTTCATACTTACCATCATGCCAATGTGGCTTATATAGCGCATGAACCTGGTTTGTGTTCCACTGTGATTAGTTCAACGTCTAAAGGCAAGGATTGTTCTGTTTTAAGGAGAAATGGTATGTTATTTACATGTGTCATGTTTCCATGGAGACGTGCTTGTGGCTGATGTGGGAGGGTCACAGAAAGGATGCAAGAGTGTTGAAATATTTTTCATGAACCCATCAGTGCAGTTGAGTAACACTACACACGGAAGGGAAAGAGATTAGCAGTATGATATTTGTTTCCCCTCTTATTGCTGGCCAGGAGCGGTACATGTAGCTAGAAGGTCATGTTAATTCAAGAATGTACACATATATGTTGTGTATAAATGTGTTAATAATTACTTGTGTAGGTGTGAGTGTCATTACACACTGTCATTATTAGTGCCATGAAATGAGCAAAGAGGGAGACAGTTGGGGACGGGTCACTGGCTAAGAGGAATCTAAGGTGAGTATATCTTGAAATATGTGGTGTGTTAACATATGATCATGTATGGAGATACATGGCATTGTATGTATGTTGTCAATGTAACATGTGTGATCAAAATTATTGGAATGTATATGTGAGTTTACACCAGCTCTATTGAAGAGTATATGTGTGTTGTCAATGGATGGAAGTTTAGATCATTTTTATTCTTCAATTTCTAGGTATTATTGTATAACACTGATTGATATGTGTTTGGTATTGGAATTGCATGTGTTGTGTGTCTTACATACAAAGGTAAATATATTTACACATGTGAAAGTAAACATTAGCACAAACTTTCTTCCCACCTCATGACCTCATCAAATACATCATGTCTTTAATCAAGCAGAAACTTTAAGCTCACTAGACTATACACACATACAATTCGTCTCATCTGTTATTGTGATGCCTAAAACTTAGCAATGATTTGAAACGTGTTTTAGTTCTATTGCTACTATCTATGTACTTATACATAGGATGCATTTATCTGGGCATTCCATACATGTACTCACTGATGACATCATTAAATATTGGTGCAGTGTCTGTTGTGCACACTACATCGTATTCCTCCATGCATTCAGTACACAATGTACAGACACAAGACTGCTAACACATGAGCAGGGCCAACTATATTTAGAGGAAAGGGGCCACACTTCCTCCTGGAAAAACCCTATACAAAAACGAAAAAACCCATTCTAGCTGCTCAAGGTTCATGAATAAGGTAAAATACTTTGACTGTTACACAGGATGATCTTGCAATTGTATCACCATGCTTCAACCCACAAGTACACATGCGTACATGCTCACAATACAGGAAGAAAAAGCGGGTTAGGTCTGCCAGTGGCAGTGCACAATATGCCTAGACTGATTCAAACTCTTCTTTGCCAACCACCTGCATGATGTGCCACACACACACACTCATTCAACAGATCATGTGCTCTTCCATCACCTGAAATGCAGCTGCACCCTTCACATACATCCCAAGTTCCTACACCACCATCCTTATCCATCTACATGATCTACATGCTTACCATGCACTGCAATATGAACACGCTAGCTGAAGTTGTGTCTGTTTAAAATTTCTGTTTGAAGAGATGGATCACTTTATTTAGAGAGTCTTGATTGATTGTACCATTTATTTATTTCAACTATATGTACAATACTTCACCTACCTGCAACATTATATCACTGGGTGAAAATTCATTTTCGTATGAATTTACTATTTTTCAAATAATCTAGTGTGTGTGCATGTGTGTGTGTGTGATGTGTGTGTCTCTGTATTTATATTGTGGCTTCCATCCATGCTTCATATGTCATTTTCAAAATCCCATGACATTTTAAGTTAGCTGTATTTTAATTTGAATAAATGGGCCATTGTATTAACGTGTGGTGTTCAGAGGACTTGAACACAATATTTCCTTTGTTACTGGCAGACCCGTACATGTACATCCACTACAGGACACATTGATGAAATAAAATATATTGGGCAACATAAGAAAGGTTCACTCATGACCACACCCCTCTGATACTGGCAGACCCGACGAGGTCACTGGCAGAGACAAGTGGATGGATGATGAAATGAAGACCTTGAGCCACAAAGCCCATTATTGCTGATCTCAACAGTGGAAAACTTAGTTTGCAAACAGAGTTGCTAGGTGTGGCTTTGCTGTTGTGAACTAATGCTTAGTCATCATATGCATCATAAGTCAAACACTTTCTTTGTTGGTTTTGCTTTTGTACTTTCATATCCAGTGTTTATGATGACAATGTAAAACAACACCTTTCAAATATTGTTTTGGTTTACATAGCAGACTATTGTACCCTATACAAAAACGAAAAAACCAACTTCGGCTCACTCATCAATGTCCATTCACATATTAATTGACCTACAAGCTTAATTGTATTTTTTTTTTAACATATGTACTTTTGCTAAATCATGCCATCAAAATGTTTTCTACACCTTTAGCAATCTGCTGTACCATCAGGCCAGTCTATTTACATATTTTTATTAATTTCAGAACAGGTAGAAAAATTAAAAGTGGATAACATAAGAAAGGTTCACACATGATCATTCCTTTGCACCTGTTAGTTGCAGACCTGACAAAGTCACTTGCAGAGACAAGGATGACACTGGATGGATGATGATATGAAGACCTTGAGCCACAAAGCCACATCACTGCTGACCTCAACAATGGAACAGTTAGTTTTGCAGAACAAAGTTGCTGGGTTTGCCTTTGTTGATAGGGACTTATGCCTAGTCATCATAAGTCAAAACACTTTCCTTTGTTGGTTTCACTTTGTATTTTCAATGACCAGTGTTTATCAAGACAATGTAAAACAATATAATTGTTTTGGCTTACATAGCAGAGGATTGTACCCTATGGCTCACTCATCAATGTCCATTCACCAACTAGTGTAATGGCTTAAATGTGTGTGTGTGTGTGCATGTGTGTGTTGTGTGCTGTATAGTGCACATTCGTTGTAATGAGTGTAGTCATAAGAAAGTGTAGTTTGTCAGATTGCTCCGTCATACACACACACATGCACACATGAAAGGATACTTGATTTAATATCGCTACCTATTCTTCACAACTACATGTACATGGCTATAAAGATGACAGCACACTTGGCTTGCATTAAAATGAGTAACTGCATTCAAGATGTACACCTCTCCCTTAATCCCAAATCAATTAACAAGTTGCTACACCAGTTTGCATATACCAATGATCAGTGTACAGGTTATTGCCAACCTCGATCATTACTCCAATGTGAGCCCATCCACAAGTCTCAACTTATTGGGATGAGCCACCACATCTCTTCTACCTCCTGGCTTAACTATTTCACGGGCAACAGAGCAACATTGCGCCTCAGGTACTATACTAAAGCCACTCTGTTTATAGTTAACACTTTGCAGTCAACAAAATATTGATCAGTTGTTTCTAGGTCATATAGTGCACGTTCTTTGCTAACTACATTTTCCTGCAACGCGCAACACTTGTTAGCTTCAGTTGCCCGCAAAAGAGTTAATGGTGACTGCATGGCGGCCATAATAATGGTCAAGGGTGCTGCCAGGACTTGAACTCCCTGAGACCGAGCCACCACTGGTGGGTGTAAGCCCAAGATGAGATAACTGAACTTTAATTAATGTTATAGGCACAAGGCTTCACATACACTAATATTACCTACACATTTGACAAATATTATAATATGGTTACAAATTTTCACCCAGAGTTTAATGTTGCAGGTAGGTGAAATATATATTGCAGTGGAAATGGTATGATCAATCAAGTGGCACATGCAGTGAACTATGTTATGCTGAAATTGTTGACGTAAGACGCACTGTCTAAATGTTGTTTATGTTTATGCCATGCAGGTTCACATAGATTCAAGGTGTGTGCATACTTTCATAGGGTAGTACAACACTCACCCTGGATGGTCAGATTAGCTGGTCGACTCATCAGTGCATTGAATCAAGTATTATCTATTGTTCTACAGATTGATGGCAGAATGAGATGGAATACTGAGATAAGATGAGGCTGTTGTTCCACTGAAGGAGAGGTGGTGTATTTTATTCCTCTTTGTGCATGTTGTGAATTATAAGCAGTTCCAGTAATATCCATTCATCATGAAATGCTCATTCCCATTGCACTAGAAAATTGCTAGAGAATTGCTCTATAATTCTCTGGTGGTATGTGGACTATAGATTGAGTAGCACCTAATGACTCCAAGTGTTGTACAGTTGATAATGTACATTCAAATAGAGCAAGAAATATGTGTTGCTACTGTCCAGAGAGATTGTCTTTCCTCAACATAAGAAAACTGTATCGTTATTATTATTAGTTACATGTTTTATCAAATGTTTTGCATTATGGACCACCTCCATGCTTAGAACTTAAAATCACTATGAAGATGAATGTCAAGATCCCAATGCTATATTTATCAAAAGCCCAGTATATGCTTTAACTAAGGTGTACGATGAGTCTCTCTAATCACAGTGCAATTTACTCACGTGATCACGTTCCAAACCCAACAATGGGCGCGGTTCGGATAACTGCGCGCCATGTAAAAATGTTGCAAAGCTATTAAGGCAAGGCTTGCGTGCGAGAATCTCAATCCTACAAAGTACCATGTTGCTGCACAATTGATATAACATTTATGTGGCAGTACCATGCCTTGGCTTCTGACCCGTTCAAACTGCGCGACGAAAGTGACGAGGTGAGTTACTGAAGATAGCAGCAGCACGTTCCACACTCTATAATGCCCGAACACTTCCTTATAACTAACTATTATTTCTCCTCACAGACGAGACAACTGTTAATCGAAATAATCGGTCAGTGCAAGTATCCTAATTAATGCGCCGCTAAGGCAGAGCTACAGGTAATTGTATCATTATATTCGAACAGTGTTTGTCTTTTGTTGAAAGATGTGCAGTCCTGGTCTGTATATATGTAGATCATTTCAGGATCTGGCAGAGTTGTGTGTTTGAAATGATGGTGTAGATGACTCATTGAACAACTATTATCTGTATAATGTGTACTTGTGTGTCAAAATGATAGTAAAATGGGGACAGTATCTAGAACTGCGAAGGGCACCTATTTGTGCATGTACAGCACATATAGCATTCATAGCAACTCTTTTTAGTTGTCCAATGTTGCGAAGAATGACTTGCGTATCTCTGTACATGTGTTTGGTTTACGAACTGTATGTGTGTGTTTGTGTGCAATTTCTAAACACTATGTGCCATGTTGAAAGTGGCTTATGCTGTATCTGAAGAGGGTGGCTAGAAGGTGTGCATACCTTCTAGCACCCTCATCAGATGCATGTGGAGAGTATTTTGCAACCCTTGGCACTATAGCTAATGGCTTTTGTGTGAAATGTGCTACATTAGAATAGGCTAGAGGGTCAAAAAGACGTGTTAATGACTAGTGTCTAGATGGTAAAGACTTCTGTGTTTCTTTTCCTAAGGGCTGAAATTTGTGCATTCTTTATTTTTGTTTTGTGTTCAACAGTGTTTAGTTCAAGGTGTGTAGTCAAGGATTGTTGTGTTTAAGGAGAATGAAGTTTTTTTGTATACATGTGTGTGTGTGTGTCTGTACCAAACTTGTAAAAAACAGTCATGTTTCCATGGAGACATGCCTATGCCTCCACACTGGCTGATGTGGGAGCGTCACAAAAAGGTTGATTTATTTATTTTCAAATAGAAACATATATACACTTATACACAGAGAGGAATGACAGAAGGGAGAGAGTGTGTGAGGTGCTTACCTCATCATCAATTTTGTTCCCAATGATCATGTAATTCCAGTCTGGAACTCATTGCCTCAAGATGTTGTCTCATCCTTGAACACTACGGTTTTTCACTCTCGACTCACCTTAGGTCCTTTTGAAATTGTACCCCTTTTCATAGGCAGTTTGCTTGCCATAGAATTTGTGTATGCTTGTTGTTTCAAATGGTATTGTGTGTGTGTGTGTGTGTGTGTGTGTGTGTGTGTGTGTGTGTGTGTGTGTGTGTGTGTGTGTGTGTGTGTGTGTGTGTGTGTGTGTGTGTGTGTGTCCATCAGGCCATCACGTGCTGTGCAACCAATCCGTCAGAGTTTCTGTCTAATTCACTGTGTTCAACCAACAGAAACATGTATCGTCATTATTAATGCCTGATGATGTAATCATCATCGACAGGACATTACACTGGCTCACACGTGCAAGGAGGGAGACATAAGAATCCTTCTCTATTGGGACCAGGTCACTGATGAAACAACTCTACCATGAATGTGGGTAAGTACCTCTTGAAAAACGTGGTTTACTGTTTCAAATATGGAGTTGTGTATATTGCAGCAAATACTGAGGTGTGTGTATCAATAGATATGTGATCAAAATATGAGAGGATTGGAATGTGTTTGGATGTGTATGAGTTGTGTGTTTGTTCTTAAATTTACATGTGCCGATTGATACATGTATGTGTTGGTTTAGTGGAGGAGGAAAGTAGTCTCTGAGTGTGTCTTGCGTGTGTATCATGTATCATCTAACTCTAACTAATATAACATAATATCATACTACACAAACATGGTGCACAGAAACGTAGCAATGTGGTGACATACTCTTCATTCAGGACTAATGATACCACACAGCCACACCCACACAATAAAGCTGCATGCTGGTATTAGTGGATGCATAAGGATGGCCCACATCCAGCCATTGCTGTTTGACATGCATACATGCATTCTTACATGACCATAACTATCTGTTGTGTTGATTTTTAAAATCGCTTTGAATATCATAGTATATGTACATACATGCAAGTCAGTGCAATATACTGACATGCATGTAACCACGTAGATGCTATAGTAATATAAAATGTTTCAACCAATGTGGGCCTGGTATAGCACATCTTGTGTGTCCTGGCCTGTATATATGGTTGTAAAAATCCATGTACGGATTATGAGGTGGCAAAAGACACGGAGGAGTGAACTGGCATTTTAAACATAATGTACTACACTGATTTGGGTTACGCATTCCTGCTCTGGGAGTGCTGGAGTGATGCATTAGTGAAGTTATCTGAATAATGGGTTTTTGAGAAGAAATTACAGAATCAGTAACCAAGCATGTCACATGTACTTATAAGGTTACAAGTGCAGCAAGCATTTGCATGCATCATAGAGTTGTGACTGATTAATACTACACAGATACATGTAGGGAGTTGTGCATTTTGATTTTGTTTCCCCCTTTTTCATGACCCATTAGCTAGCTAGAAAGTCATGTTTATTCAGTGTAAATTGCTTGTGTGTGTGTGTGAGAGAGAGAGAGAGAGAGAGAGTATCATTAGTGCAATATTGCAGTGCAGCTGCCACTTTTCACCATTAACGTTTTTGAAGTCAACACATTGTTCAGAGGAAAAGTTTATTTGCTTGTCAAATTCCTCTACAAAGAACATTCCCCGAAACGCCAATACAGCAATAATGAAACATTTAAAGCTACTCATGATCATGGGTTCTGGTAACTGAAACCATAATCATGAAGAACATGGCATTATAGCAGCTGTAACCTCCTTTGCTTCAAAACCAAAGTGTGAGATTAAAACGTTGCCAAAAGTGGTCAACCAAGGTTAGATTTAGCCAGATTATGGAGGTGGTTGCAATGGTAGCATGACTATTTATTAATGGTAATAAATTACTAGAGTTACAGCAACAGAGTCACATGTGCAAGGGGGAGACATAAGAATCCTTCTCTATTGGGATATTTAAGGGACCAACTTGTTTTTAGAGGGCCTTGACACTCATATTTACTTACTTGAACTACAAATGTATATGTGACACTTCTGCTACACTATATGTGAGCTTCATATTTACTATTGTGCAAATGTGACATATACCACATTGACCATACCACTTATTTTGACCAATAGTAAATTCATTTGTAACTAACTTTTTGCCTAGCATATGACGTTTGATTTTTGTACCGAAAAGAGATAGTCAGAGATCACATATCGGTTAAAGTAACATGTGCCCTACATGTGAGAATAGTATGTGTGTGTGTATGTCTGTGGACCTATCTTATGTTGCCCACTATCTGTCCTGAAATGAATGTATGTATGCTTTGGTAGTCACTTTCAATATCCCATGACCTAACAAGGGTGACGTTAGCTATGGCTATGTTAGTTATTTTCGTTTGAATAAAAGGGTTATGTTATCAACTTGTGTCTGAGGCTTGACTATATTTGACTTACTTGTAGCAGATATAGCCAGGTTTATTGACATGCCGAACAGGGTTGCTAGGTGTGGCTTTGTTGATGTGGACTTATGCTGAGTCATCATATGCATCCTTAGTAAACACAAACACTTTCCTTTGTTGGTTCACTGTTTGTATTTTCATGTCCAGGATTGATCAAGACAGTGTAAAACAACACAATCTTGTTTTGAGAACAAATGTTGTCTCTTTTAACATAGCATTCAAGTTGAATAATCATAATTGCAGAACATCGTTGGATTATGAGTTAGGAGAGATGTAAAGGTACACTCCCCACACTCTCCAGTCATCCATTCCATTCACTTCCTCCATTCACATCATGTACAGGGTGTATAGAAACAACCACTTATTGTTTTGTTATACATAGCAGAGGTTGATCCTACCATTGTCCCTATAAAGCCCAACATTTTTACCCCTACATCGGTATGCTGTGATTCCCATCCATTCAGACCTGTACCCAGCATTGGAGTCTTATCAGCTCACCCCTAAAACCATATTACTGATGGCTGCTCATCCTGTACACAATGTCCATTCACATACTTGTGTAATGGCTGAAGCCTTACACAATACAACCATGTGACTAGAAGAATAGCTTGTAGAGCTTGACTGATCCCTACCTGAAGCCACCTGTATTACTTCCTTCACCTAGGGTCATCTATCAGCTGGCATACTACCATTCAGGGTAACTTACTATATGGGGACCCATCACATCTCCCCCTCCCCTTCCCTCCCCCATCCCTTCATTTCACCCCAGAGCACTAGTCTAGCTGGTCTGTGAGAGACTACATGTAAGAGAGAACACTATGTAGCCGTTTCCCATGTATTGGTATTGTGCATATAGTTACATAAGTGCACCACCAAGTAATCCAATAAATCTGATTGTGAGTGGTGGTGTGGTTTGGTTAACCTGGCCTAAGACCTTCCCCTCACTCCTCCCTCCCCCTCCCTCCTCCCTTCCCCCTCCCTCACTCTGTCCATTTGGTCACATTCTACTGAGCTGTGTCTTTCTCTTCCTCTCTCCACATCATCAGTAGAATTCCCCCCCTCATTCCCACATGCATGTCATGTGTTGTGCATGCAGGGTACATGTAAGCATGTAGATGGATAAGGATGGGCTTAGGGGGGTGTATATGAATGTGCAGCTGTAGATATGAGGTGATGGAGAGCACATGATCTGTACAATGAGTCTTTAGCTGGGTATGCTTGTACATCTGGGCTTATATATTATCCCCTCTATTATGAGCAAGCAGGTGTACGTATATGACGGGAGTTCGAGTGAGCAACTTAAAAACTCTTCCATGAAGGTATACAGTACATGAATTATTTGAGCAGGTTTAAACTCGGTTTTAACCTTTTTAAGGGCTTTTTCCATGAGGAGGTACCTCAAAATATAGGCACAAATAGTTGCCCCTGCTCATGTGCTGGCAGTATGTGTTGTACAGTGTACATCGTGTGCTGAATGTGGCTGGTAGCGTGCACAACGGACGCTGCACCAAAATTGAAAGAATGGGTATATACATGTATGCATGGCGGAGCATATGACGTTGGGACCATAGCAGCAATACAGCAGATCCTAAGCACAACAACTCCTCTTTATTTGGTGGGAGGAGGGGGGGGGGGGGGGGGAATTCTACAGCTTACTTGTATTTACAAGTGATACATCTCCCTACAGGCCACCATCACATTTATAATTATATTAATAGATTTCACTTATACAAATAACTAACAATTAAATTCTGGCTCGTTAACTCTAAATAACACACATATTGTTTTGTGCTAATATCAGGGTAATTGCCACTTAGGGTTATGTATCGCTGAATCCATCGAGTCTTTCGCCTTCGCCGCGCAGATTTCTCTATGGCAGTGATGTTCCACCAGTGAAAATGTAAGACGTACTACGTACCAATGTTTAATATTATACTGCAGTATATAGTGATGTGTGTGCGTGTGTGTGTGTGTCTGTGTGTGTGCAGGCACACATGTTGAAATGTTGTCCTATTGTAAACATTTACTCAAACTTTACAACTCATTCAGACCACAACCTTTTATAAGAAAATGTAGTTCGACAGATTCAGTGGAAACACAGACGTGTCATCACTGTACCGTGTGTGTAGGAAGGTTTCTTGTCAGCGGAAGTGTGTAAAGAGCAATCAGTGATGTACAGAAGACTACCTCACTACTTTCTGTAACTCACCTCATTACAGCATGCAGTATGAATACCCTCAGCTTGACTATGTATGTTTATGATGATGATGAATGATGTGAGGGTGAGTGTGTGTGTGTGTGTGTGTGTGTGTGTGTGTGTGTGTGTGTGTGTGTGTGTGTATGATTTATGTGTGCATGTGTTCTCATGTTACATCCAACATATTTTAGTTCTGTGACTTAATGGACTTCTGTGAATGGTGTTTCTGCCCTAGGAAACCACTGGCCACCCAAGGTATCCAGCGCATTGAGGGGCCCATCCTCCTAAGGCCCACATGGCTGCCACTGACGCTGGCAATGCTGGGCCAGATGCTGAGGAGGCTGGAGAGAGTCGCCCTGAAGCAACACGACTGCCTCATGCTCAGGGCTACCCTAACCCTTGTCTTCTTTGGTTTCCTGTGGGTTGACAAATTTACTATGAAAAACGGTAGTTTCAATCCCAGGTTCCATCCTACCATGCAAGACATCAGCTGGTCCAGAGAGGGCATGCATTATTTTGAAAAGTAGTCGAAAAATGGAACAAATGGGCAGAGGTACCACCATTTTCATTGGGCGTACACACCAATGCATGTGTCCAGTGGCAGCAATGGAGGCCTATATGAGATGCTGCAGCTGTTCAGCCACTCGGCACCACTCTTCCACTACAGGGATGGGACACTACTCACAGCCAAGTTACACCTGATAGAGCAATGTGGCTTAGATACAGCCAATTCAATGACACATGAAATAGCGCATTGCAGGGCAGGCCTCCCTTCAGACACTATTCAGGAGCTCATCAGATGGAGAAGCTCAACATACCAGACATGCACCCGTCATTTCCTGACTCACCTACCAGACACCAGAACCATGGCTGCTGCCCAGTAACTTACACCCACTCGTATCTATGCCCACAAACCTGAAACCATATCCAAATTTTCTGATCTCCTGTGAATGGTCCCTTTATCAGAAATCTACTGTACATGTACATTCCCTTTGTGGTGATTAGTATGACCTCCCTCCCCTCCCTCCCTCCCTCCCTCCCTCCCTCCCTCCCTCCCTCTCTCGATGGTGGTTGTCATCATTCCAGCCACAAGCCAATACCATCATGTAGCCTTGTATGAGGAAGCTCTGCACGTGTGACATGTAACCTTGGCATTTAGACATAATGTTTTCACAACTCAACACATGTACAACATTGTTCTGGCATGTGACCTAGCTGGCTCTCTATTGTTCACCTCACTGCCCACCTTAGCTGTTCAGCCAAAACAGCTGCTGTCCACTCAGCAATCATAATGTTTTTATGCTGTATAGGAAAGTTTGCTGATGAATGATGCAGTACATGTACTGGTAAAAATAAACACAAAGAGCATGACAAGAGCACTTAACCCCTTACATGGATATGTTTTCATTCTTCACCACACCATTCTCTCCACAACATGATGCTGGCCATTATAGCCTGGGCAAAAGTGAGTGGAGGAAGGAGATGTGTGTGTGAGGAGAGGGGGTGGAAGGTTGCCATTGCAAGTGTGAATTTAGAAATTATGGTGTGTGTGTGTGTGCATATGTGTGTGTATGTGTATGTGTGTGTGTGTGCGTATGTGTGTGTGCGTATGTGTGTGTGTGTGCGTATGTGTGTGTATGTGTGTGTACGTATGTGTGTGTATGTGTGTGTGTATGTGTGTATGTGCTTAAACAAAGGTACTATTCAGCACTCGGGACATGAAGGAGCTTAATACAGCACATGAGAATTGGGTGTAGTGAGCCAGGTTGCCATAAATATTCCTCTCTAACATTAGCCTCACTTTAATAAGTGCACCTCCATAAAAAAGTATATTGTTAATCTCCATGCATGCAATCACACCTGGGCATTATCCATCTCCCACCCTCACCCACCTCCTCCCACCCTCACCCACCTCCTCCCACCCTCATCCACCTCCTCCCACTCTCATCCACTTCATCCACTGGAAATTTTATAACGTATACGTTTCGCGAAAACGATTCCAACTGCACAATTTTGTAATGCATGCAGTAATCACACACAGGTATGATGTCATTTCTGATTTTGGCAACAGTTATCGGGCAGGGCTATGCTAACAGCATTCATTATTGCTGTATGTGCATACATAATAATAAAGATTGGCAGAAATGTATCCACACTACACTCCTTAGCCACTCCCACATAATAATGTAATCAATGTTTCTATAGATTGAATTCTTTTATTAATACAACGTAATGGCACAGTTTACACAGCATATGTCCTGACACAGGTCAGTTCACATCATGACATATGAAACATGCAATACATCAATCCACCAAGAGCAAATGCCTTCACATGTTTGCTCAAGAGATGCTCAGACATGTGGTGTCAGCCATGTTACCAACTTAATTAAGATGGTGGTTATGACTCACTGAAATTATCAAGTAATGCAGGTGTGCATGTGTTCGCATGTGAGTCGGTCTACACCTGTGGCATGCATTATTTTGTAAAGTAGTCGAAAAATGGACCAAATGGGCAGAGGTACCACCATTTTCATTGGGCGTACACACCAATGCATGTGTCCAGTGGCAGCAATGGAGGCCTATATGAGATGCTGTCGCTGTTCAGCCACTCGGCATCATACTTCCACTACAGGGATGGGACACTACTCACAGCCAAGTTACACCTGATAAAGCAATGTGGCTTCCACTATTCAGGAGCTTGTCGGATGGAGAAGCTCAGCATACACCCATCACCCCCTGACTCACCTATCACATCTGAACCATGGCTGCTGCCAGTAACTTACTCACTTGTATTAGTGTACTGTATTCCCACAAACCTGAAACCATATACCAATCTTCTGATCTTCTGTGTGGTCTCTTTTATCTACTTTGTGGTGATTAGTACTCAAGGGACTTAAGGTCAGTATTCAATTATTTAACGCGCGTAATTAATATTACAGAATACCCCTTTCTTTACCTCAGGGAACAGTTTCATACCGAAAGATGAATACAGACATGTTACCAAGCAAAAGGAGATTATAAATAACGATTTTCTATTTATACTTCTAGGTTCAGTGATAAATACTAACTCACCAAAGAATGAGTACTTGAAAATGCTGTTTCGTAAAAGGCGGAGAACTTGCCGTGCCTGGACTGGCACAAATTTGGTGTCAAAATGTCATACTAAGCATATTGTTGTCACTTTTATACACTGCGTGTTTTAAAGCGTTTGACTGTAAAGTTAAACTTCAAAAACAAGGTACACGGATCGTTTAATTGGTGACAATAACGTCTTCGCGGTATCGCAACGGTCGGAAAAAGTAATTGTAGCGAAAGCAGGACTTAAAATCCTGTAGTTCATACTATACTCGCTATTTTATAAATTTATCTAGACGATACGAACCCTTT
Organism: Ephydatia muelleri; assembly: GCA_013339895.1. Classification (NCBI taxonomy): domain Eukaryota; kingdom Metazoa; phylum Porifera; class Demospongiae; order Spongillida; family Spongillidae; genus Ephydatia; species Ephydatia muelleri. Next base: position 28,732,403 of record JABACO010000001.1, on the reverse strand, counting down.
TTGCACTCCGCCTTTCTCGTCGAAGAAAGGACCCCACATTCATGCGGCCATATTGAAGTTAATTGCACAAATTATTAGTAGCCGCATGCAATAAACGCGGGTAACGCCCGCTGTTTTGGGCCTATAGGCATTCGCTCTTCGGTGTTCATCGCGTACAGTGTGACTACTTGTTATAGCTCGTCAAGTTTAGTTCGTTTAATTCATCCATTCAAATTCAAGGTACTACCGGCAAATGTATTGCAAACAAATAGCATTCCACAAAACATATGCACGCAGGAATTGTGCTGGCCATCAACTGATCGGTGCTGTGGAAAAGAAAGATTTAGTTCGTGTGAATAAAGTAACAAAGGTGCAGAAGAACATCCGTAAGGTAGAGTACAAAAAAAAATACTATGAATACAAATCCCAAATCCCACATTGTTCGTGCCTATATATAGGCATCCGCTCTTTGGTGTTCATCGCGTATACAGTGTGACTACTTGTTACAGCTCGTCGAGTTTAGTTCTTTGAATTCATCCATTCAAATTCAAGGTACTACCGGTAAATGTTAACAAATAGCATTCATATCAATCCATGCACGCAGGAATTGTGCTGGCCATCAACTGATTGGTGCTGTGGAAAAGAAAGATTTAGTTGGTGTGAATAAAGTAACAAAGGTGCCGAAGAACATCCGTAAGGTACTGTACAAAAAAAAAATACTATGAATACAAATACCAAATCCCACATTGTTCGTGCCAATAGGCATTCGCTCTTCGGTGTTCATCGCGTATTACAGTCTTCTTGTTACAGCTCGTCGAGTTTAGTTCTTTGAATTCATCCATTCAAATTCAAGGTACTACCGGTAAATGCATTGGAAACAAATAGCATTCATATCAGTCCACAAAACATATGCACACAGGAATTGTGCTGGCCATCAACTGATTGGTGCTGTGGAAAAGAAAGATTTAGTTGGTGTGAATAAAGTAACAAAGGTGCTGAAGAACATCCGTAAGGTAGAGTACAAAAAATACATGTCTGTGTAAACTATCAAATCCCACATTGTTCGTGCCTATAAGCATTTGCTCTTACAAATAGCATTCATATCAATCCATGCACGCAGGAATTGTGTTGGCCATCAATTGACGGGTGCTGTGGAAAAGAAAGATTTAGTTGGTGTGAATAAGGTAACAAAGGTGCTGAAGAACATCCGTAAGGTAGTGAATACAAATCGCACATTACGGCTGCACTTATTAGGCCTCTGAGTGTGAATAACTGCAGGCTGCAGGAAGATAAGGATTAATTGACATCGCACTATTCCATCTGCTAAAACACCTCAAATGGACAAAATATCATTAAGAGTGAACTGTGGATATTGTCGTGTCGCAATGAAAGAACTTGCTGACAAACCAGAGGAATTTAAACAGTTATTTCAGCAAGCACTACAACTGGATGATTCCTATTTTGAAAGTTATCATGGACAAAAGCTCCCTTGCAAGTTCAAAATCCATGCCAAAGAAATCAAACATGCATTCTCTAAAAGGTGGCATCCACAAAAAGACAAAAAATGGTATGAAAGTATATTCTCATTGCAACGGTGGAACTTTTTACAAACAACAGAAAAACAGTTACATTCATTAGAAAAATGTAATGCTTGTTTCAACCAGTTCTATGCTGAACAAAAAACATTTCCGTTGAAACCAATTTACACTCCACAGCATGATATTTCAATGACTATGCCAAAAGATGTTTCAGAAGGTACATATGTGGCAATTGCAATTGAAAAGCTTGACAAAGACTGTGAACAGCGGTTTGGTAAACCATTTGTAGAAACCCTTGTAAAATGTAAAATAGTAGAAAAATCAAAAAGCCAATCTGAAAAGCTTTCAGAAAAAAGGAAAATGCTAAAAAAATGTAGAGACACAATCTACGAAGGTTTTAAAAAAACAATACCTGAAATGATATTGAAAGAAAATGAGTCAATCAAAGCGTACACAAGAAAAAGAAAGGCACAATACTTTGCTCATAACCCAGCAAAAAAAAAGAAATCACACTCACCCACATTTGATAATGTCTCATGGGACACAGCTACTGTACTGGATGATTTGAAAAAGGCTGAAACTCTTGGACAGAAAATTACATGGTCATCATTTGCAAGAGAGCATGGTGTGTGTGAAAAAAATGGTGGACAAATAATAAAAGAGTTTGCAGAAAGTCACAACATCAACACAGCAGGCCTGAGTAAGCATGCATCTCATGGTGATAGAGTACGAGCATCAAAACTAAAGTTCCCTGGGAAGCAAGTAGCTATTGCAGTCCCCCCACCCCCTGCTACAGTTAGAGAGGTGTGGAAAACACAAGTGGAGTCAGGCGAACTAAAACTAGGGGTGATGTGTACACCATACACTATATCAAGGTTTTCAACAACACATGGCAAACTAAATGTAGAAGAAATAAAGGTGCAGGGGAGGAAGATTCCTCTGAAACAATTGAGAGCAAGGATGCTACTGAAACATGAAAAATATATGCACTTATATTCAGATGAAAAAATTAAGGGGATGACAAATGAAGAAATAAGAGCTAGTATTGCAAAATACAAACCAAATTTAGAAGAAACATTAACAAGGGAGGAATTAAGTGACATTCTCAAGGCACAGCAACGTACACGACATCTAGCAATTTGGCATGACCATGCAACAGTACTAAGCAAAGGATACATACTAATAACTATACACACACTATATGACCCAGCTGTACACATTGAAGACATGGAAGAAAAAGCATCAGTGCAAACCTTGGTAGAGGAACCTCAGTTATATATGTTTGCTTTGAATTCTTCATCTGTGGAAGATCAAGCAGCTATAATTCCTGATACAGTTGAGTGTCTACAAGACCTTGATGAACCTGTGTACACTTCAGAAGGAGTACCTGTGAATGATGTTATGAAATATTTCGTAGGAGATCACCCAGCACAACAGTTTGAGAGGGGAACTCAAGTTGGTGGAAATTACAAATGTGGTGGATGTGGATGCAGATCCCAACTCATGGATGACCAAGCACATGCCTTGAGGTGCACAGTACGTTCACTACAAGACATACAAAGTATTGCACTTGATGGTGTGTTTGGTAAGGTTCCAAAGTCAATCAAACCACTATATCTACCAGACTTGAGCATAAATGAAATACGCAAAGAACTTGCTGCTAGAGGAAGAAGTGTAACCAAAAAAATCAGGTCAGACATGCAGCAAGAGCTGCAGGATATACTGCAAGGAATTCAAAGAGTGCCATCATTGCTAATTCTCCAACCAGAGCAAAACATAAGTAATCTTCATCTGCAAAGATATGCTATACTGGATTGTGAACCTATGCACGATATTAAAGGACACATCCTAAATCTACTCCAAGAACTACCAGCAATCCTACCGCCATATATTCTTTCAACATGCAACACAAGAATTAAACAATGTTTATCAAAAGAAAAAAAAAGTGCTGCTGACTTAAGAACAGCACTCATCCATATCTATCTTATACTAACATCAGTGCAGGGTATTGCTTGGGAACTACAGACTTTAGTACAATCACTGCTAATTATATCTGAGATATTCTATTCGAGCAGTAGCCAACGTTCACCAAAGCTAGTACTACAATTATACAACAATGTATGGCTGCATCATCAATTGTGCTATGATATTTTTCAGACACCTACCTCAAGAACCTCTCTGTTTGGTCTCTACTTACATGCAATAAGTTGTCATGCTCCAAAGCAATTTGAGCTTGTGTGCTTGAAGTCTGTTAATTCTGAAAATCAGGAAAGAATGTTCGGACAGTGCCGTCAAATTGCTGAGCATGCAACAAATAGACATCCTGAAAACATCATTGTCAATGTAGTACTTCGCATGCAGAAAAAAACTATATATCAAACTAATACAGACACAATTGTGAGCAAGGCTGCAGAAAGTCTGCCAGCATTTGATCGAACACATTTCCCAGCTAATTTCATTAACAAATACAAAGACAGTTGGCAGGCTCATCTAGAACAAATAAGTCCGTATTTACTTTGTGGAGAAAATGAATGGTGGAGAAAAACTGAGAATGGATTTACTTTTCATGATGGAGCACAAGACCCTCCATATCAATCCTGTGGGCCTAACCTACTTCACTTCAGAGATGCAAATGAAGCTGATGTAAAAAGACGGCATTCTCAGTGCTGGAAACAGGTTCTAGAAAACAATATTCCATTGCCTACTACTGAAATCAAAACATATACACAGGATGGGCACTACATCTCTACACAACAATACACAAATGCTACACCACAACCACAACTGATAGCAAACCCAATGGAGAACTCTCACCACACAGTATGTTCATCCCATGCAATCACAAATCATCCAGTTGAAGCCGAAGAGACTATGGATTCATGTTCAGACTCGATCTCATATTCTTTAAAATACCCAACTCATCATGCACATCAACTTGAGGGTAGACAAACAGAAGAACAGTTACCATCTAGTACTAAAAAAAGAGGAACAGTTATAGGCAATCCCAATGAAAACTGTGACTACATTACAGAATGCACCACAGAAGGTTTGAAGACGACAATGTGTAGATCTATTGCACAATGTACTGGGGTAAGAAAAGAAGTAATTCAGCTTGACAAACTAAGGCAACATCTAAAAGAGCAAAAACAGAGCAATAAAACCCTGAGGCATGAAGACATCCATAATTATGAAACTGTTCTATCAAAAGTTAAAACAATTGTATCACATCTAAAAACAAGCAGCATGGACAAAATTAGTGACATTGAAAAGCAATTCTATGCCCAGCATGGAAGAATTCCAGTCTCTACCAATGATTCCGAATTATGGGCAATAGAAAACAAAAAAAAGACGTATGCCGCGAAGCTGCTGCAAGCATGGGACGAAAATAAAATGAAGTAGGGTGTTTTGTAGAACAGCTGTGTACTGCATTTTGTTTCACTAAATGTTGTCAAAATAATCTCAGTAATGACAGATGTGTCCATGCTCTGCGCTGAATAGTTAGTATATGCTGTTCTGCAATGCGCGCTTTAAGAGAGAACACTACCTGTTGCTCTTAAAAGCGAAATAATGTTGACTGAAACAAATAACCTGAAATGGTGGCTCGATCATTCATTTAACCAGAATAGCTCCTTACCAGGGGGTATGGTAGGAAGATCGAGGTGACCACTTCGAATTTTAATAATTACTTCTGACACATACAATACCATGTATTGGTATGCATGTATGTGCTGCTATATTGTCTAAACTGTTGAAACTTCATTGTTATATCAAAAGGATTCCTTCTGGCCTTAATAACTGTTCTTGCAGAGATAAAATTATTGTAATTAGCATTGCAGTAGATAAACCTACATGCATGCACACACCAGCTGATCTAGAAAAAAAAAGTGCAGAATTGATTAGCTTCTGTATTGTATTGTACCATACTGAGAAAACGATGAGGTAAATCTTACCTAAAAGAGAAATAACTATATATACACTGAAGGGATAAACAGTGCCATTCACTATTCATTGTAAATGGACACATGTCCATGACATGTAAACAACAGTGTCCATGTAGGGCATGCAGATGGCACAGCACAGCTTGATACAACCTACAAACCATGCAACCACTGGCATGAGTAATACATATTTACACTCAAGATCATTAACAAAACTAAACCTACATTGCTATGGCAATGCTTTGATACAAAGGAGGTGTTTCACACATGTACATATAAGGTTTGAGAACCACACCTGATATCAGAGCATTCTCAGATTCACATAAACCTTGGAATTATCCCAATGATCACTCCTAACACAGTGCAGCATTCATGCATCTAATAATTGTTCAAATACAAGGGCAGACTGAAACCGCCACACCTAAACCAGGAGTTATTCTAATTTAAAGACAACTGAACAACACATGTACACACCATAATACCAGGCTAACCTGATGTCGGATAACTTTCTAAATCACACACTCTGTGGGGGAGGTTACAGTCATTGCTCCAACACAAGGGCAGTCTGAAGCCACACCCACAACCAGATGTTATTCTAATTCAAAGACTACAATGAACACCATGCACCCCATGGTACCAGGCTAACCTGAAGTCGAATAACGTTCGTATTCACACCCTGTGTGGACAAGGTCACAGCCATTGTTCCAAAATATGGCCAGTCCAATCCGTAGCCACAATGACACCTATAGGTATGCGCAGCCACCAATTTACACACTCCTCCACGGTACTGGAGTACACAGATCCACGTGTAATTAAACCCAGAAACAATCAATTTGTTACAAAGATACTACGTGATGGGCACACAAATATATCTTTCCGATATATTTCTGAGCACACACATAACGCTATGCATGCAGATCTCACATTTGCACACAGAGTGGGCTTGGTCACAGTCATTGCTCCAACAGAAGGGCAGTCCGAAGCCACACCTACATCCAGGTGATATTAACAACAAAACACCAGACACCATAGATACTAAGCAAACCTCAAGTCGGAATACTCTCACATTTGCACACAGAGTGGGCTTGGTCACAGTCATTGCTACAACAGAAGGGCAGTCAGAAGCCACACCTACATCCAGGTGATATTAACAACAAAACACCAGACACCATAGATACTAAGCAAACCTCAAGTCGTATGACTCTCACATTTGCACACAGAGTGGGTTTGGTCACAGTCATTGCTCCAACAGATAGGCAGTCCGAAGCCACACCTATATCCAAGTGATATTCTAATTCAAACACAACAATACACCAGACACCATAGATACTAAGCAAACCTCAAGTCGTATGATTCTCACATTTGCACACAGAGTGGGCTTGGTCACAGTCATTGCTACAACAGAAGGGCAGTCAGAAGCCACACCTACATCCAGGTGATATTAACAAAACACCAGACACCATAGATACTAAGCAAACCTCAAGTCGGAATACTCTCACATTTGCACACAGAGTGGGCTTGGTCACAGTCATTGCTCCAACAGAAGGGCAGTCAGAAGCCACACCTATATACAAGTGATATTCTAATTCAAACACAACAAAACACCAGACACCATAGATACTAAGCAAACCTCAAGTCGTATGACTCTCACATTTGCACACAGAGTGGGCTTGGTCACAGTCATTGCTACAACAGAAGGGCAGTCAGAAGCCACACCTACATCCAGGTGATATTAACAACAAAACACCAGACACCATAGATACTAAGCAAACCTCAAGTCGTATGACTCTCACATTTGCACACAGAGTGGGCTTGGTCACAGTCATTGCTACAACAGAAGGGCAGTCAGAAGCCACACCTACATCCAGGTGATATTAACAACAAAACACCAGACACCATAGATACTAAGCAAACCTCAAGTCGGAATACTCTCACATTTGCACACAGAGTGGGTTTGGTCACAGTCATTGCTCCAACAGAAGGGCAGTCCGAAGCCACACCTACATCCAGGTGATATTTACAACAAAACACCAGACACCATAGATACTAAGCAAACCTCAAGTCGGAATACTCTCACATTTGCACACAGAGTGGGCTTGGTCACAGTCATTGCTCCAACAGAAGGGCAGTCAGAAGCCACACCTATATCCAAGTGATATTCTAATTCAAACACAACAATACACCAGACACCATAGATACTAAGCAAACCTCAAGTCGTATGACTCTCACATTTGCACACAGAGTGGGCTTGGTCACAGTCATTGCTCCAACAGAAGGGCAGTCCGAAGCCACACCTACATCCAGGTGATATTAACAACAAAACACCAGACACCATAGATACTAAGCAAACCTCAAGTCGTATGACTCTCACATTTGCACACAGAGTGGGCTTGGTCACAGTCATTGCTACAACAGAAGGGCAGTCAGAAGCCACACCTACATCCAGGTGATATTAACAACAAAACACCAGACACCATAGATACTAAGCAAACCTCAAGTCGGAATACTCTCACATTTGCACACAGAGTGGGCTTGGTCACAGTCATTGCTCCAACAGAAGGGCAGTCAGAAGCCACACCTATATCCAAGTGATATTCTAATTCAAACACAACAATACACCAGACACCATAGATACTAAGCAAACCTCAAGTCGGAATACTCTCACATTTGCACACAGAGTGGGCTTGGTCACAGTCATTGCTCCAACAGAAGGGCAGTCCGAAGCCACACCTACATCCAGGTGATATTTACAACAAAAACACCAGACACCATAGATAGTAAGCAAACCTCAAGTCGGAATACTCTCACATTTGCACACAGAGTGGGTTTGGTCACAGTCATTGCTCCAACAGAAGGGCAGTCCGAAGCCACACCTATATCCAAGTGATATTCTAATTCAAACACAACAATACACCAGACACCATAGATACTAAGCAAACCTCAAGTCGTATGACTCTCACATTTGCACACAGAGTGGGCTTGGTCACAGTCATTGCTACAACAGAAGGGCAGTCAGAAGCCACACCTACATCCAGGTGATATTAACAACAAAACACCAGACACCATAGATACTAAGCAAACCTCATGTCGTATGACTCTCACATTTGCACACAGAGTGGGTTTGGTCACAGTCATTGCTCCAACAGATAGGCAGTCCGAAGCCACACCTATATCCAAGTGATATTCTAATTCAAACACAACAATACACCAGACCCCATAGATACTAAGCAAACCTCAAGTCGGAATACTCTCACATTTGCACACAGAGTGGGCTTGGTCACAGTCATTGCTCCAACAGAAGGGCAGTCAGAAGCCACACCTATACCCAAGTGATATTCTAATTCAAACACAACAAAACACCAGACACCATAGATACTAAGCAAACCTCAAGTCGGAATACTCTCACATTTGCACACAGAGTGGGCTTGGTCACAGTCATTGCTACAACAGAAGGGCAGTCCGAAGCCACACCTACATCCAGGTGATATTAACAACAAAACACCAGACACCATAGATACTAAGCAAACCTCAAGTCATATGACTCTCACATTTGCACACAGAGTGGGTTTGGTCACAGTCATTGCTCCAACAGAAGGGCAGTCCGAAGCCACACCTACATCCAGGTGATATTAACAACAAAACACCAGACACCATAGATACTAAGCAAACCTCAAGTCGTATTACTCTCACATTTGCACACAGAGTGGGTTTGGTCACAGTCATTGCTCCAACAGAAGGGCAGTCCGAAGCCACACCTACATCCAGGTGATATTAACAACAAAACACCAGACACCATAGATACTAAGCAAACCTCAAGTCGTATGACTCTCACATTTGCACACAGAGTGGGTTTGGTCACAGTCATTGCTACAACAGAAGGGCAGTCCGAAGCCACACCTACATCCAGGTGATATTAACAACAAAACACCAGACACCATAGATACTAAGCAAACCTCAAGTCGGAATACTCTCACATTTGCACACAGAGTGGGTTTGGTCACAGTCATTGCTCCAACAGAAGGGCAGTCCGAAGCCACACCTACATCCAGGTGATATTAACAACAAAACACCAGACACCATAGATACTAAGCAAACCTCAAGTCGTATGACTCTCACATTTGCACACAGAGTGGGCTTGGTCACAGTCATTGCTCCAACAGAAGGGCAGTCAGAAGCCACACCTACATCCAGGTGATATTAACAACAAAACACCAGACACCATAGATACTAAGCAAACCTCGAGTCGGAATACTCTCACATTTGCACACAGAGTGGGTTTGGTCACAGTCATTGCTCCAACAGAAGGGCAGTCCGAAGCCACACCTATATCCAAGTGATATTCTAATTCAAACACAACAATACACCAGACACCATAGATACTAAGCAAACCTCAAGTCGTATGACTCTCACATTTACACACTCCGTGGGCATGGTCACAGTGGCTGCTCCAATAGAAGGCACCGATATAGCTATAAACCATAACAATAAGTCGCATTGTGAGCGTTAGAACATCCAGCACGCGATTGGGGTCATGATCGCCTATTTATTGGATAAATCGTACATGAGGAGCGCATTCTTTGTTTTGAGTACTGCTGATTGAGACTGACGGCATGCGACGAATGCTCCATTTGTAGATTCCAGTTGGTGCGCACTAGCTTAACTACTTACCACGCTACGCAATTTCTCTGCATGCTTACGGTAACGCGTGCACACTGATACAAAATACAAAATACACTAGCGTATAGTTGGAATACCAAAAAATTGTAGACAAGACGTGGAGAAAGGGACTTACATACCTGAAGTGTCGAGCTAGCTGGATACTTAGCAATCGCGTTTAATAATTTGAATTTGTGTGACGTAATAATTACGTGCGCGCGTCAAAATAATGGAACCTATAGCCTTAATGCCGTTGAGGATGTCGTGTTGATTGTAGGCTACCACAAGTGACTAAAACTGTATATGAACTTAGGCCATGCCTCTGGTTTAGTTATTGTATTGATGGCATTGTCAGGAAATTGGTCAGGACCAATCTCCCAATGTCCCTGAAGCTTTATGAGTTGGTACCAGTGTTGTTGCCATGACGGCTTTGTATTTAAAGGCCAAAACCCTTTCCATAGTGTAAGGACTGGGGACCCAAAGTCAGTGTAAATACCTTCCTGTATCGAATTAGGGGTGACACAGAGACACAGGTACAATGTGACTTAGTTCCAACCTGTAGCCCACATGTACTGAAAGAGTTTTAGGTGATTGCGATGTTGTGTTGATTGTAGGCTACCACAAGGCACTAAGCACTGTATATGAACTTAGGTCATGCCTCTGGTGTAGTTATTGTATTGATGGCAATGTCAGGAAAAGGGTCAGGACCAATCTCCCAATGTCCCTGAAGCTTTATGAGTTGGTACCAGTGTTGTTGCCATGACGGCTTTGTATTTAAAGGCCAAAACCCTGCGGCGCTCGTAACCCCGGCGTTCCTGGTTAGCTTCGCTCACGCTAGCCTGCGGCGCTCGTAACCCCGGCGTTCCTGGTTAGCTTCGCTCACGCTAGCCTGCGGCGCTCATAGGATCAGGGCCTGCGGCGCTCTTTCTACACATGGGTTCTGGATGGTCTACTATCGAAATAATTTTACCCATGCCTTAACTAAAGTAAGGTAAAAGGAACACAAGTGTACGACTCTTATAAAAGGTGACAAGTTATTACGTCATCTCACGCGCGCGCCGCGTGAAAACATGAAACATTGCATGGCGTGCGCGCGCCTGAAAAAGATACTGTCCTTAACTCCCTTGAGTATGATCTCCCTCCCTCCCTCCCTCCCTCCCTTCCTCAATGGTAGTTATGAAAAGAATATTGTAATCTCCATTTTGCAACATACATGCAATCACACCTGGGCATTATCCACCTCCTCCCACCCTCACCTATCTCCTCCCACCCTCATCCACCTCCTCCCACCCTCACCCACCTCCTCCCACCCTCACCTATCTCCTCCCACCCTCACCCATCTGCTCCCACCCTCACCCACCTCCCATCCTCATCCACCTCCTCCCACCCTCAATACTGTGTTGGTTTATCTCTAGATGGTAGTCATCAGTAGAGGCTCACTGTATAATGATAGGTCAATAGGGATTTGATCATCATGTTTACAAATCATCGAGTACCAGTCTAGTCTCAATATATGCGCCACATTTGTGCCCTGTGCTTCTACCATACATGACAGCTGTAGTGCATGGTCAACTATCACCAAATAATTTATTAGCATATGTACACCATGGCTACCTATTGAAGTCACATTGTGTAAAATTTATTTTTGCATCTGTTCTGGGGATAACTGCTTGCTCATTTGTCGTTGAACACACAATAGAATTGTGACGCATGCGTTGACCCCTAGCGGTACAACTCCATGACGGTTCAGGTTCCATGCCTTTCTAAACACCGGATATGTATGGCTAGCTATTATATTTATTGCGAAGCAATGATATTGCATACATTCTTTGCGCGAGTCAGCTCGAGGAGGCACTTACAAAGGTGTGTTGTTCGACATTTGAGTTGTAAGAAAGTGCTGTAATACCAGTCTGTTTAATAGTTCTGAGAAATAGCACGCGCTACGATGCACAAACCAATGCATAAATATTGGGTAGGTATACTGAAGCAAAGAGCGATTTAACATTGGGTAGCGCCTCGTAGATCGTTGCTACCTTTATATGGTATATCAAACCATCATAAAGTGTTGTGCTTTGAACTGTAAACGTACAGTTAGGGACTTGTGAGCTCATGCTTGTGGTTTCCGCTGACTCATAGCCGAGCCTCGTCTGCCCCATTGTTACCTTTGTGCGCCATGGCTGGCTTGTGAGATTATATGCGGCAGTCTCCCAGCACTTTTCAGTGCCTTAGGTGAGCTCGCCAATTTGCATCTTTCACGGGCAACGGAGCAATATTGGGCCACAGGTGTTTTACTAAAGCCACTCTGTTGATCTAAACCGTTAACACCGTTGTAGTGACAACACATTTCAAAGATTGTTTACTGGACATATTTGTGTAAGTTGTTTGCAAACTAGGTTGACCTGCAACGCGGAAATGCACTACATGTGTACAGCAATAATTGGCTTCGCCCGCGGATCGAAGAGCATGACCACAAGCTGGAACACACCAATAAAGAACAACAGGTGAGATAGAGTGGGTGATGCAAATTACAGTTAAAAGCACAACGCTTTATGATGGTTCGATATACCATATACAGGTAGCAACGATCCGCCCCTGAAACGGTCACTAGCCTCAATGAGCTACCACCGAGATATGATGTGTTCACGACGCGACGCTTGATTAGGATTTGTAGCCAGGGCGGGAGAATATGGGCTTGACCTTGTAACTCGGGGACCCAAGCCTGGGCCAGAGTCCTGGCTTGGCACGCTGGTCACCCAGCGTCACCCTCGGGTGCCTGCGTCACTTGCGGGAGCTCTCCACAGCCAAAAGGTTGGGGACGCTGGTCACAGCTACAGGGGTGCTCGCCTTGGCCCACGTTATCTGGGCACATTGTTGGGGGGGGGGGGGGGGGGGGGGGGGGGGGGGGGGGAACGTAAGCATAGAGCTTGTACAGGGGAGCCTGGGGGTTTGGACGCAAACACCAATGCAGCCTAGGTAAGTCACAATAAATTCGAAGATAAGCATGCACTATCAGCCCCGGATCCAGGAATTTGTTATGGGGGGGGGGGGGGGGGGGTCCTTTCTACCAAAGGGGCGGCAATGTATGCGAAGCTGTTTCAACTGGGGGGAGGGGGGGGGGGGGGGGGCAGTCAGCTTACGGCTATATACCAAAACTGGGAGGAGGGGGGGGGGGGGGTTCAGTCGGCAAGTCAAATGAACCAATTCGTCACTTACATGCACGCATTCTCTACTAAAACACACCGAACATCACGACAAAAGGGTCCACTCCGCTCCTGCTCCTGTCGTGCTCCACCGCTTCGTTGACACTTGTCCGTACAACTGAGTAATCAGGCTTTTAAGTATGACGCAAACGTCATCTGTAGATCTTGTCGCGCGTGCGCGTTAGTCGGGAAGGAGGGGTGGGGGGGGGGGGGGGGGGTGGGACCGCCCCCCCCCCCCCCACCTCAAGGCTATGATGAATCCGGGGCTGTGCACTATGTAAGGATGTTAACCGCCGGATGGTACCGATACGCCGTCCTAATGCAGTGCTGAATTTAGCGTGAGATTCGAACCTATCGGGCACTGAACAGTCGCTGATTTTCCTAATCAAGCGCAGTAGCTAAGTCGCGTAGTGAACACATCATATCTCGGTGCAAGCTCATTGAGGCTAGTGACCGTTTCAGGGGCGGATACAGGATTTTGTGTTAGGGGGGGCATATAGGGATCACAGTGGCGTAGGAAGGGAATAAAAAGCTCGATAAAAAGTGCAGCGGCCAAAGTTAAATGGCGCAGTCCCCCGGGGAGGGTGCGGGAGGGGGGCGCCCCTCCCGCCCAGCCGGGGGGCATGGGGGAGCGCTGTAAGCTCCCCCATGAGAGTCTGGGGTGGAGCCCCAGAATCCAACGCTTTTTGCGTAGAAAAACACCCCCCAAAACGCACTTGTTTTTAAGTGAAAACATTATTCCGAAAAAAAATCTGTGTCCAATGAACAATAGCAAGCATGCATGGAACAGAGCAATGTACCAGCAATTAACACGCTAAATGTCTGTTGGCAAAAAGTTTCCAAAAAAGGCTTCATGATGGCTGCAACCTTTTGAAAATTCATTGCCGATTTCAATATAACAGATCCGGTCTGTTAAGTGTTTGTGAACCATGATATGATTCAGCCTCTCTTGGGACATGGTTGCTCTCAGGTAGGACTTTATTCGACGCAAAGCACGAAACGAACGCTCACTGACTGCATTCGTAGCAGGCATAACTAATATCAAGGAAGCTAAAACACATACTTCAGATAGTAGTAGCCTCTGTGGTGGAGACAGTCCTTGTAAGTACTTGATGACAGTATGTAGCTCGTGAGTAGGCTCACATGAAATGTTGCTCGAGAGAATCGATAGCTGCATATTTAGTTGTTCCCTGTTAATGTCATCCTTGTAGAAGTCTGCAACAATGTTCAACCCTTCATCAAATTTGTCATTATTTACAGCTTTCACTAGGAGAGCTTCAAGATTTGTGTACATTCTGTATCCAGGTTGATCAAATAGCTGTAGGATTCCTTGTATTATCAAATCAAGTGCTTCAAAATATGTACATCTATACAAATCTTCTGCACACTGTGGAGCATAGCCATCATCTGCATGTACACTATCATCATACCTTCTTGATTGCTTTCGTCTCCTAGGAAGGGTAGGCTCATTAATTTCAACATTTTTCGCTTTCTGGCTAACAGATAGCCAAAACAGTTTAAATTCATCAAGTTGTCAGTTCGTATTGCCTGCAATGTCTTGACAGTCATATTAGCTATCTTCTGCCCCTCTGCAGCTGATATGCTGGATGCCTGGAGAGCCCTGCTTAGATTGTCACTATGGTTGAGCAAAAGTTCTCCAAGTGAGACTCCAAAGAAGAAATCAAATGTTGTCATGCATGCTGATATTCCTTGAATTCTGCTTCTCATCTCTGTGTCTCTTACACAATCTATTGACTCCTCCAATAGTGATTGCACAACTTCATAATTGGCTAGAATGCTATGCAGTGCCTCAGCTCTGACCGTCCACCTAGTAGGACAAAGCACGCGTATACCGGGGCTATCATCTGGCATCTGTTGTTTTAGCTTTTGCAACATTGCATCCCGACGAGGTGACTTTTTGACAAGTTTTATAAGTTCATAACATGAATCTAAAGCGTCTCTCATGATCTTGCACTTTTTGACAGCATCAGAACATGCTAGATTAAGAGCATGCCCATAGCAATGGCTATATAGAGCTCTAGGCTCTTCCTTCTGGAGCTCTACGGCTACACCACCCTTTGACCCAGACATGGATGAGCATCCATCATAGCATTGCCCTCTGAGTTTTGTTATAGGTATGTCAAACCTCTGCAGAATGTCGTGAATGATTTGTACCAACATTGAGGACTGAATAGTTGAGCCCTGCAAATTCCTCATGGGATTCTAGGTTACTATCCACCCAGCAAAAGCAAACCACCACTTGTTCCTTGTTTGAAACATCTGTGGTTTCATCAACCATAATAGTCAGAAATGAAGCTTTCTTCAGTGATTCAACAACTTGACGAAGAATATGGTGAGCCATTACTTTCAATACGGTACCGGTACTTCATTTTGCATTTCTGGAGAAGTGTACTGTCAGTTTTTTTCTTGATCCAAGAATCAATATTGTGGTCATCCTCACTCCTTAAGTTAAAGTTGGAGTCACATTCTTGATCTCCATGACCTATTAAAGGTAGGCCTTGACGTGCTAAACATTTGCTCAAAAAACACTTTCGACGATCCAATCTTTCTTTTTGTATTTGGGACGACAAGGCTTCCGCTATATTGGGTGTAGAGGATGGCAATGCTAGCATTTTTAACACAGATTCCGTGTGGCACTTGCTAGATTCGTGTTGTGCAAACTTTCTTGTTGCATCTTTCCAATTCGAAAAACCAGTTGAGAGAAACGCTAAATCCATATTAAGTGACCAGTTCAGTTTGTTGTGAGATCTTGCCTGCGCGCATGTAATACACAAAACAGCATCGCTACTTTCCAGATAGTGCAGCCAAGGCCACTTGTCAAACCATGATGGTTGAAAACAATACGTTGCGCGGGTACCTTATTACCGAAGCTTCTTTTCGGAAAGGGATACAATCTTGGTTGGTGCACTTGTTCAGATAGCTAGCTGAAGTCGCCATAATGACACTTGCAACGGCATGTAATTCACTAGCAGCAGCTGCTCAGCTGATTGATTACATCAATACTGCTCGTATCATGAAAATTATAAGTTAACCTATATTTATTTTTCTCATATGAAAAAGTGCAGCGGCCATGGCCGCTGCTGCCGCTGCAGCTCCTACGCCACTGGGATGGGAATGGGGGCGTGCCCCTCCAAACTTGCCAGGGTGGCTGGGACAGAGGCAAACCTGCGGCGCTAGACCTGACCATCACTTCACCACTCTGCTCTGCCATCTTGAGCGAATCATGTCACCAGGCTGGTGCAGCAGCCCTTGCAGCTGAGGCCCATAAGCTCCACTCAAATGAGTTGGACTGGTCCTGCATTCTGTTAGCTGTGGAGACATATGGCAATTGGGGCAAGGAGGCCCACGATACCTTCTCCAGGCTGGCATTCTACCTGGCCATTCACCAGTCCTCCCCTAAATCAGCAGTTTTGGCAGAAATTTACCACAGGTTGAATATAGCCCTGGTTCGTTCCATTGCCAGAGCCATCCTGGCCAGGGAGCTCCCGCCCTCCTAACTGCTATTAGGTCGTGCCTTAGTGCATAATAGGTTGTATTCTTAATATACTGTTGTTCTTGTATATGTATTACAAAGATAGAAAATAATAATAATAAAAACCAGACAACTAGGCTGCAGTAGTGTATCGTTGAATTAAGGGTGCCCAGAATTGATCGCTCCCTCCATGTGGAAAATCCACAACACTTCATTCCCTGGTAATGTGCCAATCACCTGGCTGGAGGAGAATGACCTCTACATCGCCGCTACTGTGTTCAACTGGTCTCCAACTCTAGGTTTTCCACACATTTCAAGAAGTGTGTCAGAGGGGCAACTGCTGCCCAAGGCTCAGAAGACACACCCATACCTGTTGAAAATCCACCTGTGGAAGCTCCACTCCTCCACCAACCCGAACCAAGTCTCCCTACATTTGAGTAGTACTTTCTTAATCAGCCAACCTTACGCTTCATTCCATCAGGATCCAGGCCCACTTTCGCCCGAGCACTGTCATCAGCTTTGCGATGTTTCATTCAAGAGAACTCAGAGGATGCATAGCTCAAACTTTTCATGCTCCCGAAATGTGTTCTTCCTTCATCAGGCCATAGACGGCAACACAGAAGACCTCTTCCGGTAGACACACTTTGCAACATGTGGATTGAAAACGACCTCGCAGCTCTCTGGAACTTGGCCAAAACATGAACAGCTAGTCACAATGGAGGCAGATGGCTCTTTAAGTAATGAACATACCAAAGTAATTAACCAAGCTGTATGCTGGGGAGATCAGGCATGATGGGGGAAAGCATGCTGTATCCTGCAGTCTAATGAAATAGCACTAAACAATGAAACAACTTGGGAACTGCTGAAAGCAAAACATCCCAGAGGTCCAGTTTTTTTAGTGCAAGCTGTCGACTGTGCACCTATTACACTAGAGCCAGACTTCAACATCACTCTGTTCTACTGTCCTTTCTCAAGGATACAGCTGCGGGTCCCTCAGGTTTGATGGTGCAACTCCTGATTGATGTTGCTAAAACCACCTATTTGCTCCTTACTTCGACAAGTAGTGAACATCCTTGTAGCAAGTAAATGCCCCAGCGTCAGTGTCCAGATTTTATGCTGGAGCTAGGCTAATTGCTTTGAACAAGGTCAAAGAGGGTTGCCCACCTGATATCAGGCCAATTGCTTTAGGAGAGGTAATTAGGAGGCTGGCAGGAAAGTTTGTGTGTACCATTTTGAAGGACAAGGTTGCTGACTTCTTTCAACTGTTATGGTGTGGTGTAGCCTGTCAGGCAGGGGTAAAGATCATACATTGTGACATAGGTTGTATTGAGGACCACTGGATGGATGAGGAATTGTCCTAGGACTTATGGACACTAAGCCTTTTTAAATAACATTATGGACAACTTTGCAAGTAACAAAGTTAACCACCATAATTAATCATTCATCATAGCATGAATGTAAAATAGTAATTAATAGACCCAGGTTCATTCACTTTTTAAGATATGTACTAGGTTAGATCAAAATCTGAGACGGTGTCCATTTTTTGTATGATGAAGTGGAATGACCTTTATGATTCTGTCCCTACGGTGCCTCTATTGATAGTTACCTATACTTTTACACGTACAGTATAGTTGTTATTCTACCAGATTGTTGTTCTATTATCTCTCATTCGGTAGACCAGTACAAACAACTGTACATCATTTATACCACCATTACACTCATAAACTGTGTAAGTAAAGACACTCAGGTATTTGCTTCTAAAGAGGAAAAATAATGAGTTGAGATCTAAATGTGAGACATGATGTCAATTTTTTGAGTGGCATAATGTGGAATGAGTATGATTCTGTTTCCTATGTTGCTGTTACCTAATTGTATAAACTTGTCTACTTTTCTGCTGCATGTACAGTGTATCCATGTGCGTAGGTTATTAACTGTAATACTGTTATCTCTATTTTGGTAGACCAGTACAAACAACTGTACAGTGCATGCATCATTGAACTGTGTTTCCAAGTGTATGATTTTTGCACCAATTATCACAGCTCTACATGTATATTGCAAAGGAAAGACAAACACACTGCAAACTGATCCCTATTGTCATGCTGCTACTACATGTGGCAAGTGCAAGTACGTATTTAAATACAGCTGTGCATGTATTGAGAATGTACATACAAGCCTGTGTGATGTTTCACAATAAATAAGTGATGCAAATAAATTTTCTTGCTTTTATGCCTGTTAACATTATCCTGTGTTCATGTACAATGTTTAGGTGCTACTCGATCTATAGACCTCAAGCCACCAGAGAATTACACAGTATTCCAGAATGCCACTCCAGCTAGGTTTTACTGCTATGGGAATGGCTTAGGTTCTGGAGCAACTGTTTCATGGACACTAAATGGAACTGGTTATAATATAGAACATGCACAAATGGGAATAACATATGTCACTGACCCACCCACTGGAGATACAGTCTCATCTCATCTCATTGTTTCATCTAATTCTACCATCAATAACAACACACAAGTGGTTTGCAGAGCAGCAGATGTCACCTTTTCCAACGTACTGATAAGCCGACCATCTAATCTGACCATCCAGGGTGAGTATTGGAATATACCAAGAAGTACCAGTGCACAGGAAATGTTTAAGTTTTAACCAGGTGTGATAATGTTTCTAGACAGAACTATCGATATTGCCAACAGAACTTGGGGAGATTTTAAAATTAGGAAAACGAGCTCGAGTGAATAAATTAACACTTCTTTATTGAGACAGTGATGTTTTGGACTATTACAGTAGGTGTGACTAATATGCTAGAACAGTTAGCCTTGATGCAATTGTTGTATGTCTTATACTAATGGGGCTGATTGCATGATTGATGCCCTTGAAGACAAAGTTGGCATAATTATAAGGATACTAAATCGTTGCTGCCTTAGACTCAATCATTACATTGGCCAGGGAATAAATCACTATGCACACATACGCATCATTGCTATTTACACTTCCAATAATTTGTCGTGCGAAACAAATTCTTCACGGAACATTGTTCTGGAGCATCCCATATCTAGCATAATGTCAATTTCAACATTAACATCCACCTTTCCCTTCCATAGAATCTCTCCTCATAAAGTAATACATTTATTGAGCAAGACCTTACTAGATCGCTACCACAGTTGTACCCACAATGTGATGTAGTGAGTGTCAATGACGTGAGCCGGTGGTGAGTGTAGAGCCTTTCCCATCAGCTGAGGCACCAGCTTCTTGAAGATCTATCCTCTTTGATCTCATCCGCTCAAACATTGTAAGGTATTATTCTAAATTGTTCTTTTCAGCTAACATAACAAATTGAGCCTCTTTTTCTTGGAGTCCTCACTACTTGAGCCCCAACCTCCTCTGGTGCTCGAGCCTAGCTACATCTGATCTCGTGCTTGTGCCTGCTCCATCTCCATGCCAGCTACATCACCATGTTTCTTTTCTGGTCTCATTTCTTCCATTCCTATCAACCTTCATCTTTTGGCTTTTCCGCTCCTCCCAGCATCAGGTTCATTACTTCAACTATTGCTGCTATTGTCATCTCCAGCGCCATTGTATCCTTTCCTTTCTTGGTGCATAACATATCCAGAAATTGATGGATATCTGATTTATGTACCTGTATGTTTTTAAGTTTTTCTCTTTGAAACTCATAAGAAGGTCACTTAGTATCCAAGTTTGATATAATCACATTCAAGCACTTAATTTACAAATCTCATTTGTGACTACAGGAAGTTGTTTTATATGATTATTTTTAGAGTTTGAAATTGCTAAATCAGTTGCAAACTCTGAAACGTGCTCATCTAAATGAAGTAGTATTGGGAACAGCAATTATCTAATCATAATTAATTACATGTCGGTTCAACTTGATAAAAAGATCTTTTCCGTAAACATTAGGCAATTAGCTTCAAATGTCCTAATTATTGTATTCCGATACTAATAATTATTGATGCTCATGATACTGGAGTTGCAAAGCAAATACATGTATATCAATTTTGATACCTTTTTTTTTTAAAGTGTCCAATATTCCTTGTTCCACTCACTTGGACCCATCACCCAATTTATCAGTGTACAAGCTACTAAGACAATCTTTAACTAGCGAGCACCCAAGAGGAAGCTTTGAAAACAAATTGTGCCTGTGTGTTCTGTAGGGTATGTAACCTCCCCTACATAGTGAACATCGATTTTTCCGAATACTTTTAAACACTAATCAATTTTTCAGGTTTTTGTGGATCTGAAAATTGATTTTTCCGAATAGTTTAAAAAACAAAATCAATTTTTCCGAATAGGTTTTTTTCAAATTTCCTGCCGAATACCTAGGTTATTCAGGTTATGGTGCTTGTGGAGTGCACACTGAGACGATTATTTTTGTCTGCACAGAAATCCACCTGGTCTCACACCAAACTAGAGCTATGCATGTCAGTTGAAAACAGAGACACAAACGTCTACAGTAGCATGTGTTTGCCAAATAGAGTGTAATAAATTGTATGTCTTTACCATGCACTTGTACATAATGTAAACCTAACCATCCAACACCAACCACTGTGACCAGACATCACCATTAAAAACTCACACCGCATCACCTACAATCACGTACTCTACTTACATCATCCAACAACACTCCATTCACGTTCTCGCTAAATGCATATGAAATTTCCCATTAGTACGATTGCGTAATGCTCTCTAATTCCTACACATACTCAAACAGTGCACGCATGCTTACTTGTAGTGGGTGAGAAGTCTGTCATTCTATTTCACTCGCTAGCCCAATACTCAGATATGTTCACTTCGTACCACTGTACAATAAAACAATGCAATACTAGTACTGGTACATAAATTTATTGCTACTACATATAAACACAACTCGTGGCATAATGAACTTAGTTAATTACTCGAAGACGACGATAAAAACATTGAGCTAGTACACGCTATGTATTTTGTATCCCCAATTGATGCACATTAAATATTATATTAAGGAATTGATTATAAACAACTCACAGATGGAACTCACAGATGGAACAACATTACAGGGAATACACAAAAGAATGCACATTATTATTATTATTATATACACTAAAATAAGTCCTATAACAGTCAAGTTAACCTAGATAGGATAGCTCTACAGTTCGCCCTTACTAATGTCAACCCTAGGCGGCTGTACAGGCTAAAAATGGTCTTGGACTTTTGTTCATTATTCCTGACGGAGAGACGTCCTGCAAGCTTTGATAATGCTGCCACTGCTTCAGCTCCCCAACACCCATCTCAACCACAAGAGGGATGCAGGCCCACCCCAATTCGTCACACTTTTTGTCGCTGTTGTTATGTTTTCTGTTCTCAGCTAACTGGGCTGCCGAACCAGCCATCACGCTCGCTTCTAGCAGAACACTTGATTGTAGCGTAGACGTGACAGACAAGTCAAAGGCAGCCGGTTTGCCAAGGCCCCAAATAAAACAAGACAGTTTTGCCCCCGGATATATTATAAAATGTTATAAAAATGCATCGCGGGTGAATCGCTATAACTTCCCAACGGTTAACGCTATCGACTTCCTATTTTCAACACTTCGTACTACACCATTTCACTACGGGTAAACGTATTTTGGGGTCTTGCGCTAGTTCCTTGCTGATGCTACGAAGTCCGATACCCCATGGGGTTCAAAACCGCCACATCTTCAGCTAGGAGAGTTTAAATCGCTTCAAATTCAGTATGTTCGTACAGGGGTCCTGTTGCTATTGATGTGTTCAGTTCGTTAATTTTTACTCTATCCGTCACGGAGATACAGCTGTGCAAAGTTAATACACCTTTCCCGCTCGATTGCACCATTTTTGCATGCAACCCGTGTTCCATTCTCCCAATCCACAATAAATTTTGATAACTTCTTTGTTCCGCCCATTTCTCCCTTAAACTAAGCTAGCCGTTCCCAGCTGTTTTTGTCTCACTCAGGCAGTGAGTTTATGCGGGAAAGTTAAAAGAAGAAGAACGCTGCTCAGTTCCAGACGATCGTACCAAATTAACGGACCCAAGTGAATGGTTGCAGTATAACCTTGCGCCTCCCACGTCGCCGGCAGTATTCAAAACGGCACGCGTAAGGCTATTTGCTACGCACTCACATCATCCTCTAGTTGTGTAATAAAGCTTTCCTATTTGCCATCATCTTGCTAAAATCATCGTCTTATATCTGCCACGCCCACTCGGCTACGATTGCAATGATTTCGGTCTCACTACATGAACTCGTGCTGGCTCCCACTTGTACACACACTTGCATTGTTGCGTACATGGCCCTGTACACTATCGTATGGCATATTTTCTTATACACAACCACACACACACGCACACACACACACACACACACACACACACACACACGCACACACACACACACACTCATGTACAGCGTACTTGCACACACCAGTTATACATGTGGCAAACAATACTCCTGTCTGATGATGGTACAAACACTCTCACTCACAAACATTGTCACATGCACATGTATTCTATTCAATTCAACTGTACTTGTGCATGCCTGTACAGACCACTGATTCTATGTAAATTTGTGTACCAAGCTTTCTGTACATGTATCGTGTCTCCAAGGATTGAATACATTGTGTCCCCATCTGGTACTCTAAATGTACACAAACATTGCACACTTGCACACACACCACTGTATAAATGTGGCAATACACATGCAAAAACGCTCACACACAACATATAGATACACAGACACACACATGACATACACCCACAAACACGGACACGGACACACAGGTACACATGGACACACACACAACACACAGACACACACACACAGACACACACAGAGACACACACACACAGACACACACACATAGACACACACACAACATACACACAGACACACAAACACAGACACACACACACAGACACATACACAGACGCACACACACAGACACACACAGACACACACAGACACACACACAGACACACACACAGACACATACAGACACACACACAGACACACACACAGACACACACACAGACACATACACAGACACACACACAGACACATACACACAGACACATACAGACAGACACACAGACATGGGCACACATGGACACACAAGCATAGACACACACATGCACAGACACACACATGCACAGACACACACATGCACAGACACACACATGCAGACGCACACACATGCACAGACACACACACGCACACACAAGATACACACATGCCATACACACACAGACACTCAAGCACACAAAGACACATGCAAGAAATACACAAACACACCTACAGACACACACATGAAATACACAGGCTCGCACACAGACACGCACACAGACACGCAGACATACATGAACACAGACTCATACAAAAAAATACATATAGACACACACACGAAATACACATACACGCACACATGCAGACACACATGAGACACACATGAGACACACATGCACACACGTGGACACACAGATACACACACGACATACACACAGACACACACATATACATATACAGACACACATGTAGCTACATGTACCTATGTGTATGTACCGTCTCTAAAGTGCGAGCTCTATGTCATATACTCCCAAAGAATTGGTCCTCAGCCCCCATAGGATTGGTGTCCCGTACCACTGTATGCATGTGGCAAAGTATATCACTGTATTCACCACAGCACTGGGCCCATGGTACAATATTAAAAAGTGTGTGCGCGTGGGGGGGGGGGGGGGGGGGGGGGCTGAGCAAAATAAATATACAAGTCTACATGTAGAGATGCACGAATTTATTTTTAATCATGATGCGTATGATGTTGTCATCGAAAAAGTTGTTGTCGGCTATCATTCCTTGATGAGATTTACACAGTTGGCCAAAAATTGTGGTGTGTGTGTGGAGGGTCCCTGCAGCAACGTGCATAAGACTTTAAGTTCTTACACACTCACATCCATCTTTTTGTAGTTAAGTACAATTGTGTAATAAAGCTTTCCTGTTTGGCAAAATCCTTGATCCTTGAACAACTTCTTATCATTCTTTATGCCTCCACTACTCAGCTAGGTGGCTTGTGTACCAGTTGCAGAGACTTGAGTCTCTCTTTGCCCATACAATATTTAGCTCACACAGAGTGTACATGAACATGCCCTCATGTTGGTTCACACACCCTGATGCATGTGTATATGTTGTGCAAATGCGTCTGTACATCCTGAGCGCGCGCGCGCACACACACACACACACACACACACACACACACACACACACACACACACACACACACATACACACACACACACACACACACACACACACACACACACACACCAATCTCTGTGTGTTTCCTCTGTATTGTTGCAAGCAGACGTATACTCTTCTCTCATCTAGCACTCTGTACAAGTGCTCGTCTGACCTGTAAAAAAGCCTTTTCGGAGTACAGTATAATGAATATCGTTACTAGCTTGCAATGTGTAACCTACCACGATCTGCAAAGATAAGGGAGGTACCCTCGCAGGTCTCACAGGCCTTCTGTTTTCATCAGCACAATGTTGTGTGTCCCATGTCGCACAAATTGAATGCAGCGAATTAAACGAGTGTACATGAACTCAGATTGCTGTTCCTCACCATAAGTACAAAGTACGTACTGTGCTTTGCTATAACCTTCTACGAGTAGTCATTTAATTTACTGCATACAAATTAGTACAGTGCGACACGCAACACTGTGCTGCCTCTTCTTGTTGAAGAAGGACGAACCACGCAGTTTTTTTTGAAGAACGATGGTTCTGCCTGGCGATGAATTATACCATATCATTGCTGATTGCGGGCCCGTGGTAAGTTTACACAGACACAATGGATAGCAATATTCATCATTCCACAAGCACTCAAGATAAACAGAAGCCTCTTGAGCTAATTGTTTGTTAACCATGGCCATGTATGACTTGTCCCTTGTGTCAGGGGACAGTCCTATAAGGACACAATGTATGTATAAAGGACCACTCCTATGACACTACAGTGTACACGTTGCTACATGTACTTACATGTGTAGACATGTCTCATGGTCTCATGAGCTGTTCAATAGATAGAGCATGTGCAGAGAAGGCATTCAGTGAGAGAAAATGTGTGTACCATCATTATTAGAGAGCACTACTGTTTTTTCCACATGAACAACAGTGTGTGCTTTGTGTAACACATGTCTGTGCACATGTGCGAGTCTGTGTGTGCGTCTGTATATCTGTGTGTGTGTATTGTGTGTGTATCTGTATGTGTGTCTGTGTGTATTGTGTGTGTATCTGTGAGTGTGTGTCTGTTGTGTCTGTGCATGTGTGTCTATATGTATTTTGTGTGTGCGAGTCTGTGTGCAAGTCTGCGTGTCTGTGTGTTTCTGTGTGTGTGTCTGTGTATTTCGTGAGTGTATATATTTCGTGTGTGTGTCTGTGTGTGCTTGTGTGTCCGTGTGTGTGTGTGTGTGTGTGTGTGTCTGTCTGTCGTGTGTGTATGTTCCTGTGTGTGTCGGTGCATGTGTGTGTGTCTGAGTGTTTTGTGTGACTGTCTCGTGTGTGTGTGTCTGTGTATTTCGTGTGTGCCTGTGTATGCATGTGTGTCTGTGTGTGCCTGTGTGTGCATGTGTGTCTGTGTGTGCATGTGTGTATTTCCATGTGTGTGTGTGCATGTGTGTGTGTGTTTGTCATATGTGTGCGTCGTGTGTTTTGTGTGTCCATGTGTGTGTCTGTGTATCTGTGTGTGTGTGTTTGTATGCGTCTGTGTGTATGTCATGTGTGTGTCTGTGTGTGCGTTTGTGTGCGTTAGTGTGTGTGTGTTTTTTTTTGTATGCGTCTGTGTGTATGCCATGTGTGTGTGTGCGTTAGTGTGTCTGTGTGTGCATTTGTGTGTCTGTGTGTGTATGTCATGTGTGTGTGTGTGCCTGTGCGTGTGCATGTGTGTGTTATGCAAGCTTGGTACACAAATTGAAATGCAGTCTGTGTGTGCATTTGTGTGTCTGTGTGTGTATGTCATGTGTGTGTTAGTGTGTCTGTGTGTGCATTTGTGTGTCTGTGTGTGTGCGCGTTAGTGTGTCTGTGTGTGCATTTGTGTGTCTGTGTGTGTACATGTCATGTGTGTGTGTGTGTGCCTGTGCGTGTGCATGTGTGTGTTATGCAAGCTTGGTACACAAATTGAAATGCAGTCTGTGTGTGCATTTGTGTGTCTGTGTGTGTATGTCATGTGTGTGTGTGTGTTAGTGTGTCTGTGTGTGCATTTGTGTGTCTGTGTGTGTATGTCATGTGTGTCTGTGTGTGCATGTGTGTGCTAGTGTGTATTTCATGCATGTGTGTGTCTGTGTGTGCGAGTGTGTATTTCCATGTGTGTGTGTGTACGTGTGTGTGTGTGCGTGTGTGTTTGTCATATGTGTGTCGTGTGTTTTGTGTGTCCATGTGTGTGTCTGTGTATGTGTGTGTGTGTGTGTTTGTATGCGTCTGTGTGTATGTCATGTGTGTGTCTGTGTGCGTTAGTGTGTGTGTGCGTTAGTGTGTGTGTGTGCGTTAGTATGTGTGTGTGCGTTAGTGTGTGTGTGTTTGTATGCGTTTGTGTGTATGTCATGTGTGTGTCTGTGTGCGTTTGTGTGTGTGTGTGCGTTAGTTGTCTCTGTGCATTTGTGTGTCTGTGTGTGTATGTCATGTGTCTGTATGTGTGTGTCTGTGTGAGTGTGTGTGTGCGTTACATGTAGTGTGTCTGTGTGTGTGTTTGTATGCGTCTGTGTGTATGTCATGTGTATGTCTGTGTGTATGTCATGTGTGTGAGTGTCTGTGTGTGCATTTGTGTGTTTGTGTGTATGTCATGTGTGTGTGCGTTAGTGTGTCTGTGTGTGCATTTGTGTGTCTGTGTGTGTATGTCATGTGTGTGTGTGTGCATGTGTGTTTTATGCAAGCTTGGTACACAAATTGAAATGCAATCAACTGAATTGAATAGAATACATGTACATGTGCATATGACAATGTTTGTGAGTGAGAGTGTTTGTACCATCATCAGACAGGTGTATTGTTTACCACATGTATAACTGGTGTGTGCAAGTACGCTGTACATGAGTGTGTGTGTGTGCGTGTGTGTGTGGTTGTGTATAAGAAAATATGCCATACGATAGTGTACAGGGCCATGTACGCAACAATGCAAGTGTGTGTACAAGTGGGAGCCAGCATGAGTTCATGCATGTAGTGAGACCGAAATCATTGCAATCGTAGCCGAGTGGGCGTGGCAGATATAAGACGATGATTTTAGCATAGATAGTATCTATGATTTTAGCAAGATGATGGCAAATAGGAAAGCTTTATTACACAACTAGAGGATGATGTGAGTGCGTAGCAAATAGCCTTACGCGTGCCGTTATGAATACTGCCGGCGACGTGGGAGGCGCAAGGTTATACTGCAACCATTCACTTGGGTCCGTTAATTTGGTACGATCGTCTGGAACTGAGCAGCGTTCTTCTTCTTTTAACTTTCCCGCATAAACTCACTGCCTGAGTGAGACAAAAACAGTTGGGAACGGCTAGCTTAGTTTAAGGGAGAAATGGGCGGAACAAAGATGTTATCAAAATTTATTGTGGATTGAGTGCATGCAAAAATGGTGCAATCGAGCGGGAAATGTGCATTAACTTTGCACAGCTGTATCTCCGTGACGGATAGAGTAAAAATTAACGAACTGAACACATCAATAGCAACAGGACCCCTGTACGAACATACTGAATTTGAAGCGATTTAAACTCTCCTAGCTGAAGATGTGGCGGCTTTGAACCCCATTGGGTATCAGACTTCGTAGCATCAGCAAGGAACTAGCGCAAGGCCCCAAAATAAGTTTACCCGTAGTGAAATGGTGTAGTATGAAGTGTTGAAAATAGGAAGTCGATTGCATTAACCGTTGGGAAGTTATAGCGATTCACCCGCGATGCATTTTTATAACATTTTATAATATATCCGTGGGGCGGAAACTGTCCCAATTATAATAAGATAAATAAATGCACCCTACTATTGTTAATAGTCAGGGACAAAACATCTGGAGAGGATGTGTAGTGTATAGCGTGTGGTGTGCGGGCATGCGCGTGCGATGACGGCTAATGATTGGAACCCACGTACACAGGAAATAACTAACACGGAAAGCACGTAGAATATATGGCAAACTGGACAAACCGGTACATCTGGGTATGACTGGTAAAACTGGTTCAACCGGCCGATCACGATAGTGAGCGCTGATGCGCCTCGATAGTGGTTGCGGCTCAACACAAACATTACATCATGGCTGTGGCGTTGGCTCTAACTAAGTTGAGGTTCAGCCTGCCATATAAGGCAGCTAGGACCTCAGCCTTAGCCCTGTTGGAGCTACATGTAGTTGCAAGGCGAGAGGCCAGAAGTGAAAATGACTCCATTGCTTCTGTCCCACAGGCACCATATGCCTCAACCACCATGGGGATGCAAATCCACCCTAGCTCCTTGATCATTTACATCGTGTTTTCTCTGCTCATTAGTTCTGGCAGCCTGACCTGCTGCTAGTCCCGCTTCACGTAAAACATTGGAAATAAGCGGTGACGTCACAGACAAGTCGAAGGCTGCTAGCTTACCCGAAGACCAGTTGGGTACTAGGATGTCTGCAGGGCGAGTGTGGCTGTGGTCTTTGGTGAGGTTACTTCCTGCCTCCACCTTAACACTCAGGTGGGCCCTGCAACAGGTCTCAGCAAAGGTGTCACGTAGTTTATTGTGGCAGGTTACTACATCTCCACCACGCTTGCAGGTGAGTGCATGATGGCCAAGGGGATAAGTACTCTCCCAGGACACAGTGGAAAAATTGAGCTACATGAGGTGTCTAGGCCCAGCCACCACTTGATGGCCACCTGGAACTCTGAAGGCTGGAGATGAAGGCCTAGCCCCTCCGAGGGAATGACTGACACCCAAGATGCAGCATGAGGGGAGGAGACAGAGAGAAGGCGTGCTCTATCTGCGGTACTGATGGAAAAGCAGGTCTGTAAGACCTAGGTTGCCCAATACCCAATCATTACTGATTGCTGTAAGTCAGGGTCGACCATGTAAATTTACACAGACATACTGATGCAGTCAGGGTACCAAATGACTGGGGCATTCAGCAGAATGCCAATCATCTTGATGCAGCTAGTAAGAATTTCATATGCTCTACCTAGAGTCCAACATAAAAAACAGACTCAAACCATTTAAGCTAGGTGAAGTCTTTGTGGCTATTGGAAAGTGCCATCTTTGAAGGCGAGAGCTTCAAACCAACTATATTAAAATCACCATCTTGTGCACATGCATCAGCATTATTGTGTCTACGTGCTTCATACATCGAGCTGCATATACACTGAGATTGCCACTCATTCCGTACAGTACTGATACGTGTACTCTGACATTGGGTGGTTTACCACAGTGCACTGATAAAGTAGGCTTTACAGTTACTGGACGTCTATCTTTATAAACTGAATTTACATGAATGCTAGATTTAAAGTGAAAAAACAACCCTCCAAATTTAGGGGGGGAGGGAATCCTTACCAGTACATAAGCTGTGATGGATATCATTACTAGCACTATGTGAGCTAACACTCATAATTAAAATATTATTCATGATTGATTTGCGAGTTCTGATTAGTGAACAGAACTAGAACGCGTATAGTTATTGCTATTTTGTTTTTAATTCATTGATAAGAAATTTGTCAAATAAATAATGAAATTAAAATGTTGTCTTGATTTTGGATAAAGGATGCTTTATACTAATGGCACACTTATTTTAATCTTAATGCTATTAATTTCATTGCCTGTTTCAATACAGTAGCCACAACAATGGATCTGCTTGTGGGTTAGGGTTAGTTTTGTGCTTGGGTATTTGTATTTATAATGTACTGTATTATATGACAATCAGACCACATCTATTTACAATTCAATGTAAAAATTAAAGCAAGATAACCAGTTATATGTATCGGTCATTTCTGGATATGAATAATAATAACTTAACTTGTAGGTCTTGACAAAGTGTCTTGCCTATTTGCTGACTGTGTATGTATGTTATTACTGTAATAAGAATCTAAATGAGAGCCTTGAATGTAGAATGAAAAACATATTATTTTGATGCAGTGTCTACTCCCATTCCATCACTAATCATGAAAGCAGTTTGAATTATATTTCTCTTGATTACTTTACCTTTCAGGTCCTCTGCAACCACCAACCAACTTCTCTGTAATTGTATCCAACACCTCTAACACCACTTTCTTACTCTCCTGGGGTGCTCCATTTTCTCTTGATGTCACTGACTCTCCTGATATATACAATTACACCCTGTGTACCAATATCACCATATATGGATGTAGGAACATCTCCAGTAATCCAGACTGCATCTTCAGTGGAACAAATCAATGCAACTCATCAGTTGATTTCACTGACCATTCACTAAATGGTACAAATGGAGAACAAAACGATTCAATTCTCTTCACATTCTTTGCTGTCAATGGAGCTGGGAATGGGACCAAGGCCAATTTTACCTATTTGTTCAAAAAGGAGTCAGGTTTGTGTACTTAGCTCTCTGTTACATGTAGTTTATTATTGTCTCTTGCATTTTCTGTATTGTATTCTACTATTTTGCTCTATTTTTATCTATTTGTCCAGTTGCCTACATTAAACACAAAGCATTTGGAGGGTGTTAAAAAATGACAATAAATTTGTTTAGATGTCTTGCAAATTACTGCCAAAATTAAACAAATTAAGTTTAATTTGACTATTTGATCTACTGACACTTATAATCTTATAATATGTACATGTAAGACTGATACATTCTTTTTCTGAATTTAACAGCTGAAATTTTAAATTTGCTGCAATGTTATAAATCATTTCACAATGATGCAATCCATGTTATTTTTTAAGCACAATTGAGTTGAAGGTAATAATGCCAATTGTTGGAAAGTTTGTTCTGAAAAGAGAAGTAATAATTAAATCACCTTTCATTAATGGTGTAATGAGGCACCCAGCATAAATGGTAGCTTATGCCAGAAACAATTTGTCGAGTGAAACTAGTTTTCTTTTCAATCTGTACAGTAAACAAAATCTCCTGGTAGAGCTGCCATTGTGATCTGGTACATATCATTATTTCTCGTCATTCTATTATGCATTTTCACCAAACATACATTTATTGCTACTCGTTGGGATTCAGGTTGCATTCCAATGAGCAATAAACTAACCCCTTTCACATGACTGTGGCCTGAGCTGTGGAGCATGTAACTGATCTGGTATTTGTGTGCTTAGAAGTGGGGGTATAATCTAGTTTCTACAATAAAGAACAAAGCTTATTCTCATTCCTAGACCAGCATGAAAAATCTTAGAATAGTTTTGTATTTTGATCAGATTGATGTCTAATCAAGTACATGTACTGTACATGATACGTTGTAATATGGTTTTGGTTAAGTGCAAGCTTAATATATATCCATTTGATTGATTTTTGTCAGTTGTACATCAGGAAATGCATTGACTGTGTTAAATCATGTGGCTTTAAAACATGATTTTCCCAATTGCTGATTTTCTTCATACAGGTGAAAATTTAGCTCCAAGTCAAACAGAACAAAAATCAAAAAATATTGTGCCTACCATGACAACACTATTAAGCAATCACAAAAGTGAAAACCTAAGTGAGTGTGATTGATAGGCTACAATGTCTTGAGTGTAATACATTTTGTTATTTCCTTCTAGTTCTGGAATTTGCAGTTCCAGTTGTTGTGTGCATCTTGATTGTAGGTGTACTGATTATTGTTATTGTAATTAAGAGGCATGGTACAAAAAGAACATCATCAGGTATGTTAGTGTAAAAAATGACGGAAATGATTTAGGAGTTCATATGCATGCACTGTTGTGCAGAACCTCCGATGGATGTGGAATTGTATTCTTATGCCACACACCAGGAGTAAGTCATGTTTTCATTTGATTTGCAATTAGATGTTGTGGTTTCTACAGAAAAACTACAGTTACAGATAAAATTCAAACCAAGGTATGTTCAGTGCAGTCCCAATAGCATTTATCTCAATGTAATGAATAGATAATATGTTTTACTCACAACAATTCATGTATATGTATGCATACCAATGCAACCCTCATACAAAATCCCATAGATTACAGTAAAAATTCTTTCCATGCAGATCACTGCCTTACATTGTCTATTCCGAGTTGTTTATTATACTTTAAAAGCAAAAATCGTAGCGTTATGAAGGCATCCTATCATGCATGAGTTCATTGCTGTATGGTATGGATAACTCTCTCATTTGTTGTTAGGCAACATTTGGGTGGGTATACGTATGTGCAGCATATATTTGTACCTACATGTAACTAGCTGGTGATAGTTTGGAGTACTGACAATTGTGCTGCCAATATACAACAATGAATGTTTCTTCTCTCCAGACATCCGAGAGTCCCTACACATGTGAATGCTTTTACTTTTTTTAGCTGATTTGTACTTTATGCACTCCAATCAATCTTTTTAAAGAAAGCTATTTAGAGAAATGCTGGCCTTCTAGTCAAATAATAAGTATATACATATGGAACGTTCTATACGAAAATGGGTCTTGTGGATTTCATTTTATAACATAAAATTTAAATCGATATATCTTCCGAAATAGTAACGCTATCGGGTTCCTATTTTTAACACAACATACCACACCATTACTATATGTGAAAATCCATTTTGGTGTCTTACACATGCGGGGTACCGACGTTTCAAGGTCCGATACCCCGTAGGGTTCAAAAGGGCCACATCTTCAGGTAGGAGTGTCCAAATCGATTCAAACTTATTACCTATGTAGAAGGGTCCTACCGCTATTGATCTGTTCTGTTTGCTTTATCCGTTGTGGAGACACAAGTGTGCAAAGAAATTGCATATTTCCCGGGCGTTACGCGCCATGAACGTATTACGACTGGCTTCGAGGACGTCCTCGTAATACATTCATGGCGCGTAACGCCCGGGAAATATGCAATTTCTTTGCACACTTGTATCTCCACAACGGATAAAGCAAAACTTAACGAACAGAACAAATCAATAGCGGTAGGACCTTCTACATAGGTACCTATTTTGAACCGATTTGGACACTCCTACCTGAAGATGTGGCCGTTTTGAACCCTACGGGGTATCGGACCTTGAAACGTCGGTACCCCGCATGTGTAAGACACCAAAATGGATTATCACATATAGTAATGGTGTGGGATGTTGTGTTAAAAATAGGAACCCGATAGCGTTAATATTTCGGAAGATATATCGATTTACATTTTATGTTATAAAATAAAATCCACAAGACCCATTTTCGTATAGAACGTTCCATATACACAGTGCATTTCAAATGAAAGACTTAACACATAGTGAGTGTACAGTATACA
Source organism: Ephydatia muelleri (assembly GCA_013339895.1). Taxonomy (NCBI): domain Eukaryota; kingdom Metazoa; phylum Porifera; class Demospongiae; order Spongillida; family Spongillidae; genus Ephydatia; species Ephydatia muelleri. The sequence continues at coordinate 28,698,212 of JABACO010000001.1, read as the reverse complement.
TTAATCGAAAACTTGTAAATATCACACGTTATAGTTTATGTGATAATAGCCTCACTTCCTTTATTCCGAGTGGAGTAAAGAAAAATCGTAAAGAAAAATCGAATCGAGAAAGTTCATGATGTGCCAGCCATTATTGGTACACCCTTCCAACACTGACGTCATTATAATCAGTATAAACATTGAAATTACATGTTGTAGTGAATATTTGGAGCAGACCATAATTATGGCCCTAAATTTAATAAGTACTTCAAATGTTTTAAATTACAGTTAAATATTTTCAGTACTACGCTATTATAATAATCCATCTGCAGTGAGCTGATTACATGATGTATGATCAGAATCAAATGCGCTGTCTTCTATTGGAATATGAACATTATGCTTCCATGCATAAGCTCAATGCTGTACAGTATCTCATTTCTTTGGTTGATATTTTTGTTTTCTACGTGTTTCTACCTTTCAGACATCAGAGACTCACTACATGGATGTTGCATGTCTTCCAATTATCTCCATTCCTGCTGTACAGTGATATTTTTCCAAGCACGACATGATTGATATTTGCTGGGAAAATACAATTACACGGAACATGCATTAAAAAAGTGAATTGTGGCTGATAAGGAAAATACAGCAACCTCAGCATCCTCATGCTCTATAATTCAATTTTCTTCTTTGTTTAGCTGCATCTTACTTTATGCACTCCAACCTTGTTTTATACAGCCCTTTTGAATCTCACAGTTGCATCATAGCAGATTCATACATATTAAATCCATGAAGCATGAATTGTCACTGTAAAGGTGTTTATTATTATAGTTCATAGTTTATTTAAAAAACTACTGTATCATACAAAGATAGTTTTCATTTCTGTTCGATTTTCTTCTTGTGGCATATTTCTTTATATCCATAGTGTTCCTTTCCCTACGTTACTAAATGATTCTGCTCTCCAGAATCCAGATCCCAGAGGCTATATTGATGTTGAATGTCATCCAGTTATCTCCATTCCTGCTCCCCATCATGAGGTTCAGTACAGTGAAGTAAGCTTTCACTATTATTATTATAATTATCACACAATCACAACATAAGAAGCAAAAAGGCATGCATGTTATCACAACATGAAATAAAGAAAGCTATTTAGAGAGATGCCATTAAGAGAGGGCCTTCTAGTCAAATAATAAGTACATACTGTATACATGGTGCACTTAAAATGAAAGACTTAACACATGAGTGTACAGTACAGTCATAAACATTTCAAAAATTGAACACTTTTTAATTAAACAAAACTGTTATCTTTTCTGTAGGCAATCGATAGAACCCTGAACCATAGTCGGTATGTTGTAATATTTCTACAGGTAAAGCAGCCTTGATTTGTTCCAATGTATGGCATGGCATGTTAGGGTTGAATGTAATTCAGAAGAAATTGAAAATGAAAGTGTAAGTTGCAATACACAAGGACTAATTGTTATTGTGTACAATGGTATTTTTGTGTGGATTGCCCTAACATGTGCATGCAGAAGTAAGGATTGACAATTGATCAGACAATTTTCGGGATATGACACTTTTTGGTCATCCACTACCTACATGTGGAGTTATTGGCTATATAAGGGAGGGTTTGTGCTGACAAAGTGTGGGATTGTTCAGAAAATGTCTCATGTCCAACTTCTATTTCCCCTCTGTGCAGCAATGCATGTTGTGTGTAAACTGCAATTGACCTTAATAATAATTAAAAAGATTATCTTCTGTTTCCTGGTATACTGCCCATGGTAGCTGAAGCTAAAAATGTGACATTCATGTAACAGGATTCTTGGCTGTGTGTAATTTTACAATGCATTTAATTTATTTAAATTCATAAATGAAGCATACATGATGCGTCATTGTACAAAAAGGATTACGTAGTTTTACAGTGCACGTAATTCATGATATGATGTGTCATTGTACAAAAGGACTGTATGTGGTGCAAATGCTCAGGCCCAGCACAGCAAACAACAACAGCTTATATTGCTCCAGGTGTAGATCTGTAAGTCTACTTTACGTATTTAGTGCTCATAGTTGGATTTATATAAACTGTTGATCATAGGGTTGCAAAACATGATGATGGTAGTGAATTCACCCTGAAACTACTGTATGAACACACTGAGAATCATTGGACTCTTTCCTCTGACCTTTTTGGCATAAAATCATTTGTAAGTGCTTCCTGTGGATACTATTCCTATTTATCAATGTTCTTCTTAGATGCAGGAACCATACTACAACCCATGTGAAAGGATTGCATACACTGATGACATAAGGTATGAAGGTTGTACAGTTGCTGCTGATTTGTTCTAAAGGACAGCGTATTTTAATTAGACAAAAATCTCCTTAATGGCGTATATGTATTAGGTATTGGTTTAGCTGTAAGTTATACGATACACTGCAACATAATGCTGATCATGTAGTAATAAGAAGCACTTATACTTTATAAAGACAGTAAGAAAGTGAACATCTTGTGTATCCCATTGTAAGAAAACAGTGCATGGTTGTGGGTTTGAACCAGCAGTTGGTTTAAACCACGAGGAGGCCATTATACACATTGTACTATGGGTAACCACAAGTATTGATTAAGTTTGAGTCCATGGTGTAATGGTTTTTCTCCACAACTTAATGCCAGCTCTACTGAATTGGAAGAATGCTTACGCCTCAGCCAGAAGGGCCACTCTTTTATTACATCTATTGGATATATATTGGCTTAATCTCGATCACCATCATTATTCCAACTGCAAATCATAGGAGAATGGCTCCACTACCTTTTCAAGCATGATGCTTTGTTGCTCTTTGTACTTTTAATCATTCCGGTCCTATATGCCTTAAGGACCTCTTATCTTCTACACTTCAGCAGCTTGACATTGAGCTGCACACCTTTTGTGCTCCATTGACAATATAAATTGGATGATACAGTGGCCCCCAATCCCCCCCCCCCAACCCCCATTCACACCTTTATATACAAATAAAACAACTCTGTTCAACACTTGTATGACCTGTGAACGGGAAATGTATCAGTGAGATCACCACATACTCACATTGGCACGTTGGCAAAAGGCTGGAGAATATCTTTGAGTCTAAGTAACTGCAGCTTTGTTAATTTCCAATGCTCCTAACACAACTTCACATCCATGTCTTTTGTCTGCTTTCTGAAAGAGCCTTGTTTGGTTACATGTTTTCATCTTCAGGAGTCTTTGTTTGGGGTTAGGGCTATGTAACTTATGTTTGTCAACATTGTGAGGTCTTTAGTGAAGGATGTCACTCCAGCTGTGAGTGGCATTCTCCAAAAGCACATTTTATTTGTCCAAAATCAATGACATACATGTATTGAACGCACAGGACTGGAGACTTCCGATGGAAGGTTACCAGGTGAGGTAACCAAATGAGGCTGCAATGGAAACTGCTTTTGTGAGATGCAACATGTTTTGACCCCTTTCCTCCTAACCGTGCACAATCTTCAGTGGAGGTGGGTGGGATCATTACCTGCTCAGAGAGAGGTGACAAACTATGCTTTTATAATATTTAGAGGCTTCAGGACCACCCCATTGGAATTGAGCTTGCATGTGCTACATTTCACCCTGAGAACTCATCAGGTCAATTTCTGTCCTTTTTCATGATGATTTAGCTAAACCTAGTCAAAATCATTTCTTATTGTTTTGTGTATTTATTTATTTATATATTACTTCTGTTTTGGGCAAAATTGCTCTCAGTATTTCTTGAGAGATGATGCCTGAAATTTAGTTATGTTTTACTTAGTTTGTGGGCAACAGCGCAATATTGCACTGCAGCTGCTATGACACTTTTTACCTACATATTACAGTTTTTGGAGTCAGCAACACATTTTTCAGAGGAAACGTTTTGTTACTCATGAAAGTTGTTGACAAAGAGCATGTACCCGAAACGTTTATTCCGCACAATACCGCAATAATTGTCAATGCACTAATTTAAATTGTTAAATACCCTGGCTTTATTTTAATACATGTACACATCACTTAAATACATCATGTAAACAACTAGTTTTAGTATGTAGTTCAACTCCATGCTGAAGTAGCTGCCAACATTGTGGAGACACTCTGGTCGATCGTAACTCCATGTCGTAGCAATATTGATGTCGGTATATCGTAGTAAGGTACAGAGGTTGAGAGTTACTTTCTTTGCTACATTTAATTGTGTATTTGTGTGTACGTATTTGCACTTGAACATATTCAGCAAAACTACATTGTGAGGACACCTTTCAGGATGCGTGTCTCCAGATGTACAGTGATGTATTGTATGTGTTTATGTACATACCCACATCTGATGAATAAACATATAAGACTAATTAATGTGTGTTGTAAATGATTGTTGTCACATTTGTTTCTATAATGTGTCATGTATTGATGAGGTTTACATTTTACATTGAAGTTTCATAGTCATCTATTCCACAGTCCGTTCTTTGCATTTGCATCAACTATTACACCACAGTGTACAAAACTATCACCAACTGTACTAGTTCATGAGGTAAGACCTTTTTATATTTCATTCATGATTATTTATGTAATCAATGCTCACCAGCAATGGTTAGTAAGATAAGTGTGTATTTGTTGCTTCTTTGTTTGAAACAGTGCCAAGGTTGTAGATGGTTAGTATGTTACTCCTTGTCTTGCTATGTTACTATACTGTATGTATGGCTGTTTTGCATATATGTATTTGTTCTGATCTGAATCAAAGCGAACCTCTCATAGAGGACTGTCATCATCCCTGACTTGATGTTGTGGTCTGCATTTGTACAGCTAATTTGCATAGTGTAGTATTATGTGCATGACGCATGCGCACGCGGGGATGGGATCTTATTGGAATTATGTTCATTCTGAGAGTTGTCTTGTTTCGGCTGTCGGCTAATACTTCACATAGTAATGTGAGAGAAGAACTCTATAGCTTTCTTACTCCCGGTCTTTGTTGCTAGTGGTAACCAAGCTCTGAACATTTCTGTGCTCAGCCCCATAGTTGCAGCCTCACTCTAGTTCTCAGGCTAAATTGAAGGGTTTAGCAGTGATGTGATGGTAAAATCAAACACAAATGTTTTGTTAAGCTCTCAAAATGTTCACAGATCTAGTGCAAGTGTTATATTGTCAGATACAAAGTATTGAAGTTAATTCTTTTTATCTCCCTGGAAATAATCATTCGTGTATACAGAAATGATGTTTTGACAATTAAATGTACAAAACGTTGTGGAGGGTCAACTCTCTCATCTCCCCTTATCTGCATCCTTGTTTCCTTCTCATACCAGCATTACAACCCAATCCTATCTTTCTCAAGAGTATTTGCTCCCTAGTTCGCTATGGTATCTCAGTTTCGACGTCAAACACTGGGCACTAAATTGAATTGCTAGTTACCATTTGCTTGGTAATGACTTTGTCCTTGTTTGTGAAAGTCTCTGATTGAACCTACATTTCTCTATGCCTAACGCTAATTTACTGCTAAAACAGAGGTGTGTCCACATTTTATGAGATACACCATTTTTAGTTCATGTTCACAAGATTAGTGATGGGTTCCATAGTATTATCAATATGTGTCCTTCTCCGTAATCTTACACCAACATGTCATTGGAGTACTTGTAATGAGGTTTGCCCTTGGAAATTGGTTCCAACCATTCTTCACTAGCCTTCATCATCCTCTCACTGGGGTGTTGGGTGGAAGGGAGGTGTGTATTATCTGGATGTAGCAGTGTTGATATCCTGTTTGTTCTCAATTTTCATCAATCCAGATGAGTGTGTGCATATGTGTTGATTGTGACTACGAGTACTTGTGTGGTATGCATGTACACTGTAGGTATCCATGTGTGAAGCCTTCCTAGTAATAGTGGTCTGTTATTATAGACATGTAGTTACACTGTATATGTATTCATACACACATTTCAGGTCTTTCTCTCTTCCTCCCCACCCTCTCCTTCTCCATCTCTTTCACTTTCCTTTGCGTATTTCTATACAATGCACATCGAACATGAAACTTGTGTGATTGTTTTTGTTCCATCACTCCTTATCAGTGCAATGCAAATTCATTGAATGCAGCAAGTCATCATAATGTAGTACAGAAGTCCTTGTTAATAACTGCTGAGGTAAATAAAGCAACACCTGATGTGAATCAGATATGTTTAGTAACTGACGTAGGAAAGCTGTAACAAAGGCTGTGGTGGAGGGGAAGCAAATTGTGTAAAGCCATATAAGTAACCTCAATTGTTGCTATCCGAAGTGTACATCCAGTGAATATTTAGTACACCAGTGATACGATATGTATGTCATGAAACGTCATTGTCACTAACATACGACAAAGAATAGATAGAACAAAGGTTCCTAGTAACCTTGAAAGTGAAGCATATGCATGGAATGATTCCAAGAGTGTCATTCACTGATGCTGCATTGCGCCCTCTGTACTGCCACAGCAATCCTCTGTGCGTCTCTGCTCACTGGTTGCCTCGCCATGTATCACATTGGGCCATGGGTGAATTTGCATGGTTGAAGGTCTGGGTACCTGCATTTCAAGGGTTATCTCTGGGTACTGTAGTTAGATTGCATCATCATGTGTCCAAATAATGCCAATTTCATCTTGATTTTAGTAGTGCTTAATCATGATACTGTGAGTTATGCATGCTACATTTAGAGAAACCATACATATATAAGGGTTGGCCACCTATGCATGGTACACTGTTGTCATAACAAAGGTTCCAAATGATGTGTTACTTTATAGTAACCACAATCAACAAGATTTCATGCTGTATGCAATGCAATTTACATTCTAGTACGTTTATAACAAACAGAGGTGGCTAAAGCTCTTACAGTAGATCCAGTGGGCCTCCAACTCAGCCATTGTAAACAGGGGGAATAGATTTATCAAAGCATGTTCACAAATTAATAAAAAATGCATCACTTGTGCTATTTCATGAGTACTTTGGGTCTTAAGCTGGTCCTGAGAGCGAGATTATATTGTGAGCCAATATAGTTCAACCCATTGAGATGGGCAGTGAATTGGACAGATCGAGTATGATGTGTCATTTAAAGAGTTGTTGTGCTGACATTCTTAGAATTGATTGCAGCACAAATGTAGATATTATAAAACCCATTAAATGACACATCATACTCGATCTGTCCGATTCACTGCCCATCTCAATGATGAGTGTATTTTGTTTAATGCAGTGGACGTTCCTCAGAGTCCAAGCAATTAGGACTCTGAGGAACGTCCACTGCATTAAACAAAATACACTCATCAAGGAGCTGCATGTTCTGAAGAAGAAAGAACTGATAATGGCTAGTTACTAAATGTTATATATTTTAAATGGTAAGAGTAGTTCTCCTACTATGCCATGTATGCTTATGAATCCTTTACAGACACATACTTGTACAGTCCAATTTTTATTGCAACACTCTCAGTATAAATTAACAAAGATGCTATGTCACAAGTGCCCAAAAATATTATAATCATTATTTCATTGTTTTTCTAGCTATTGATTCCCCCTTCACTCATCTATTTCCTATCTCCGACTGATGCTTGAAAGAAATAATCCTTTCAATGTCTCTCATTTCCAAATATTTCATGGCTTGAATTTAATTTTCCCATTTTATTGTTCTCTAGACAATTGAAGCAGAATGCAACTTAGACAATTCTCACATACTAAAAGGTATGGCAGATGTATGCATGTGTAAGTCTATATCTATATTAATATTATTATACTAATTACACTGTATATGGAAAGCACTTGAATATTGACAAGCTGAACACACACCCCTCCCCCCTTTTTAATTTGCTCACTTAACCATCAGATGACCAAAGCTACACCGACAGTACGAATGACGAGCAAGATGACTGTGTATCAAACAAGGTAGCAGGTCCAATCATCTTTGAAGCCACAACTGCCTTCGTGGAAAATGGTATGCATACAAGTGTATACATTACAATGACATGTCAGCACAGTGATGTTGGTTGTTGTTTAGTTGTTCAACATATCTTCAGGTCCTCCATGGATGCCACTTACTGTGAACATTCAACAGTGTGAATGGTTGCCTTGGGATAGATTGCCATTCTATACAACTGGCAAAGGTGTGCACTGAGAATTCTTGTGCACATGTGACTACTGTGCCCTTATGCTAATCTGTGCAGCCTCACCATACCGGAAGCAGTGGCCTCAAAAACGGAGCAGAGAAGTATCAGTGTCTGGGAGATATGATTATTGGCTTTGGTTCTACAAAAACATGCACAATTTCAGTTGTGCCTCTTACCTTGGATTTTTAAAAGTATGCAATGACGTAACATGACGAGGGTTGGAGGGGTTGGGGGTGGGGTGGGGAAATGAATTAATGGGTGGTGAGCAGGTGGGTGGATGCAAGCATAAAAATATTGATTTTTTTGAATCTGATTTTTTTATCTGTAGTGACAGCAATGAAGAAAGACTAATTCTGAAGACTTAAAATCTAATCCAGAACATTAATACAAGCTAACTAAGACATATGCAATTATATAGTTTGAGGAACTGGATTGTAGATGATCCTGAACATTTAATACAATACTAGTGAAGCTATTCATTAGATGAAGCTATTCATTAGATGATGAAATAAATGAATTATAAAGGCTTATTATGAACACTTGCTGAGATGTGTAGTGTATTGTATTGCAAAAGTGAATTAAAAATTGTGTTATGAAAAGATCACTAAACTTATGTGTACTTGAAAACATACATTATCTAAACTGTGCTTCTCCTTATTTGTGTAACTTTCCATGTCAATCAAACACGTCACAACGCTTGCATTGAAATTACAGTTCTTCATGTACTGTATGTAACTCCATGATGGAGTGGTCAACACGTAAGGATCATTTTATAGAGTGCAGTAACAGGTCTCAATACAAAATTTTGAGTACTTGATAAATAAAGCAGAAGCGTAAGCCCAGTTATGTCAGATAATAGATTATGTCCCTAATGCATGATGACCGGTGGTAAATACAACTCTTGTAATTTTGCACTCAAACTTACACTCTTCCAGATTATGGTACAGTAGCACCTAGGGGATAGGGATCATGTGACAGCGGTGCCTAGGGATAAGGATCATGTGACGGTGCCTAGGGGATTGACAGTGGTTGCCTAGGGGAAAGGGATCATGTGACAGTGGTGCCTAGGGGAAAGGGATCATGTGACAGTGGTGCCTAGGGGAAAGGGATCATGTGACGGTGCCTAGGGGATGGGGATCATGTGACAGTGATGCCCAGGGGAGGGATCATGTGACAGTGGTGCCTAAGGGACTGCAGGAATGGTGCCTAGATATCATAAGGTCTGGAAGAGTATGAACCCATAATTGCATGTGTACGGAGAAATTGTTGTCCAGTCAAGCCAAGTCTTTGCTACAACTGTTGACTTGGGGAGGACTGGTGAATGGCCAGGTGGGATGCCAGCTCGGAGATGGCATCATGCACCTCTTTGTCCCAATTGTCATATGTCTCCACTGCCAATGGAATGCAGGATGCAGGACCAGCCCAACTCCTGGAAGGAGGGTCCATTGGAGTGGAGCTTGCAGACCTCAGTTGCAAGGTCTGCTGCACCAGCCTTGTGACACGACTCATCTACGATGGCAGGGCAGTGGGGTGATGTGGTGGTGATGTCTAGCGCAGCAAGTTGCCTCTGTCCCATCCAGCAATGAGGATGTCATACCTTACATGTGTAGAAGTTGTACTAAGAAGCTGTACACAATAGCCTTTACATGCGCATGAATACCTCACAAACTGCACTGTACCTGTCAACAAAGACACACACTGTCAAACAGTAATACAATCATGGCAATTAGACATAAGTACCTCATTGACTGTCGTTAAGCTAGCTCTGACAGAGCGGCCGCTCAGTTGTAGAAATCTTCATTCAAAAGCGACCACGAAGGCTCTTCGCCTCACTTCATGACAAAAATGTATAAACTAGCTACATACTAGTATTAGTAGTACATGTACTTTCATGCTTTTGTATTAAGTGATAAGTGCTAATTTTTCATTATGAATGTGTGTCAGTACAGTATTGCTAAACGCTTCGCGCGGGAGTGGGCACTTCCACCCACCCCCTTCCTCAATTCCTGGATCCGCCCCTGAGGTGAGTTGCTAAAGATAGCAGCAGCACGTTCCACATTCTTTAATGCCCGACACGTCCTCACAGCTCTGTCACAGTACAGATTACACTGTATTAACTCTGCTCACCAACTAGACACTGTTGATCGAAATCTCGTGACGTAATATGCAATGCAAGCTAAGCTCCTAATTATTGCACCGGTGGTGACACTCCCTCTGTGCACACAAGACACTCCCCCTGTACGCACAAGAGACACTCCCCCTGTGCGCACAAGTGACACTCCCCCTGTACGCAAGAAACGCAAAAGCGCAAATTACAAGATAGAATGCAGAAACCGGGGGAACAGTTGGTGGAGTTTGCTGGAGAGCTGCGAGTACTTGCTGACAGAGCCTATCCCAGATGGTCCTCTGAACATAGACAGGAAGCATTGAGGAACCAGTTTATGCAAGGAGTGCGGTCTTCGTCAATCCAGCTGAGATTAATGAAGGAAATGCCGCCCACGCTCGACGACGCATTGAAATTAGCTAGCCAGCTCGAGGCAGTCGAAGAAGCACAGAAAAGGTTGCAAAAGGACAGGTGTAAAACTGAGTCGCTCGCCTTGACAGACGATACTGTGGCAGACCCTGATTCCTGTACATCAAATGCCACATCTGGACCTGGCCAACAGCAGTATGAGAGAGAGAGCCTGGAGAAGCGGCTAAGCAGACAACTCAGGCAAGCTGAAGCAGACGTTCAAAAGCTTTCCATCCAGGTTCAGCAACTACTTAAGGAGTCGACAATGAATACTAGGCGGCGACCAGCAAACTCGTGGGATAATACTGGACAGAAGAGAACAGATGGCCCTGTATGTTGGGGATGCGGGAAAAAAGGCCATGTGAAGAGGGACTGTCCCCAGCGTAGAACTGCATTTAAGAACCACCTTCCATCAGAGAGTGCGGCGGTGAGTGCATCATTGTTTATCCCCCCTGTACGCATAATAGACACTCCCCCTGTATGCACAAGAGACACTCCCCCTGTACGCAAGAGACACTCCCCCCTGTACGCATAATAGACACTCCCCCTGTATGCACAAGAGACACTCCCCTGTACGCACAAGAGACACTCCCTCTTGCGCACAAGAGACACTCCCCCTTTGCGCACAAGTGACACTCCCCCTGTACGCACAAGACACTCCCCCTGTACACAAGACACACTCCCCCTGTAAGCACAAGTGACACTCCCCCTGTGCGCACAAGAGACACTCCCCATAAGTCATAAGTCGTTGAAAAGACTTGCTCTGCACTTGTCCAGATCCAACTGACTAATGACTGCCCGTCCAATTGAAGCAGGTGATTGTGAGGTCATCAGATGTAAAGCTGATGGTTGTTTTCTTCTCACTGGTTTGTTTGTGGGTGAAGTAAGTAGTTGATACTGTGTCTGACACGAGTGGCATTGTTTTATATGGTGTGTCCTGCTTGTTGTACTGATGTTGGTTTCTTCCACTCAGCAATTGAAAATGTCTTCATAAAGTCGTTCTTTTTTTTCCCTGCAGATGCCAGTGGTTGCTAGCAACTTTATGACTGTCAATGTCATACTCAGTTGGTGTATCCCTTGAAAAGCGATTGATATTGTGCCATTGCATTTGGAGGAAATGTTTTCACGCACCCTTTTTGCATGTATAGATTTTGAGGAATGGCTCGAACCGCTGTTCTTCCAATGTAGTCTGCCATCCGTTATAAGTAAATGTTTGTTTTACAGTAGACACATAAGCCCTACATGTAGACGGCAACGGCAAGTCGGCAAGGCTCTTGCGGTATTGAAATCTTAATAGCTGGCGTATAATTACTGTAGATCTAAAGGAAACTTTTGTGTTGGGCGAGATAACAATCGATAGGCCAGAGACTAAGAAAACAATCACTTGTCCGTTATGGTTACGGTACTTATACAGTCCAGATTTGCAATACATATATTAACTGTTAACAAACCACGTTTTTCATAAGGTACATAGCTACATTCATCTTGGAGTACTGGTAGAGTTGTTTCAACACTGCCTTGGTCCCAATAGATTCTTATGTCTCTTGCACATGTGAGACAGTGCAATGTCCTTTTGATATGCTGATTATGTCATCATGGCACTAATAATGACAGATACATTGAACACAGTGAATTAGACAGAAACTCAGCCCTACGTAGGTGATTGGTTGTACAGTACGTGATGTGACCACATGACGGTGTGGGCATATAAGGCTAAGTGTAAGGAAAGCCCGTCTAAGTTGCCACGTGTTGTCTCACTGGAAACTTTACATATTGCTGTGTACAAGGAGGGAGTATTTAACTATTTCGCGGGCAACAGCACAATATTGCGCCGCAGCTGCTACTGCCACTTTTCTATATCTTACCATTAACGTGTCATTTGCTTGTCAAATTCCCCGAAGTTGTTTACAAAGAACATTTCGCTAAAACGTACCGAAAACGTATGTTCTTCATTACTACGGCTTCAGGTACCAGAAGCCGTGATAATGAGGAACTTTAAACGTTTCATTATAATTGTGCTATTGGTGTTTCGGGGAAACGTTCTTTGTGAAAAGCTTTGAGGAATTTGACAAGCAAATAAAATTTTCCTCAGAACAATGTGTTGACTTCAAAAATGTTAATGGTGAAGAGTGGCAGCTGCGGCGCAATATTGCACTGTTGCCTGTGAAGAGTTAATGACACACACACACACACACACACACACACACACACACACACACACACACACACACTCTCTCTCTCTCTCTCTCACACACACACACACACACACACACTCTCTCTCTCTCTCTCACACACACACACACACACACACACACAAGCAATTTAAACTCTAAATGAACATGACCTTCTAGCTACCACTCCTGGTCTAATGGGTCATGAAAAAGGGGAAAATAAAATCAAAATGCACATCTCCCTTTTGTCATTTCTCTCTGTGTAGTCACAACTCTATGATGCATGCAAATGCTTGCTGCACTTGTAACCACATAAGTATATGTGACGTGCTTGGTTACTGCAACTGTAATTTCTTCTCAAGAACCCATTATTCAGATGACTTCACTAATGTATCAGTACTCCCAGAACAGGAATGCATAACCCAAATCAGTGTAGTACACTATGTTTAAAATGCCAGTTCACTTCTCCGGGCCTTTACTTTGCCAGTTCATAATCCATATTATAATATTATAATAAATGGTTGTTATTACAACCGTTTATTCATGCTAGGTACAGTGTAACAATGGACACATAAGATGTGCATACACCCAGCTCACATGGGTTGAAACATTTTATATTACTAGCATCTACGTGGTTAAATACATGTCAGTATCCCCTCCCTTACAGTCCACCCACTTGCTCCCACTAGATGGCTCACATGTCTGTGGTGACATACTCTTCATTCAGGACTAATGATACCACACAGCCACACCCACACAATAAAGCTGCATGCTGGTATTAGTGGATGCATAAGGATGGCCCACATCCAGCCATTGCTGTTTGACATGCATAAATGCATTTGCAATGGGTTGCTGCAATACATACATGTACACAGATACACTGTACATATTTGAAACAGTATAACACGTTTTTCAAGAGGTATTTAACCCACATTCATGGCAGAGTTGTTTCATCAGTGACCTGGTCCCAATAGGAAGAAGGATTCTTATATTGCACATGTGAGCCAGTGTGTTGATGATGATTACGTCATCATGGCATGAATAATGACAGATAGATGTTTCTGTTGGTTGAACACAGTGAATTAGACGGAAACTCCGTATTTGATTGGTTGTACAGCACGTGATGGACACGTGATGGTGAGGGTACATGTATATAAGGCTAAGTGAGATGGAAAGCCAGTCTAAGTTGCCAGTGCATGTGTTGGCTGGAAACGTTACATATGGCTGTGTACAAGCAGGGAGTATTTAAATGACACACTCTCTCCCTCTCTCTCTCTCTCTCTCACACACACACACACACACACACAAGCAATTCACACTCTGAATGAACATGACCTTCTAGCTATCACTCCTTGGTCTAAAGGGTCATGAATAAGGGGGAAACAAAATGAATTGAATTGATTGAAATACACAGATACAAATAACAAAAAAAAACACAAGCATACACAAAATCTAAGGCAAGTAATGGCAAACATTCGTGCAGTTACAAATTGCATATGAAAAGGGGTACAAGGTGAACATCATAGAGTCGAGAGTGAAAAACTGTAATGTTCAAGGAGGAGACAACATCTTGAGGCAATGAGCTCCAGACTGGAATTACACGATCAGTCAAACATTGGGAACGAAATTGATGATGAGGTATGCACCTCACACTCTCTCTCCCTTCTGTCATTCCTCTCTGTGTAGCGTATATATAAAAATATAAATAAAAATATTTCTACACTTGTACATACATTTGTACACATACATTGCACATACACTTTCAGGCACATAGCTATCCTGCTATATGGACTCTCAGCATGCACATAGCTACCCAGCTAGACTCTCAGCAATTAATGACTCTACATGTGAAGGATACAACTAATAATTACTAGTTAGTCCTTTAATTTAATAGTCATAAGCTGGCATTGATTTACTTCATTTACCTCATGGTGAGTGGTTTTTTAAATTGAAAGTTTCTTGAAGCTTAAATATGTCATAACAAAAAGGTAAGGTATTAATATTTACCAGTTATCCCTTTTAAACTGCGGATGGTGCCTTTTGCTGCTGAACAGAATATGTAAATTGCCATATGCTGCAGCCCTGCCGCATGTACAATGGCATGCGCGCGCGCGCGCACACACACACACGCACACGCGCGCACACACACACACACACACACACACACACACACACACACACACACACACACACACACACACACACACACACACACACACACACACACACACACACACACAATCCTTCCTTAAAAGGCTTTCCATGAAAACATGAATTGATAGCAGTTCCAAGCAGAGGTAATGATTTCTATTGCAGATTGTGATTAACAGTGCCAAAACTAAACACATGTACAGAGATTTTTATTTATTTCACACAAGTCATTTTACACAACATTGCAGTTCATGTCTTGAACAGAATAAACTACATAGGCAACTAAAATGAGTTGCTATTAATGCCATACGTGCTGTACATGTAGGCACAAATAATAGGTGCCCTTTGTAATTATAAAACTGTCCCCATTTTACTATCATTATGACGCATAAGTACACATTATAATACGACGAGCTAATTATTGTTCAATTTGACATCTACACCATCATTCCAAACACACAACTCTGCCAGATCCTGAAATGATCTACATATATACAGACCAGGACTGCGCATCTTTCAACAAAAGACAACACTGTTAGAAATAATCATATAATTACCTGTAGATCTGTCTTAGCGGCGCATTAATTAGGATACTTGCGTTGACAGATGCACTTATCAAGGCACGAGATTTCAACAGTTGTCTAGTCTGTGAGGAGAAATAATAGTTGTGCAGAAATGTTGGGGCATTAAATAGTGTGTAACGTGCTGCTCTTCAGCAACTCACCGCAGTTGGAACGGGTCAGATGCCAATACATGGTACTAGTACTGCCACAATGACATAAATAATATATCAATGGTCGAGTAACGTGGTACTTTGAGGGATTGAGATTCTCGCACGCAAGCCTTGCCTTAGCTTTAATATACATACAATGAACAGTATACGGGACATGGAATGACCCTACTAAGCCCGGCTTAGACTAAGGAGCCGGCGCTTAGCCTTTAATACTTAATTATACCTTGCATGCGACAGTCAGTACAAACCGAACTTGACACGCTCAATGCCGAAGTTGAGTTCGAAGCCTAGCTATACAGATCGATGTAAAATTATAAATTCACTTCGCACACACACCATCCTACACACAAACACATCATGCACACACTCGCACATACTTCTGACACACATGCATGCATACACATAAGTAAGATATACATGCCGGCTTGATGCACAGTTCTTCACTCCACGGGACGTGACATTCCTATCAATTGGCGAACGAGTGCAATGCAAAAGTGCATGTCGATATAGAATCACAATTCTTTCGACATAGAATTGATCACAATTACACCACATGTCATGGCTGCATGAGAAAACATATATTTACATCACACACACAAATGCACATAGATGTAGATGTGTTTTACATTTACATATCACAGAGCCAATGCATTATAGATGGATTTTTTGTTCATTGGACAGAGCAATAGTAAATGTACATGATTTATTCTAAAGTGAAACTTCACAATTGTATCACACACTGCACAACAGGCAAAAATGTAGATGATCCACCGTTTTTAGTTACGGTAGCAAAAACTTAAGAGGATAAAATAATACCTTCTTACTTGGATGCTTTTCCAACCAATGTACACGAGCAAATAAATTTGTTGTGGTTCAACTGTTCCATACACAGCATTATGATTGAAATGGTATGGGGAAACTGAAAGTACTGAATAGCTCCAGCATTTAATTCACAGATAGGGCCATTCTGCTCTAATGATGCAGGCCAATATGCAGTAACAACAGGAGAATGATTTCATATGTGATGTGAATTGTTCACCAATTTCATAAAACACTTCATAAGCCACGGGGATGTAAGCAATTTGGATATAATGCATTGTGAAGCCACCTTACTTCCTCAGATGAAAAAAGTCTCTCATATTTAGCAGATACTGATGAGTATAAATGCCTTTCAGTTGTATCAATTTTATCAAGACTGCATGTTGCATTTTTGTAGTATGCGTGTAATTTACTTGAATCTGTTCTTGTTTGCAGCAAAGGTCCCTGGTAGAAATTATCTCCAATCATATCCATAAGCCACATGATTTCTTCTTGATCTGTAATAGTGCTCTGCAGTGTTATACAGTGTTGGTAGTTAACAAACTTGTTCATTATTTGTAACCCAGTGGAAATCCAGTTTTCTGGAAACTGCAAGATACCATTATAGCGTTCAAAAGGAAAACACCAAAAGGCATATACAGGTCCATAGTCCAGCAGAGAGTCTTTAAAGATGTAAATGAAGGTGCATGTTTGGGGTACACATGCTTGCCCCATAAAGTGTTTCATATTGCTTACAAAGATCTGATCTCCCTTTTCCACATCTGAAACTGTTAGAACTGGCTTTAATTAACACCGTATCTGTGAGTAAAGCGGGTGAAAACGGCCAAAATTTGGGGGAGTGTAAAATATGAAAGGTCCGCTGACGATAATTTTATGTTTTTGACACAGGATTTTATTACTAAAACCATTGAGACAACAACTGGTGTCTTCAGCGTGAGGACCGATGGTCGGTTTGAAACTACAGACACGCAGGAGTGTAGCAGGGTCCAAATCGGTGAAAACCGATTTTTGATCGTGAAAACGCTCTTTTGACTTTAGTATTATTTGCTACAAAGTATATTATCTGTTTCCTACACTTGCTCAGTGCTTTGCATACACCTTTTAGTCAATTTATAAAATGATGGTGTTTTACCGCGCGTACGCATGCATACGGTATATAATAACAATAATAATAATATTCTCCCCAACAGAAGTCCCTGTCTCAAAAGCTGGATTCTTTCACATTCCATTCTCTGCTGTCTTCAGCTTCCCTGGTGAACAAGGCTCGCATGCTCTCAGTTTCTTCTCCCCATGCCAGTTCTTGGATTACTGCTATCCCTTCTACAAGTTTGAAACTGCACCTTGACTCAGCAGAGTACCAAACGGCCATTAGGTGGTGGCTTGGTCTCAACACATCAGAGGCCTCTCCCTGCCCTTTTTGCCCAGAGTTGGTTCTCGATCCTCTGGGTCATCATGCTGCCTCTTGTAGACATGGTGGGGATGTGGTCACCCAACACAATCGCCTGCGCAACATCTTTGTTGAGTTCTGTCACCAAGCACACCTTTCTGTGAAGAGTGGAAGCTGGTTTTGGGCTCTCTAGGGTTCTTAGAAACACTCGCCCAGCTGATGTTCTTGTTCAGGATTGGGTCAGAGGGTCTCCAGCTATTGATATAACCGTCACCTCTCCTTTAACTCCAGCCATGTTGAGGGATGCAAGCACATCAGCAGGGTCAGCAGCCTATGCAGCAGAATGCAGAAAGCATGAAGCCAATGACACGAAGTGCCAGGAGCTCGGATGGACATGCATTCCTCTAGCTGTGGAGACCTTTGGACACTGGGGGAAAGAGGCTCAGGCTGTTTTTTCCCGTCTTGCCTCGTTTATAGCCATCCATCGAGCTAGTCCCAAATCCAGTGTCCTAAATGAATCTATAGTCGTCTCAACATGTCCCTGGTGAGGGGGTCTGCAGCATAGGACTCATGCGAGTAGCGTAGGTAATGGTAGGTAGAATTGTAGTGCATACAGTGTATGTAATAATAATAATAATGTGCTATTTTATCGTATCTTGTATTCCTGTATTCTCTTGTATCTGAATAATAATAATAATAATAACATTCACTGGATCCATTAGGCCACCATGCTTTAACGTGCAAGCATGGTGGGGATGTAGTTAACAGACACAACAGGCTTCGGGATGTTTTTGCAGAGTCCTGTAGACGAGCCTGCATCGGTGTTCAGGTGGAGGCAGGGAGCGGGCTAGGACGTAATGAGCACCACACACGGCCAGCTGATGTCCTGGCCACCAACTGGATGCTAGGGAAGCCTGCTGCCTTTGATTTTGCTGTCACATCTCCGCTTAATTCAAGTACCTTACATGAAGCGAGTGTGACAGCAGGGTCAGCAGCCCATGCTACAGAAGCGAGAAAACATCAGGCGAATGATGTGAAATGTGCAGAACTGGGGTGGGTCTCCATTCCAGTAGTGGTAGAGACGTACGGGTGCTGGGGTACGGAGGCTAAATGGGCATTGTCACAGCTGGCTCTCGATTAGCTATGAAGCTCAATAGCCCAAAGTCAATAACAACAGCCCCTCTATGGACGACTAAGCATAACCCTTGTCTGAGCCAATGTCAGGGCACTGTTGTCCAGAGCCATTTCTCTGGATGGTTTTTAAAGCGGAACAATACATGTAGACTTAGTTAGTGGTGTTCTGATGTGCTATAATGTCATGTGTATGTATTGATAATAATAATAATATTTTACATGTATTTATTCCATTTGTGTATTCACTTGTATCTTGTATTTTGCTTGAATAATAATATTAATAATACTAATAATAATAATAATGCATCTCACCTCAGCAATTGGGAAGTTTAACTCCTCTGTTTCACCATCTGATGTGGTTTCAGTAGAGAGCTTTGCACAGCGGCCTCCAATACAGAAAGCCTTATCTGCCAAGATTGATGACTTCCAGTTTAACCAGCTCTTCGACTCATCTTCCTTGGCAGACAGGGCCCGCCTTTTGTCCATTTCATCTCCCCATGCTTCGTCGTGGTTGTCAGTTGTCCCTTCCGAAGGTCTAGGCCTTCATTTAAATCCTGACCAGTTCCAAGTGGCCATCAAGTGGTGGCTTGGTCTTGACACATTCGGGGGATCACTGTGCTCCTTATGTCCAGACACTGTGCTCGATCCATTAGGCCATCATGCCTCCACATGTAAGTGTGGGGGTGATGCTGTGTTTCGCCACAATAGACTTCGCGATGTTGTAGCGGAGTCGTGTAGGTTGGCCCACCTGAGTGTTAAAGTTGAGGCCGGAAATAACACCACAGTCATACAAGACCAGCTGATGTCCTTGTCCAGAACTGGTCCAGAGGCAGGCCAGCAGCCTTCGACATCTGTGTGACCTCACCGCTTAATACACTTACTTTGTCAGAAGCGGGGGGTTGTGCAGGTGCCGCAGCCCAGGCTGGAGAGGTCAGGAATCACTCAGCTAATGATGACAAATGTGGAGATCTGGGTTGGTTTTGTGTCCCCCTGGTGACTGAAACTTATGGAGCATGGGGAGCTGAGGCCAAGGCCTGTTTCTCCCAGCTGGCTTCGAGGCTATCTTTCAGGCTTCAAAAGCCCAAATCAGTCATTCTTTGTGAACTATATGGTCGCTTAAACACATGTCTCGTTTGTTGTGTTGCTACGGCCATATTAAGTAGGATCCAGTCCTCGTAAATTTTTCCTGTGTTTATTCTTGGTGTAATTTTGTAAAAATTTACACTGTAATTTTAATTCAATAATAGTAATAATAATAATAATAATAATAATATTGCCTCTCCTCATGTCTAGCTGTAGACATCCCCGATCCCAATTGGACACAGGCTCAACTCAGTCCCAGTATGGGAGGTTTTGGTCTTCGTTCGTTATCAGGGCACTCCCCTGCAGCTTTCATCTCCTCTTTGGCTGCTTCGGGGTTTGGTAATCTTGATAACGTTCACTTGCAGCAGGCAGTTACCCGTTTCAACTCTCAGGTGTCTCCCCAGGATGCTATCACAATTGAGGCGATACTTGCTTCTCCTCCACCTCAAAGTAGCTTGTCTAAAAAGGTAGATGGGCTCGCATTTAATCTTTACTGTCCTCCTCCTCTCAAGTTAATAAGGCACGTCTCCTTTCAGTTTCAGCCCCCTTTGCAGGTTCTTGGATATCTACTATTCCCTCCCCAGGTTTGAACTTCATTTGGATTCAGCAGAATGTCAGATGGCTCTCCAAAGTGGCTTGGTCTGAACACAGCAGGAGGTTCCTGTTGCCCTTTTTGCCCGGGCACGGTCCTTGACCCCCTAGGACATCATGCAGTTTCTTGTAGGCATGGAGGTTTCGTGGTCACTCGGCACAACCTCCTGCGTGACATCCTCTCTGTGAAGATAAAGGTCGGTTACGGCTTGAGCTTGGAGAACATCAACTCTCGCCCAGCAGACATCCTTGTTCAGAGTTGGGACAGAGGCCACCTGGCTGCTTTCGATGTCACTGTCACCTCACCCCTTACCCCTGCCATCCTAAACATATCTAGTATCTATGAGGGTGCAGCTGGTCGTGTTGCTGAAGCCAGGAAACACACAACCAATGATGCAAAGTGCCAGGATTTGGGGTGGTTGTGCATTCCTCTAGCAGTGGAGATGTATGGCAATTGGGGGAAGGAGGCACATGAAGTTTTAATCGTCTCGCATCGTTACTTGCCTTTGGTCAGACCAGCCATAAGTCAGGCCTAGCTTCTGTTGGAGATATATAGCCATGTTAATATGTCTCTCATCAGGTCTATTGCCAGGGCTTCTTGGGACGAGCTCTAGTGTAGGTATAAAGCACAGGATAGAACATTTTTAGTGACAATAATAAAAAATTCTATACGAGCATTTATTCCATTCGTGTATTGTCTAGTATATCTTGTCTTTATAATAATAATATGTATAGAGAAAATAATAATGAAAAGAAAAAAAAAATGGCGGTAACAATTGTTTTGTATACCAGTTCTCTGTAAAGCTTTTTAAACTGGGTGGACAAGGTGTTGCGCTTGCAATGGAGTCAGTGCCCGATGCAAGTCCTGTGCGTGCGTTAAAGCAGGCCGCCCTTGTTCAAGCTGTCAGCCTTCGAAGCGGAATCGGTGTTGCAATTTAGACGCTCCGTCACTACATGTACGCAACTGCGACCTTGATTTGACTACATCGCAACCAGTTTCTCCCCTACCTGACCACAGTGTGAATGCCCTAACGCAATCGGATTCACAGTCATCCACCACCCCGCAAGAACCTTTGCCACTTACACCTCCAGCTGTCATAATGCCACATGCTGTCTGCTTCCCACTCAACCGCAATCACCTTCGCCGCCCTCCCAGATAGTTCCGTTACTTTGAGAACTCAGAGGAGGCATGGTTGAAACTTTTTATGCTCCCCAAATGTGTGCTGCGAGCTTCTAAGCGGGGTGGGCGCCACTGCAAGCATCCATCAGCTATGCGGCTTGTGGTCTCAAGGGGACATTGGCGGCATATGGAATAGAATTAAAAGGCGTCCTGTCATCCCTCCTCACAAACAAAATTCTCCAATAGACGTATTCAGCATCTACTTGATTCTGCTCAAATCCATCTATCAGTTCCTCTCTGCTCCTCTTTGCGTGGTGTAGTAGACATCCTGGCCAGTGGCAGAGCTCCAATTTCAGTATCAAAGTTTCTGGCTGGTGTATCTCTCACTGCATTGGTGAAGAACAAGGAGGGTCGCCCATTGGATATTCGCCCTATTGCAGTTGGAGAGGCCTTGAGGGAAGTGTCTTTGTATCATCACTAAGCCCAAAGCCACCGATTTCTTTGCTCCTTTGCAATACGGAGTCGCATGCACAGCTGGGGCAGAAAAGTTCATTCATGGGGTTAGGAGCTGCATCAAGGAGCATTGGATAGATGATAACTTTACTGTCTGTAAGGTGGATATGTCCAATGCATTTAACTGTGTGTCTCGTCAGGCTCTCCTGGAGGAATGTGCAGTCCATTTCCCAGAACTTCTTCCCTGGGTAGGATGGTGCTATGGCTCACAACCAACTTTATGGCACCCACTTGGACAGTTGAGTTCGGAGGTTGGTGTCCAGCAAGGGGATCCACTGGGTCCACTTCTCTTTTCCTTAGTTCTACACAAGGTTGTGTCATATATCGCACAGGACAGGGAGTGTCTGCCTCTACTTTTTAACGGTTGGTACCTGGATGATGGGGTTTTGTTGGGGCACTCACAAGCGGTTAATCGGGCTTTGACTCTCATTCAAGAGATGGGTCCATCTTTGGGGCTTTTCGTCAATGTATCTAAATGTGAGTTGTTTGGATGTGGAGACCTGTCTTCTTTTCCTCCTGAGATGAAGGTGTCACGAGTACCCAACCTTGTGATTGTGGGTGCTCCAATTGGGGATCTCATTTTTTGTGCTAAGTTCGTGGCACAAAAACGAGCTGATGCAGCAGTACTATTATCCCAGTTGGCAGAAGTAGGAGCGGAGCGGAGGATCCTCAGGTAGCTTTCCTTCTGTTACGGCAGTGTGCGGCGTTCTGCAAGTTAGTCCATTTGGCTCGCTCCGCACCTCCTTCACACATTGCAGAGGGCTTGGCGCTGTTTGACAAGGACGTACGCCAATGCTTTGCTGAATGCACAGCTGTAGATGCTGCTGATGTGGAGTGGATGCAAGCACAGCTTAGCCTTAGTAGGGGTGGGCTTGGCCTCCGTAGCTTGTCATCCCATTGTGTTGCAGCATACCTTGCCTCCATCAGCAGTTCTGGCTGTGACAAGTGAAATCTTTTAGTGGAGCCAATCGAACTCTTTAATGGGTTAGTACCAGCGGAGGATGCAATAACTCTGGAAACATTAGCCACCTCTAACATGCGCCAGCACTCCCTGTCCGGAAAAATTGAAGACCAGCAGTTTCGGCAGTTGTTTCACATCACTTCTCCTGCCAATAGAGCTCGCTTGCTATCAATTGCATCTCGTCATGCTGCTTCGTGGCTTACTGTTGTCCCCTCCCCAGGCCTTAACTTGCATCTGGAGCCAAATGAATTCCAGATTGCTGTGAAGTGGTGGTTAGGAATGGATGTTTCGTTTGGTTCTTGCTGTCCTCACTGCCCTGACCACAGGCTGGACCCGCTTGGTCACCATGCACTGACGTGCAAACACGGGGGGGGGATGTAGTCCTACGTCACAACAGCCTACGGGATGTTTTTGTGGAGTTTTGCCACAGAGCCTGTCTAGGTGGTCAGGTAGAAGTGGGAAGTGGTCAAGGTCATGACAGGCTTAACTCTCGTCCTGCAGACGTTTTGGTTCAAAACTGGCACCTTGGCAAACCTGCTGCATTTGACCTCACCATCACTTTTCCGCTTAATCCAACCATATTGACGGAAGCGGGAGTGAAGTGTGGGTCATCTGCTCAGGTTGCCGAGGTTAGGAAGCATGCTGCTAATGATGGGAAATGTAAGGAGCTGGGGTGGGTATGTATTCCACTAGCTGTGGAGTCGTATGGATGCTGGGGCACGGAAGCCCAGGAATCTTTTAAACGTCTGGCGGCTCGTCTAGCGATCCAAATGGGATGCAGCAGATCGTAGGCTACTACCACATTGTACCAGAGGCTGAGCCTTTCCCTCGTGAGAGCTAATGCAAGAGCATTGCTCTCCCATGCAAGGGTTCATTTGGAGGAGGGGGGTTGAGGTGTGAGTGTGGATTTATAGTTATAGGTGACTTTACTATAATTAAGGTGCATTTATTTAGACCAGTATATGTGTTGATTGTGTATTATTATAGTACATGTAATAATAATAATAATAGTGCATTTATTCTCATTAGTGTATTCTTGTATCCTGTATTTCAATTATTGTTATAATCATTGAATAAAAACAAACACTAAAAAATAAGAACAGCAATACAATTATGCATATACACCACTTATTATTATTATCATTCTTATTATTTTTATTAATATTATTTGAGAAATAAATGCACATACAGAACTATATCATTATTCATACTCAAAGTAGACAGGTACGGTTCTACACTCTTCGGAGAATGGCTCTGGCATTTGCTCTAATTAAGCAAATGCTTAAGTTGGAGAACAGGTCGAAAGAAGCCTGTGACTTTGGAAGGGACTTGTGGATTGCAAGCCGAGCAGCAACTTGTGCTAAAAACAATGAAGCCTCTTTACCCCAAGCCCCATAGGAATCAACTGCTAGAGGGGTTGAGACCCACCCATTATTTGAATATAATATTTCATTACACTGATTATATACCTACAGATAAAATAGATTAAGATACGAGAGTCCGGACCATTATTGCTCTCACAATAGATCTGGTCAAGGTTAGATTAAGCTTGCTGCTTCGTACACACAGCTACTCTTTGATCTGGGAGACCCAATGGCAAGCCGGGTTGCTAGACGGGAAAATGTGTCCCTAGTCTCCTTCCCCCAATTCCCGTATGTCTCGACTGCCAGAGGAACGCACACCCACCCTAGCTCACTGCACTTGGGATCATTAGCCTTGTGCTTGCGGGTTTCGGCTGATAGAGCTGCAAAGCCTGATGTGATGCATGCTTGATTAAGTGAGGCAACAGAGAGGGGGGAAGACACTGTGAAATCAAAGGCAGCAAATCTGCCAGTAATCCAATCACGAACCAAAACATCAGCTGGGCGGGATCGAGAACCATCGGGTGTCAAGTTGCTACCAACTTCAATGTGGACTCCAAGATGCTAAAGAAAATAATAATGATTTATAAGAGTCCTTCACTGTTGGGGCCAGGTTAATTATTAAACCAAGAGGAATTTGGGGCAAGTGTTATTTCAAAAATGACAAAGTATGGGAGTTACATTTACTTTGTATGTTTGTGTATGTAACAGTATTTAATGTATGTGATCAAAATGGGGGTTTATTGGAATGTGTATAGCACCCAGCTCTATTGAAGTATATATGCGTGTTGTCAATGGATGGAAGTTTTTATTCCTCCATTTCTAGGTATTATTGTATACACTGATTGTGATACTTGTTTGAATTGTGTTGTCTGTCTTACATATGAAGAGACATCTTCAATCTCATGCAAATATAATTTTATCTCTATTGGAACCCATTTACACATGTGAGAGTAAAGATTAGCACAAATTTGCCTCCCACCTTATTATGATGTCATCAAATATATTCAAGTTCTTAAGAAAGCAGAAACTTTAAGTTCACACAATCACATTGGAATACATAAACATACACATGTGCATGTCACATCTGTACTCCTCCATACATTCAGTACACAACGTACAGACACAAGACTGCCAACACATGAGCAGGGACCAACTATTTAGAGGAAAGAGGCCCACACTTCCTCCTGGAAAACCGCAGCTCCACCCTTCACATATACCCCCAAGTTCCCACACCATTATCCTTATCAGTCTGCATGATCTATATGCTTACCCATGCACTGCAATATGAACATAGCTGAAGTTGTGTATGTATAAAATTTCATTTTGAATAAATGGATCACTGCTTATACAATTAACGCCGGAATTTTTTAACAAAAGTAGAGTTGTCCAAAATCAACTACATGAGGCAGCAGAGGAATGTTAGGTAGGGGTTTCAACAATATGAAGGACATGAATAACTTCTGATTGGCATAATGTTTCAAAGGGTCTGGAAGAATTCTTTGGTAATAGTAAACACATCTTTGACGCACAAGTGCATCTCTTGGCATTAATTGGTTATAGGGGGTTTTGATTGATTGTACCATTTATATAATTCCACTATACACACAATAATTAACATACCTGCAACATGATAAAACTTGGTGAGAATTTCAATTTCCTATGAATTTACTATTTTTCAAATAATCTAATGCTGTGTGTGTATGTTTGTGTGTGTCTCTGTGATGTGGCTTCCATCCATGCTTCATAAGTCCTTTTCAAGAGATGTATTTTAGTTATTTCAATTTGAATAAATGGGCCATTATATTAACTTGAGTGGTGTTCGGCTTACTTCGTTTACTTGAACACGATATTCCTTTAATTGTTACTGGCACGTGGATGGATGATGATTTGATAACCTTGAGCCACAAAGCCCATTATTGCTGACCTCAAACAGTGGAAAACTTAGTTTTTTCAGAACAGAGTTGCTAGGTGTGCCTTTGTTGATGTGGACTTATGCCTAGCCTAGTGATCATAAGTCAGCACAAACACTTTTCTTTGTAGGTTTCACTTTTGTATTTTCAAATTTCAGTGTTTATCAAGACAATGTAAAACA
Organism: Ephydatia muelleri; assembly: GCA_013339895.1. Taxonomy (NCBI): domain Eukaryota; kingdom Metazoa; phylum Porifera; class Demospongiae; order Spongillida; family Spongillidae; genus Ephydatia; species Ephydatia muelleri. The sequence goes on along the minus strand of JABACO010000001.1, from coordinate 28,671,496 downwards.
ACACCTTTCCAAATATTGTTTTGGTTTACATAGCAGAGGTTGATCCTACTATCCCTTGATTGGTCCCTTGATTCAAATGAAAATTTAAACTGAGTGTAACTTCAGCAACAGCATAAACCTTGGTTTAGTAAAGGGATTTTAAAATTTATATCAACACATGAGATAGTTTCCATGAAAAGGGACGTAGCACATATACGCACAATAGATACGGTATGTAATGTTTGTGTTGAAATGTATGGCTAATAAAACAATTCAGAGCATTACACGTTTCTGTTGGTTGAATACGATGCATTAGACAGACACTATGTTCCCTCCATGTGATTGGTTGTACCACACACGATTGACACATGGTGGTGAGGACAAAGTGAGAGGAAAGCCAGTCTAAGTTGCTAATTCACGTGTTGCCTGGAAACTTTACATATTGCTGTGTACAAGGAGGGAGTATTTAATGACACACACACACTCTCTCTCTCTCACACATAAGTAATTTACACTCCGAATGAATATAACCTTCACTCCTGGTCTCATGAATCTAGGAAAAGGGGGAAACAAAATCAAAATGCATGCTATAGTCATCTCTCTGTGCAGTGTTAATAAGTTTCTATTTGAACAATAGATAAATAAATATTTTAACACTGTTGCATCCTTTTTGTGACCCTCCCACATCAGCCAGTGTGCACGCATGCATAGGCATGTCTCCATAGAAACATGACTGTTATTTACGAGTTTGGTACAGACACACACACATGTATACAAAACACTTTATTCTCCTTAAGCACACAATCCTTGCCAATAGACCTTGAACTAAACACTGTTGAACACAAACAAAAATAAATAATACACAAATTTCATCATTTTCCTGCCCTTGGGAAATTTACCCATGACACTATATGAGGTAATTAACACATGCATTTTTGACCCCTAGCTAATTCTAATTAATAAATAAACTTTGGACAGTGCTTTTTCTGTCGAACAGAATGTGTATAATGCCACATGCATGTACAATGGCATGCATTCATAACCAAGCATGATCTTGCCTTTAAAGGCTTTCCATGAAAACATGAATCCATGCAGAGGTAATGATTTCTATTGCACAATTGGCATGATATATAGGTCATTAACAAGATACACTTTAGTTTACACAAGTTATTCTACACAACATTGCAGTTCATGTCTTGAGCAGCATAAACTACATAGGCAACTAAAGAGAGTTGCTATTAATGCTATACGTGCTATAGACACAAAAGGTGCCCTTCGCAGTTAACATACTTATTAAACTGTCCATTGTTTACTATCATTATGATGAATAAGTACTGATAAATTATAAAGAACTAAATAAGGTTAATAAACATTTTCAATGTGACATCTACACACATACCTCCTCCCTTTCGCAATCATTCCAAGCACACAACTCTGCTACATGTACATCTGGAGTGATGGTTGGTAGCCATGGATGTACGCTGAGTGCACTTGGAGTGATGTGTTGGTAGCCATGGATGTACGCTGAGTGTACTTGGAGTGTTGTGCTGGTAGCCATGGATACATGTACATGTGGATGAAGATGCTTGTATAACATGAGGATACTTGTACAAAACAAGTATGCTGTTTCATGTTTATGAGATGGTGTTTGTGTGCTATGTGTGTATGATTGTTCTAATAATGGCTTCAAACCTCCCAATCCCCAACACCCAGGTGCTCTTCATTCTGCCAGCTTCGTCATATAGGGCTTCCTCATTGCTTACATCTACTTTATGTGTTTTGTTGCTATGATAACATGGTACCATACATATTTGTACAGGTTCTTGGCTTCTTACAGGAAATTTGTATGCTGAGTTTATTGCAGCATATGCACAAAATGTCGGAGGTCAAAAATTGATGTCATCACGTCATGTCATGATGTCATCACAACATCATTTTATCTCTGCCAAAGAATAAATCAGGCTGTAAAGTCTGTAGTAATTGCCACTCGTTACTAAATAGATGTGATGCAACTGTAGTAAAATCAACAGTGAAACTAACCACCACTAGTGCCAAGCCCCTCCCTCCAACTGCCAAACAGAAGCTGCTCCAAAAAGCATGGACTTTACACTTTTATATTCATTTAATACATGTCTAACCCTTCTATGGATATACTGGTGTGATCAGAGAAACCTCAAGTATCAGTTTCTCACTATGTGTAAGCCGTTCAAACATGGTACATTGTATACACTGTTATACATGCTTGTTGTGAACACAATCTATCCTTCACTTTAATTAGACAATATGCATCATTCAGAAGTCTCTCTGCAATTCATTGGAACATGTGGAGTGCATGGGAGGTGTCATGTATTCATATTAATAAAAAATACTGTAGGTTATGGTAAATCAGTGCATGCAAACATCTGTGCATACGATAAGCTTTGGGGCATCACACTAGCACTTCAGCATCCTAGCACAACACATTGTAGATTGCAGCATGCAATCTTCACAGAGTTGACCAGTTGTGTGATACTATACATACAGTTCAAGAACATACATTCACATCACTAGCAGGCATTAATCCTGTTTTTGTCCATTTGATTATACACAGCACAACATAAAACTAAATGTGCAAATTATTCAATGCAAACTGAAAAGTGCCTAAGTCTGAGGGAATTAAGGACAAAAATTCATATAGGTTAAATTTCAAATTGTAATTTTAATTATATGGTAAAATTACCGCATCTTTAAACCTTCTTTACTTATCAGGTCCTCTTGATGCACCAAGCAATTTCTCTGTTAACACCTTAAACACCACTTTTTACTCTCCTGGGCTTACTTGATGTCACTGACTCTCCTGATATATTCTATTACACCCTGTGTACCTATATCGATGTAGGATCAGGAGTGGAACCCAGGCCATATTTTCATATTTGTTTCAAAAGGTGTCAGGTTTGCAGAGTTCTGTTTACTGTTACATTGCTACACTACCTTTGTACTTTTTGTCACCAACATTATGTACATTGCAATGTGATAAGTGTGTCTACTAAATGGGCATGATATTTACTCTGGTTTGAGTCTGTACTATGATTGTGCATAATTTGTTGTTGAGTCATGTTGTATCATACTAAGCTACCTGTATATGTGTAGTACCATACATATTTGTACAGGTTCTTGGATTCTTACAGGAAATTTGTATGCTGAGTTTATTGCACTAATTAAACATGTCGGAGGTCAAAAAATTGATGTCATTACAACAGCAACTGAGTATCAATGACTGCCACAGCTTCTTTAGCAACGCAAAGTACTTGCAATCATAATGATGCTATTACATTTTGATTGTACATTTATTATTGAAAATATGGCAACAGGCCAAGGAATTGATGTAACCACTACAACAACCAAAGCATCCATGACTCCCATGACATCTTCCACACCACAGAGTATGACTCCTTTCTCTTCTTATATAAAAATACATCATGCCATTGGTAGGTCCCACACACACACACACACACACACACACACACACACACACACACACACACACACACACACACACGCACACACACACTTGCACAAAATACGCCACACCTATTTCTTTAAATGTCAATCATCTAAATGGTTTCTGTACACAATCACTCTAGTACACATCACTCAGTAATTTATTTTTCTATACCGATCATATCAACAACTGCACTGAATTAAATACTACACATTGTTGAACACGAATACAATTAGACCATGACGCTTATAAAATGACATAATAAACCAATAACCTGTGTAACTAGCCCGCCCGAGTATAACAGTGTGCATAATTAGGCGTGGCCCGACAAACGCGATGGTCGGGCCACGCCTAACAACACTGTGCACAAAATAGGCCTACGTCACGCGATCTGGGTCATTAGAGAGGAAGTGCTCATAAGTGTGTCACTGTTGCTGCTATCTTAAACGACTCACATTTGTCCGAACGTAACTGGAGGTCAGATGCCAAAGCATGGGGTGACATAAACACGATTTTTGGCGTAGATGCGAAACTGAAACAATCAGTATTACTATAATGGCGTCTGGGAAATGATTGTTGTAGAAACCGTGTCGTAGTTTGAAGGATAAAAACACTTGCACGCATAGACTACGGTAGCTGGGAAAATGTTTGGCGTTAGCCCAAGACTACCCCGCCCATTGTTGCTCTGGAGAATGCGCAAAATTGATATCACGGAAGTAAATTGCCTCTATCTTATCATTTCGATTAACTAATAACTGAGACTATACTTATGTCGTTTTGTGCAGTCAGAGTAAGTATGCGAATGTAATAATTATTATTTGCTTAGACCGGGAAGTCGCACTAATCAGTCTAGGGTTATGTGTATTTATTGGTGATACTGAAGCTTGACATCTGCTTTTTCATGATGAAAATGTAATCATATTCTCAATGGAGGTGTTCTGTTTTCATGCCTGCTGTCATTTTGCTGTTGTCAACACAATACATAAATATGTCCAAAACTACTCATGTTTAGTGTATAAACATTTTACTTTATTATAAAAGTAGATTCAGTTGTTCTTGTTTGGACGTGCATTGTTAGATAGCTTTGTGTTATTTGTTTCTTGTTTTTGTTTGGAATTCGTGTCAACTAAGATGAAGTCGGGAAGCATTTCCTATTAAGAATCTTTACATGAATTTGGAATGATGGGTAGGAACTCAAACTGAATTACATATTTATATTCGCAGAACAGCGTTTGATGTAATTTATTTGCATTATTGGCAGTGCATATCAAGATGAAGTTCAAGAAATGAGTTAGCGGTTTGGCATCCGTGCCAATGTGACCCACTCTTAATTAAAAAGAATCATAAATAAGTGATGATAGTGGGCATGTTGTAGCATAAGTGGTTTAAGAGTTTCAGTATATGCTAATGACTCAAACATGCACTGTACTAAAATGATTATATAGTTGTGCTATGGCCACTTTCTGTGCTGTCCCTCAAGATGGCTGGTGATATGATACTGTGGGGTTGAGGGGAAGTGTGACCGGTGACAAAACACCTATCTAACGATGTCAGCTATTGTAATTTTTTGACTTAGAATATGGCACGATTTTAAGTTCAGTCACCCATACAAACTGAACATTTCCTTTCAACTTGTATGTGTCTAAGATGGTTTGCTGGTGTGTGTGATTATATATGATGCTATGTTTTTAGCATAACAATGTAACCATAATAGAAATATGCTGCATTACAATTAGATACAAAATCACAAGAATGTGCAATTTTTCCAGATTGGAGTAAATATAAAAGCTTTGCAACTGTTGACTAAAGAAATGACTATGTAACTATTGGAGGGATGGAAAAAATCATACAAAGGGAATTGCAAGGAAATGCCACATACCGAAAAAGAAACGAAAGTATAGTTTTCAAAGGATTTCTACTAGTTGGATCTGTTATTGACAGCATTACAGCCAAGAAGAGCTGTGGAAAAGTTAGTCATATTTATGGTGTATGTGTTACAAGAGTATAATTTGTTTTCCACAATACATGTATGCCTCTATCGCTAGGCTAGGCATATCTATTGTATGCATTTCTGCTGCTTGTATGGTGTACAGTGTAATTGTTATCAAATAACTGTAATTGGTATACAATTCTACCAATCATTGATGCAGTTGCACTGATCTTTTGTAAGCTGCCCTCTCCTACTGGAATACTTTTACAACCACTGCACTGTGCATGCGTGCATGAAGATGTATTTAAATCATCACATATCATGCACATTTCCCAAGTGTGTACTTACATGCTTTAAATATTCTTGCAGCTGTATATTGCAAAGGAAAGACAAACACACTGCAAACTGATCCCTATTGTCATGGTGCTGCTGAATTTGGCAAGTGCAAGTATGTATTTAAATACAGTAATGAGAATGTACATACAGGCCTGTGTGATTTACCACACAGAATAAGGATGTGTACTTCTTGTTTTTATGCCTGTTATCATTATCCCAATGTTTAGGTGCTACTCCATCTATAGACCTTGTGCCACCAAATAACTACACAGTATTTCAGAATGACAATCCAGCTATTTTCTACTGCTATGGGAATGGATTTGGAATTGGAGCAGTTGTTTCATGGTCACTAAATGGAACTGGTTATGGCACTGAACATGCACAAATGGGAATCACATATGTCACTGACCCACCCATTGGAGCTTCAGTCTCATCTCATCTCATTGTTCCATCTAATTCCACCATCAATAACAACACACAAGTGGTTTGCAGAGCAGCAGATGTCACCTTCTCCAATGTACTGACAAGTCTACCAGCTAATCTGACCATCCAGGGTGAGTACTGGAATATACCAAGATAGTTCCAGTGCATAGGAAACACTTTAGCTTTAACCAGGTATAATAATGTTTTTAGACATAGATCATAGATCCTAGGGATCTGGAAAACAAGTGAGCAAAACCACTTCTAAATTGAGAAAGTGATTTGTTTGACTATTACAGTAGGTGTGACTAATAAGCTAGAACAGTTAGCCTTGATGCAAGAGTTCTGGCTTTGAGTATGTATTGTACAAAGTGGGCTGATTGAGTGCCACAGTGTGATGCCCAAGAGATAGTTGGCATAATCGTTCTCATACATAATGTTAAAATAGTTAATTCTGCAAGATGTTGACCCTCAGCAGCAGGTAAAGACTGTTTTTGCAATGTTTGTTTGCTCAAATTATCGTTAAAGCACAATATCGTTTCTGATAGTTGAAGTCCCAAAAAAAAATCAAATTTGTCATCTGAGTTTGTATACCAATAATTTTCCCTTCCATGTCAGGATCTAAACGTGTTCATGCACTGTTCGCAAGTTTTCTTCAAAATGGCAAAAATGGTTAAGGATGCTGTCTACGGACTCTCCGTGAACAGTCCACCCTGCGAGTGATCCTAGTTTTGGTCAACCTACATTTTTTGCAGTGTGTACAGTTATATTTGTTGAAGATTATGAATATCATATTTCCTAAATACAATACTAGCTCTGCATCCACACCTTCTCGCTCCTCCTAAACATCAGCTATCGTTTTCTTTTTCGAAGTGTATCTAATAATTATTGCTCTTCATTACCTCTAGGTCTTCTTCAAGCTCCAAGCAACTTCTCTGTAAATATATCCAACACCTCCAACACCACTTTCTTACTCTCCTGGGGTGCTCCATTCTCTCTTGATGTCACTGACTCTCCTGATATATTCTATTACACCCTGTGTACCAATATCACCATATATGGATGTAAGACCATCCCAAGTGATCCAGACTGCACCTTCCCAAAGACATGTACCTCATCAGTTGTTTTCACTCACCCTTCACTAAATGGTACAAATGGAGGACAAAACAAGACCATCAGGGTTTTCAATTCCATTCACTTCACATTCTTTGCTGTCAATGGAGCTGGGAATGGATCCAAGGCCAACTTTATCTATTTGCTCAAAAAGGAGTCAGGTTTGTGTATTGTATGTTAACCTTCTGTTTGCTACTTTGCAGTAGCAGTTAATTTGTGTCTCCTGAATTTTCTGTATTGTATTTTTATTTTGTCTATTAATGGGCATGAGGTTTACATGTTATCTATTAGCCCAAAATGGTAGTTTCAAGTTATTTTATTTTAGTTGCATTCTGCTTTGATAAGTGTGTCTAATATGCATGAAGCGTTACTCTATAAAAAAGTAAGTTCTAATGGATCATTTTCTCCTTATGTATCTAGCTGTATTACCATTTCATTACAAAGAATATTTTCAAAGAAGAAATTAAACTGCGTACAACACCATTTGTCCAAGGAAGGGCCCTGCAAAATTGAAATAAGGCCTCTGCCAAACTCTAAGAGGATACTCCCATGGATGCAGAGGAGCAGTTTGTGGGTGGTCCCGATTCTGGTGACAAGCAACACATTCCTTTACCAATGTCACTATCAATGTTTAGCTACCACACATGTAGTCTTGCAAAAGACATCCTTTACCCGGATGACTTTGGTGGAGTGCCTGCAAATCTTTGTGCCGATATTATTACCCTGAGACCCGACATAATTCAACCCTGTTCGACTGTGAGTTCTTGTCAATGCTATGGCTTCCAACTCATCACAACACTTGTTTCCCACTCATTCGTGATGCACTTTACACTTTGCTCAACTCTGGGTCATACCGTTTTGATATCCTTGGCAGTGACTGGCAATTTATCCAAAGATTCCTGCACAGCCCACACACTATTCTGCAGCAACAAAACCTGATCTTGGTCTACAGTTTGGGATAGTCTTGAGAGACAATCCACATTTTCATGTTAGGCAGTGGCTATACCGCCGAATGGTATAACTGTACCCTGATGGGGCAATGGCCACCTCAGTACCCGTGTGGCTGCTACAGTAGAAAGACTAGTGGTAGGTTCAAAATTAGTGACCAAAGGCTTTCAGTCAGTTACTAATGTGAAAGTTCTGCATCCAGGACCTTGTCAAAATCAGAGGCAAATTACTCTCAAATGGAAAGGGAAGCTTTGGGTATCATTTTTGAACTTACGAAGTTTCATCAATACCTATATGGCAGAACTTCTGCCATATATGTATTGATGAAACTCTGGTAGATTTAAAGGTAATGACTGGAACAATGGGCACTGCCCAATCTGAATGAATGACTTTTTCAATAACCCTTAACTGTTCCAGTCTCTTATGGAACATATCTGGGCTTGAAACATTTGGGATTTCTTTCAGGCTTTTCAAATTCTTGCCTGTATTCTTTTCATTTCCCCATTATCCCTCCTAAAAAAGGTTTTAAAGCTATTAACAATGGTTGCATATCGGATGAAAAATACACCTTTGATCGGTATGTGACCTGTTTCAATTTGGTTAGCAAAGTTGTTTGTCAATGTTGGGCAGTCCAACAACCACATAAGCCAACCTATTTCGGCCCAACAGTAGTGGTCCCTTGCCTTTTACTACTACAGCGGTAATACCTTCATTTGATCATGATTCTACTGTAACCACTGTCTCACCCAATATAGGTAACCTATGTCCTGAGTGTAACATGACTTCTTTTCCTGCAATTGATTTCTTCTAGTGTGATCATTGACCAAACGTATGATGGCCCCTGTATCTAATTCTATCTTTACAGCCACTCGTTAATATGCATGTACACTGGGACCCAAACACTAAGGGTTTTACTACTCACTATGTGAATGTTGTTTCTTCCTCAGTATCTCCCTCTTTAGACACCATCGTTTCTTCAGCAACCTGGTGATAAGAACATCTGAAGGAATTTCCCTGTGTTTTTTTTCTGTTCAGTCGCCCGATATGCACGTGCTATGCATCCTATCTTGCCACACTCCTTGCATCGAGTTGATCTGACCCTAGCTAGTCCAGTGTCCAAACTCTCCACAACATGGACAAGGTAATGTAGGCTCCACTTTTTTCCCCTAAAGAATCCATGTTGTTTGACTGACTTGGTCTAATCTTGTCTATTCCATGAACAACTGGAACTTGTTTAGGATTTATTTTTCCCATTGTTTGTGTAGAATTCAGCTCTGCTGCTTCCATTCCTTGTGCCACTCTCCGAACATCCAAACCATCCTCGAACAGAAGATGTATTTAGATACACTGCTCCTTTAACTTGCACATGAACCAGTCACTTAGGGCTTCGTTAAGGAACAGCTTGAAATCACATTTTTGCCGGTTTTCCCAACTCGGATAAATACTGAGTCATGTTCTCTTCAATGCACTGGCTCCTTTGGTTTTAAAAGCTCCGCTATTACAAAGGGTATTCGTTCAAAACTATTTATTAACACGTCCGCGTAGTGTCTTTCAGTGATTACGAAGAGGGTACGCTAGGTGTTAGTAAATGTTTAAGAAGCCTGTAAGTTTACGGCCCGACCAAACTAAGAAACACTGTCACTTGTTTCCTGTCTTCTGTTATGCTATTAGCCATGACAAACTCTCTCATGTGTTCCAACAAATCCTCGCTCGTAGCGTCAAGCTTCCAAAAGTAGCGGCCATCACATGTGGGATGGTTGTAATTAAGTGACAAACATTACAGATAGTAAAGCTGTAAGATTTTCTTCAGTTACACAGGGAGCATATCAGGAAATGCAAATATTAGGTTATTTTATTTAATACATATTACGGATTTTCCTACTGTTGATTTTCTTCATACAGGTGAAGAATTAGCTCCAAGTCACACACAACTAAGATCCACAAATGCGTTACCTACCATAGCAACACTAAAAGGCAATCTCAAAAGTGAAGTCCCAATTGGTTAGTGCTGCTTGATTATTATATCTCAAGATTAATACATTTTTATTTTTGCGGTTTAGGCATATGCTCAATGATTGCGCTGTATTTATTATGACGCTATGACATACCCCATTGTACCAGTTTTAATCCAAGCATATTTCTATGTGTTCATGTGTTTATACATGATATTTTTCAAATTACATGTGCACAAAGTATACTGTAGCAAGGCCAAACAATAGAAACCAGAGTATTCATGACTTCCATTGCATCTTTATCTGCATGTGTTCATTTTAATAATGATTTGTTCTTCATAGCAGTTTATGGATCAGTGTGTGGAGCATCAGTGTTGGTGATTTCAACAGTTGTGTGTGTGGTGTGTGTGATTGTCTGCATAAAACATAAGTACAAAGGTACAGTTAGTTTGTTTTGGCATTGCATGAAATAATGTTTCACTATGATATTGAACAGATCATTTGAAGAAAATCGAAATGGAAGATAATAATGCATATCAGATGGTCAATACAGCAACTGTTCAGATTGAAATGGAAAAATGCTGTGCATATGGAGTGGTACTTTAATGTTACTTAAAATTGTGATGATACCATTATTGAACACTGCTTCTTATATAATGAAGCTAGTGTTGAAACCTTGTATTGAAATAAAGTACATATCACATTCATTCTTATTTTCTTACCACCTTCCTCCTCCTTCTATATGAAGTTAATAAGTGATGTACGTCAATAAGATTAGAGTTATGCAGAAGTCATGACTGAGAGGGAAGGGATCAATCAGTATGCAATGCAATCCATGTATTTGTGGCAAGAGATATGGGAATTTTGTGTGAAACACATGTATCTTGCAACACATGTTCACAATCCTCCAGTCCACTGTGGCAGGCTTTGTACTTCATTCTAAACATTGCTTTCACCAGCTACACATTTATAAAAAGCAATCAATCCAGTATGGATCTTAATCAGTAACAGGATGAAGAACAATATGCATTACACAGTCAGCACCTACCAATAGTATAATGTATTTTTTGTATAAGAAGAGAAAGGAGTCATACTCTGTGGTGTGGAAGATGTCATGAGAGTCATGGATGCTTTGGTTGTTGTAGTGATGACAACAATTCCTTGGCCTGTTGGGCATATTTTCATGTAATTTCAATAATAAATGTAGAATCAAAATGTATTAGCATCATTATGATTGCAAGTACTGTGCGTTGCTAAAGATGCTGTGGTAGTCATTGATACTCAGTGTTGTTGTGATGACATCACCTATGACATGTTTGATTTGTGCACAAGCTACATGAAACTCAGAATTCAAATTTCCTGTAAGAACGCAAGAACCTGTATACATATGTATGGTTCTACACATATGCAGGTCGCTTAGTATGATACAACATGACTCAGCAGCAAAGTATGCACAATCTAATAGTACAATCTCAAAACCAGAGTAAATATCCCATTTAGTAGACACACTTATCACATTGCAATGTACATAATGCTGGTGACAAAAGTACTGTAGCAATGTAACAGTAAACAGAACTATGTAAACCTGATACCTTTTTGAAACAAATATGAAAATATGGCCTGGGTTCCACTCCCTGCTCCATTGACAGCAAAGAACGTTATTTAAATTGGATCACCATAATCCACGTTACTTTAATTATCAAAGTTAAATACAAAAAATGGGATCAGAACAACATGCAAAATAAATAGCAATGAAGGTAACAAACAGAAAGCAGAAGTTTAGTACACAAACCTGATTCCTTTTTGAACAAATAGGTAAAGTTGGCCTTGGTCCCATTCCCAGCTCCATTGACAGCAAAGAATGAGAAGTGAATTGGATCACCATAATCCATGATGGTCTTGTTTTGTCCTCCATTTATATCATTTAATGAAGGGTGAGTGAAATCAACTGATGAGGTACATGTCCTTGGGAAGGTGCAGTCTGGATCACTGTGGATGATCCTGCATCCATGTATGGTGATATTGGTACACAAGGTGTAATATAATATATCAGGAGAGTCAGTGACATCAAGAGAGAATGGAGCACCCCAGGAGAGTAAGAAAGTTGTGTTGGAGGTGTTGGATATATTTACAGAGAAGGTGCCCGGTGCATCAAGAGGACCTGAGAGGTAATCAAGAGCAAGAGGTGTCAGGTAGACTGCTGATTGCTTTCTGGGAGAAGTTTGGAAGACATAGAGTATATTTATAACATTCAGGTATCCGTTTTGAAATTTCTACAAATGTAATTCACGTCAGAGGAATTTAGGGAAACAAAGGATATGGATGATTGAAATAATTTACAAAAATCTAGTAAAATGATTACAGCTGACCCATGTGCGGCAACTGCAGTGAATTATGTTAGTTTACATAAGATGGAATGTCTTTTCACAAACAGTGTAAAAATTGAATCACAATAATGTGCATGCAGTGAAGCAGGGATTGCTTTCCAATGTACACTACAGTAGGTTGCAGTAAAATTCAATATTTTGTTTTATATAAATGCAAACCCAGTCATGCACATATTTCATTCAAATGCATATTTGCATGGGATAGTACAACACTCACCCTGGATGGTCAGATTAGTTGGTAGACTTGTCAGTACGTTGGAAAAGGTGACATCTGCTGCTCTGCAAACCACTTGTGTGTTGTTAGTGATGGTGGAGTTAGATGGAACAATGAGTTGAGATGAGACTGTATCTCCAGTGGGTGGGTCAATGACATACGTTATTCCCATTTGTGCATGTACTGTGCCATAACCAGTTCCATTTAGTGACCATGCAACCACTGCTCCAGTTCCCAAGCCATTCCCATAGCAGTAGAAAATAGCTGGAGTGTCATTCTGAAATACTATATAATTCCCTGGTGGCATGAAGACTATAGATCGAGTAGCACCTACAGATAATGATGACAAACGTTGTGTAGTGGATAATGATAATGATTTGGTGTAAAAATATAAACATCCTAATAAAGGGCGAGAAATGCTACCATACATATAACTCTTGAACTTTGAACTACATCCTTACTTGAATTGGCCAAATTAAGAAGCACCATCATGATAGTGATCAGCTTCCAGAGAGATTGTCTTTCCTCAACATAATAAAACTGTAACATTATTAGTACGTAATTCAAATTACAAATGTTATGTTTTAATGACCACCTAGACTATGCTTAGAACTTAAAATCACTATGAAGATAAAATATATATGATACAAGATGCCAATGCTTAATTTATCGAAAGCACAGTGTATTTGTTGTATATGCTCTACCTATGGTGTACGATGAAGTCCATTTAGCATGTTCTCCATTGACCTTTCTCTAATCACAGCATTAGATCCAGAGCCAGTAATGCAATGCGGCAATTTACTCACGTGATGCGTTCCCAGACCAACGATGTCGGATATATACATGTACTTTCTAAAACGTGTCGGATAAATGCCCAGTTTTCTAACCACCGTACATGTACTTTCTAAAACGTTGCAAGCCAAGGCTTGCGTAAGGGAGTTTCAACACTTCTAAGTATACCATGTTGCTGCACCATTGATATGTTATTTATGTGGCAGTACCATGCTTTGGCATCTGACCCGTTCCAACTGCGATGAAAGTGGCGAGGTGAGTTACTGAAGATAGCAGCGTACGTTCCACAGCCCGAACACCTCCTCAGCTCACAGACTAGACACTGTTGATCGAAATCTCGTGACTTAATATGTGCATCTGTTAGTGCAAGTATCCTAATTAATGCACCACTAAGGCAGAGCATTTCATTTAATGACGGTAAATACTTGATTATATTCGAACAGTGTTTGTCTTTTATTGAAAGATGCGCAGTCCTGGTCTGTATATATGTAGATCATCTGGCAGAGTTGTGTGTATGCTGTAGATGACTCATTGAACAACTATTATCTTGTCGCTTTATAATGTGTACTCATGCGTCATTATGACTAAAATGGGGACAGTTTAATACTTACGAAGACCTATTTGTGTCTATAGCACACATAGCATTAATAGCAACTCTCTTTAGTTGCCTATGTAGTTTATGCTGCTCAAGACATGAACTGCAATGATGTGTAGAATGACTTGTGTAAACTAAAGTGTATCTCGTTAATCAATTTTGCAACACAAAACATTGCCTTGTTTTCTTGGAAAGCCATTAAAAACAAGACAATGAATATTGTGCTTGGTTATGAATGCATGCCATTGTTCATGCTATTTTGGCAGGGCTGCTGCATGTGCACATTCTGTTCAGCAGCAAAAGGCATAGTGTAAGGATTAACTTGTAAATATTGATACCTTTTCATTATGACATTTCAAGCGTCAAGAAACCTTCAATTAAAAACACCACTCACCATGGGGGGTAAATGAAGTACATTAATACCAGCTTGCATCTAACAATTAAAGGACTAACTAGTAATAATACTTTACATGTCGTTTCTTAGTCATTATCACACACACACATAATTACATGCACACCAAACATGGTGCACAGAAAGGTAGCAATGATTTGGAAAATGTTTTTGTTTAAGTGCTACTATGGTTCTGTATGGATAGTTGTGTTCAATTTCAAGGCCAGGATACACTACCATTGACCTTATTATTAATGCATTAACCAATCCCAATGATCAAGTCCCCCTACCTTACAGTCCACTCACTGCTCCCCACTAGATGGCTCACATGTCTGTGGTGACACAGCCACACCCACACAATAAAGCTGCATGCTGGTATTAGTGGATGCATAAGGATGGCCCACAGTGTCAATATGCAAGGCTGTTTGCGGCCCAGTTTCATACAAGATGTAGAGGCAGGACTCAAACCTACATTCCCCATGCAGATAATGCCCTGAAATATTACATGACTTCAACAAGTGGGCTGTACTTGTTTTAGGACATCCAGCCACATGGCAAACTTCATGCAAACACATCTGACCTCCAAGGTGTTTGTCTTTCTTTTGAATTCAATGAAAAGTATTTGTGGTTCTCTTGGATACCACTGAGATGTGTTGTCACTTTGCCAAAACTCTAATTGTGACCTAATCTCTGCAAGACATGTTGATTTAAAATTTAAATCTCTTGACCTAACCAAGCGTTATGCTGTTGCTGAAAATTTCAAGGGACCAACTTGTTTTTAGAGGGCCTTGACTACTCATAACACTTTGTTTACTTGAACTGTGCCATGTGTTTGCACTGCATATTATGACACGTATGGAAAAGCTGGAATTCACTGTTTGTCAAATACAAAGACAGTATTATTTGTCAAATGCGTAGGTAAATATAGTATATGTGACATTTCCACTACAGTATATGTGAGCTTCATGCTTACCATTGTGCCAATGTGGCTTATCGCACATGAACCTTGTTTTTATTCAATTGTGATTAGTTCAAGGTCTAAAGGCAAGGATTGTCGAAGGAAAATGAAGTGTTTTGTATACATGTGTGTGTCTGTACCATATCGGTCATATTTCCATGGAGATATACTTTTGCATCCACACTGGCTGATACAGTAGCTCCCAAAAAGGATGCAAGAGTGTTGAAATATTTTTAATGAACCCATCTGTGTAGTTGAGAAACACTACACTGAGAGAGAAGACTTACTTAATTAATTAATTTAATAATTACTTCACCAGACGTTGCTATAGGTACCCATTTACACATGTGTCAGTAAACATTAGCACAAACTTCCCTCCCTACTTTGCATGTAAATATGCAAGCATGCCAAATAGGGGTTAGAAAATGGCTGCTGTTACATCAGTTTGGATAAGTGGACCACTATATCAACTTTTTTTAGATTCATCATTACACAGTATTGATCTATACATCGTCATGTACAGATTCTATCATCCGTAGACAACATACACACATGACTAAGACTTCAGACTGCAGAGCAGGTCGACTTGTGTGGTACAAGTCAAGGATAGCACTGAATGGATGATGATATGAAGACCTTGAACACATAACAATGAAACACTTTAGGATTTGTGTGAAGCCAGAACAGAGATGGTAGGTGTGGCATTGTTGATATACAAATTTGCACATCGTTATAGTAGTCGCAAACACGTTTCTTTTGCATGTTGTTTTCATTTGTTTTTGTTCAACTTAGGTGTTTGTAAAATAGTGCAGTTGTCTCAGCTAATACTCCCTTTGTTATCAGAAATATTTAGTTGGGTGTATTGTTACTGACAGAGCAAACAAGGCCATGGCGGGATAGAGGATGATACTGAATGGTCAACTAGTGTGGTACTAGCTAAAGGGTATGTAAATCTATCTCTCGCCCTCATTCACTTATTACATTAACTACAACAGATCCTGGTAGACTCCTTTGTTAATATCACACAACCTGACCCACACAATAATATTGCAGGCTGATATTATTGGATGCATAAGAATGTCCCCACATCCAGCCATTGCTGTTTGACACCATACACTAGCTAGGTCGTCCTTAAAATTTCCCCAACTCCTTTGGAATGCAACAAAACATATTTTGTGATGGGTCTGTTTTCAAAGTGTTTTGGCTTTGTGAATGTGTACAGCATATGTTGATGTAGTGAAAGGCTTGCATGGTAGGCCATAATAAACATGATTTGTCCTATCCCTTGTAGTTTCTCTTTTGCATTTCCATGTCATGCAGGTGTTTATGAACACAATGTGGTTATTTGCACTCTATATCAGCAAATCACCCTTTTCTGTTTCCCAGAAATGTTTCTATTGCATAAATATTTATAGTGTATTATTGACAAGAGTAACACATGTTACGAATAAACATGCAAGTGTATTACCTGTGTATATTGTGTGTGGGGCAAGCATGCTTGAGTTTACATGTGTGTGAGTATACAGTAATCATGTGTCATAACTTGGCATGTTCAACATTACTATAGACAATCATATTGATACTAGTACATGGTAGTACACTAGCTGATAGATGACCGTAGATGAAGGTAGTAATATCATCCATCAGGTGGCTTCAGGCAGTGGACAGCCATGGTGCCAAAGCTCTTCAAGCTACTCCTCCCTCCCTCCCTCCCTCCCTCCTCCCTCCCTCCCTCCCTCCCTCCCTCCCTCCCTCCCTCCCTCCTCCCTCCCTCCCTCCCTCCCTCCCTCCCTCCCTCCCTCCCTCACAATAACAAATGCTAAAGCTGTCTCGGTGAGAATCAGCAAGTCTGCTGAGTACTTGATATACTCTACATCCTAAACATTCTGTGCTGAAGGAAAACGATCAAGTATTCATCTTGAGTTAAGATCATTTTACTTCAACTCAATGCAGGGACCATGTTGATGCCCAGGCCATCAGTGGAGGGAGTCATAGAGGGGAGCTGGGTCCTCAGAGAGCCAAGAATTGCTGCAAGTATACTGCCTGCTGGATGCATACTGGATATATTCACTTGTACTAGCTATGACACTAATCCCCCAGTAGTATAGAATGGCAATATTGTCCCTATGTTCTAGACATGCTATAGCTTGCCTTGTCAGTTACAGAGCTTGTTGATGTGTTGGCATACAGGGTCTTCAAATACTGTTAATTAACATCAAGGTCACATGCAATAGTGTGAAAATCAATTTCTAAAGTTGTATGAAGGCTGCTGACCTTCTTTGTGAAGTCTATCATAATCCACAAAGGTAACCCTGAACATGATTAAAACTACACATGTTCAAGCATGATCTGCATCTAATTTTAAAATAATTGCATTTGATTGCTGAAGCCCACTAACCTCTCGAGTGGTATATTCTGATTGCCACGATCTACTTTTGGTTTGATATAATTTGATTAATGGACCATTCGATGTGGTCTCACTCCAAAAGACGCCTCCTGTGAATCTTTAATTGCATATCACCTTCTCTCCTATTCATGCCCACCTTCATACTTTAATGTTGCGTCTTGTTTCTCACTCTAGGGTAAATTAAGGCACTAAAATAGGCTTTTTAAAACCATGAAGTAAAATGTATTCATCACACACACACATGCACACATGCACACATACACACACACTTCACTTCTGCACACTTGATGTGTGTACCTGTAAGGAAATGGTGTGTGTAGCTGTCACATTGGATGTTTATGTTGTGTGCCATTTTGCATGCACAAAATATGTGGTTGGGATAAATATGTATAGGTCCATCCAGGTCTGTTTTGTTTCGACATGTACGTTTCCCAAGGTATCATTCATACTTTCCTTTAAAATAGATTTAAGGAATGCCGTCAATCTGGTCTCTCGATAAGCCTTCTTAGATGAGTGTGCTGCTCATTTCTCTGAAGTGCTTCCATGGACACTGTGGTGCTATGGGCAGCATCCATCTCTGTTATCCACTGGGTATCATTTCTTCAGAATCTGGTGTCCAGCAAGGAGATCCACTGCTATTCTCGCTTGTGATACACAGAGTAGTCTCTGCATTAGCCAGCAACTGCCCAGAGTTGTTGTTCCACATGTGTATCTTGATGATGGTGCCAGTGTTACATGCACTCTCCATAGTTCAAGACCATGGTCCTCCTAATGGTCTTTTCCTAAACACATCTAAATGTGAATAAGGCAATTTGAGTATCTTCCCATCTGAGATAAAGTCTTCGAAACTACTCAACTTTGAAATCCTAGGTGCTCCAATTGTTGACTTAATCTTCTGCCTCAGAAACGTGCAAAGGCCCAGGTGTTTCTGCGCATGTTGGAAGATGTTGGTTGTATGGTGGCATTGTGTCTCCTTTGTAAGTGTGGCAGTTTCTGTAAGATGGTACATCTTGCTCGTTGTACGTCTCCCTCTCTTATGGCTGATGCACTGCAAATGTGACATTCATCATGCGTTTTGCTGAATGCACTTTAGTAGATGCCTTTGGCAAATCTTGGCAACAGGCCCAACTCTCTCTTAGCAGGGGTGGGCTGGGTCTTTTCCACCACTCATCATCTGAGCAGTGTTTAGTGTCCATGTCCCACGTGCTTGCTTCAGTGAACCTGTTCAATACACTGATTCCACCTGCTGATACGATCACTCCAGATGACATTGTTTCCTCACCGTGCAGTCAGCATGCTCTGTCTAGTAAGATTGAGAATTGCCAATTTTAAGCTTCTTTTGACCATTCATTCTTACCTGACAGAGCCCATTTGCTATCAGTTTCTTCCCCTGATGCTGCGGACTGGCTTTCAGTTCTTCCCTCACCAGCACATGGACCCTCCAAAATTCCAAGTAGCCTTAAAATTGTGGCTGGGTATGGACTTGGCTCAGGGCCTCAACTGCACCTTCTGTCCAAGTCTTGCCTTGAATCCCTTGGGCCACCATGCCATTACTTCCAAGCATGGAGGAGATGTGGTTTCCCGCCACAATAAACTCTGTGATGCGTTTGTAGAGTGTTGTAGGAGAGCTAATATATCTGCCCAAGTCGAGGTTGGCAGTGGCTTTGGGCATGACAAATGCAACACCAGACCAGCAGATGTTCTGGTCCCCAACTGGTCTCTTGGGAAGCCAGCTGCATTTGATCTCACCGTTACCTCACCGCTAAACCCTTGTATTTTGTCTGAAGCGGGAGTGACGGCAGGGTCTGCAGCTAAAGTGGCACAGTGTCGTAAGCATGATTCCAATAACCCAAAGTGCTCCGAGTTGAGCTGGAAATGCACACCACTAGCAGTGGTGACCTATGGTGTGCTGAGGCTAGGGAAACACTATCACGTCTTGCCACTGGGCCATACCCATGAGGTACACCAAGTCCAAGGCCACTGCTTTCATTTACGGCAGACTCAGCCTCACTTTGGTGAGGTCCTGTGCAAGAGCTCTTCTGTCAAGAGCTAGACCTTCGTTGGTTGTCCTGATTATAGTAGAAAATAAAGTGCATGAGTGCCGGTGCACTTTGTGGGGGCGTGGTAACAAATCTAAACTGTAGTACACATTTGAACCAAATCAAGCATAAAAGTGCAATTTTTCTATCTCGAAGGTCACATAATGGTACATTCAATATTTTAGTCTTTATACATACATGTAAGTGAACATAGTTGCAAAAACACCATGAGATATGTGAGATGGGCACATTAATTTCATATGATGTTTCTAACATCTACATTAGGTTCATATACCTGGAAATGTTACATAATGCAGCTAGATGTACTAGAGTGTTCTGTAATGTTCTTGTTCTTAAAGTACCACTCTATATGCACAGCTTTGTTCCATATCCTTGATATCAGGAGCAGTTCTTTTATCGACCATCTGATATGCATGGTTCTCTTCCATTTGAATGTTCTTCAAATGATCTGTTCAATATCATAGTGAAACATTATTTCATGCAATGCCAATACACACTCACTGTACCTTTGTGCTTGTGTTTTATGCAGACAATCACACACACCACGCACACAACTGTTGAAATCATCAACACTGAAGCTCCACATACTGATCCATAAACTGCATTTGAAGAACACATCTGCATAAATGTGCAAAACTCAGCTAGAACGTACCAATAGCATAATTTATTTTTGTAGTATAGTTTGATGTGAAATTTGCCGTTGGAGTCACAAATAATTTGGTCGTTGTTGTGATTATGTCAATTCTGTGGTCTGCTATGAATAATTTGTGCATGTGTTATATGAGAATTACATAAGAATACATGAGCCTGTACAAATGTGAACATGACAATACATAGGAAGAAACGAAATAACATAATAAATAAGGTATACTTGACATCCTTTAGTCACTGTGTTTGCGTCCATTGAAATTGGCCTCCACCTCCATAATAATGCCTTAACAATGAGCCTTGACACCACTGACCTGTGAAACTTGAGGCTATATGCGAACATAACAAGTTCAGTCCCATTTTACAAGCCATGCAATGAAAAGGAACTATTGTTTTATTTATGGCCCAAATCATATGGCTTGAAGTTGAGGCTCTTGACGCTATTTCATCCCCTAGAGCAATTTGTGCGACTGAAATGAAAGCAAAATAACTGAAGGAGACTAATGGTACTTACTTATAATGCTGTTCTGTTGTCAATAGTTTTTTGGCACTGGGAAAGTCGTATGAAGTTGAGTGAACGAGTATGTATGTGCGCGTAGATGTACAAGCATTTATGTTTCATTAGGGTGGTCTATTGTATGCTATTTTACACGGCAGGAGGATGGTGCAGCATTGTGTGGTACCTGCATACACACACATAAACACATATATATACACCACCTGCATACACCTGCACACACACACATCTGCACACCCATACACTTGTACACCTGCACATACACCTGCACACACACTTGTACATACACCTTCACGCAATGTGTTGCAAAACAATGCGTCGCAAAACAACAGAGTGAATATCTATGACATCATACATGTAGGTAATATCAATTCCAATGACACTCCGTAGATGTCCTGAAAAACGTTGTGCTCTGATATAATGCTGCAGTATCTGTCTCGTCTAGCCACTCACCCACACACTCTACAGAGCTCCTGAACCTTCTCTCTGTGGGATCGTGGAATCATACTCACATAAAATTTACTAGCATACTGTATCATGAAAAAAATAAGTAGTGTCAATTGCAGAATGGTGTTTTCAAATGGGGACATTTGTTTCCTCTATAGTGCTGTGTCCTGACCTCTTTGAAACATTGCAGGACAGCAGTGAAACCAACTGAAGTACTCCCTTTATTACATCAAAGCTCAATATTTATGCTAAAAGACGAAGTGCATTTTGAAAGAAATGTAGTGTAGTACTTGCAGATTGCAGAAGCTTCACTGCACACATTCGACTTCCAATGGGCAGGATAATATAGCTTGCTCGATATACATCCTTAATGAGGCTAGGACATCATTTACATATCTAGTTACGATACAATTCTTATTGTTGTATGACCTACATGTAGTGCCCATCAGTGTATATGTAGTAGGCACAATTAATCAAGTAGAATAAACAAAATGGTCAATTAAAACAAACCTGGCTTCTGTGGGATAAAATGATAGGTGTTGTTTTCCCCATTCCCAGCTCCATTGACAGCAAAGAATGTGAAGTGAATTGGATCACCATAATCCATGATGGTCTTGTTTTGTCCTCCATTTGTACCATTTAATGAAGGGCCAGTAAAATCAACTGATGAGGTACATATCTTTGGGAAGGTGCAGTCTGGATCACTAGGGATGGTCCTACATCCATATATGGTGATATTGGTACACAGGATGTAATAGAATATATCAGGAGAGTCAGTGACATCGAGAGAGAATGGAGCATCCCAGGAGAGTAAGAAAGTCATGTTGGAAGTGTTGGATATATACATGTATATTGAGAAGTTGCTTGGAGCTTTAAGAAGACCTGAAAGTTAAAGTTAATATAGAGAATATCATTATGTAGATTCTCATAAGATGTAAATATGAATGCTTGTCCCTCAGAAGATACATACTAATAAAAATATCTCATAGCTTGGATATTTTAATATTTGCAAGCTGTTGACATAACACTGCTCCCGGCTATCAAATGAAACTTCATGTCTATGTGAAAGGTGAATGCATACTGCTGTTCCACTGGTGTTGAGAGGTTGTTGCCACTATTTTAAAGTCAAATGCCACAAGATGAAGAACTGTGGACAAGGCATATTACATTGATTTGGATATTATTATGCATTCAATTGAATTTTATTTCATGCTGCTTATGGCTGAATTCCAATTTCACCTATCCATGGAAGCACTCTGAAATTCAAAGCCCTTGTCATTTCTACATCCATCTAAAATATTGATGCAAATAGTGTTAATATTGCAATGGTATGATGTTTCTGTACTGTAATAGTACGCTTCTGACGATGTATGTGTATGAATACATATAGTGTGGCTACAGATAAGTACATTACAGTCGACATCAGAATATGAAGGCAACCATACCACATTATAGTTTACTGGTAGGTACATCTATATTTATACTGCAGTAATTAATTATTGTAGTAAAAATTTGATCCTTGAAATGTGTCTTTTTAATTGTATCCATTTGTAATAATGAAAATGGACAATAGAAACAACACAATTTCCTTTACCCCACCTTTCGCTCTCCCCAAATCTAATATAGGCACAAATCCTCACCCTGAATGATGAGTAGTGTTGGTAAACTCTGGAGGAATCTCAAAGTGGGTTGGTAAGTGACCACTGCACAGGCCACTTGTGTGTTGTTGTAGGTAGCATTCGGTATGATGGAGAGATGAGATGGTACAACAGCTCCTAATGTTGGATCATATGGGGTAATGGTTACTCCATTTATAGAGGCAGAGGTTCCATTTAAAGTCCAAACAGCAATAGTTCCATCTCCAGAGCAATTGAAAACAGCTGGATTAGGACTTTGAAATACTGTGTAGCTCCCTTGTGGTGAGAGGATTACAGAACCGTTGCACCTGAAGACAACATAAATGTCAACAAGGTATATGTTATTCATTAAAAGTCAGCATACTAATGAACCCTTTGCGGGATATGAGTATATCAGTGCATCAGTCCTTACATGTAATTGACAGAAATAGATATACATCTAGTGACACCATCAATTGCCCATTGAGAGGATCTGCATGTTGTTTGGAAGCAATATTAGAATTGCACATATGAAGTACAGGTTAGACACAATCTCACATAATTTGCGCATCCAAATTAAAAGGTAATACTATATCATCGCAATGAGGTCGCAATCATATTTGTGGCGCCGTTCGCGCAATAATCTCTGACCAAGGACTTATTAAGTTCTTAATTTGACCCCGGCATCTTCATTAGGGTCAAACTGAGCCGATCACAGAATACTTGTTGCACAGTATTTGCGTGCAGCCCACTGCCAATTTCTGACTAGCGCGCTTATGAGCCAGAGGCCTGCCATCTACATGTTATTGATTATGTAACAAGTACAACATCACTGTGTACCGTTTACCCGGCCCATCAGTTATATGGAATGTTCCAGCTGCGACGAAAGCGCCAATTAGGAGGTGAGTATCAGTTGCTTGATCGAGATAACAGCACGTTTCACATAGATCTCGTGACGTAATATGCGCATGTCGCCTAATTAATGCACCGCTCTACTCTATGATTGTATCGTATCCCTGTGTTTTGTTGAAAGAAGTGCGTGCAGTTCATTAGCGTTAGGCAGTCCGGGTACGAGACGAGCATTTCCAGGGAAAGAGAGTGAGTGTGAGTGTGTGTGTGTGTGTGTGTGTGTGTGTGTGTGTGTGTGTGTGTGTGTGTGTGTGTGTGTGTGTGTGTATGTGTGTGCGTGTGTGTGTGTGTGGAAGATTGACAATAGTGTCTCAACACAGGCTGGGCTCAGGTCATGTACCATTTCGGGGTCTTTCGAATAAAAGTCATAGATATTTACTTTAATAGCCTATCTATGGTAAAGTTCTAGCACTAATCTGTTTACCATCCAATCAATCAGACTTCTACATGTATGATATATGAGTTATACCACTTTATTCGCAAACTCAAACAGATACACTCAGTTTTTATTTAGGCAACTGCTTGTAAGCATAACTATGTAGCACGACCCTTGCATTGGTGTTCTACTTGTCCGTCAAGAAGCCCAACAATCTTGCAAGTCCTTTCCAACAAATGCCTCCCAAGAAGTATCAATATGACATAGCACAGGTTAGGAATGTTTCACCACTGCTCATTGTAATTGAGCTCATTGGTAGTGTCTCTTCATGCAGTCTGTCTGGATGGAGCACATGAGTGGTTGACTAGTTCCAGGGACTAAATTGCTGATGATGGGTTAAGTGTTGGATCTCTGTGGCCATCCAAAAGACTAATTTAATGTAATTATTCATTAGTCATATTATAATGATGAAGAGTTACTCATATTATCATCAAGAGGAAGAAATGGGTACATAAATTAATACCCTAGTAAATGATAGCCAGCTTGTGATTAACATACTGTATTTGACAACTTCTATGTTATCAAGTTCTACCTTTTTTTTCACCTTGAATAGTAGTTGGTCACAATTCCAATTTAATTTCAGAAGTCTTAATGTCATTACTTAATTACACATTTACATCACTATTATTTAATTAGAACAGATTTGTAAAAAGCAATCCCTAATTACTTTTAAGCATTTTGCTCATTTAAATATTACAATCAGTTTCAAATTCAGTGTGCATGCATTTGTACACCACATAGGTCATTTTTCAGCTGCTCCAATATACTTTTGTGCTATTTACAAGCTGTGCCATATTAAAAGTGATTGTATCTGCATGGTGAGTGCTAGAAATTGTGCATGTGAAAAATATTTTGCAACCCTTGCTCTGTTGTGAATAAGTTTTGTGTGAAATCTTCTACATTAGAAAGAGAGGAATGTGTTCTACTCTGCTAATTCCTGGTGTCAATGGCACAAAGTAAAGACGTTTAGTGTGCCTTTTCCCTATTAGGAATACTATGGGAAGTCACAAGAGGTGGGACACATCTATTGTCCTGGCATTTTGCCTCATGAGAGAGAGGCTGAGGCAACTGTAGATGGTTGCCACAACCTCATATGGAGGTTGGCATAGCTGGGTGCTATTTTTTTTGAACAGGCTGGGTTGACAATAGATTGATATTTATGCTATTGTTGTTTGTGTTCAACAGTGTTTAGTTACAAGGTCGAGAGGTAAGGATTGTTGTGTGTTTAAGGTGAAATGAAGTGTTTTTGTATACATGTGCGTCTGTACCATACTCTTTATCCCACAGAAGCAAGGTTTGTTTCACTTATTCATTATAATCCAATAACTACTAATGAATTTCAAGTGTGTTTCATTTAGTTTAATTATAGGTATTTTTGTGTTAGTCTTATTGAAAAAAGTCAATTGTTATACCATTTCAAAACAGGTGTATTCTTACAAACTTTTTATGTAACACATGCAC
Organism: Ephydatia muelleri; assembly: GCA_013339895.1. Lineage (NCBI taxonomy): Eukaryota > Metazoa > Porifera > Demospongiae > Spongillida > Spongillidae > Ephydatia > Ephydatia muelleri. Next base: position 28,645,499 of record JABACO010000001.1, on the reverse strand, counting down.
AAATTATGAATAGCAAACCAAAGAATTAATGTCATCACAACAGTGACCAATGTATTTGTGACTCCAACGATATCTTTCACCTCACACTACAAAAATAAATTATGCTATTGGTATATCGTATCCGAGTGTCGTACATTTATGTAGATGTATACAGTTTATGGATCAGTGTGTGGAGCATCAGGTTTGTTAGTGTGTGTGTGATTGTCTGCATGGCATAATGGTACAGTGAGTGCTCCTGATATCAAAAATATGGAACAACGTTGTGCATATGGAGTGGTATTTCAAGGGATTGTGATACAATTCAAGTAGCTGCATTGTGTAACATTGCTAGGTATCAGTATGAACCTAAATGTACCTTTTAGTATCATCATATATAGAATTGAAGTTGAACAATAAAATTTATTCTCAGTAGTTCAGTATACACTATAAGAATGCAAGCTAACACTATGAATTGTGAAATTCATGAAGTTATATTTCAACCTGTACATTTACCCATTATTAAACACTGAGTCTACTAGGGTCTGTTGGAGAAAATGAAATAAGTGCATGTGGGGGAGAGATAAAAATAGACACACCCTTTGTACTACACAAGTTGACCATTCGGTGTCATCCTCGACCCCACAATTGATCTTGTTTGCTCTGTCAGTAATAATGCCTGCTGTGTACCCAAAAAACGATTTCTGACAAAACTACACAATTTTAACTAACACCTTATCTGAAGAAAAATAAATGAAACCAAGAAAGGAAAGTGTTTGTGAAAACTATGCACAAGATTCATAGAAACAATGCCACACCTACCAACTCTGTTATGGCTTCACGCTTTACACTGTTGCAGTCAGCAATAATGCACCTTTGATGATAAAAAGACCTTGAAATAATGTTCAGTAACTGTGATTTTAATCTTCTTTTCCCACCATCCATACATACAACTCATCCCACACATATACACACACACAACTCAAAATACACCCCATTTTCCTAACACACCACTCGTTTCCAGTATTATAAGTTCTTGTACATTCCATTGTATTGCTTGGAGCATATTATGATACAAATGAAAATTATACTGATACCGAAAAGGCTTGTCAATAGCTATAGATAGTCAGGTATAGGCTACCCAAGCAGGATGTCTTACGTCTCGGGGAAATGTCAATATACAATGATGTGCAGTGCAGTGGTGTAGCTGTATTTGCTTTTAACTAAAATAGTGAAGGGTCAGTGAAATCAAACATTGAGGTACATATCCTTGGGAAAGTGCAGTCTGGATCAATGTAATCAAGAGACAATGGAGCATCCCAGGAGAGTAAGACAGTAGTGTTGGAGTTTCTGGATATATAATTGAAACGTTCCTTGGAACTTGAAGAGGACCCAAGAAAACATTATTATGATCATTCTTATAAGATTAGGATATATGCAGGAAGTTCCTCAAGCTTGGGGGAGGGGGGGCATTACTTATATACATGAAAATTATAAAACACTGTAGAAAAGAAATGAGAAGCATATAACATGACCCTCCCCCCCCCCCCCCCCCCCCATTTAAAGACTATTCATACACTCCTGCTCAGAGACATACACATGCATACACCCTTGGGCTACATGGATGATGATCAGAGGTACATTATTGCTGGCCTCAACAGTGGACAACTTAGTTTTTTAGAAACAGAGTTGCTAGGTGTAGCTTTGTTGATGTATACTTATGCCTAGTCATCATATGCATCCTCTGTCAACACAAACACTTTCTTTGTTGGTTTCACTGTTTGCATTTTCATGTTCACTGTGTATATAGACAGTGTAACACAACACTATTTCCATGAAGAAATAAGTGTTAATCTACATGCACCAAAACTTTGTTGAGGGACAGCACATAGCCACATAATGGAAAAGTCAACAATGACACTGAACAAGACTAGTTTTTCACTGTTGTAGTCTGCAAATGCGCCTTACTGACTCAAAGTCTTTTTATCATCTAAGGTGCATTATTGCTGACTGCAACAGTGTAAAACTTAGTTTTGTGTGAAGCCATAACAGAGTTGGTAGGTGTGGCATTGTTGATATGAATCTTGTGCATAGTTTTCACAAACACTTTCCTTTCTTGGTTTCATGAGGTTAGGTGTTTGTAAAAATAGTGCAGTTCTCTCAATTAATACATGTATAACCTTTCTGTTCTCTGATCAAAATTTGTTTGGGTACACAGCAGACGTTATTACTGACAGAGCAAACAAGGATAATTGTGGGGTCGAGGATGACATTGAATGGTTAATTTGTGTGGTACAAGGGGTGTGTATCTCTCACCCTCAAATACTTGTTTCTACAACAGACAGTGGTAGACTGCTTTTAATAATTGGTAAACGTACAGATTGAACTATAACTTGCTGGATTTCAGTATTAGCTTTTATCCATAAAGTCAACTTAGAAAATTATATATATTTTTATATGATGATACTCTCAACTGCATTTAGGCTCATATACAGTACCTAGCAATGTTGCATACATGTAATGCAGCTACTGGAGTATTATCACACTGCCTAATGTCCTTGAAGTACCACTCCATATGCACAGCATTGTTCCATATCCTTGATATCAGGAGCAGTTCTTTTATTGACCATTTGATAAGCATGGTTCTCTTCCATTTGGATGCTCTCCAAATGATCTGTTCAAGATTATAGTGAAACATTATTTCATGCAATACCGATACACACTCACTGTACCTTTGTGCTTAGATTTTATGCAGACAATCACAAGAACAACGCCCAAAATTGTTGAAATCACCAACACTGATGCTCCACACACTGATCCATAAACTGAAATTTTTCACACATCTGAATAAATGTGTGAAACTCAGCTAGGGCGTACCAATAGCATAATTTATCTTTTTAGTATATGTGCAAGATGTCAAGGGAGTCACAAATACTCTTGTCGGTGTCGTGATGATGTTAATTCTTTGGTCTGCTATTCATAATGTGTGCATGTGTTAATGAGAGATATGTGTACATGTTATCAGTCACATCATTCCCATTTGTGTATGTAAAGTGTTCCATTTTAGTTGCTGTGTATTTTGGTTAAGTTCCAAATCAGGTCAATCTCATAATTTATTTAACGCACTTTTGAAAACAAACATATTCAGTGTATCACGTGCATCATTTCATCAACACCTTTTGGCAACTAACTAATCAGACTCTACCATGCATGTACCATAATATCTTTGAGAACCCTCCCTCAAGCATGCATATGAGCCCAAACTCTTCTCATCCTCTTTGAATGTGTATGGCTTGTAGTTAAATAGGTTAACACTAACTTGACTTGATATTAATGAATATATGCTCATGAAATATTTTAGTAATTAAAATGGTAATGCAATGGAATGTAGGATGTCATTAATTGCAATTCTCTACTCATGTGTGTAAACTATCTCATGAACAATAACAAAAGGAAAGGAATTTAGCACTGTACGTATCTATGCTAACCTGCCTCCTTTGTCAGAAAATAGGAAAGTGTGGACACATTTCCTTCCCCAGCTCCATTGACAGCAAAGAATGTGAAGTGAATTGGATCACCATAATCCATGATGGTCTTGTTTTGTCCTCCATTTGTACCATTTAGTGAAGGGTCAGTAAAATCAACTGATGAGGTACATGTCCTTGGGAAGGTGCAGTCTGGATCACTGGAGATGGTCCTACATCCGTATATGGTGATATTGGTACACAGGATGTAATAGAATATATCAGGAGAGACTTCAGTGACATCAAGAGAGAATGGAGCACCCCAGGAGAGTAAGCAAGTGGTGTTGGAAGAGTTGGATACATTTACAGAGAAGTTGCTTGGAGCGTCAAGAGGACCTGAGAGGTAAGATGGCTGGTTACATGAATGTGTAGTACATTGCATCAAACAATGAAATTATTCAACGCTTAGTGTTCTTATTATCATAATTACCTTGAATAGTCAAACAAGAGGTTTCACTGAGCTGTACATTAGTGAATGTCGAATCAATCACTGAACAGGTCACTCTTGTGTTGTTATTTGTAGCACCTGATGGGATATGGAGACTAGCTGAGGCTAATGTTCCAGTGGGTGAATTGGGAAAAACTAGTATTCCCCTTTGTCTGTCATCTGCATTATAAGAACTTCCATTCAGCTGCCAGCTAACAGCATATCCATCCCCAGAGCAGTTGAACGCAGCTAAAGCATTGCTCTGAAATACTGTGTAGTTTCCCTTGTGGTAAGAGGATCACCCATCCAGCTGCACCTGAAGATAATGCATGTCAACATCAATGGCAACAAGGCATACTTTATCCATACACAATAATTATACATCATCATGCTAAAGAAGAACATCAAACTCTTCGGATATGTGTGTACCAGTCTTACATCTAATTAACAAAATTAGTGCCATCATCAAGTGTGCCAATTGAGAAGAGTCTGTTAGAAGCATAATTAAAATAAATACACATCCAAAATACATGTACATGCATGGCACAATGTCACATAATTTGTATATTCAAATTAAAATGTTCTATTCATTTTCATCACAATGACGCAATATTTGCAGCGATGTAATACTCTTACATGCTTAATTGTATATAGTTTTACTAGATTGCATCATCCGATCCCCGCGTTTTCTACAACACAGCTCATGACACCTGCCACATTCCATACTAACAGTTCAGTCGTGTGAGACATGTGCACACATTAGGGTCAAACCAAGCCTACCATAGAATGTGCACACTATTTCCGTGCTACCCACAGCCAATCTTAAGATCTTCACGAGTCAGAGCCAAGCCACGGTATGCTCTATGCGCTAATTGTAGTTTTGAAGTTATAAAATAACAAGTACATACGTCATGCACTGCGTCGTTGATGTATTACTGTAAGTGCCCATCAGTCCAACTGCGACGGAGACTATTAGTAGGTGACTTGCTCGAGATAACCGCACGTTCCACACACCGAGCACTTCCTCACACACTGTTGATATAGATCTCGTGACATAAGATGTGCATCTGTACGAATCAGAGTTTATAACGACAGGATTTTGCGATATCATTACCTGTAAATCCTATACTTGTATCGCATTCCTGTGCATGTGACAGTGCGTGCGGAGATAATTGATAGATCTGCATTGAGTTCACTAGGCAGTCCTGGAACGACACGAGCAGTTCCTGGTACACATAGAAGTTACAAGCAGGGCCTCGGATCATGTACATGTAAAATTTCAGGGGCCCTCATGAATAATTATTATTTGTAATCAATCATTTATGATCGTGATGTACATGTCAGATCTTTTATTGCCTGACTTAATAATTTTATCTCCTATTTGCCTTCTGTGCGCTTGGCTCACGAATCAGTAAATTATTAATACCAACTGTTTACAATCTATAACTAATCAACAACTTCTGGAACAAACCTGTGTATCTCATATTGATACTTCGCTGAGGGTACTACCTGAATTTGTAGAACACCAATGCAAATGACGTGAAAGAACTTGGTGCAGTTGTCAAAATGGCTGCTTATTGGATGTGAATAAATAATAATTACATTTCTTCCACAAACAACGCCAAGTTGCAACCAGTCTTGCAACAGAGGCTGACTTCCTTCCTGGGCCTGCCATGCTCCTGAGCCTCATCAAGTCTCTCTACGCGTTGTTTGGCACTATTTTTAGTCTAGTAACTTGTTCTTTACCTGCATTCGTTTAAAGTCGAGAGCGTACGACCGTCTCTGCAAAAGGTACACTTTTTTCGGAGGTATTTTCAATGTTCAAAAACAGTGCACATTTACTCACCTTGATGAAGCCTGTCTTGACCCTTGTATATGAAGATTTGTTGCTCACTGAATTGCAGGTCGCAATTCAATAAATGGCGTCATCTCCAGAGCTTTGTCTTCTGCTCCCGTCATATCTCATTGGGTTTACATCACTCCAATCCTTGGTGCTATGGAAAGGTGGGAAACTAATGATTTGGGATGTCATAATCTCCAGGCAGTGGTCCTAGATCTAGACCATTAGTGGTCCTAGATCTAGGACCACTATATTACAGCTTTGAAATTAATTGAAATAAACATTGTATTTTTGAACTTAATATTTTATTATGGTCTCCAATCATAGTTGGATAAATATTAGTTAAGAAGAAAGCTCTTTAACAATTCATTTATTTTCTAATATTACTGCAGCAAAATCAGTTTATTGCAAAAATTGGTGAACAGAGTGGAGAAAGTGAATCGGTTTCTTTTTTTGCTTGTAACTTCACATCCATATGTGCTCTATTTCAGGGGAACACATTTTTACATTAGTATAACACTGCCCTATAACCGTATTCATAATTTATGCATAGTTTATGCTCCAATCCTTATGTGTGATGAGATAAACTGAGTGACATCTATAAATGATACCATTTACATGACGAGCAAAATTAGCATTCAGGAGGAGAATTTTTATAATTGACCTAGCCATATCCAATCCTGTATGGTTCTGCTAGTTAGTACTCTTTCCTCAAATTAATTAACCAATTACATGTTGTGATTTTAATATGCAAGTTTTATGAATTAATTATGAAGTTATTTATAAATAGTTAAACATTGACTTTAATAAACATTTTATAAAAGCAATAATCTAATGTAACATATATATTTTGTAAACAAATTAGGATTTAACCCTTTCTCATCTATGATAATACGAAAATAGATATCTGCCAATTCCAGCACCATAAATGATTTGCATGCATTTTGTGTTTATATTTAGTTCAATGATATCAAATATTGTTGGAATGTAATGAATACAATTAGGTGTTAATCAGATGTAATGTAATGTTATTCAATGTTGTTATTGGCTAACATCTTGTAAGGTGTATTTTTAATACTGATAGACAAAGCAAGTATGGAAAACTGTGGTACTATTGTGTTTGCAGCAACAATATTGCTGCAGCAAACACATAGAAGCATTTCAAATGGCAGGTTGTGCACACAAATAAAGTTGATGTAGTTTTCTTCTGAAGGAAATTCGTATTGATCCTGCTCCGGGGGAATCAACCAAACATTCCCTGGCCAATTCTCCTTAGATACCCAGCAGCATAATTATAATTACTTAAACCTGGTGTATCATGCAATGATAGGCATGGCAACAACATTGGGGCAAATCAATGGATGTATGGATACCAAGGAATGGTGAATTCATCAAATCATTGTGGACATTACACAACCTTCTGAAGCTCTGAAACTGAGTAAGTTTGAACTAGCAGAGCAAAATGCAAAGGACTTGTACGTAATATCTTGCATGACAAAGATGGCACGACATGCATGATGCCATAATTGATGCAGTTAGACTAAACGTGAACAGTTCCTTCTTCAAATAAACAAGTGATAGACCACTTTTTGGTTGTACAGCCAATACCCATGCGAACAGCCCCTTAGTATAGGGACATTCAATGCTACTGACTCGCTATACAATAATGTTCTTCTGTGCATGCATGGCGGCAGTACAGAGTATCTGCTGCACTATGCCACTTCCTCCTACAACTGCAGCAATACCATGCCCTTCCCCCTAAGTAGTCCGGCTGTACTGGTCATTCTCCATTTCGTCCCTAAACGTAACAAGATCATGCGAAAGTAATTCCATATCGCATGAACCACGCCCCCCGTTTATACAAACCTGTTCCCTTTGATCGCTTCTCTTGTCGGCTCCTCATTACTGCTGAAGGCGCTGTAGATTTCCTTGTGACTAGTAGAGACCTCTGAACAACCTTATTCAGCATTCTCACCAAGATCACAACTCTTCTGCTTACTGTACCGCCTGATCTCTCCAACTAAGCCGTCTTTATGAACGCCCTCAACTTCTTCCTCTGTGGTCGTGTCATTTGACTACTTAAAGTTAATCCGACACTTATGACATGCTCCTACGACATGCACAATACTTCTAGAACAAATCAGATTCCTTTTAATCTTCCCTACAACAGCCTCATCGACAGTGAAGTTCTTTCCCATTTTCGCGGTAATGCCCGCAAATTGATGGATGCGCACGTTTGGATGCTTTTATCTCGTGACACAAGATAAACCATAATGTAAGAAAACCATTTCTATGTAGCATGAACTTATCTAGATAAGGCAGAGCTGTTTCAGAATTTTCAAAACAGGCGTTCCTTATTTTCAGCAGCTTAGTTAGTCGTCCTAGATCTAGGACGATCGTCCTAGATCTAGGACGGTTGGAGATTAAAGGTTAAAAGATGCTTTGTCATTGCTAGACCCACCCACCCCTCCCTCCTTCCCCCAATACCAACACATTGTCAAGGGACAGCACAGATGTAGTTGGTATTATTGCATGTGCAATTATTAAAATGAAGTGTAACCTGACCTGCCTAAAGTGGATATCCACAAGGTCAGAATGTCTCAGCTATAATGATGGAAGTGGCTGCAGTAGTGTAGATGTATGCAGAGCAATAAATGGAAGACAACTAAATACGTAAAACACAAATTAATGAAAGAAAATACAACAACAATTGGAGAAAAACACTAAACTAACTCCATTTTGATCAAATAGGTCAATGTGGCCTTGGCTGCTCTATTGTCAGCAAAGAATATGAAGTGAATTTGATCACCATAATCCATGATGGTCTTGTTTTGTCCTCCATTTGTACCATTTAGTGAAGGATCAGTAAAATCAACTGATGAGGTACATCTCCTTGGGAAGGTGCAGTCTGGATCACTGGAGATGTTCTTACATCCATATATGGTGATATTGGCACACAGGGTGTAATAGGATATATCAGGAGAGTCAGTGACATCAAGAGAGAATGGAGCTCCCCAGGAGAGTAAGAAAGTTGTGTTGGAGGTGTTGGATATATTTACAGAGAAGTTGCTTGGAGCTTCAAAATGACCTGAGAGGTAATCAAGAGCAAGAGGTGTCAGGTACACTGCTGACTGATTTCTGGAGAAGTTTGGAAGCTTCACATTGTACATTGTCTTTCGACATACATAATGGATTCTTGAAAGTGGTACAAAATGCTTAGGTGTCAAACACAAGATGGAGTTTTGTAAATTTGTGACTTTGTGAAAATGCAGAGCATGTTCTTGGCTAACCTAGACTTTACATTACATACACCAATAGAAACCATTGATGATGCAGATTAAATTGTGAGAATGGATTATGCATTGCCATCTGTCATTGTGTCATAATGGGGCTCTACCTAGCTACTGATATTATCCAACATACCTTCTTAATAAATGTGTATAGATTGCCTCATTTCAAAACCTATCACTGCTTCAATTAAATAAACTCTCCAGCTGAGATAGGACGTGGTTATTTGTTCTTCCAAAAGTATTAGATAGCAATTTTCTTTGGCTATCGTATATCTGTATTGGCCATCATTACAATCACCTAGTATAATCAAAGCCAAAACAATCTGCACTGAAATCAGGAGTCTGAAAATCAGCTATCAAATACCACATACATGCCACTGGATAGGTGCTCAAATGTATTCTTGTATAACTGCCATCCATATGATTAAACTTTAATAGCTGCAATATTTGACATGTCGAATTCCTAGCAGAAAAGCCACACTGCACACAAACTAATAGTCATTCTGGGACTAAGCTAAAGGTATTGAGCTTGGGCTCCGCCCTTGTTTGACATTGGTTATATACTTCCATAGTGATGAGTCACCATGTACATTGTAGCACCATTGAATAAACCTTGCTTATTACTTAAACAGTTCTGAACACAAGTACGCAAGCTATTATAATTTCATGCAACACTGTACAGCAAATTCAGCCAGATAGTATGCCATAATAGTTTCACTTCGAGGGTAAGTCAACAGTAGGCACTGAGAATAACACCTTCGGATGATCAATTGATAAATTCTATTCCATGTTTTGCTAGCAGGTGGCCGACCCATGGAGCAACATCATGTATTTGTACAGTAGGTGTAAAGTGTACTGACATACATATACATGTACATTGCTTAAAACTCACAGCTACTTTACTGCAGCCTTTAACATACACTACTTGCAATGTGTGATATGTTGGTAAGATAAATTCTTATATTAAACAAAGAGCACAATTAATTCAAGGTTAATTATGTCATGGTTCATAATTGGTACACTGTACTTACAGCTAGTGCAGAATGAATATCCCACACGACAATGCAAACCAACAAACGGCCAGATGCTTGTATAATTTTAAATCTGCACTTTATATTACCACACTCACCTTGGAGGGTCAGATTAGTTGGTTGACTTGTCAGCCTACCTAATGATGGCAAATATATAATCATTTCTGGTTATTCCAGTGCATTTGTTCCAGAAGAATCTGTTGTACCAACTCTCAACACATCCAATGTCCATACATTTTGGATGTATTTATTAAAGAATAGAAGCATCAGACATTGTTCTCAAAACTGGATGAGAATTCATTCATTGTTTGTAAATCCACTTAGCCTGTTGCTTTTTGCTTTCTGTTCTTAATAAGTAATCAGGTAGCGATTCCTACAAATCAGTTTTATAGGACAACAACACTAAACTCAATAAAATCATAATACTCACAGAACAATCTTCTGTGTAATTCATTAGATGGATAATACTTGGGTCATGGAACGTGACTTATTTCCTCAAGTTAAAGTACAAGAAATGAGTTAGAGGGTTGACATACACTAATAATACACAAGCCATGAATAAGTGATGATGGTAGACAAATTGGTGTATACTTTGTTAAGTCTCATCAGGTTTCATTTGCCTCTATTAATTAAAAATGTTGAGCAGTGTTAAATTACCCCACAGCAAATAGATAGTACCTACAAAATGGATGCAGCTAATAGAGCACCATATGAAATGGAAACATTAACTTAAATGAAGCAAAACCAATTTTACTGCTATTACAATTTTGAACAAAGGTGCTTAATCCCAATGAACCATCGAACCCTTCCACCTGCATTTAAGATATTTGTTATGACACATGCATTGTTTGGGTCTCTTTAATAACGCATGTCTGAAGACACAGTGCATATACAACTGTACTAGTATGAGTAATTGTGTTGGCATTCAAAGTTCTCTTTTGGTACCCTACTACCATAGATAGTTAGATAGATCAGTAAATACATCTTAAAATAGTGCACTCTCACACAACCATATAATCATCTATGTGATGCAGGTCTGTGTGTTGTGTTTATTACAAAGAATCACTTTGAATACCATGGTGTACATGCAATTCAGTGACATGCATGCAAACCAGCCATGTTAATGTTGAAGTCAAAACCAGGTGGGGCACTGTGGTGTACTCACATTTTGTGTATCCATCATTACCACACACATACAGTTGTAAGAAACTATATTATTATGAACTGGAAAAGGTACATGGAGATGGAGTGAACTGGCATTAAAAAGATGTTGTAATACACTAATGTGGGATACACATTCCTGTTCAAGGAGTTAATTACATTAGTGAAGTTATCTGACCAATGTTTTTCAGAATATAATTACTACAGTTGTAAAGTAACCACCATGTCATGTACTTATACAATCACAAGTGCAGCACACATTTGAATTGCATGCATGCATGCATGCACGCATCATAAAGTTGTGATTGACGCATTTCTTACTTACACTGTCATGTAGCATTCATAATGGTTGTGTGCATATGCATACATGCATATATGAATTAGCATGGCATCCAAAGAGATAAACTGCTTACGAATAACACATCTGTATACATTTGTGCAACACAATTAGGACCTACCAAAAGTGTAATTAGAAAGGAGTTGGCAGATGTGGTGAGAGATGTGGATGCTTTCAGTTTGGTCGTTATAATGATGGCATGAGTTATTTGCCAAGTTATACATTAATTCGAATGGTTTCCGTGAAAAGGGACCTAATGCAGTTTTTTCAAGATTTCAATTTTAGAAGTCTAAAATGTCCTTTACACCTTGCTTCCTGAGAATCGGAGTATCTGTCATGGAGTTGTAAGGCTCTGAATTTTTATTAACTGTACTTTTTAATGCCCTTAAGACCCCATTAGGTTTTAATTTTGCAATGCTCAGTTCAAGGTCTATAGGCAAGGATTGTTGTATGATCCCATCAAACCCCCCACTGAACCAGCACTGTGTTTTGCAGAATAGAAGTTGCTAGGTGTGGCTTTGTTGATGCAGACTTATGCCTAGTCATCATAGGTATGCTTAATCAACACATTTTCCTTTTTTGGTTTTATTTTGTATTTTCATGTCCTGTGTTTATAAAAGACAGTGTAAAACAACCACTGTCAAAATTTTGTTCTGCTATGCATAGCGGAAGATATTAAATACACAAATGTATTGCCATTTTTTTGTCATTCAAGATGAATAATCGTGTGTGCAATACATCCTTGGGTTATGCTCTAAGAATTGATTGTTGAACATATGCTGCCAGTTGAGCTCTGTTATGTTTAGATGGTGGCATGGTTGGCTTAAATGTAAAAATCTGCATGATATATGGAGTATGGAAAGCCATGGTGTCATTGCTGCTGTTTTTATGAATGATAAAAATGGTATTGATAGCAGTGGAGTTTTGAGCTGCCCCTTATCATGTGGGTACTGCATTTTGTTGTCATGTTAAACAAAACACTGTATATGATCAATCCTTGTATACAATCAAAAGTGAAGGAATTGCTACAGCAACCATCACAAAGACCCAGGGGCATTATCAGCACAACTGATTCTTCACACAGCACAAGTCAATACACAAACACATCGCATCATACACAAAGAAATAATATATGTTGAGAAGCATTCTCTCTGAATGGAATGCTAAACCATATTATTTTTGTTGCATTATCGCGTCGCTTCTCATCACTTTACAAAAACTTGATTTTACTACTACTGCACAATATATGAACTGAACAATTTTTGCATCGGTATTGCAATGGATAACTAAAAGTAACAGCTGTTATAAGAAATGAAATGAACTTTTGAAATTTTGGAGTGTTTATGTGGTATGTGAAATTGGAATGCAGCAATACAATGCATTAAATTGGTCAGATGCAAAATGCATTCTGATACCAGTATGCCATGCCAAGACACGAAACTCTCAATATGTAGGTTTATGGCCTCTAATGACTATTAAGAACTACAGTGTATGAGTACAGCTGTTGAGTACATTACATCACAATATGGGATATGCTCAGAAGTCAACCATACAACTCTTGATTCCTCACCTTGAGCGGTAATCAGTGTTGGTGGTTTGTACCAGTTTGTCAAAAGCTCATTGTTTGCAGACCATATTCAAAAAGGCGCTGTCGCTTTCAAGCGCTGTTGCCCAACCTCGAAATGTGGCCAATACAGATATGTGATCAGCTGCATTACTAATGGGTCAATCACCATTCAATACTGCCTTGTTTCCACTATTGCATTGACTGGACCTTCCACAGCTGTTACTATTCCTGAAATGATTACATCAAACATGACCTCAACAAGCACATATTTTACATAAGGGCTGTACTTGTTGTGACATCCAGCCACATGGCAAACTATACATGCAAATATATCTGACCTCCAAGGAGTTTGGCACCCTACACCTACTTTTGAAAGCAAGAAGTGTTTTTGTTGTTCTCTTGGAACTTTCCCACTCACGACTGATACCACAGTAATAAGAGTCCCACCTTTGTTTTCTTACCTTGCCAAAACTCTAGTGTGACGTTCATCTGATAGTACTAAGCAACTGTGATCTGACTCTGATCACATGCCAAACTCTGCAAGGACCAATACTACACAATTGTAATGGATGTGCCAAATATGAATGACCTGCTAGCTTTGCTATTTGACACCAAACACTTAAATTTTAATGAAGGTTTATATGTTTCATCGTGACGTGTGGCTAATTAAAAAATAAAAATTATAGTTTGTAATTCCCTTGACCTAACCAATGGTTATGGCATAGCTGAAGTCACGTCAGTTTAAAATTTCAGTTTGTTGTTTTTAGAGGGTCTGATTAATCGTGCCATTTCAACTGCAATATCAATATTTATTTCACCTACCTGCAACATTTTAAACACTGAGTTTAAATTTGGATTTCCTAAAAATTGTTGTTATTCAAAAACAGTAACCATATTATTTTTTAATGTGTAGGTAATTATAGTATATGTGACACTTCCGCTACACTATAAGTGAGGTTCATTTTTACTGATATGCAAATGTGACTTACAGTACATGGACCTAACTATTTTGACCAATAGTACTTTTATTGTAACCAACATGTGCGTTTTTGTACACAACTGAAAGTTGTCTGATACCATGTATCAGACAAAGTTTTGGTGTCCATCAATATGTACTCTAAACGTGAGCATAGTGTGATGTGTGTGTGCTGTTGTGTCTGCGTGTGTGTGTCTATGTGTGACTCATTCATACTACATATATCATTTTCAAAATCCGATGACCTAGCCAAAGATGACAATTTTAGTTAGCTGTGGTTATTTCAGTTTGAATAAAAGGGCCATGGTATCAACTAGTGAGGATTTCATCAACACAATATCTATGTGACCTACAACATGCTATGACCAATATTCATATTAAAATGATAGCCACATAGCATTGTAATTTTAATGTATATTCATAATGAAACTAACATCTTCTTAAGACAGAAGGTAAATTAAATTAAAATAGAAGTGAGCAACATATGGATTGAGTAGATGAGATACCCTATTTACTATATTAGTTTCTCATAATCAGTACTTGTATGGACCTATTGGAATAATGTAACTATACTATTGATTCCCAGGGCTTAGTATTAAATCAACTGCATCAATATGATGTAATAGATATGCTTGCCATCAAAATCTCACTTGTGGACACAGTCCATGTGGCTAATGGCACAGTTAAAGAGGTACACTCCCCACACTCCATATGCACTCACCAGCCATCCATTCCATTCAACTCCTTCCATTCATATAAGAACAACCACTCCAAAATAATGAACTCCCTCCCCCATCATGCCCCATATTCACATACTTGTGTAGTGTCTGAAAGCCTTAGACAATACTACCAACCATGTGACTAGAAGAGTAGCTTGTAGAGCTTTGGCTCCATTACTGTCCCTGCCTGAAGCTATAAATGTACCAATAAATGTTAATGGCTACTGCCCCTGATATCTGTACAGGAAGGAGCTAGTGGATGGTCCATATGTTTCCTTTCAAATGTGTGAAATGAGGCTTTTTAGATGGCACTGTTAGAGTGAAACACCACTCAGTGGAAACATGTCTGGACCTACGTGTATATCCCATTCCAGTTGCCATGGCCAACACAACAGCCACAATCACCAATACCACATCCTGGGGGGAGGGGAGATATTTTGTTTTCCCCCTTTTTTAATGACCCATTGCTGCTGGGCCAGGAGTGGTAGCTAGAAGTCAATAGTGTATTAATGACTTCACCTGACAACAATGTGTGGAATGTGTGTGAGTGTATCATTAAACATGGTGATTATTAGTGCCATGATTATGTAACCATCATCAACGTGGCAAACGAGGCTCACATAAGCAAATAAGGAGATAAAAATCATTCTCTATAGGTGATGAAATACATGTGGACAAAGAACATGATGCATGCCCTGCACCTACATGGATATCCTAAAACCTAAGTACCTCTCTTGGTGGTGTATTGATGTTCACTGTGGGTCTGATGTTGTGGTGGTTTGAGATATAGGCCATGCATGTGTAATTGGCATGTTCTTCATACCACCTTCCTCTCTCCTCCTCTTCCTAACATCACATTCTTCACATGATTATGATGACATCACTGAAGGCCCAAGGGAATCACAAAACAGACTTCTTCAATCTAGTCAGAGACATATGGTCATTCCAGAAGCACACATGCACACACACACACACACACATCTTCACACACTTGTTATATGCTCAAATGATATGAATTTAGTTCGCTATGAGTGCAAGGTTAAGATTTCGCACACTGTATTCACTTTGCACACTCAACATGTGTAACCTTACTATAGACAAGTATATTAGTACATCATGCCACATTTATACATGTTCTGTAATGATCCCTTTTACCACTTTATAGCAATGCACTTTTGTACCTTTGTGTTGGTAATTGACATGAAATGAAAGGCGTGATCTGGATATAATTGAATCACATGAAGGTCAGAGAGGCACATCATTGCAGTTAGCCAATACATGAACCAACAAAGCTTCAGCATTAATTGCTTGGAATAGTTGAAACAAAAATATATCACGAAGGAAACAGGGAATGCATACTCATGATGAAATCTGGAAAATGATGGGGGAGGGGGGGGGGGTGGTTTAACGATCATTATGGCAGCTGACATACATGTATAGATACAAATGTTTCTTCATTTTATTCATTCAACATGACAGATGCAAATTCACTTCTAGTCACATTGTTTTCTCCTTCACCCAATACAACTTAATATTGAGAGATAGGACAGAAGTAGTGGTTGGACTGCCATTCTTGTATGCACAATCATAAATGTGATTCAGTGCAGATAAGGTCACTCAAGTGTGAACATTACTTTAAAATCATGGTGTAAATGCAAGCTCAATAGTGTGCACATTTCTAAATAATCACAGAATATGCTACTGCCCATTGTACAATGGGAAATGATTTAAATGAATTGAAAAGAGGAAAGTGTTTTTTCTGGATGATTTCTTTAGTGACAGTACATAGCTCATCTTGGATGATCATTTGCAGTACATAGTGCATGGTTTGCAATTGGTATTTAGTCTATTGTATCAGGACTATAGATTTACAAACTCCATATGACATGTGCACATCACTCTATAGATAAATGGTACTTGCTACATTTATATTTCTATACATGGCTGGATGCAAAGGGACTGGGGAAGGGGTTTCAGATAATATTCACTATCTAATGAAATCATATTCCTTAATATTGATTGTGAACGTGATCTGAACCTCCCACTTTATTCACCTATGCTATACATGTACCTAGCAAAATTACACAATGCAACAAGAGTACTATCACAATGACTAATGTCCTTGAAGTACCACTCCATATGCACAGCATTGTTCCATATCAGGAACAGTTCTTTTATTGACCATCTGATATGCATGGTTCTCTTCCATTTGGATGTTCTCCAAATGATCTGTTCAATATCATAGTGAAACATTATTTCATGCAATACCAATACACACTCACTGTACCTTTGTGCTTATGTTTTATGCAGACAATCACACACACCACACACACAACTGTTGAAATCACCAACACTGATGCTCCACACACTGATCCATAAACTGCATATGAAGAACATAATAAATATGCATTACACAGTCAGGACCTACCAATAGCATGATATATTTTTGTATAAGAAGAGAAAGGAGTCATACTCTGTGGTGTGGAAGATGTCATGAGAGTCATGAATGCTTTGGTTGTTGTAGTGATGACATCAATTATTTGGCCTGTTGGGCATATTTTCATGTAATTTCAATAATAAACGTAGATCCGAATCAAAATGTAATGACATCATTAACATTGCAAGTACTTTGCGTTGCTAAAGATGCTGTGGTAGTCATCGATACTCAGTTGCTGTTGTGGTGACATCAATTTTTTGACCTATGACATGTTTAATTTGTGCACATGCTTCATGAAACTCAGCATTGAAATTTCCTGTACGAATGCAAGAACCTGTACAAATATGTATGGTTCTACACATATGCAGGTCGCTTAGTATGATGCAACATGACTCCACTACAAATTATGCACAAACTAATAGTACAGACTCAAAACAGAAGTAAATATCATGCCCTTTTAGTAGACATACTTATCAACATGCAGTGTACATAATGCGGATGATAAAAGTAGTGTAGCAATGTAACAGTAAACAGAACTATGCAAACCTGACACCTTTTTGAAACAAATATGAAAATACGGCCTGGGTTCCATTCCCAGCTCCATTGACAGCAAAGAATGTGAAGTGAATTGGATCATCATAATCCATGATGGTCTTGTTTTGTCCTCCATTTGTACCATTTAGTGAAGAGTCAGTGAAATCAACTGATGAGGTACATGTCCTTGGAAAGTGGCAGTCTGGATCACTGGGGATGGTCCTACATCGATATATGGTGATATTGGTACACAGGGTGTAATAGAATATATCAGGAGAGTCAGTGACATCAAGAGAGAATGGAGCACTCCAGGAGAGTAAGAAAGTGGTGTTGGAGGTGTTGGATATATTCACAGAGAAGTTGCTTGGAGCATCAAGAGGACCTGAGAGGTAATCAAGAGCAAGAGGTGTCAGGTACACCACTGGCTGGTTTCTGGGATAAGTTTAGAAGCTTAGATTGTAGATTATAAACACATTGTACATTGTCTTCTGACAAACAGAAAACATACCTGGAAGAGGCCTAATGAACAAGACAACAAGGCATTGACAACCGCAAAGCTTTTTCACATAGGAGGAAATAGAAATAGCAATCTGTAGTTAGTTTACAACTCCAGTGTATGCTGATGCAAAATCACCTTTTTTTCTAGCCTACAGTTCATACCAGTTTCTCATCAATGTATCAAAGTTGGACACCCAATAGCTTACTTTGCTCAGATTGGTAGGCTTTACATGTCAATTGGGATCCAAATGACCTCCAATGACAATTCTATCAAGCAAATTATTCCCAGAAATGTAGCAATGAAGGGAAATACATGTGGATAAAGAATAACACAGATATCTGGTTCAAACCATATGTATTAAAATTTTATGTCAAAGAATGCAGTTCACTCTGAGCCTGATTGTATTCAAAGTGATAATAAGTGTGAACAAATTCCATCCAATTTAATGACTTGATAGAGCACTATGATGAGAACAAAAATGACACAGAACTCAGCATAAGTTAAAGGTGACTCAGTGAGTATATTTATAGCAATACTCAGGTATCTGTTTTGAAAGATCTACAAATGTGTATCAGGTCAGGAGAATTTAGGGACAAAAGGATATGGATGATAGAATAATTATTAAAAATCAAGAAAATTGATTACAGCTGACCCATGTTGGGGCAACTGCAGTGAATTAATGTTATACTAAAATAGTTTGCATCAGTTGAATTGTCTTTGCACAAATGTGTATGCAATTCAGGTCTTACACATGCAGTGTAAAAATTGATTAATTTGCATACAGTGAAGCAGGTATTGCTACCCACACACTACAGTAGGTTGCAGTATAAATGACTAAATGTTTCATGCTTTATAAAAATGCAAACCCAGTCATGCACATATGCATATAATCCAAAATGCGAATTTTCATGTGATAGTACAACACTCACCCTGGATGGTCAGATTAGCTGGTAGACTTGTCAGCACATTGGAGAAGGTGACATCTGCTGCTCTGCAAACCACTTGTGTGTTGTTATTGGTGGTAGAATTCGATGGAACAATGAGATGAGATGAGACTGTATCTCCAGTGGGTGGGTCAACAACATATGTTATTCCCATTTGTGCATGTGGTGTGCCATAACCATTTCCATTTAGTGACCATGAAACCACTGCTCCAGTTCCAAATCCATTCCCATAGCAGTAGAAAATAGCAGGAGTGTCATTCTGAAATACTGTGTAATTCCCTGGTGGCTTGAGGAATATAGATCGAGTAGCACCTACAGATAATGATGACAAACGTTGTATAGTGGATAATGATGGTGTAAAATTAGAAACATCCTAATAAAGGGCGAGAAATGCTACCATACATGTAACTCTTGAACATTGAACTACACCCTTACTTGATTTTGACAGATATAGAAGTACCATCATCAGCTTCCAGAGAGATTGTCTTTCCTCAACATAATAAAACTGTAACATAATTTAAATTACATGTTTTAGCAAATGTTATGTTTTAAGGGTCACCTCTATGCTTAGAACTTAAAATTAATATGCAGATAGATACAAGATGCCAATGCTTATGTTATCAAAACCCAGTGCATTTATAGTATATGCTCTACCTAAGGTGTACAATGAGTCTATTTAGCATGTTCTCCATATACCTTTCTCTAATCACATGCAACATTTAGACCCAGTTATGCAAGGAGGCAATTTACGCACGTGATGCTGTCTCAGACCAACAATGGGCGCGGTTCGGATAATGGTCCAGTTTCTAATCGCCGTAACTGTACGTTCTAAAACGTTGCAAGCAAAGGCTTGCGTGCGAGAATTTCAATACTTCTAAGTACCACATTGCTGCACCATTGATACTTTTATGTGGCAGTACCATGCTTTGGCATCTGACCAGTTCCAACTGCGATGCAAGTGACCAAGTGAGTTACTGAAGATAGCAGCAGCAGGTTCCACACTCTTTAATGCCCGAACACCTTCTTAGCTCACAGACTAGACAAGCAAGTGTTGATCGAAATCTCGTGACTTAATGTGTGCATCTGTTTGTGCAAGTATCCTAATTAATGCACCGCTATAGGAAGGGCTAGTAGGCAATAATATTATTGTATTCGAGCAGTGTTTTTCTTCTGTTGAAAGATGCGCCGACCTGGTCTGTATACATGTAGATCATTTCCAGATGTGGCAGAGTTGTGTGTTTGGAATGATGGGGAAAGGGAGGAGGTATGTGTGTAGATGTCACATTGAAAATGTTTATTAACCTTAATTAGTTCTTTATAATATATGTTTACTTATTCGTCATAATGATAGTAAAAATGGACAGTTTAATAATTATCTTAACTGCGAAGGGCACCTTTTTATGCGTATAGCACATGTGGCAACTCTTTTTAGTTACCTATGTAGTTTATGCTGTTCAAGACATGAACTGCAATGTTGTGTAGAATGACTTGTATAAACTAAAGTGTATCTCGTTAATGGTGTTTATCATGCCAATTCTGCAATAGAAATCATTACCTCTGCATGGGAATTCATGTTTGCATGGAAAGCCTTTAAAGGCAAGACTGCGAATATCATGCTTGGTTATGAATGCATGCCATTGTACATGCAGGGCTGCTGCATGTGGCAATATACACATTCTGTTCGACAGCAAAATGCACTGTCCAAAGTTTAAGGGTTAATTAACTGGTAAATAACTTAATACGTTATTTTCAAGCTTCAAGAAACCTTCAATTTAAAATACTGCCCACCATGAGGTAAATTATTTATATCAAAGCCAGCTTGTGACTAACAAATTAAATGACTAACTAGTAATAATTACTTGTATCCTCTACATGTAGTTTCTTAGTCATTAATTGCTGAGAGTCAATATAGCAGGGTAGCTATGTGCATTCAAGTGTACGTGCAATGTATGTGTATGTGTGTTTGTACTATTTCTAAACACTATGTGCCATGTTGAAAGTAGCTTATTGCATGTGGAAAGTATATTTCAGCCCTTGTACTATAGCTAATAGCCTTTGTGTCAAATATGCTGCATTAGAATTAGCAAAGTCCGGGTCAAAAAAGCATGTGTTTATAGTGTCGTGGGTAAATTTCCCAAGGGAAGGAAAATAATGAAATTTGTGTAATCTTTATTTTAGTTTGTGTTCAACTTTTTGGTGATGCAACAGTGATTATTATTATTATTAACACACAAGAAACAACTATAGAAATTAAATACTGTCAACCAGTGACAACCAACGAAGGTCCAGCTCTTGACAGCACACAAGACCTCACCAAAGTGAGACTGAGTCTGCCATAAATGGAAGGACTTGGTGCACCTCATGGGTATGGCCAGACGAGGGGCAAGACACGATAGTGTTTCCCTGGCCTCGGCACCCCAGCACCCATAGGTCTCCACTGCTAGTGGTGTGCATTTCCAGCTCAACTCGGAGCACTTTGGGTCATTCAAATCAGGTAAAACCTTATCAAACATTTGCAGTGCATCAGCCATAAGAGGGGAGGTGTAGAATGTACCATCTTACAGAAACTGCCACACTGATGAAGGAGAAGCAGTGCCACTTGAGGATCCATAGAACCAACATCCTCCAACATCTGCAGAAGCCCCTGGGCCTTTACATGTTTCTGAGATTCATGGTCTTGAACAATGGAGAGTGCACGTCATGTGTTCAACAGTGTTTTAGTTTAGGCATGGATTGTTGTGTATTTAAGGAGAAATGAAGTGTTTTGTATACATTTGTCTATCTGTACCATACTGGGAAAGAACAGTCATGTTGCATGGAGACATGCTTATGCATCCACACTGGCTGATGTGGGAGGAGTCACAAAAAGGATGCAAGAGTGTTGAAATATTTATTTATGTATTGTTCCAATAGAACTTATTAACACTACACAGAGAGACAAGTGTGCATTTTTGATTTTGTTTCCCCCTTTTTCATGATCCATACGTCCAGGAGTGTATTACTTATGTGCAGAGTGTGTGTGTCATTAAATAATCCCTCCCTGTACACAGAAATATGAAAAGTTTCCAGCCAACACTTGCACTGGCAACTTAGAATGGCTTTCCGCTCACTTAGCCGTACATATCCTCACCACCACGTGTCAATAATGTGCTGTACAACCAATCACATGGGGTGAGCATAGTGTCTGTCTAATTCACTGTATTCAACCAACACAAACGTGTAAGGCTCTGAATTTTTATTAGCCATACATTTCAACGCAAGCATTACATTTCTATTGCATAATTATATATTATTATTATTATTAATGATAATAAATATTATTAGTGTATGTGTCCCTATGGTAGTGGAAACCTATGGGGCTTGGGGAAAGGAAGCCACAGCCATCATCTCTTCTGTAGCCTCCAGACTTGCCACCTCCACATGCCGGCCAAAGTCCACCATACTCCACGAGATCTATGGTCGGCTGAATCTCAACCTTGTGTGTGCCAATGCCACAGCTATCCTTTCTAGGATAGCTCCTCCGCCATAAACCTTTTATTATCTGGTGCATTTATATTTAAATAAGGATGTAAATAATAATTTGAAGTGTTATTTAGTTTTGGTCATGTTTTCGTGTGTTTTGGATATTACTAATAATTTTAAGTATGTATAATAATAATAATTATTATTATTATTATAATATAATAATTATTATTATATATGCAATAGAAATGTAATGCTTGCGTTGAAATGTATGGCTAATACAAATTCAGAGCCTTACATGTTTGTGTTGGTTGAATACAGTGAATTAGACAGACACTACGCTCACCCCATGTGATTGGTTGTGAAACGAGGTGTTTTGTACAAATGTGTGTCTGTACCATGAGAAATTATTAAATTCCTTGACTAACCAAGGTTTATGCTGTTGCTGAAGTTACACTCAGTTTTAAATCACGGGACCAACATATTTTTAAAGGGAGTTGATTACTCATAAAAAAATTTCTCTATTTTCGCGGAAACGATCCCACATGTTGATTTAAAATTAAAATTGGAGGAGAGTGAATGGAATCACAGCATACTGATGTAGGGGTAAACATGTAGGGCTTTATAGGGTACAATGGTAGGATCAACCTCTGCTGAGCAAATACATTTTGTAATTTTTTTTTATGAGTAATCAACTCCCTTTAAAAATATGTTGGTCCCTTGATTTAAAACTGAGTGTAACTTCAGCAACAGCATAAACCTTGGTTAGTCAAGGGATTTTAATAATTTCTCATGGTACAGACACACATTTGTACAAAACACCTCGTTTCTCCTTAGACTGCATAACGAACTGCATGCCATCTTTCAACAGAAACACACTATCTTTGCACACTCTTGCAATGTGATAGCAATACAATCATGGAATTTATAGGTACATCTACATGTAATACTAAAAGGTGAACTTCTTTCACATGTCATTTCGTTTAAACGAATCGTACAAACTGTACGGAATGTGTAAACGAAGCATGTAAACGAAGAATGAACCCGTAAACAGTTTAGTTTAAACTTATGTATAAACTACGTGGAAACGATACGATTCATTTCGTAGCACGTGGTTTAGACGATAAGGAACGAAACCTTTTTCGTGTCCTCTACTGTATTAGGCTGATTATCATTGTGTAACTGGGTCAATGACGCAATCGCATACTGTGTACACTATTTTAAAATTACAGCGTTTGCAGCAGCGTCGTGCTCTATGAAACTCTCGCACTCTAACCTTGAATAATAATTGCAAACCTCTGGTATGGCATGGGTCCGAGACACCCAACTAGCAATCATAATCATACTCTTAACCTTAATTCATTTGCATTAGCTTATGTACAAGTTACAAAGAATAACTACATGTCATGCTAAATAGCCATTGCTCAATCCAAATACTAAGTTTGAAGGTATCCTGATTAGTGGAGAAGGGTGAGGAGTGAAATGACCTTACTCATCAAACTGGTTAAAATGGATGAGAAGGGCATAGCAACCCTCTTCTGCCACGCCCCTCACACACTAAATGATTGGTTGGTGAATTAACCATAATACAATGTGTCTGCATGTGGGAGTACAGGAGAATCAGAAAATCTCCCACCATCCATCCATCCACTGGATTTGCCATTGATTCATGTCCCTAGAAGTCTCAATCGCATACTTTCCTTTCTCTGCTGCTTCTATCCTCATCCTCATATCCTATTTCTTATTTCACTTTTATTAATTCAAGCATTATTTGGAACCCACAATACCACATGCCAGTTGAGCTCTGGTTTTATCGTCAGAATTCTAACAACTCGTGTATTCGATAGTTCTGTTGTCAGGCTGTCATTAGTAGTGTTGCTCATGCGTACAGCTGTTGCCATCGTTACACAGCTCCCCATCCAATGAAACTGTGTCCTCAAGTTTGTATGGGTATGAACAAAATGATGCTCACACAGGGATGTTGCTGCTAATCTATCATCTGCCAACAAAGAGAAAATATTGTGATGCTGCAGAAGTATGCCATGCCTCCTTCTGACCCCTAGTCATTTCTGTTGATGGAGTTATAGGTTGGGAAGCAGAATGCTTCATCAAACTCCTTGCTGAAAAATTTATCAAATGGAAAAAATCATATCCAGAAGTAGCAGGATCGATATGAGCCAGGCCATTTTGAGGGCCATAAATTTATGCTTACGGGGTTCTCGAACCAAATGGAGAAGTGGTGCAGCTATCGATGATGGGGCAGGTCTGCCGGAACTTGCATATTAAGTGGCTCAGATATGCATTATTATTATTATTTTGTTTTCTATTCATATCATTTCTTGTACTACATTGTATTCTATTTATTACTATTAAATCACAATTCAACAACACACTGAGTGGGAGCCAGCCACACAAAATACCTGATATACAGAAAAAAAATAAATAAATAAAATTCTGCACTCAGATGGCACTATCCCTAAACTACCTAACTACCACAACACAAGTTCAGCCATTCACTTCCTCCGTTTAGGGATAGTGCCATCTGAGTGCAAAATTTTATTTATTTATTTTTTTTCTGTATATCAGGTATTTTGTGCCAATCACTTCTTCCGCCTCATGGTCTAGATAGCCTGCCAAGGTCATCTGTTGAGATAATGCACAAAAAATAAGTCCACAATGCACAACACACAAAATTTTGCAGCACGTGCACGACACTTAGACTGCACTAAAATTCCACACAAACCTATTTAAACCTTCCCCCACCTGGCCATCAAGTGCTGTAAAATCAATCACATACAGAGGGAGCATAGTGTCTAATTAACTGTGTTCAAACGTATATCCTCTTCCTGCCCCCAGTACAGTACTACCAATCAACCAACACCAAATAGGTTTAGTATCATTGTGCACACCTGCAACAAACAAACACACCAACCACATAGATGTACAAAGAAAGTGTCAAGTTATACACCCAGGCATTTTGAGACCTCCAACCTTCTCTGAGCTGACTATCTTTGACAGATTCTGATTTCCAGCGACCATGCTGCTTAAATAGTCTATCCTGCACACCAGCATTGGCTGCCACAGTGGCAACCCCTGCACGAAGGCTATGCATACCAAACAATGCAGGGTCAAACCCAAGCTTTGCTAGAGTAACTGAGGCTGTACTATTGCCTGAAACAACATTCCATGATATGTACGATCTAACGCCCCATACAACAATATCTTTCCATTCATGCTCACAGGGCATGTTACTGAAGGATTCCCCCTCCAGTCTTACTGGACTGCACATTGATCACCATGCCTTCAGCGGTGAAACTAAGTGGTCTCGAGCCTGCTGGTACTGCAGCATCATTTTTGTACCCCAGGACACCAGATATTTTGACCATTCCAGCTACTAACATTTTAACTTTTGTTGACCTGTTACCAATAGTACTGGCTGATGTTATAGGCTTAGTGACACTGAGTCCAGCAAGCTTCCAGGGTTCTCCAACTCAGACTTATCACTTAATGATTTTGCATACTACTTTACTGGTGTGTATTTGTTCTCCAATGACATGTGTGTGTATTAATCCACCCAGATACCTCTGATCCACCTAATCATCGCCCTTCCAGCCAATGCAAAAGTGCGTTTGCGTGTCACCCGCATGGACGCATCCTTTCATCTTGTGCATGAATGTTGCAGTAGTATACGGGGATATGATGATAACTTTGTGGCGTCTGTGTAATCAGTGTGGTCAAGGGATACTTCAAAGAAACATGACATGATTGGCACAAATTTATTAATAACTTACTAATGAAACGAATACTGGACTAACATTTAACATTTAACAAAGTAGGTGCACCAGTACAGAGGAGGTTGGACAATCAATTATGCATAAGCTGAGAAATCGTATGACTGATTTCTTCAACTATTTATTGTTTTTAACCTAGCTCTGGTGTGACTTGAAGGTACGCAAATGCTGAAAATGCACTAGTTTCTTACAATCCCTACAATTTTAAACGCATGCATGATTAATACACGATTACGTAGTATCGTGTCATACTGGCTGTACCTTTTGTGGCTCGCCTAAAATGCACAAATTAGAGATCTAGCATCATGAGGGTATATAGGATGCCCCATACAAACGATCACATGGCAAAATTTTTTTAAATATATTTTATTAGGTATTTAGGGTACTAAAACTGCTGTACCTATTGAATTCTACAACAAAGAAGTAGCGTAGCAGAGCAACATCATCTTATGGAGTACAATTTCAATTTTCTGGTCATGAGATATGCTATTTCAATCTCATGCATACATTCACACGGTTCTGCAGTATGTCTCGCGAGTTACATGTCAGAAGATGCAACACTGCAGTGAGAATGAAGTGGCTATATTTATATGCCTGAGTCCTACTCAGGTTGGGAACTAGCCTGTTCTGTTTCTAACAAAAAAAAATTATATTAATGAGTCATGTGGCACAATTGGCTATCAGTGTGTGAGTGAAGTCCTCAAAGAGGTGCATATAGCACTGGCAGAGTAGAGAAACGTCAGAGTGGCTATCAGCCATCACCAGAGGTTTTCCAATAGATTATGTACTTCAAAAAATGTATAGCCGCTCTGATGATTCTCTTCTCTGCCAGTACTATACATAGCCTATTGTGCACCATGACTCATCAGTGAAGCACTGATAAGCTATGGCTCTTCTGACAATAGGATTGCCTGGTTCAGGCTGTATTTACATATAGGTTCAGGACAATGGATCAACATCAGCTATTAGAAGCAAACCTGCTGTTTCAGAAGATTTGTTTCATGTACGTGCTGGAGATTGGAAGGTGCACAGGGTTTAAATTGCCTGATTCAGGTTCAATTTGAACAGTCTTAGCACAACTATGAATTGGTATTTAATAATTTGTATTTCTACGGTAAGGACAGGAAAACCCCTCTCCACATTGCAACATGGGCACAAAGATGCAGTTGTATTTACCGCAATCCACAAGACATGGCTACAGAATTGAGAACTGGGTGGTATTGAGTAAAAAAGATGAAATTCCCACTCGTAGAAGTCACATGATCAAATCACTTGAAAAGGCACTGAGTGCACTAATTGACTCCTCTGATTCCAATAACAAATGGGTCAAAAAGAAAAAGGAAGGAAATCTAAAACAAGGGGCCATGTTATTAATTTTATTGATGATAACATATGCATTTAATAAATGTTTGTACTTCCTTGTGTTATGCTTTTTATGATATCGATCATGATGTAATATTGCCATACCAATGAGGGACTCTCCAAAGTTGCAGAATTACTAATGAATTCGAACCAAAGGGTTTCAGTATGTGAAATTTTGCACAATAACTATACAAGATGTCTTATTTATTATAAAATGGTCATGGCAAAATTTGTGTTGATCCGGCATGGAGTGTGCAGGTCCAAGTAGGCTATGATGCAAGAGTATGCACACGTGCATAAGAATGTGTGAGCCAGCACAAGTGCATGTACATGTATTATGTGTTAGCTGAATAACAGACCAAAGTCATTGCAAGCGCGAGCTAGTGTAGCTGAGTGGGCGTAGTGGAAATAAGACGATAATTTTAACAAGGGTTATGCCAAATAGGACAGCAGATTGTTGATTTTTACCTTATCCGTTATGGAGATACAGCAATGCAAAGCAAGTCCACGTTTCCTGCTCGAATCGCGCCTGTCTCAGTCCTTGAACTGCTTCCATTCTCCGGAGTGGGTCTGAGAAAGGCGCGATTCGAGCGGGAAATGTGGACTTGCTTTGCATCCATAACGGATAAGGTAGAAATCAACGATTTGCAGAAGTCAATAGTGACAGGACTCCTTTACGTGCATATCGATTTTGAAGCGATTTGGACATTCCTGCAGGGAGCTACCTGGATTTTGAACCCCTCGGTGTACTGTGCCTTGCAACGTCGGCAAGGAGCAAGGATAAGACACCAAAGTCGAGTTTCTTAGAGAGAAGTGGTGTGGCACGAAGTATTCGAAATAGGAAGTTGATAGCTAAAACCGTTATGGAGTTTTAGCGATTGAAACGTGAAGCATTTTTATAACTTTATATAAATATACACCACTTTTCATTCATCAAATTCTTTGAGTAGTGCTAAAAGTTCAATCTTCTGTCTTCCAACTGCTCGTTAATCATCAACTGCTTGCTCGCCTCTGCATCACTGTTCCAGACTACCAGGTCGTCTCCCTCTGTATCATCTTCTACTTCCTCTTCGTTCCCAGCCCATAAACTCTGTGTGACTTTTCTCGGAAACTGACCCATATAGTTATAGTAAGGTCCTACATGTACATACATGTATTATAAGCGTCAGTAGACCAAATAGTCAAAATTACCTAATTTTTTTAATTAATATAACATGGATTGTATTATGCGGAGATTGTTGTGAAATGATTAGCATATTGCAGCAATTTTTTAACTGTTAAATTCTAGTGATAGCAAGGTTCTAAATATTACAAGTGTCAGTACATCAAATAGACAGATTAATCTTATTCTTTTAATGTTGCCAGTAATTTGCAAGACATCTAAACAAATTACTTGTACATTTATAACACCCTCCATCCAAATGCTTTGTTTGTGGACATATAGATAAAGCAGATAAAAAAATAGAGCAAAACCGTATGCCATATAATACAGAAAATGCCAGAAACACAAGTAACAGACAGCTAAGTACACAAACCTGACTCCTTTTTGAACAAATAGGTAAAGTTGGCCTTGGTCCCATTCCCAGCTCCATTGACAGCAAAGAATGTAAAGTGAATTGGATCACCATAATCCATGATGGTCTTGTTTTGTCCTCCATTTGTACCATTTAGTGAAGGGTCAGTGAAATCAACTGTTGAGTTGCATTGATTTGTTCCATGGAAGGTGCAGTCTGGATTACTGGAGATGTTCTCACATCTATATGACACAGGGTGTAATAGAATATATCAGGAGAGTCAGTGACATCAAGAGAGAATGGAGCACCCCAGGAGAGTAAGAAAGTGGTGTTGGAGGTGTTGGATTTATTTACAGAGAAGTTGCTCGGAGAGTCAAGAGGACCTGAGAGGTAATCAAGAACAATAGTTATCAACATTGAAATTGCTTGGGAAAAGATGGCTGGTTTTGTGGGGGAGAGGGACAGAATGTCATGGAAGCATATATAGCACACTGTATTTAAACAAAGATGATCATCATACACTCCACAATGATCATCTTCTACCCTTAGAAAGTATTCCAGGCAGAGGCATACAGATCACTTGCAACGCAATAAGGCAACATAGAGACACAACACACACTATCTTGCTCACACACAACAAACATATGAACATAGTAACAACCATGTTTACATTGATTTGGATTCAAATTACATGTACCTGTACTTGTTTATACATACATATTTCATTATCACACTTGGTGGCAGCAAATGACACATTGTTGAGATCATTGTGTGTACCAAGAAGGGAAGGATACAACGGTTTTAGAGACAGCAATAGCAAATGTAATGAAAATGAGTGGAAACGCTGAGAGATGCAGTTTGATAGAAAGGAAGACATGAGAATAGAAAATGATTGAAGAGAGGTGTAGAGAAGGTGAAGAGACCGGGTGGAGCCACAAAGGAGATTGGGACTAAAATAATGAGGGCTCCAAGAAAAGTGGACTAAATTTGTTATGTTAGTTGACAAGGGCAATACTGAATTGTACCTAATCATTGTTGTGAGCAAAATGAAGGCTTGTGGTATCGCAGAAGAAAGATTGTCAGTGAAGCAGGTGATATGGAATGAGGTTTCATGGTACAAGGACCAAGGACAACACAACACATGATTTTGCTATCATCAAACGAACAGACTTCTTTCAGCCACGAATGGATATCTATAAAGTTTGCACCTAACCAAAACCACATCACAAAGTATAGTGTACATTAAGTGTACTTGATTAGAAATCAAGCTGATCGAAACATGAAAAGATTTTACATGCTGGTCTAATGAGAATTTTGGTTCTTTATTTTAGAACTAGCTTATTAAACCCCCACAGCTAAGTACACAAACACCAGGTCACAACTGATGACAGCAAATAGGTATGACACTTTGTCAAGACCTACAAGGTAAATTATAATTGGGACAGTTTCCAAGAAAATTGCATCATGGATATATTATAAAATGTTATAGAAATGCATCATGTTTGAAATTCTATGTCAGAACTGTTACTGCTATCAACTTCCAATTTTCAACACTTCATAGTACACAATTTGTCTATGTGAAAAAAATATTTTGGTGTCCTACACAAGCACAGTTCATAACCACCATATCTTCATGTTGGAGTGTTCTAATCACTTCAAATTCAGTGGGTGCATAGTGGGGTCCTGTTGCTATTGATTTATTGTGTT
The DNA here is from genome assembly GCA_013339895.1 of Ephydatia muelleri. Classification (NCBI taxonomy): domain Eukaryota; kingdom Metazoa; phylum Porifera; class Demospongiae; order Spongillida; family Spongillidae; genus Ephydatia; species Ephydatia muelleri. The sequence continues at coordinate 28,614,401 of JABACO010000001.1, read as the reverse complement.
TTTGTTTTGAAAGCCTGTAATTTTTTGTTTAGAGAATGATTTATTTAAGTTTATGTTGACTTGACAAATATTGCGTTCCTCCTGAACTGTACATGTACATATATGGGTATGTCATTATTCAATCCAACGGATACACAGTGAATAGAATAATGTAGAGTGAATAGTGAATGTCATTATTCTTCACACACAACACACACACCCACACAATACACACACACAATACACACACACAATACACACACTAGTACCACTTACATTGACTGTGGGTTCCTATTTCAAACAGTTTTCACATAGCGTAAATGTGCATGAATGTACACACCTGTACACACACACACACACACACACACACACAAACACACACACACACACAGACTGAGCTTGTACCACTTTCAGTGATGTTGGTTCTGATTTCTCACACTGTTTTCACAAAACGTACATGTGCATGAATGTACACACCTGTGCACACACACAGACAGGGCTAGTACAACTTGCAGTGACTTTGGGTTCCTGTACAACATATTTGTCACACACACACGTGCACACACACGTGCACACACACACACACACACACACTGGCACTTGCACTGATGTTGGGTTCTTATTTGTCACACAGGTTTTCACAAAGCATGTTATGTGCATGAGCACTCTTCCATTGTTATGTAAGTAGTTTGTTTAGTGAGTAAACAATGTTTAATGTTCTAATGAAGGGTGAATGTACCATATCCCTTACTTCACGCAGGGCATGGGAAAGGATATGGTAACAAAAGGCAGATTTGTCTAGGGATATAGGTCAAACCTTGCCACTTTCCTATAATCCTGTTCCCAAGTGATATGGTTCCAGGTACTACATATTTAAAGGGTGTTCTTGGGGAAGTACTCATTCAGTCTCATAGCCCGCTATCGACGACCTGATCTCGGGACACCTTCGTTGGACGAAGACTCCGAGACTACTGACATACCCGGAGCTGGTTCGATCCCTGTCCCGCTGATCCTTGACCTCGGCGGTGCTCACGAGCCGCCCGAGTCGATCGCGCCGCACGACTCGGCGATCAGCTAGGCCTTCCGATCCCGCTCCCGACGTCCCAAAGCGATGTTACCTGCTACAAGCATTACCAGTCCATGGCACGCGCGCCACCATCAGACTGGTCACCACTTACCAATGCGCTCACCGCAGCCACACGCCGTCGCGGTCATGAGCCATCCATGAACGGTCGGTCACAAACGAGCCCGCAGCAACCACCACACCGACTCTTATAGCCGATCTTCAGGCAAGCGGCGCCACTACCGTCACCCCTCCTCATCGAGCAGTTCCAACAGCAGCTCTGAGTCGAGCAGCAGCCCCTACCTCAGCAGCGAGGCGGCAGAAGTTGCGGCGTGACAGTAGACATCGTTACCACCACAAGTGTCGGGACCACAGCCCACAGGGAGCTCCCTTCACCACCTTCATCCCCACCTCACCAAAAAGAGAAGCAAGGTAAATACTCTAACTTTTCCCACCTCCTCTCACCCATAGATGACTACTCCCTGCCAGCTCCTCCCATCCATAGATGACCACTCCCTGCCAGCTCCTCCCACCCATAGATGACTACTCCCTGCCAGCTCCTCCCATCCATAGATGACCACTCCCTGCCAGCTCCTCCCATCCATAGATGACTACTCCCTGCCAGCTCCTCCCATCCATAGATGACCACTCCCTGCCAGCTCCTCCCATCCATAGATGACTACTCCCTTCCAGCTCCTCCCACCCATAGATAACCACTCCCTGCCAGCTCCTCCCACCCATAGATGACTACTCCCTTCCAGCTCCTCCCACTCATAGATGACCACTCCCTGCCAGCTCCTCCCACCCATAGATGCCTACTCCCTGCCAGCTCCTCCCATCCATAGATGACCACTCCCTGCCAGCTCCCGCGGGAAAGAAAAAACACAGACGCCAGGTATCCGACCTCCCCACTTGGCTGGAGGCCTGGAATGTTCATCAGGGTCTAGGCTGCTCCTGACACTGCTCTAGCATTTCAGGTACCAGTGCATCATCTGCCAGCTCTTCGCCACCTATGGTCCGGCTGCTGCTCTAAAGTACGACAGGCACTTCAGGCAAGCAGCAGCATGGTTAAAGAAGGACCATCCCCTTCACTGGGATGCTCTGAAAGATGATTTGCTGGTGTGGTGTGTGACTAACCCGCCCATTGGGGCCAGGCAGCAGACCACCCCCTTCCCTCGCCATGGAGCCCCAGCACCCCCAGGAGGCTCGGCTGCTGGAAGCCCCTCACTCAGTGTCTTACACCCCAGCTGGCAAGGAGATCTGCCACCGTTTCAACGCTGGAAGATGTCCCAAAGGTGCAGACTGCACCTTTCTTCACAAGTGCTGGGTCCCCAGCTGTGGGGGAACCCATTCTGCCAGCACTTGCCCTCGTAGTCCCCCTGTGGCCACATGAGCTCCAACGAGCTCACTCACCGTTATGGCACTTAGGTTATGAGCAAGAACTAAAGCATCCTAACAAAGCCTGGATCTTTCGGCTGCTTCACGATATTGACTTCGGTGTATCCAGTGGTTACAAAGGACCATGCCTCCCCTATCAGGCATGCAACTGGTTTCGGCACTGGCACACCAAGAAGACATCGATGCAGAACTTGGCAAGGAGGTGCGAGCTCGAAAAGTTCTAGGCCCTTTCCCCTCCACCCTTCGGGAAACCTCAGGACCTCGGGGTTGGGAGTGGTACCTAAAAATGAACAACAAGTGCAGGGTGATTCTCCACCTTTTCGCACCAGAAGGCCACAGCGTCAACGACTTCATCATCAGAGAGGAGTTCACCCTCCACTACTCCACCATGGACGATGCCGTGGCTCTCCTTGGCAGGCTCGACAGAGGAGCCCTCATGGCTAAGCTGGACCTGCAGGCAGCATTCCGCATGGTCCCAGTCCTGGCCTCTGAGTGGGAGCTGCTGGGAATGTACTGGCATGACAAATATTACGTGGACACCTGCCTCCCCTTTGGCGTATGCTCTGCCCCCAGCATCTTCGACAACTTTGCCAGTGCCCTGCACTGGATCCTGCAGCACAACTATGGAGCCACCCTCCTGCACTACCTGGATTACTTCCTCCTGCTCGGTCCGCCTGGCTTGCCCACCTTTTAGGACTCCATGTCTACCATGCTGCAAGTCTGCATTTAACTGGGCATGCCGGTCGCCATGGAGAAGTCAGAAGGACCAGCCACCTGTCTAACCTTCTTGGGCAGCTGGACTCCTCGCTACAACAACTCACGCTACCCCCTGACCAAGCTGCAGGACATAACTTCCCTCACCAAATCTTGGTTGGGCAAGCGGTCATCCACCAAGAGGTCCCTCATTGGCAAACTCGCATTTGCCACTAAGATTGTTCCAGCTGGCCGCCTCTTCTTACATCGCCTGATCCACCTATCATGACTATTTGCATATGTGCAGATTAGGGTATTTAAGTGCATTGATTGCCAATGTAAAGTCTGTCTGATACACGTTGTTATAAATGCTACACACCTATCTACCATCATCTCATTAGCTCAACATAGATGCCAGAGCTGATGTTGCATGGTGGGATCGGTTTCTGCCATCCTGGAATGGTATCGCCATGTTTATTGCTCCAGATTGGAGAGATGCAGACTCTGTCAATCTTTACACCGATGCATCCGGTTCCCTAAAGTTTGGTGCATATTTCGACTGGGCTTGGATCAGAGGCCATTGACAAACCCACCAACAACCACCAGCGCACTCCATACAGTGGCAGGAGGTATTTGCCATTTTGGCTGCAGCACTCACATAGGGGCACCTTTTGTCAGGGCAACACATACGATTCCATTGCGATAACCTCTCCATCATCCAGGCATGGGCCAGCTAGTCCTCCAAACACCCAGGAATCATTGATCTGCTGAGGACAATGTTTTTAACGGCTGCTCAGCACCTTCACTGTCTCTCTGGCACACCTTCCGGGCCGGCTGAATAGCATCGCGGATGCCCTATCTCGTAACCAAATGTCACGGTTCTTCACCCATGCCCCACAGGCCAACCGATGCTCGACACCTCTACCTCCACTGCTGGCAGAGCTCTAGAAGACCACCTGCAGCTCCTCATCACCAGGGCCGTGGCTCCATCAACCCCCTCCACCTACAGGGCAGGGACCCGGAGGTACATCTCCTTCTGCCAGGCCTATGGCCTTAAATCTCTTCCCAGGTCCAAGCACACTATTGTGCTGTTTGGCACCTCAGCAGGACACTCCAGGCTAACACCATCCAGGTATACATAGCTGCAGTATCCCACCTCCACCTCTCTCAGGGCTTCAGTAGTCCCATCTCCAACAACCCCATGCTGAACCTGAGGCATCTAGTGACCTCAGGCCTAAGCGACTCCAACTCACCAACACCATGTTGGACAGGATGTTAGGTTTGCTAAACACTGACTCCCTGCTGATGTTGAAGGCTGCCCTGACCCTTGGCTTCTTTGGTCTGCTGAGAGTCAGTGAGTTCACCATCACAAGCAGAAGGGCTTTTGATCTTAGGACACACCCCACAAGGAAAGACCTTGCCTGGACCAAAGGCAGTCTCTGCTTCTTCATTAAACGGTCCAAAACAGACCAGGCTGGGAAAGGCACCACTATTTAAGTGGGCTGCACTGGTAGAACAACATGTCCCGTCTTGGCCATGCAAGCATACCTCAGCCACTGCAGGCCATGCAAGCGTGCTGCACCGTTTCACTTCCAGTCCGCATGACCACCCTCAACCAGAACGTATCTATCCTGCAAGACCTGCTGCACAGATTAGGATACAATTCATCCCAGTACAATACCCACAGCTTGTGGATTGGTGCAGCAACTGCAGCAGCACAGGCAGGACTCCCTCCATCTACCATTCAAAGATTAGGACAATGGCGCAGCTCTGTCTTCACAACATATGCCCGACATCCCTTGACACTTCCCAGTCACATGGCAAGAATAGTCTCAGCCCCTGACCTTCATCCCCTGCACACAGCCCCCTGACCTTCATCCCCTACACACAGCCCCCTGACCTTCATCCCCTGCACACAGCCCCCTGACCTTCATCCCCTGCACACAGCCCCCTGACCTTCATCCCCGGCACACAGCCCCCTGACCTTCATCCCCTGCACACAGCCCCCTGACCTTCATCCCCTGCACACAGCCCCTGACCTTCATCCCCTGCACACAGCCCCCTGACCTTCATCCCCTGCACACAGCCCCCTGACCTTCATCCCCTGCACACAGCCCCCTGACCTTCATCCCCTGCACACCGCCCCCTGACCTTCATCCCCTGCACACAGCCCCCTGACCTTCATCTCCTGCACACAGCCCCCTGACCTTCATCCCCTGCCCACACATGTCTTCCTCCAGTGTATGCATTTGTACTTCCTACCTGGAACCATTCCCGTTAACCAATCCATTTGGGGGTATACACTTGGGCGACACCCTTCGGGCTTCTACCCTGACCAACCACCCAAGCCACTGACCGCGTCGTGGTGTGGCATATCTGGTCGAACCAAGGTTCCAGGTCGGTTCAGCGGTTGAGTGCCAACCGCTCGCCATGGTAGTGGCAAGTCTGGACACATCCAAGAGTAGCCTGCGCTACCCTTGATCCCAGGTCGGCTTGACAGGGGGGCCTGCACCCCTGTCATATGCCTGACCGGTTCAGCCTGACCCCCTTATGGGTAAACCAGTTAACCAGTTAACCAGCTAACATTAGGAGAGTGGAAGCATGGGGTAAGCCTTTCACGCATGAGATTGGACAGTGCTGCTGTCCAGGAAGGAGCATTCATACAGCATTAATTAGCCTGTACACCATATTCGTCACAAACACACACACAAACACACACACACACATACACACACATGCACACACACACATATGCACACACAGACTGAGCTTGTACCACTTTCAGTGATGTTGGGTTCTGATTTCTCACACTGTTTTCACTAAACATACATGTGCATGAATGTACACACCTGTCGCACACACATGCAAGATCAAAGCTGTCAACTCAGCTGCACGGCTCAACACTCATGTGGTGATCTAGATGGAAGTTGGATGAAGAGGTTGTTCACTACCCTACCTAAGGACATAGGAGAATGGGTAAAGGAGAGGAAACCCATAACCTACATGTATATGGAGGCAGCGGAGTTGGCTGACAATTATGTCAGTGCTTACAAGCAGGAGCAGCGACTGAAGATCAATTCTAGGTGTAGTGGGTCAAGCATCTAGCAAAGGTGAAGACTGGACATGCCATATATGCAAGAATGGCATTTGGCCAAGGACTCCCCTCCAGTGTCATAGAACCTAAATACTTCACATTGTGTGCTACGACTGTGGTAGCGATCAATCATGGTCTTGCCCTGATAATATATTACTTTATGAAGAGAGCTTCAGTGGCCTGAAGTGGAAAGGAAGGTGGATGTTAATGTTGTAATTTATATTATGTTAGATATGGGATGAACAATGGTCTGTGAAGAATTTGTGTCACACAACAAACTATTTGATGGCTAAATAGTGGTGCTGGTTAGGTGTGCATGGTGATTGTGTTCTTTATTCACTGGCAAACGTAGTAGCGATCAAGCCTAAGGCAAAAATGTAGTATTCTTGCAATGGATATACATGTAGCAAACTAAACATGGTTCATGAGTACCATGGATGCATTATATCAATGTACAGTACATGTACATGTTAAAACATTTTATTCAAGACAGTGATCCAGCATGGGTTTTTTCCCCATAATGCAGCATGTGACTTTATGAGAACCATTATGCCAACTTTCTCTTGGGCATAGGGTGTGTAATCGGTTATCAGGTTATTCGGGTTTCTTTTCCCATAATGCAGCATGTGGCTTTATGAGAACCATTATGCCAACTTTCACTTGGGCATCACTCGGTGGCACTCAATCAGCCCACTTAGTATAAGACCTACGCAAAGCCTGAACTCTTGCATCAAGGCTAACTGTTCTACTTTATTAGTCACACCTACTGTAAAATCACTTCCTCGATAGAGAAGTGTTTTTATTCACTTGTTTTCCTAATCTCTCCAGGATCTGTGAGCAGCATTGATAGCAATTGGTTAAGTCTAAAAACATTTTTATACTATTAAAACTTAAACATTTCCTATGCACTGGTACTTTCTTGGTATATTTGAGTACTCACCCTGGATGGTCAGAATAACTGGTTCACTTGTCAGTGCATTGGAAAAGGTGACATCTGCTGCTCTGCAAACCACTTGTGTGTTGTTATTGATGGTGGAATTAGATGGAACAATGAGATGAGATGAGACTGTATCTTCAGTGGGTGGGTCAAGGACATATGTTACTCCCATTTGTGCATGTTCTGCGCCATAACCAGTTCCATTTAGTGACCATGAAACCACTGCTCCAGTTCCAAACCCATTCCCATAGCAGTAGAAAATAGCTGGAGTATCATTCTGAAATACTGTGTTATTCTCTGGTGGCTTGAGGACTATAGATTGAGTAGCACCTATACATTGTACATGGACATGAGATAACGTTAACAGGCATGAAAGCAAGAAAATTAATATGCATCACTTATTTATTGTGAAACATCACACAAGCTTGTATGTACATTCTCAATAATGGCAAGGCTGTATTTATATACATGTACGTACTTGCACTTGCCACATTTAGAAGCACCATGATGATAGCCATCAGTTTGCAGTGTGTTTGTCTTTTCTTGACATTGCTGAACTGTGATTATTGGTGCAAAAATCACACACTTGGAAATCATGTACACAGTAAAATAATGCATGCACTGTACAGTTTGTACTGTATGTTTGTACTGGTCTACCAAAAGAGAGGCTTAGTGGAAAGATGCATGTGTTGTTCCAAAGATGAACATTTTAAGTGATCAAAGTAATAGAGAGGTGCATAATAGTAGTGACTTAACGAAGTTCAAATCATCAATTAGTGGTGCATGCTATGAATAGGATCACAACTTGCAATCGCAAAGCATATATAGAACCTAAAGATGAGATAAAACATGAAGCAGCATCATGACTCAGAAGGCTGCAAAGAATACTTTGCTGCCTAGACCCGTGCAACCTGAGATTAATAACTAGTACATGTTCAGTACATGGGACGGCATTAATACATGTCGCTACAGCTATTAGTGTTGCTTCCATCTCTCAGTAAACCATAGTGTCATCAATTGTGCATCCAGCAGCTCCTGAAACTACATACATGTATTCTATCCTCTCAGGTCAAGTTTGTTGTCTGTACCACCTCTAACTGAAGCAACTGACCTCCTGCTGCTCATGCCATCCTCCATGTACATAACACTCCATCAATCAGGAAATGACCTAATGCCAGACCACAGTCACACAAGCCAGCTGATGTCCTTGTCCAGAACTGGTCCAGAGGCAGGCCAGGAGTCTTGCATGACCTCACCGCTTAATACACTTACTCTGTCAGAAGCGAGGGTTTGTGCAGGTGCCCCAGCCCAGGTTGGAGAGGCCAGGAAGCACTCAGCTAATGATGACAAATATGTAGATCTGGGCTGGGTTTGTGTTCCCCTGGCGGCTGAAACATACCCATGCCTCTTTCTCCCAGCTGGCGTCGAGGCTTGCCATCGGGCTTCAAAAGCCCAAATCAGATCTCTTGCATCAACTGTATGGTTGCTTAAACATGTGTCTTGTTCAATGTGTTTCTTCGACCATATTAAGCAGGATCCAGTCCTCGTAAACATTTGGAGTTGTGTCTGTGTGTCCCTTGTGTCATCGTATGTATGTTAACTCTTTCAAGGCAACGGAGCAATATTGCACCACAGGTGCTATACTAAAGCCACTCTGTTTATCTAAACCGTAAACACTTTTGTGGTGACAACATATGTCAAAAGTTGTTTCCTGGACATATTAGTGTAAGTTGTTTGCAAACTAGGTTTTCCTGCAACGCTAATTTCGCACTACATCAGTAATAATTGGCTTCACCCGCGTCATAGATATGCAGTGTTGTATATGGGTATGATTATAGACTTCAATAACAATAATACCTGTAATTATATAATTTGTTCAAACCACAGGTTCTAGGTGATTGATTCAGTCATGCTGACCTCAAAGTATTGCTAGCAGCCAAACTGAGCCATCCAGTCCAAGCTGAATCCAGTGGGTGAGCCTTCAGCATAGCCAACTTCTCAAAGCTGTGGCTAATCTAGCCTTATCCCCAGGCCAATTATTATTATTAAGTAAGGGGGAAACAAGCAGAGTGGTACACATAGCAACCTTGCACCTATGCTAGTCTGTTACACAAATTCTGGATTATTTATTATATACCTAACCAAATTTGTTTCGTATACCAACTCACTTAACATTAAATCGACACTCATTGCAAATTGCTTAATTCCAACAAATGTGTACAAACAGCTAGCTCAAAACAATCAATACGGTAAAATGGGACTTGCAAGGGGGCAACTGAAAAAACCTTGCTAATAAGCATTCTTCACTTTACTTTCACCTCCTCTTGCCAAATGCACACGTTTTCCGACTTCCATAATATTTGCCGTCAAGATTATGGGCAAATGTAATACATTACACCATCTTGATCGTATATCTAATGAACCAATGGTCAATCATCTCTAAAGTGAATTTTCAAAAGCCCTCTATTCTAGTGTTACTTTATTCGAGTTCATAATTTTTGATGCCATTGAAAGCGAGGACGCAATGGAGCGCTGGAGGCTTTATCGCATTTTCACCAAATGGTAGGCATGCAGTCGATTCATCAATCCCAACAGCAGCAGACCTGTTGAAGGGCATACAGCAGAGCTGAGTGAGACCAGAAAGCATAAAATCAATGACCCAATGTGTTTGGAGCTGGGCTGGGTGTATACAGCATACCCAAACTATTTATGTACATTTGCAAATGTATATGTACATGTATATACAGAGCACCATACACCATTTAGCCAAACTTGAATCTGAGGCAACGTTTCCATAACACACACACACACACACACACACAACACACACACAACACACACAACACACACACACACAACACACACACAACACACACACACACACAATGCAACACACACAACATACATACTGCGACCGGATTGAAGCTGGGTAGTATACATACATGTATATGCAACAGTGTAAGGAATAAGAACCCAAAGTCACTGCAAGCGGTACATGTGTGTGTGTGTGTGTGTGTGTGTGTGTGTGTGTGTGTGTGTGTGTGTGTGTGTGTGTGTGTGTGTGTGTGTGTGTGTGTGTGTGTGTGTGTGTGTGTGTGTGTGTGTGTGTGTGTGTGTGTGTGTGTGTGTGTGTGTGTGTGTGTGTGTGTGTGTGTGTGTGTGTGTGTGTGTGTGTGTGTGTGTGTGTGTGTGGCATGGGCATGTTTGTATGTGCAAATTTACTGGAGGTGAGTGTGTGGCTGGTAACAATGGAAGTGTTCACGTACTATGTGAGCTGCAAACTGTGAGTTATACATGTAGGCAGTCTGCAACTGGTGTAACCGAGTGGGCGTGGCAGATGAAGTTTAGCAAGCAAATGTGGGTTAAGGACTTATTAATATGGCTACTAAGTAGAGGGTAGGACCGTAAGGGTGATCGAGGGAGTAGGGAAAAAAAACCTTATGTCGTGAGCCGGGGGGGGGGGGGGGGGGGGGGTTGGGGGGGGGGTGTTCTGTCTGGGGCTCTGTTAGTAGGTGGGCGTGTGGACATTGTACAGATGCCAATATGTCACCCCCCTTTTTACTTTCTCCCCCTCCTGACATTGTCCGATCCTATTTTGTGTGTGTGTCAATTGTATAAGTCTACCACATGACACTTGTGAATTGTGTGATACAAGTAAGTGTGTGTAGGAAATATGGGGTGTTGTCATACCACATGGTATATAGGAGAGGAGTGGTTGTTGGTACAGAAAGGGGGGGGGGGGGGGGGGGGGGCTTTGGAGCAACCATGTATGGGAGTGGTTTGTTTTGGAGTGCAGGTACGTAGACCTCGATTTACATGTACATCAAGACATCAAGGGTTCAGATTTGTTTTGTACAACATAAACTTTTTACCACAGACCTTACGATTTCTTTTAGATAAGGATATAACTCTGGCAGATATCCCATACATGTATTCCAAACGCAAGGAAACTCTCAACATTAGTATTATAATAAAATTAATATAATTTTATTTTAAAAACATATCGCTTGAGAGCCTGAAAAAATGCTGAAAAACAGTTGAGTTGCTTCTGGTTATTAATTTGCATGTTGAGATACTAATCCAGCCGGGGTGCTGTCAATTGAGCACTCCATTATGTACAAATCCAAAACTGGTGTTCAAAACATGTACATGTATATGAAGTACATGTACATCGCCAGAATTTCTGTCATGAAGGAGCGACTGTCTCACCTTTTTATTTGCTGTTGTGTTCAGGTGGAGTTCTTATCTAGCCACAACTACCCATGGTAAGTTTACGCAATGCTACATTTGCCAATGCAATTCTTGTAGGTTGCCTCAGAAGACGAAGTGGATCATTTTTCTAAGCAACTATTGAATACTGACGAGACTGGCCTGAGAAGCACACGAGGGAAGGGGATCATCGTACGAAGGTCTGATGGTGAGTGCTGTCTGAGGCTTTATAGTTTTAAGAGTGTGCTGTGGGTGTTCACAAGTGATGTGCATTTGTGTTTGTCTGTTGGAGGTACTGTGGTTAGGAGAGGAGAGAGGCTATTGAGAAGACACCTTGGAGAAATATAACTAAGCCTAGTAGGGTGAGAGGACCGAAGTTTGAGAACCGACCTTGAGGCTGTTGGTAGAACTCCAGATTACATCAGCAGTGGTCAAGGTGGTTTTAGTGTTACCTAAACTTTACCACGGGTGCAGATCTTAAATTTTTCTGTTAGATAACTCCTATTCTGTACAAGCTAAACGTTTCGCTTGAGAGCCTGAAAACTATAAAACGGTTGGTTGTGGATAATTTGTGCAAATCCAGCCAGGAGCACTGTACTGTTAATTCTGCCAGTTGAACGCTCCAGTCAAACTGATTTTCTAATACATGTATGTATAAATATCCAAGAATGATGAAAATTGCGCCATTTCTGCCATGAAGGAGCAACAGTCTCCTTTGTACATGAATTTACTGTATACTGAGATAGCGTGGTAAGTTTACAAACGCAACCTGAGCCCATATCACGACAATTCAACCTTTCTTTGAACTGTCGCTGAAAGAGTAAAAAATCTACCGAGCAATCATAGATAGTATATGGGCCTATAGTACATGGTATCGGAGTGGTGCAAGCAGGAATGAGTCTACATGTATATCTAAAGATCGATCACTTGCAAATTGTGTAAGGTCCTCCGTGCACTCTGGCCATGGCAAGTACAGTGGAAGCTCAAACTGCTGAGGAAGCCAAACGTTTGTCCAAGACTGAGTCCGTGTGACCGGAAGCCCGTAATAGATCTGCAGATGCCTGCAGCCAGCCGGAATCTTGCAGTTAACAGAAATATCACTGAACCAGTTTCAACGTTAGATGCGTGGCCATGGTGCAGCAAAAATGAGACACACTTACATGCTAGTCTGGCGTAGCACAGACACATTTATTTGCGGAGGGCATGCTATGCCAGATTGCTTACAAGTACACATATGTATACGAGTAGTTCAGTGTCCCCTGCTCAGGGTACCGGTACTAGTAGAAGCGGGCCAGGATTGAACATGTGTTGGCTGATCAAAGACAGGCTGAGGCGCAGCTATAAAGCTCAGTTGCTATCTCCGACTTAGAAGTATTTCTGCAAATGATTGAGGACCAATCTGAGATCTCGTGCACAAGCGTAGTTAATTAGTTCATGACGTAAAGCACAACTTACTGCATTACGTAATGATCGCAACCGCAAGTACATGTACCAATAACTTTTCCTTTGACCATTATTAGCATTTTACTTTCAGTGCAAATGCCATAAAATAGATATCATTATGATTTTCCGATTTTTCTCGATATAATATGCAATCTGAAAATATTTTCGACTTAAAATGCATAGATGTCCTCTTGATGTATTGGAATTTCTGGATATGAGACATGACATTTTTTGACTGGTCATAGTGTGATGTGGAATTTATACTCATGTACTGTACATCATATAGCAACTAACCTTTTCACACTTCTTCCTTGCTGCTTTGCTGTCCTTCCCAGATCTAACTCGTGAAATTCCTCTCATTATTCTGTCTGTGGTATTATTTTTACAATCTCTGTTCTTGAGATTTGTTTTTCTATCCCATATCAAATTTTCATATTTGACAGTTGTATTACTTTTAGCTTCTTCAATAACTCTTTCAGTGCTCATATCTGCATGGTAAAATTGCGTATTGTTTCCTTGTAATGCTGGCATTGGCATTGGATTAAATGCAAGTACATCATTATGCAAAAAAACATGTACACTGCACATGTTTGTACCCTGCAAAGCATAAGTTTAGCTAACCATCCATTAAACAACAAATTACATCATACAATTTTATTTGATGGTTGTGAAGGTGGTACACAAATGATATTCTTACACGTACTTCAACAAAATCTCTACCGCAGCTATATTATATGCTAAATAAAATACCTTGTACTTTTGTATCTAATTACTAATTTAAGTTGTCAACTACCTAATCCCTGGGCTAATCCCTGAATTTAAAAAAAATATTATTAGTAGCCAAACTATAAATAATGAAATGTAGTCTCTGACTGTGTTAGGGTTTGTACACGTTTGAATAATGAATTTCTAAAATCGTATTGAATATTGACCATGATTACAACAGAATTGATACAGACGAAAGTTGGAAGTGTCTGAAAAAAGAATTGAGAACTCAACTATCTGTGGGCGTTTGATTCCAATAGCTAGATGTCAAATACAAGTACATGTATGCCATCAAACACCAATCCTTCACAGGTTGATCTTTTACATATCTTTATGAACCGTGTACACATATATATGTTAATGTGCATGCAATTAAATGCAACATGCATCATGCATCATCATGATACTCACCTAAAGTGGAGTAAGTATGGCACTCACTTGCAGTATATGTATGTGAGTTGGAGAATTTTGAACACAATGCCTGTTAGGAGCAAATAATTATGGATTAAAAAAAGATCTGTTCATGTATTATAATACATGGACTATATACTTTCAATAGCAATATCAGATAATAAAATAGCACTTCTTTGGCAACAACTCAATGATAGAAGGATCTACAGTACTTTTACACTGTACCTCACTCAGATGAAAGTAACCCACCAATGATTACCGTACTACACCAAATTAAGTACACAAAGCCGGTGTCTGTGGGAAATTGAAATGGTCTGGCTGCTAACATGGAGTATTCCATGTTAGCAGCGACCATTTCAATTCTCACAGACAAAGGCTTTGTGTACCTAATTTGGTGTAGAGGGGTAATCGTTGGTGGGTCATCAACAACTTAATTATTAAATCTAATTGTTGTATATTTCAAGTCGAGAGTGGGTGAAGGAGAGGGATAGAACTCTTGCCCACGACAGCTAAGGGGTATCATTGAAAGCATTTGAAGTGTGGGGTGCCCGGCTACGTTTGTTTTGCCATATACTGTAGTACACAGCCAAATTGCTAACAGCTATATGTCATGACATACAAGATGCTCTGGTACCTACCCTGTAGATAACTTCGGTCCCACGGAAGAGCGTATAATTAAATGATACCATGATACCGTAATTCACTCAGGCTGCAATTCATTATATAATACTTTTCTAACGACATTCGGAGGAAACAAACAGTCCATAACAACACACTACCACAGCTACAAATAAGATCATAAATACACAAGGACTGAATAATTGTACGTGCTTCCGTTTTCGCATCAATGTAATTTTGGCGGGAAAAGACGAGGGGGCGGTCTCTGCGAAGAACCAACCCTAAGAAGCCGGTAAGAAGGTAATATAATGATAAGCACACATATGAGAGCACATATATAACACACTGAAGTAGCCAACCTTTTTTTTCACCACTGATCAGAGCAGGAATAATTTGTGTCGTTTACATGTAGCCCACACGCAAAAATCTAACGAGAGGTGCAGAGTCTGGGGTCGCTCCTTAGTAGCATCTAGAGACGAGTAAGAAAAGGAATACATATAACTGCGGAGGCTCTTTTCGAAGTTAACAGGTCCCAAGACATAAGATGTCCACCATCAAGATGGTCCCACATTTTCTGCATGCAGGATCCCTTTTGTTTGGAAGCCTCACACACCAGTTGACCATGATAATAGAGAATTATATTCACATAAACCAGTAAACATCTATTTCCTACCACACTCAGATCTGTAATCCAAAACCACCACCAAAGTCACAATTCACAGGCCAACCAGCCCATAATAGTCCAGCTAAGATTATTGCAGGCCATAGGTGGAATAGCCCCAGGCTCAGTGCAAGACCATATACTTGCCAGTTCCAACAATGCAGACATACTGGACCAACTTGAGTGTTCCTTGTGCCTGGCAATTAGGACACTGGAGCTGCCTGTATTTGTACACAAGCTCACGTTTCCTAAGCTCTGGTTGTCAATGACGTTGCTAAGAGCATTACATCATACGATGTGCAGGGTAAACGGTTCCTGTTGACAATCACTACGCAGCGCAAGCAAGAGTATTACACCAGCTCTATTGAAGAGTGTATGCGTGTTGTCAATGGATGGAAGTTTAGATCATTTCTATTTCTCCATTTCTAGGTATTATTATATACACTGATTGATATGTGTTTGGTATAGGAATTGGTTGTGTTTTGTGTCATAATACATACAAAGGCAAATATATTTACACATGTCAAAGTATACATTAGCACAAACTTCCCTCCCACCTCATGACCTCATCAAATACATAATGTCTTTAATCAAGCAGAATCTTTAAGCTCACAGAGTCACACTAGACTACACACACATACACATACACTTGGTCTCATCTGTAATTGTGGTGCCTAAAACTTAGCAATGATTTGAAACGTGTTTGAGTTCTGTTGCTACATAGGTTTCATATGATCAGTTGTGTTCAACCTCGAGGATACATTGTCTCCCCTAACGCCATATGTACTCACTGATGACATCATTAAATGTTGGTGCAGCGTCCATTGTGCACACCACCAGCACTACATCGTAATCCTACATACATTCAGTACAGCCAACACATGAGTAGGGGCCAACGATACAAAAGGGGAAAACCCAGTTCTAGCTGCTCAAAGGCTGATGAATGTGTGCATGCTTACAATGTGGGGAGAAAAAGCGAGTTAGGTCTGCCAGTGGCTGTACACAATATACCTAGACTTCAAACACTTCTTTGCCAATATTCTATGTACACACACACACACAGCTGAAGACTCATTCCCCAGATTATGTGCTCTTCCATCACCTGAGTGAAGCTGCACCCTTCAAATACACCCCCAAGTTCCCTCATCTCCATCCTTATATCTATATGATCTACATGCTTACCCATGCTGCAATATGAACATATCTGAAGTGATGTCAGTTTAAAATTTCAGTTTGAATAAATGGATCACTGCATCTACTTGTTTTTAGAGGGTCTTGATTGATTGTACCATTTATATATATGTACAGTAATGCAACATTATAACACTGGGTGAAAATTTCAATTTCCTATGAATTTACTATATTTCAAAATACAGTGACAGTCTAGTGTTGTGTGCGTGTCAGTCTGTGTGTGTCTTTTTTGTGTGTCCATATGATGTGGCTGCCCCATCCATGCTTCATGTCCTTTTCAAAAATCCATGACCTTTTAACCGATTATACGCGGAATTGTTACATGTTTATTATTTTTCATGCATGGTATCAGAATACGTTCATACTGTATATACCGCATGCATGGCGTCACAGCGAAACCATTACATTGAGACGGTAACGTCTCATCACGTGACCTTACCCGTCACTCAGATGTAGGCGGATACCGTTGATATCAATACCAACGGTCCGTCTGTGGACGGAGAGTGGACGGCAACGTCCTTCCCCTCCGTCGCTCTGTCACGTCTTCAAACGTTATAATCCGTCAGTCCGGGAAATCCACGGTTAAAGGCGGTTCGCTTTTTACCGCATCGTACCGTCAGTACGTAAGGTTGGATTTCTGGCTACCGGTACTACAGCGGTGCCGCTTCTACTTTCTATCCATGCAGCTTTATCGTATACGTTAGGGTCAACTATCGGTAAGCTTTGTGCTTATCGCTTACCGGTTATCCGATACCGTTAAGCTACCGGTAAGATACGTTTCTTATTCATTACCGTTCAGTAAGAGATTATTTCTTACTGAATATAATCGGTAACGGTCAGCTTTCTTATCGATTACCGGTGCCATTCCATTTTCATAACAGTTGCTATAAAGTTAACAAATATTATTTATTTATACAAATTAATTCGAACTTCAAGTGTCATTTGACCATTATTAATAGCTTTGTGTGTATACAGTACAATTACAAATGACGCTAACCATTATCTTTTTTAACTCGATATAGCTAAATTACAATATACAATAAAATAATAATGAAAAGAAGTACAGTGAGCAAGGGCAAGGGTCCTTCAAAAAAGACTAAGGATGATCAAGTTGCAATCATTGCGGCTTCATTGCCAAAACATCAGGGCATTCCCGAAGAGATAATCGGCCGTCGAACAAGAAAAGGACTGCCAGAGTTCGAGATCAAATGGGTAGGTTGGACTGCCGCACACAACACTTGGGAACCCATCACTAACCTTGCGGGTTATGAAGGAATGGTCGCTGCGTTTGAGAAGGTATGGCAAGACAGTTATGATGAAAAGTCGGCAGAGGAACTAAAAAGGAAGGCAGCGATTAAATTAGTCAACACGACAGCGACTCCACCAGTGCAGACAGCCCTACAACTTACAGGATCACCAACTCCAGATGATGATGTAGAGGACATAAGTGCAGAAAGTGTCGTAGACAGTAACGTGAGCAAAGTGATTGATGGCAATGATGCTACAAAAAAAGTTAAGGCTAGGGCACAGCGCAGTATTTTGTGGAACGTGAATGTAATGAAATCCATTCGAGACAAAATTGGGCAACGTATTTCAGCTGTCTGTCAAATTCTTGTCACTGGCAAACCATGTGGTGTTATAATCACAACGCCAGGAGGTTCCACCACTCCTATTTGGAACCATTTGATGACTGCTCATAAAAGGGAATATTGTGCCCTCAAGAGAAACATGGTATGTCACTACAGATTTTCAGTGCATGTGCATGGTGCACTGTATAAAATTGCTTGCTATACATGTATATGTCGGCATACTTGATTTTTAAGTGATAGCTAAAATATTATTTTTGGTACATTTGTTACTCAGATTCCAGAATCTATCAAGACATCTGTTGGCCAGTCCACAATTGCTGATTTCCACTCAGCACCTTCCATCAGCTTTCCTGTTACAGTCATGCAACCCGAACTTAAAAAGGAGACCGATTATAAGGGAGTCCTTTGGATGGCTAAAAGAAACTTTCCCATGTCTACAACATGTTCTTCAGAATTTCATGACTATATTTCATCAGCATCAAGAGGTTCATATAAAGGGGCATGTTATGACAATAACATTGGAATAGCCCATCAGCTTGGCAGTTTGGGAATGTCAAAAGCCACTCAGTTTATTTCTGATTTGAGAGATGATGGTATCAAGATCTCCATTGCTGGGGATCTATGGAGTGACAATGGAATGGCTCTATTTGGAATATGTGGCCATGGGATTACTTCCAACTGGGAGATGAAAACCGTCCTTCTTGCAGCCTCACCTTGTGGTCATGAAAGGCATACAGGTGAGTACATTGAAGCTCAAACTAAAACACTTCTAGCTAGAGTTGGCATAGAGTACACACCCGAATGTGTTTTCAAGCGTGTTCGCGATAATGGTAGCAACATGGTGCTTGCTTGGGATAAGGATGGAGCCGTTCCATGCTTTGATCACACTTTGGAGCTCTCTGTCAAAAAGTTTGCAGATGAGTTAGAGACAACACTTAGCAAAGTTCGAGGATTAGTAGGGCACTTCAATCATTCTACTATAGCAAAGAATGCATTGGCAGACATACAGAAGGAAATGAATAAGCCCCAACATGTACTTGATCAGGATGTTAAGACTCGGTGGCGATCGACATTCAAAACTTGCAAAATATTGCACGAGAATCAAGCCCCAGTGATGTTTTATGATGTAAGAAATGCTAGAAATGCTGGGGATACGTACAAATTGAACAAGCTTAGTGTTGATGAGTGGACAGAAGTTGAAGAAATAGCAGGATGTTTGCAGGTGGCTGCAGATGCATCACAGATGATGGAAGGTGGAAAATATGCAACATCAGGCTTAGTACTTCCTTGCATTGCCAAGGTAATCGAAAGTGTGGATCCAGCAACAAAAATTTTGTTCCCAGAGCGTACTGTGGATGGTCAAGTAGCAGTACCCACCAACTCATTTCAAGCAACAGTCATGCGTGGTCGTGCAGCTATGCTAAATGATCTGACAAAACGTTGGATTATAGAACTTGAACAGGATTTGCTTGACTTCTACTGTGTAGCTGCACTTCTAGACCCTCGTTTCAAGGATTTCAAATTTCTTCAATCAAAGAAACTTCCGTCTAAAAAGAATATTCTGCCAGCTGAATGGTTGACAAAAGCAACAAGTCGTTTCAAGGTGGAGTTTGATAGCCTGTGGTCATTTGAGGGAGCCGGTGTGCCGGGTGTGGGTGGTGTGCCAGAACTTGCTAAGGCAATTAGTGCAGAGGATTGTGGAAGTTCTTTTTCTAAAGAACATGGAATTAGCGTGGAATGTTTCTTTGGTGATGATGCTGATGTGATAATCTCTCAGCCCAACGTATCGTGCAAGGAGGAATGTGACCAATATTTAAGCATTCCCGCAATTTCAGCCAAGAGTGATCCATTGGTTTGGTGGCAGCAAAATCAGGATCGATTTCCACATGTTGCAAAAATGGCCAGACAACATCTTGGTGTTCCTGCAACTAGTGCTTCCGTGGAACGAGTTTTTAGTGGCGTTGGACGCACGTTTAGTGATCTTCGTCAGAACATGAAAGATTCTACTCTTGAATCCATTTGTTGGATAAAGTACAATTTGTAATATTCATGAATGCATGTGTGGTTTATTCGGTGTGATGTTACTAACTTGTATTATCTGATTTGACAGTGCATTTGTAATGAATACTGCAAAAATTAGGGTGGAAAATATAGTGCATGTTACACAAGATCAATAGTCTTTAGACACGCCCATTTTCTTAGCGGTAACCATTACCGTTCAGTAAGGAAGCTTATCGGTAAGCTTTTAATCGATAACGTTTAGAAATTTAAAGTAAATAATCGACAAGAGGTGCTTACTTACTCATAATTATCGATAAGCTCAAAACCTTATCGATAGTTGACCCTAGTATACGTGCACCATCCCATCTTTTCTCAGGGTTAGTTCTTCAAAAAACCATATACAAATACAAATGCATATAAAAAGGAAGAGCAAGTGTCAGTTTTGCTTGGTCTCCACATTAGGCAAAAAGCCGGATTCCGTTCTGTTGAAAGATTATTATGTATAGCATCAATCATGAATGCATGAACCACAGAAGTACTTGCTTACACATTTGCGCCGGTATTGACAATCTGCGCGCGATGACACTGGCACAAACGGTGGAGCCACTCACGTCATCAAACGTTCATCTTGTGTAAAAAGTCACAGATGAGGAAAAAAGTGACCCTTGTACATACCTCATTGCGTTCCAAAGCCAAAAAAAAATAAAGGTCGCTGGGTAGAGGAAATACAATTAAATAACGCACCAATAATACGTTACACCTACTAATATGTGTTCGCGTTACAACCTATTCCTGTAGATGGAAGAAAAGTGGTTGTGATATCTTCGAAACCCCCAAAATGGCACTTACGCAGCACTCATGTCTTATCATCAGTATGTAGCGAATCAACAAGTTTATTCGGATCCATAAGTTCCACGCCAATCTTTGAACCTGAAAGTTGCTATAGATAGAGGAGGACAAAGGCCGATAGCGAAACGCTTACCATATCGTGCTCTTTGCTGCGCTGATGCACGTTGTACTTTGGCGCCAAAATAGGTTGCGATAACATCCATCGGTAAACCACTGTTTCCCCGCCAAAACCTATTATTAATAGTCACGTGAATTGGTCAAGGGACAGTTATTAACCAACAACTGTCAATCAATTGCAATTAGCGAGCTTATACCGCTTGTTATTGGTATGCGATTTGTTGCCATGGCAATGAGGTAACAGTCCAGTACATGTATGTGCGATTTAAATCTTTTATCAGCCTTGAAATTGATTCATTAAGGTCCAATACAAGAATGCAGAACATACAACATGTACATGGAATCAGTTTTAGTTTGAGTGAGGATGGAAGACATAATCCTTTATCCCTACACATGTAAAGAATGAACGAAGTACTTCTATAATGTTGCACACAGCCACACACACGTCACACAAACAGGCACACATCACACACAGGCACACATCACACAAGGCATACATCACACATAGGCACACATCACACATAGGCACACATCACACAGAGGCACACATCACACAGAGGCACACATCACACAGGATACATAACACAAAGGCACCATCACACAGGTACACATCACACAGGCACACATCACACAGAGGCACACATCACAGAGGCACTCATCACTAAGGCTACAAATACACACAGGCACATATCACACACAGGCACACATCACACCAACAGGCACACATCACACAGGCACGCATCATACAGGCACACATCACACAGGCACACATCAACAGACACACATCACACACAGGCACACATCACACAAACAGGCACACATCACACACAGGCATACATCACACATAGGCACAAATGACACACAGGCACAAATCACAAAGGCACACATAATAAAGAGGCACACATCACACATAGGCACACGTCACACATCACACAGGCACACATCACACACAGAGGCACACATCACACAGGCACACATAACACAGAAGCACCATCACACAAACAGGCACACATCACACACAGGCATACATCACGCAAGGCACAAATGACACACAGGCACAAATGACACACAGGCACAAATGACACACAGGCACAAATCACACAGGCACACATCACACATAGGCACACACAGAGGCACACATCACACAGGCACACATCACACAGACACATCACACAGGCACATGTCACACACAGACACACATCACACATAGACACTCATCACTGAGGCTACATACCACACACATGCACACATCACACACATGCATACATCACACACATGCACACATCACACAGGCACATATCACACACAAGTTACACATATTGGCACACATTACAGACAGGCACACATCACACAGAGGTATGCACACAGACACACATAGCACACAGCCACACATCACACACAGACAATCATCACATTTAGGCACACATCACTAAGGCTACAGGCACACATGACACATAGGCACATATCACACACAGGCACACATCACACACAGGTTACACATATTGGCACACATTACACACAGGCACACATCACACATAGGCACACATCACACAGAGGCACACATCACACAGAGGCATGTGTAAATCACACACAGGCACACATCACATGCAGGCATACATCACACACAGCCACATCCCACACAGGCACATATCGCACATAGGCACACATCACACAGGCACACATCACACATCTCACACACACATCACATAGGCACACATCACACACAGGCACACATCAAACACACAGGCACACATCACACACAGAGGCACACATCACACACAGAGGCACACATCACACACTGTCACACATCACACACACACTAAGGTTACACATCACACACAAGCACACATCACACACAAGTTACACATTGGCACACATCACACACAAGGACACATCATAAACAGAGGAACACATCACACAGGCACTCATCACTAAGGCTACACATTACAGAGAGGCAAACATCACACACGGGCACTCATCACACACAGCAATACATCACACAGAGGCAAGTGCACATTACTCAGAGGCATACATCACGCACAGAGCCTAGGCACACATAACACAGAGGGACACATCACACAGAGGCACGTGTACATCACAAATCACACACAGGAACACATCACACAGAGGCATGTGTACATCACACACAGGCTACACTTATTGGCACACATTACACACAGGGATACATGTATCATAAACAGAGGCGCATATCACACAGAGGCACTCATCACTAAGGCTACATATTACACAGAGGCACACATTGACACAGAGGCACACATCAACACACAGGCACACATACACAGTGGCACACATCTCACACAGAGGCACACATCACATACACACACAGGCAACTGGTGTCATTTATAGTTATGGAGTCCTTGCTGTAAAGATTCTTTACTTGATGACGAATCTGACTCAGAGCCGGAGAGGTATTCTATATGCTCTCATCTGCCATAGTACCGGTACATCTGTAAAATAAAAAAGGATACAATTAGCTGCTAATAGCTACCGCTCATATCTCGCGAATCGAGTATGTTAAGTTGTACGGGCCTATTGTCACCAAATGGTGACAATAAGGCATACCTTTTCATTACTATTTATACTATGAGTTTGGAAAATGTTGAGTTCTTTGTACTTATAATTTTCAACACATACAAGATGATCTTTTAGTACTGCAAAAATTGAGGCAGTATCTATTTCCAATCAAACACAGTAGATAAACAAAGTTAAACTTGATGGAAAAAAAAAGTTGAAATCTTCCTATCAGTAATGCTTATAATGAAGTATCTCTATTGATTGAAATTTTGAAGCTAGATGCCACATAACGGTTAGAGAATTTACTCTGTTTGGCAGCTTGGAAACCTATTTTATTTCATCTGACTATATTATGAACACAGGAACAATCAAGACAAATTTACATGTTCCAAGCTGTGCATAGATAAAAAATTCATACCCCAACATAAACAATTCATAGCCCACAACCTAATTGGGAATTTAATTCATTTAATCGAAATACTCATATTACGGTCAAACAGCCCTTGCCAAAGGAATGTCGAAGCAAGACATTAGAGTTGGTCATTCTTTATGGGTTTATGCCAAAATTTTTGACAGCGACAGAGAGGTGGAAAAATGGAGTGAGAGAAACTTTGGAGCTCGTGGGGGGAACACTATGCTGTTAGGAAAAGTCAAAGAAATGATTAGTTCCACCGATTTTGTTGTCTATTTTCCTTATGACAGTACAGAAATGGAAGTCGGCAAGAAACATATTCATGTACTAACTGACAGCTATGAGATATGGCAGAGGCATTTTGTGCGTAAGATACCGAAAGGTCAGAGGTCACGTGCGGAAGCGGCAGTAAGCAGCGGAACTGATTCAGGCAGCGACGATGAGATCGAACAGGAAGAAGGAGAAGAGCAGGAAGAAATGGATAGTTCTAACCCCATAACCTCTGCTAGTAACGTTCTACCTTGGGTTTTTGAGCCAATACTTGAAGACCCCCGCTCGGTGATGTACCCCAGTATCAAGCCAAAACTTCGGTGTGGTGAGCTTCAGTATAACAACAGCTCAGTTGATACCTCACTGATTTGGATTTTATTTACAAAATACTTTCCTATTGCTTTTGCCGAAGAGTGCATCATTCCTCAGACAAATTTGGCAGCTGAGCTTGATGACGAGTGGACAAGTCCGACCATTGGTGAATTTCTGACTTTTCTTGGAGCTATTTGCTTTATGATATGCTACCCTTTGGGTGGTAGTCGTCGTCGTTATTGGCATTGGATGGGTGATGAAATATTTCCTGCAGCTAATTTAGGACGGTTTATCCAGTGGAGAAGGTTTGAACTGATTTGTAAGTATCTAACTCTTGGAAACAATGGACTACCAAATGATAAGCTGCGGTACTGGCGTGAATGGTTATTGGCTGTTAAAACATGTTTTCAGTGTGCCTTGATACCTGGTCGCAACATTATTTTGGATGAATCAATGATCAGAAACAAGAATTTTAAAGCAGCTGATTGTGTTATATACATTAGGCGAAAGCCTGAACCTTGGGGACACGAGTTATGGACTGTTGTAGATAAGGAAAGTGGCATTTGTACTAATTTTGAATTAAATGAGGGAAAAGAGATTACCCGACAGCTGAAATACTTTGCAGAGTTTGGGGCTACAACTGCTACTACTCTTCGTTTATTGGAACCCTACTTTGAAAGTCATCGCCTTGTGTTCATAGATTCGTGGTTTCAATCTGTAAAAACTGCAACTGAATTGAAGAGACGAGGGTTAGACAGCCTTGGTGTTGTGAAGACTGCCCACAAAAACTACCCTCGAGAAGATCTCAAGGCTAGGTGCATGAATGAGGCTGGTGCAGTAGCTTCTGCACATGTCAATATCTTTGATGATAATGTAGTTCTTCATGCTGTTCAGTGGAGGTCAAGCTCTCACCATAAGTTAACTCTTCTTTCAACTGCAAGCTCTAGTGCCCCTGCAGGGACACCTTATATTAGACCATGTGGGAAAGAAATACCAAGACCTGATATTGTAGAATTATGGTATGATTCATATGGAGCAGTTGATGCTTTTAATCATTGTAAAGTAGGTGGTGGTAAGAATGGCTGGGAACATCACTTAAAAGTTCAAGAACGTCCTAATCTTCCTCTATTTTCTGGAATGATGTCACTTATAGATGCAAATATATATCGAAGCATGGCATACTTCTTTCCACAGGCACATAGTAAAACTACCCATGTAGAAATGCGTCAAATGCTTGTCAAAGCACTTTTAATGAATCCATTGACTGTTGTGCTACCAGAAAAAAGGACATTTTCTCAATCTACTGAGCACAGACCAGCATTTTTCGGTCATGATAAAAGGAAGCGCTGTGTAATGTGTTCACGCAAAGGTCTTGAAAGAGAGACGAGCTTGTCTGATATGTACTGTACTTATTGTGGTGTTGACGCTGGTACATTTTGTCGGCATTCAAGTGGTCGCAAATGCTGGGAAGAGCATATTAATAATGGGATTCCATCAAGGAAACGCAGAAAATGACTAGAAATGTTGAATCTACTTTGTTAAAAACAACAGTTGTTTTTGTGCACCTACCTTGTGGTAGCCTTGATAAAACAGTGAATAATGTATTCCCTCATTATACTTTTCCAACTTTTTCCTTCACTTTGATTTAATATACTATTCATGCCTTTGCATCAGTTTAAAAAAAATTTGTATACTTGTGTTGTCCAATCATTCTTCTACTGTTTTGTTCCAGTTTTTACTTAACATTTGCTTGTTTCATAAAGCTATATATCATTAAACTTAGTGTCACCATTTGGTGACACTACCTTTCTTATTGTCACCAAATGGTGACACTATACAACTTAACAGAGTATACGCATATGCAGCTGCGCATATGCATACATAATCGGTGCACGTGTATGATATACGATACATACCTTCCGCAGGAAGCTGTTGTTTAGCTTGAAGAGAACTATCAGCTTTGGATGACGACTCTACTAGCATTTGGTGTTCAAAAAATGTAGATCTACACACGTATTCCCCGCAGTGGGACAGTAACGTCACTTGCCGCTCATTTTTTGAATTCGGAAGGAGTTACTTGTATCACGTAACCATGCGTCAATAATAGTGGAGGTACGCGGTACCGTGCGGTAGCGTTCGTCGATTACCGTTCATAAATACACGGATACAGTCACTAAACGTTTCCGTGAAATTTACGTGGAAGTCCGTCTTGATCGAAAGTGACGGGGCACCGTTGCAACCCGTCTCCGGATAGCGGTTTCGCTGTGCGTGGAAGCTTTCAGAGAGACAATTTTTGTGAAGTTTCGTTTTGCAGTGGTTGTGATCGACGCAACTCTTTTGAGCGAGAGATCATTGGTATATAATGTCTCTGATTGAGCAATACGTATGTTGTTATGTATGTACATAGCTGGTAGCGCGTAGGTGTACGTGAGTGGACTTTGTGTTGTGTGTGGGTGCATACATGGTTGTACGCTGAGTATACTTAGGGATGCGACGTATATAGTAATGTGTTGATAGCCGTGTATGCAGTGGCGTAGCAAGGTCTCCTGGCGCCCGGGGCGAGCTACTTGTTGGCGCCCCACCCATAAACTCAAGTCAAACGTATTTCACAAATAAATATTAGAAATAACATGCAAATGATACGAAATGCAGGATTGTAAATTTAATACTGAACCAAAGCAACAGAAAACTTAGAAAAGTTTTAAACTTTAAAATCATTAACCAAAATTTAGTTATCCGCGTTTTTTTGCTTGACTAGTTTTAACAAACTATTGTTAAATCAAACTGGTCAACTTTTAAGAATTTAAGCAAAGAACCGCATTCCTTTTGGCGATCAACTTCACGCTGAGCCGAGCGCTTTCTGTAGTACGAACCTGAAGGTTTATTTTAAAAACTCATTTTTATTATCATAGTCTAAGGGCATGGACAACAAAGTTTTTTAAGCGAGACTAGCGGGTTAATAGAGGAGTTGCATGTGACGTCGCGCGCGTCTTACATCACTAAGTATGTTACTATAAATATGCGCTGCGTGGGTACGAGATAAACAATAACCGGACGGGAACAATAGAAGGCGGCAGCATTCGCTCACGTGGTACATATTTATAGCGTGCCGTATACATAAATAGCAGCATACATATGATGTAACTAAACAATGCAAGGCGCGCGTGACGTCAATGCAACTCCTCTATTAACTTATTTTCTGTTTACCTGCCTCTTCGAACTATTTCAGGCCAAGAGACACCGATCCAAACGATAGTCGTCCTATGATCGCTATATAATTTTTCCTTGAGTGACAACCGGTACCGTACGATTATCAAAGAAATTATGCTGAGCCTGACCTTAGACCTACTTTTAAAATTTTTGTTTGACCTATAAAAAAAATTTTTTCCCCACGATTTTAGCGCCCCTCTCAACTCGGCGCCCGGGGCGACCGCCCCCCTTGCCCCCCCCCTTGCTACGCCACTGCGTGTATGTACGCTGAGTGTGCAGTAATCAGACCTTATCACGCGCTGCATTCCTCCCCTACATGCAGACTGTAAGACTGATATAGCTATTTCACTTTTGCACAGACCCTGTTGGTATAGAGGGGTTGCAGTGTCATCCCGGGAAGGTTCATAACACTCGCCGCCATGTTTTTTGGTGTCCTAACTATTTTTATGTCATCATTTATTAAAAAGTGTGACGCGCACGCCACAGAAATACATTATCGCGAGCACGTATTCAGTGGCGGCGGGAGGGGGGGGGGGCAGGGGGGGGCAATTGCCCCCGGGCGCCGGGACAAGGGGGGCGCCTGCTAAGGCCAATAAAAAAAAGGCTAGGCCTACTAAACAAAGGGAAAACAATGATTCCATACAAGTTTAACTTAAGCTTGATCATGACAGGTAGACCTACATGTAAGCCTAAGTATGCCTGACATTGCCTGTAGGCTACTATAAGCGCAAACCTAAGTGACGTCATATTGGAGAACGTGACGCACGTGGCAAGTATGCATGACGTCACTTCTTCTAACCACGCGCTGACCCTAATTAGGCCCTAACACAGTTGTTTACAAGTTGTTGTAAAAAAACTCTCCGCAAGATGAGCAGCACAGGAAAACTGAGTGGAGCGCAGCGCCGAAAGCGAAAAGCAAAGGCAGCACGCAAGTCTAGCAAGTTATTAGCTGCATTTTTAAAGGTTGACAAAGAAGCAGAGCACGATGATCTTGGTTCAAAAAGTGTTAATGAGGAAAGTGAGGCCAAGAGAATGGAAAGTGAAGTCACCAGTGACAATATTAATGATAGTGATGAAACCAGTGATGAGAGTGAGGTAGTGGCAGGGCAAGAAGATCCAAAACCAGGCCCGTCTCAACTGATTTACCATAATAATCCCATAATTACTTTCGGGGATATTGGATTCATGAGTTTCACAGCAGCTGCAAGACCATGCATTGATGATGCTACAAAGGAACTCCTGGTAAAAACTGGCCCTGATGCATTTCGAAATGAAGATACAACTCTGCCTAGAACACTGTCTGGTACTAAGGCTGTGGCAAGAGGAATGACCAAAAACTGGTTTCACAAATCTCTACCAAATGGGCAGCAGGTCCCTCGCACTTGGCTGTTGTATTCTCCACATAAAAGTGCAGCATATTGTTTCTGTTGTCTTCTTTTTCCTCATAGTTCATCCAACATGAGGTCAGCCCTTGAGTCTCCAGATGGATTTACCATTTGGAAGAAGTCTGAAAAGCTCAAGAATCATGAGGAATGTCAATCTCACAGAAAGTGGTTCCTTGAATGGAAAGAGATGGAGAGAGCTCTGAGGTTAAAAGGTGGTGTGGACGAGATCCTCGAAAAACAGGTTCAGGATGAGAAAAAAAGATGGAGAGAAATTCTGAAGAGAATTATTGATGTCATTAAGCTTCTTGCATCACAGAACCTCGCACTGCGTGGCCATGTTGAACAGCTGGATAGTGATAACCCAGGCAACTTCTTGGCAACCTTGAAGTTTTTGTCATTTTATGACACACTGCTGGAAAATCACTTAAAGAATGTGAGAGAAAATCCTCACAGTGTATCATATCTCTCCCATGACATCCAAAATGAATTTTTATCACTGTTGGCTGGTGCAGTTCGTGACAAAATAATCAAGGAAATCAAAGAAGTAAAATACTTTGGGATTTTGTACGATTCTACACCAGATGTGTCGCACACAGAACAGCTATCACAAGTGATACGCTATGTGCAGTCTGATTTTGAAACAGGGAATGTTAGAGTGAAAGAAACCTTCATCAAATTTGTTGAGCTAGACAAAAAAGATGCTGCTGGATAAGAAGCATTATCCTCAAATCACTGCAGGATGATGGCTTGAATTTCCTTGACTGTCGTGCGCAAATGTATGACAATGCAGCTGTGATGTCTGGGTCCATCAGTGGTGTGCAGACAAGACTTCGTGAAAGGAACCCCAAAGCAGTCTTCATCAATTGTGACAACCATTCACTGAATTTGGCAGGTGTTCATGCTGCCTCGGTGGATCCCACAATCATCACTTTCTTTGGAACTGTTCAGGAAGTTTACAGTTTCTTTTCTGGATCAACTACACGTTGGAAGAAAATGTCAGAAATGTTGGATCTGACTGTGAAGAAAGAATCAGACACTCGGTGGAGTTCCAGAGAAGCAGCCGTACGAGCTATTGCTGTGTCATATGGGAAGTTGGTTGGGCTTCTTCAGTCACTCAATGAGGACCAGCACGAGTCAACTGACACCAGAGCTAAAGCTGGAATCTTGCTGAAAAGTCTTCTCACATTTAACTGTGTAGTGTATTTGTATCTCTGGAACGAAGTCCTTCATAAGATTAATGTGGTCCAGAAGCGCCTGCAGTCACCAAACATGAACCTTCATGAGGCTGCTACAGATTTGGATTCACTTTGGAAGAACTTCACAGACGACCGTGACAATCTGTGTGCAAGATCTCTGCAGCAAGGACTTCAGTTGGCAGACAAATGGGAGATTGCCACTGAAAGGCGTATGAGAAGAAAACGGCTCATGCCAGGGGAGAGTGAACCTGATGCAGGCCTCAGTGTGCAAGACGAGGCCAGCAGAGTGATGAAGCTTTCCCTAGACACCCTCTGCCAGGAACTGCAAGAGAGAAGCATACAGCTACAGGAACTGAACTCCAAGTTTGGCTTCCTGTTGAATGTGCAGTCACTAATCAATGGGGATGTGGAGTCAGATCTTGTGCATCAGTGTGCTGACTTCGGTGTGGTTTATGAAGGGGACGTCAATGGTGCAGCTCTGTATCAAGAAATCACTGACTGCCAGATGCTGTTTGCAAACCGCCAGACATTGCCATCAACACCAGAGGAACTGCTGAAGGCCACCATACAGTATGGAAAAGATGTCTTCCCAAACCTGCAGACTGCATTGCAAATCTTGCTGACTATGCCAGTGTCGGTGGCAAGCTGTGAGAGATCCTTCAGTAAGCTGAAGATAATCAAAACCTATCTGAGGTCTACTATGGCACAAGAACGGTTGGGCAATCTTGCAATTCTTTCAATAGAGAAAGAAGTATTCAACAGTGTTGACTTTGATCAGATTATCGACCAATTTGCTGAAAAAAAGTCAAGAAAAGCCAGCTTTTAAATTAATGACTAATCTAAAAATAAATCATTTCTTTCAATCACATGTATGACCATAGACTAAATTAGTTTACTTGCACTGATATGAATAATACTGTTAATATAACTATAATCTAGAGCTGCACTAGACCGTAATTTTGCCTTAATTTTGTCAAAGTTCTGCGTTTATCTAAGATTTGAAAATACTAAAACAAAAGAAATTTAGGCCTATAGGCCTAATGATCATATGATAGCCAAGCCTCAACTTCAAAGTGTTAATACCGCAAATACCGCTAGGTTATCTCCACTGTCAGGACCTCCACAAGGATAGCAATTAAGACTGCACGGATGCGGGGGGGGGGGGGGCACCATATCATAATCTGCCCCCGGGCGCCAGAGACCCTCGCGCCGCCACTGCACGTATTACAACGAGCTGTTTCCTAGCGACAAAGAGAGATACGACAAAAAGCTGCAATGTCTGTATGGACTTGGAACATACTGTGATCCGTTTGGCATACCTGACCAGCATTGGGTAGATGATGTTTCTAAGTGGCCTCCAGGCTCCAGTTGACTACCCCAGTATTTATACCTACTTTATTGAAACACCCGGAGGTTACACAAGAGAAAGGGAAGGCGTTTAAGAGTCTCGAAGCTTACAAATACTATCAAAGGTTAATTGTCACTCAAATGATTTCCACCTCTACTTAGGGGTTGGAAGTTTTTAGTGTCCCCAGTTCTGTTACAGAATGTCTACTGAATTCCTCTCCTTATTTATCTAGTGGTTGGGTGCGTGCTGTACTTTATCATGACCTTGGGCATGAAAATAAACACTGCTTTCTGAAAGCACTTGATAACCCATTGCAGCGCCTGTCTGAAAAGCCCCACCAACCATGGGTAGTGGAACAGTTGTTACAGCTCACTGTACTTGTATGGCTGGGTATGTTTTGGTTTTTGTATACTGCTTAAAGACAATCATTTCATGTTAATAGATTGGGAGAAGTGTGCTCACATATTGGCGCAGTACTCTTTAAGGTGGAAGCCTGTGTAAGACTTAGAAAGGAATCTGTAACCTGCATGTCACTTCCATACACATGGAATCAGGCATTTTCAACAAAGGTATGTACATTCATTTTCTTCACCTACATGTATGATCTTCATTTAGCATACTATATTGTAGATTAATCCAGCTCTGGTAGTGGACATTGACTTTAACCGTCCTAAGCGATTGAAACCAACAACTCTATAAAAGGCCGACAACTACAACGATCAGTTACAACTAGACAGAAGATTTTCAAGGTTGTGGACATGCAATCCATTCTAAAGTCATTGCATAGAGCTAATCCTTCTGCTGCTATTTTTACTGTTCTCCCCAGTGTCAGTACAGAGGCACGTATATCAGCATGCAGTGCTATGGAAACCAGACTTCCTCAACCTCTATCATATTTGTACAATGGTCAGAATCGTCTTCTTCCAAAGGAACAACTTTCTGACCTTGTTCAACATACCACACTTGTTCAACATAACACACTCACTGTAAATGACAAAGAGGCATGCTATTTAGAGAGGTCAACTAGGGGTCAGGCTACACACCATTATGGTTTGAACATGGAGTAGGAAGAATTACTGCATCTGTATTCGGACGTGTTGCCAAATGTCATGAGAAAACATTTCGTAGCTCTTTAGTTAATACAATCATGCAGTACTCAGGCTCTAATAGGGATGTTCCAGCCATTAAATGGGGTATTGAACACGAGCAAGAAGCAAGAAGCATGTGAGGCGTATGCTAACATTATGGCAGTTAAGCATGCAACTTTCAAGGTCAATCCAGCTGGACTTCGAGTGTGCACTAGGCAACCATTTCTGGCAGCTGTTGTGGTGAAGGTCTGCTGGAGATCAAATGCCCTTTCAAGTATCTAAATAGTCAACCAGCCAGCATAGAGGATGAATCCTTCTACCTCCACAAAGTTGGCAGTGAAGTCAACTGGACAAAAAACATGACTACTACTATCAAGTACAAGGGCAGATGGCCATCTGGAAGAAACCATACTGTGACTTTATCTGTTAAACAACAAAAGGGCTAATCATCACCAGGATACAAGCTGATGGCAGAATTGCGTCCCCACGTACTAGTACCTGTAACGAAATGTTACGGCTATGTGGTGATGTCCTGACGAATCCGATCGCTGCAGTCCATCGTTTCCTCTGAAATCCATCCTCTGGGATACGAAATAGACGGATATTTTCATCTTTTTTTCTTAAGCACCTCAAAGCGCAGAAAAGCTTAGGCATTAGACACAATAAATTAACAATAAATGATGACGTAAAAATAGTTAGGACACCAAAAAACATGGCGGCGAGTGTTGTGAACCTTCCCGGGATGACACCTCTATAACAATCATTCGTTTAAGCCGTCTCTATACACACAATAACCACTGGCAATGTCATGCTATCACGGCCAGGCTGCGTATATACGCATATTTGCGTCTTCCGCGTATAATCGGTTGTTACCTATATATGAATTTAAATAAAATGGGCAATTGAATCAACTTGTGTGGTCTTCAGAGGAAGTTCATTGAGAAATGTAACATACCAGTACATGTACATCCATTACAGGACAGATTGATAAATAAATCGAGCAACATAAGAAACGTTCACTCGTGAACATGCCCCTCTGTTACTGGCAGACCGGATGAGGTCACTGGCAGAGACAAGTGGATGATGATAAGAAGACCTTGAGCCACAAAGACACATGCGGACCTTAACTGATGAAACATGTGCTGTGTCTTTCTCTTCCTCTCTCCCATGTGGCACATAAAAGGAAGTGGTATCTCTGTGCAAGGGCAGGACTGTGTGCTGACTGATTTTTTATTTTGTATTTAGACATGTGTTATGTACTCGTTAATTTAAAGAACTGTACTTTGTTTAATTTTCTCATCAATAAGAAGTGATCATTTTGATATGGAAAATAATGTATGTACCATGTACATGTACTAGTACTAACAACACACATAACACATGTACTAGTACTAAAAACACACACAACACATGTACTAGTACTAACAACACACACAACACATGAATTACACAACATATTCTTCATCTGAAGTCATGGTTCCCATGACTGTGGCAGAATTCCCTCTTTGGATAGAAAGAATCACACTACAGTTAATGTCCTGGATGTAAGGTTCCTTCAAATTACCAGATACATGTAGAAACAAGCTGTACACACACTCAGACAGTCCAATAAACTCCAAGACTTACAGCTGTAACTCTGTACACTCTTCCTCTGAAGGCTGGGGACCCTCCATTGTTCAGTTCAGCCATGATATAAGCACCAGTCAACACAGCTTTTCAATAGCTGCACTGTTTATGAACATCTGGAAATGATTGATAAGTAAATTAAATGCAGTTACCAGCAAGGGTCAGAGTTTCCCTCAAAATGTTCACCATATTCCATGCTCTTCAATTGAAGTGACCTCAGAATGTTTGATTCTGTCAGTATGTAATGGAATAGGGGGGAGAAACAAAGGTTTTTGACCCCTTTGCATCCTTTGTAGTGGAGTGCCTAAACCAGGGAGTGTCCATTAGTAATAAGAGGTGTGTATGTGTGTACATGCGTGTGCATGTGTGTGTGTGCATGTGTGTATGTGTGATTTTTAACTTACATACATCTAATATCAAAACTTGCTAGATTACATTGGCATAATTGAACGCATCATTTTCAATTCAAAGTACTAGGTGCAATAGCTATAGAGCTCTATAATATATGCATGATGAGATGCTGAAGGTATGGAAAGTATTTTGCAGTCCTTCCACTATGATGAAAGAGGTGTCAAAATGCATGTGTTCTACCCTGCTAATAACTAGTCTTAATGTCATGATGTAAAGACTTCTGTGTCAGGGGCAGGAAAATCTGTCTATTCAAGATTTATGTTTCAATGTTGCATATAATACAGTGTTCAACAGCTAGTGTTAGTTCAAGGTCTATAGGCAAGGATTGTTGTGTCTTTAAGGAGAAACTACGTGTTTTTGTACACATGTTCATACTCGTAAAGAACAGACATGTTTGTATTGAGACATGCTTGAGCATCCACACTGGCTGATGTGGGAGGGTCACGGAACGATGTTTACAGTAGCTCAAACACAAGCTTAGTAACACTACACAGATAGAAAGAACAGAGAATTTGTGAGTGCATCGTGAGGAAGAAGTTTGTTTTCCCTTTTTTTTAATGACCCATTGCTGGGGCCGGGAGTGGTAGCTAGAAGGTCATGTTAATTCAAGACTTTACTAATACTTTGCAAGACAATGTGTGTGAGTGTATCATGAAAAATTGTGATTATTAGTGCCATGATTATGTAACCATCATCAACGTGGCACAGAGGGCTCACATGTGCAAAGAGGGAGACAAAAGAATAATGCACTATCAGTGTTGAAACTACCCAGTACATGTGGACAAGTATGTCTAGAAACATGCAGTGTGTTATTTCAAACACGACAACTTGTGGAGTTACATACACTGTCAATATAACACCAATAAGAGGTGTGTGTGTATCAGCTAGTTCTGACGAGTTTTTTTGTTGATGTGCTTAGTATGTACATTTTAGTTAAAATCATGAATTCATTTGACAAAATCAAGTTAGCAGTAACGTTTAGATGAGATTGAGAGGTGGTGTGTATATGCTCATAAACTAAACAAAGATTAAAGAATTGTTTGAGTTGAGAAATTGGTTTTGTGAATGTGTACAGCATATATTGATTCAGTGAAACTAAATGCTTGCATGGTAGGCCAAAGTAAACATTCTTTGTTTATCCTGTGTAGTTTCACCTTTGCATTTGCATGTCAGGTGTGTTTATGAAGACAGTGTAGTTATTTACACTGCAGATCAGCATATCATCTCTTTCTTTTTCACAGAAATATTTATAGTGTATAATAAATATGTTTTTGAATTCACATGCAAGTGTTATAAATCTATCCAACACCTCCAACACCACTTACTCTCCTGGGGTGCTCAATTCTGACTGACTCTCCTGATATATTCTATTACACCCTGTGTACCTATATGGATGTAGGACCATCCCCAGTGATCCAGACTGCACCTTCTCAAGGACATGTACCACATCAGTTGATTTCACTCACCCTTCACTAAATGGTACAAATGAAGGACAAAACAAGACCATCATGGATTATGGTGATCCAATTTACATCACATTCTTTGCTGTCAATGGAACTGGGGAAGGAAATGTGTCCACACTTTCCTATTTTCTGACAAAGGAGGAAGGTTAGCATAGATACGTACAGTGCTAAATTCTTTTCCTTTTGTTATTGTTCATGAGATAGTTTACACACATGAGTAGAGAATTGCAATTAATGACATCCTACATTCTATTGCATTACCATTTTAATTACTAAAATATTTCATGAGGATATTTTCATTAATATCAAATCAAGTTAGTGTTAACCTTTTTTTTTTTCAGGTGTCACATCACAACTGGGAATGGGGAAAACACTACTTATCATTTTATCCCACAGAAGCAAGGTTTGTTTCACTTATTCATTATAATCCAATAACTACTAATGAATTTCAAGTGTGTTTCATTTAGTTTAATTATAGGTATTTTTGTGTTAGTCTTATTGAAAAAAGTCATTTGGTATACCATTTCAAAACAGGTGTATTCTTACATACTTCTTATGTAACACATGCACAAATTATGAATAGCAAACCAAAGAATTAATGTCATCACAACAGTGACCAAAGTATTTGTGACTCCAACAACATCTTTCACCTCAAAGAACACTACAAAAATAAATTATGCTATTGGTATATCGTATCCAAGTGTCGTACATTTATGTAGATGTATACAGTTTATGGATCAGTGTGTGAAGCATCAGTTTTGTTAGTGTGTGTGTGATTGTCTGCATGGCATAATGGTACAGTGAGTGTGTATTGGTATTAAATGAATAATGTTTCACTATGATATTGAACAGATCATTTGAAGAACATCCAGAACCATGTATATCAGATGACCAATAATAGTACTGCTCCTGATATCAACAATATGGAACACCCTTGTGCGTATGGAGTGGTATTTCAAGGGATTGTGATACTATTCAAGTAGCTGCATTGTGTAACATTGCTATGTATCAGTATGAACCTAAATGTAGCTGTCGGTACCATCATATATAGAATTGAAGTTGAACAATAAAATTTATTCTCAGTAGTTCAGAATACACTATAAGAATGCAAGCTAACACTACGAATTGTGAAATTTATGAAGTTATATTTCAACCTGTACATGTACCCATTATTAAGCACTGAGTCTACTAGGGTCTGTTGGAGAAAATGAAATAAGTGCATGTGGGGGAGAGATAAAAATAGACACACCCTTTGTACCACACAAGTTGACCATTCAGTGTCATCCTCGACCCCACAGTTGATCTTGTTTTCTGTCAGTAATAATGCCTGCTGTCTACCCAAAAAACTATTTCCGAGATAACTACACAATTTTAACAAACACCTTATCTGAGGAAAAATAAATGAAACCAAGAAAGGAAAGTGTTTGTGAAAACTATGCACAAGATTCATATCGACAATGCCACACCTACCAACTCTGCTATGGCTTCACGCAAAACTAAGTTTTACACTGAAACAAGTATTTGAGGGTGAGAGATGCACACCCCTTGTACCACACAAATTGACCATTCAATGTCATCCTCGACCCCACAAT
Organism: Ephydatia muelleri; assembly: GCA_013339895.1. Lineage (NCBI taxonomy): Eukaryota > Metazoa > Porifera > Demospongiae > Spongillida > Spongillidae > Ephydatia > Ephydatia muelleri. The sequence continues at coordinate 28,576,535 of JABACO010000001.1, read as the reverse complement.
TATCCTTGTTTGCTCTGTCAGTAACTCTGCTATGGCGTCACACAAAACTAAGTTTTACACTGTTGCAGTCAGCAATAACACACCTTAGATGATAAAAAGACCTTGAAATAATGTTCAGTAACTGTGATTCATGTTTTCATATCTTTTTTCCCACCATCCCTACATACAACTCATCCCACACACATATACACACACAGCACGCAATACACCCCATTTTCCGAACACACCAGTCATGTACTGATTCCTGTATTATAAGTTCTTTTACATTTCCATTGTATTGCTTGGAGCATATGAATATGTACAAATGAAAATCATACTGATACCGAAAAGGCTTGTCAATAGCTATAGATAGTCAGGTATAGGCTGCCCGAGCAGGATGTCTTATGTCTCGGGGAAATGTCAATATACAATGACGTGCAGTGCAGTGGTGTAGCTGTATTTGCTTTTGTTAAATTAACATTTTTCGGGGCGCCACATTAATTAAGAAATAAAATAAAAAGTGAAGGGTCAGTAAAATCAAACATTGAGGTACATATTCTTGGGAAAGTCCAGTCTTGATCAGTGATATCAAGGGACAATGGAGCATTCCAGGAGAGTAAGAAAGTGGTATTGGACATTTATTGAAACGTTCCTTAGAACTTGAAGAGGACCCAAGAAAACATTATTATAATCATTTTGTATGAGATTTGGATATACATGTATATCTCACTGTAAATACATATCTCTCATTAACACATGCACACATTATGAATAACAGACCAAAGAATTAACATCATCACGACACCGACACAAGTATTTGTGACTCCCTTGAGATCTTGCACATAGACAAATTATGCTATTGGTATGCCTTAGCTGAGTTTCACACGTTTATTCAGATGTGTGAAAAATTTCAGTTTATGGATCAGTGTGTGGAGCATCATTGTTGGTGATGTCAACAATTTTGGGTGTTGTTTTTGTGATTGTCTGCATAAAACATAAGAACAAAGGTACAGTGAGTGTGTTTTGGCATTGCATGAAATAATGTTTCACTATGATAATGAACAGATCATTTGAAGAACATCCAAATGGAAGAGAACCATGCATATCAGATGGTCAATAAAAGAACTGCTCCTGATATCAAGGATATGGAACAATGCTGTGCATATGGAGTGGTACTTCAAGGACATTAGGCAATGTGATAATACTCCAGTAGCTGCATTACATGTATGTAACATTGCTAGGTACTGTATATGAGCCTAAATGCAGTTGAGAGTATCATCATATAAAATAATATATAATTCTCTAAGTTGACTTTGTACCTTGTACCACACAAATTGACCATTCAATGTCATCCTCTACCCCACAATTATCCTTGTTTGCTCTGTCAGTAATAATCTCTGCTGTGTACCCAAACAAATTTTGATCAGAGAACAGAAAGGTTATACATGTATAAGCTGAGAGAACTGCACTATTTTTACAAACACCTAACCTCATGAAACCAAGAAAGGAAAGTGTTTGTGAAAACTATGCACAAGATTTATATCAACAATGCCACACCTACCAACTCTGTTATGGCTTCACACAAAACTAAATTTTACACTGTTGCAATCAGCAATAATGCACCTTAGATGATGAAAAGACTTTGAGTCAGTAAGGCTCATTTGCAGACTACAACAGTGAAAAACTAGTCTTGTTCAGTGTCATTGTTGACTTTTCCATTATGGGCTGTCCCTCAGCAAAGTTTTGGTGCATGTAGATTAACACTTGTTTCTTCATGGTGCTGTGTTACACTGTCTATATACACAGTGAACATGAAAATGCAAATAGTGAAACCAACAAAGAAAGTGTTTGTGTTGACAGAGGATGCATATGATGACTAGGCATGAGTATACATCAACAAAGCCACACCTAGCAACTCTGTTTGCAAACTAATTTTTCCACTGTTGAGGCCAGCAATGATGTACCTCTGATCACCATCCATGAAGCCCAAAGGTGTATCCATGTGCATGTCTCTGAGGGTTGCAGGTGGGTATGAATAGTCTTGAAATGGGGGGGGGGGGGGGGGGGGGGGGTGTCATGTTTTATGCTACTCATTTCTTTTCTACAGTGTATATACTTAGTGATAATCGACTTATATTTTCATGCATATAACCCCCCCCCCCCCTTAGTTTGAGGAACTACGTAACACAACACTATTTCCATGAAGAAATAAGTGTTAATCTACATGCACCAAAACTTTGTTGAGGGACAGCACATAATGGAAAAGTCAACAATGACATTGAACAAGACTAGGTTTTCATTGTTGTAGTCTGCAAATGCGCCTTACTGACTCAAAGTCTTTTTATCATCTAAGGTGCATTATTGCTGACTGCAACACTGTAAAGCTTAGTTTTGTGTGAAGCCATAACACAGTTGGTAGGTGTGGCATTGTGATATGAATCTTGTGCATAGTTTTCACAAACACTTTCCTTTCTTGGTTTCATGAGGTTAGGTGTTTGTAAAAATAGTGCAGTTCTCTCAGCTTATACATGCATAACTATTCTGTTCTCTGATCAGAATTTGTTTGGGTACACAGCAGACATTATTACTGACAGAGCAAACAAGGATCATTGTGGGGTCGAGGAAGACATTGAATGGTCAATTTTTGTGGTACAAGGGGTGTGTATCTCTCACCCTCTTGTTTCTACAACAGACAGTGGTAGACTACTTTTAATAATTGGTAAACGTACAGATTGAACCATAACTTGCTGGATTTCATAATTCATAGTATTCGCTTTTATCCATAAAGTCAACTTACAGAATTATATATTTTATATGATTAAACTCTCAACTGCATTTAGGCTCATATACAGTACCTAGCAATGTAACATACATGTAATGCAGCTTCTATAGTGTTATCACACTGCCTAATGTCCTTGAAGTACCACTCCATATGCGCAGCATTGTTCCATATCTTTGATATCAGGAGCAGTTCTTTTATAAACCATCTGATATGCATGGTTCTCTTCCATTTGAATGTTCTCCAAACGATCTGTTAATATCATAGTGAAACATTATTTCATGCAATACCAATACACACTCACTGTACTATTATGCTTAGATTTTATGCAGACAATCACAAAAACGCCCAAAATTGTTGACATCACCAACAATGATGCTCCACACACTGATCCATAAACTGAAATTTTTCACACATCTGAATAAACGTGTGAAACTCAGCTAAGGCATACCAATAGCATAATTTATCTTTTTAGTATATGTGAAAGATGTCAAGGGAGTAACAAATACTCTGGTCGGTGTCGTGATGATGTTAATTCTTTGGTCTGTTATTCATAATGTGTGCATGTGTTAATGAGAGGTATGTACATGTTATCAGTCACATCATTCAGATAAGTTCCAAATCTGGTCAATCTTATAATTTATTTAACGCTCCTTTTTATCATATAAGGAACCAAAAAAAACATATTCAGTGTATCACGTGCATTACAGCTGTATTTCATCATCTCCTTTTGGCAACTAATCAGACTCTTCCATGCATGTACCATCATATATTTGTGAACTTTCCCTCAAGCATGCATCACAGCCCAAACTCTCCTCATCCTCTTTGAATGTGTATGGCTTGTAGTTAAAAAGGTTAACACTAACTTGATTTGATATTAATGAAAATATCCTCATGAAATATTTTAGTAATTAAAATGGTAATGCAATGGAATGTAGGATGTCATTAATTGCAATTCTCTACTCATGTGTGTAAACTATCTCATGAACAATAACAAAAGGAAAAGAATTTAGCACTGCACATACATGTATCTATGCTAATCTGCTTCCTTTGTCAGAAAATAGGAAAGTGTGGACACATTTCCTTCCCCAGCTCCATTGACAGCAAAGAATGTGAAGTGAATTGGATCACCATCATCCATGTTGGTCTTGTTTTGTGTACCATTTAATGAAGCATCAGTGACATCAACTGATGAGGTACATGTCCTTGGGAAGGTGCAATCTGGATCACTGGGGATGGTCCTACATCCATAGATATTGGTACACAGGATGTAATAGAGTATATCAGGAGAGTCAGTGACATCAAGAGAGAATGGAGCACCCCAGGAGAGTAAGAATATGATGTTGGAGGTGTTGGATACATTTACAGAGAAGTTTCTTGGAGCGTCAAGAAGACCTGAGAGGTAAGATGGCTGGTTACATGGATGAATAGTATATTGCATCAAACACTTGCAAATGTTGACTTGACAATATGAAATTATTCAACGCATAGTGTTCTTATTATCATAATTACCTTGAATAGTCAAACAAGAGGTTTCACTGAGTTGTACATTAGTGAATGTCGAATCAATCACTGAACAGGTCACTCTTGTGTTGTTGTTTGTAGTATCTGATGGGATATGGAGACTAGCTGAGGCTAATGTTCCAGTGGGTGAATTGGGAAAAACTAGTATTCCCTTTCGTCTGTGTTATGCATTATAAGAACTTCCATTCAGCTGCCAGCTAACAGCATATCCATCCCCAAAGCAGTTGAACACAGCTGAAGCATTGCTCTGAAATACTGTGTAGTTCCCTTGTGGTAAGAGGATCACCCAACCAGCTGCACCTGAAGATAATGCATGTCAACATCAATGGCAACAAGGCATACTTTATCCATACACAATAATTATAAGTCATCATACTAATGGAGAATGTGTGTACCAGTCTTACATCTAATTGACAAAATTAGTGCCATCATCAAGTGTGCCAGTTGAGAAGAGTCTGTTGGAAGCATAATTAAAATAAATGCACATCCATGTACATGCATGACACAATGTCACATAATCAAATTAAAATGTTCTATTCATTGTCATCACAATGACGCGACTATGCGCATGCAATACTACTCAGGCCATATTCTTTATTCGTTATACAGCATGTCATGCTTTCAACGACAATTTAGACATGCGATTGTGCGCTTCAACTCTTCATAGTACGACGTTGCACCAATCTTTCCATTGTAATAATACTCTTACATGCTTAATTGTATGTAGTTTTGCTAGATCGCATCATCCGATCCCCGCGTTTTCTACAACACAGCTCATGAAACCTCTACAGTATCCGCCACATTCCATACTAACAGGCTAGTTCAGTCGTGTGAGACATGTGCACACGTTAGGGTCAAACCAAGCCTACCATAGAATGTGCACACTTTTTCCGTGCTACCCACTGCCAATCTTATAGTGGGTAGCACGGAAATAGTGTGCACATTTTAATTAAGATCATTACGAGTCAGAGGCAAGCCACGGTATGCTCTATACAAGTGCTAACTGTAGTTTATTAAAAAACAAGTACATACGTCATGCACTGCGTCGTTGATGTATTACTGTATGTGCCCATCAGTCCAACTGCGACGAAGGAGACTATTAGTAGGTGACCTGCTCGAGATAACCGCACGTTCCACACACCTTAATGGCCGAACACTCCTCACACACTGTTGATATAGATCTCGTGACATAATATGTGCATCTGTACGAATCAGAGTTTATAACGACAGGAGTTTGATATAATAAATTCATCATTACCTGTAAATCGTATGCTTGTATCGCATTCCTGTGCATGTGACGGTGTGTATGGAGATATTTGATTGATCTGCATTGAGTTCATTAGGCAGTCCTGGAATGACACAAACAGTTCCTGTTACACATAGGAGTTACAAGCAGGGGCTCGGATCATGTACATGTACCATTTCAGGGGCCCTCATGAATAATTATTGTTTGCAAATGATCGCGATGTCAGATCTTTTATTGCCTGACTTAAACATTATTTTATCTCCTATTTGCCTTCTGTGCTTGGCTCACGAATCAGTAATTATTAACACCATCTGCTTACAATCCAATTTATCAGGCTTCTGGAACAAACCTGTGTATGTCAAATTGATACTCGTCTGAAGGACTACCTGAATTTGTGGAACACCATTGCAAATGACTTGAAAGATCTTTGTGCTTCAGTAGGACAAGCAGTTGCCAAAATAAAGGCTGGGTTTTTACTACATCTGTTTAAGTTTACAACGAAAATGGTACATGTACATGTATAGCCTGAATAGCTGTTTCACCGCTACTCATTTTACGTGGCCTCATTGATACTGTCTCTTGATGAAGTCTGTCTTGATGGAGCATGTGTGAGTGGTTCACTAGTTTCAGGGACTGTACACGGTGAGGTCGGTGAAGTGCTGGTTGACCCATTGACAATGGTACTGAAAAAAGTAGAACGATTTTCTAACTTTCAGAACTCTTTACTTTTTATTTTGCAGCTTCACTTTTAGTAAGCTTCATCATGATAACTTGAATTTTAATTAAGCTACTTATCTATTTGCATAGCCACACCCCTTGTATAATGAAGATGCCTCAAAACTTGTTGCTCACTAAATTGCAGGTAGCGATTCAATAAATGACGTCATCCCCAGATTTGTCTTCTGCTCCCATCATATCTCATTGGGTTTAAAACCTCCAATCCTTAGTGCTATGAATAGGCAGGAAACTAATGATTTGGGATGTCATATGTCTCAACACTTTTGCCCTTTCTTATGTTGTGTGGTCCTCAATAGGTCAGGCTGAGGGGAAGAAAGTGAAGTCAAGACTTCAGTGTCCCTTTTCCCATGGCCCATCATACATCATCACTAGGGTAAGTACAACCATGCTGCGTGTGGCTTTGTTGATATGAACTTATGCATAGTCATCAAATGCACCTTAAGTCAACACAAACACTTTCCTTTGTTGGATCACATTTGTATTTTCATGTCCTGTGTTTATAAAGACAGTATAAAACAACACCTTTCAAAATATACATAACAAAAGATATTTGATCAATACACATACATGTATGCATTGCCATGTGTGTGCATGTTTAGAATAATCATTTGTGTAATACATACATTACATCATAAAATGAGCTATTGAACATGTGCTATGTGTTATGTTTAGATGCAGCTGTTTAGCGGGTCAGCCATTTGGGCTCGGAACAGAATCATCTCCTAGATGTGCAGTGTAGATATTGTCAGTTCACATATACTCGGTACGGGTTAGCCTGTTCATTGGACTGCACAGGCTTGGAGTTGATGTGCTCCAAATTAAACGGAATCTCTTGTATGGATTGAGTAGATGATACCATATAGCATGATTGTAACTACATCAGTTTCTTATAATGGATGCATAGATTGGAATAAACTTCATTCCTAGGGCTCAGTTAAAATGAACAATATCAACAGCATCAATATGATTACCAACATCAAAATCTTCCTTGTGGACACAGTTCATCTGGCTAATGGCAAATGCTAGCACAGCTGAACAGGTACACTCCCCACATGCACTCTCCAGTCCATTCACTCCCCATTCACGCACCCATCGATGGCCATCGCGTACATAATGTCCATTCACATACTTGTGTCATGTCTGAAAGTCTTACACAATACAACCATGTAACGAGATGAGTAGATTTGTAGAGCTTTGGCTCCATGATTGTCCCCTGCCATGAGCCACCTGGTGGATGATAGTACTGCCTTCACCTAGGGTCACCTATCAGCTGGCATACTACCATTCAGGCAACTTACCATACATGGACCCATCTCTGTCATTGATAATGATGTCATTGTATACCACATCCTCTCCCTTCCTCCTTCCCCCAATACCAACACATTGTCGAGGGACAGCACAGAAGTAGTGGGTATAATTGCATGTGCAATTATTATAATAGAGTGTATAACCTGACCTGCCTGAAGTGATCACCCAAAGGGTAAGAATTGTCTCAGCTATAATGATGGAAGTGGCTGCAGTAGATGTTGTAGTGTAGATGCATGCAGAGTAGTTAGCATAAATCTGGACCATACAGACTTGACCACAGTAGAAAAGTGACAGCTAAACAGTTATTACATTCCCTTCTTATCAAATAATAAATCATGGCTGTTGCTCTATACACAAGATAGAAACTCTGGAGAGCACAGTTGGTTCAATATGCTTAATCGATCTTCATATAAGTGAATACAGTTGCAAAAGAATTAAAATGTACATTTCGAGCCAACCCAGATATGTGAGATGGTCACATTCATTTTGTATGATGTTGGTGACAATTAACTACATCAGGATTCATATACCTAACAGTGTTACATAATGCAGCTACTAGAGTGTTATTATGCTTTGTAATGTCCTTGAAGTACCACTCCATATGCACAGCATTGTTCCATATCCTTGATATCAGGAGCAATTCTTTTATTGACCATCTGATATGCATGGTTCTCTTCCATTTGGATGTTCTCCAAATACTCTGTTTAATATCATAGTGAAACATTATTTCATGCAATGCCAATACACACTCACTGTACCTTTGTGCTTATGTTTCATGCAGACAATCGCACACACTACACACACAACTGTTGAAATCAACAACACTGATGCTCCACACACTGATCCATAAACTGAATATATATAAAACACATCTGCATAAATGTGCATGGCACAACAAATCATACCAATTTGATAATTTATCATTGCAAAACTGTGTGGTGTTAAAGAAGCCATCGGACTCATAGACACATTGGCAGCTGATGTGATGCTTCGGACTGCAATACATAATTAGTGCATACGGTACTGTATATGAGACTAGAGAAACTTATAAGAATACAAGAACTCAGCAGATAAATGTATCACAGTTAAACACAATACATAGGAACAAACAAATTGCCCAAATTCGTAAAACACAATTATTGGGAGAAAGTACAATAACAGATGGCAGAAAAACACTAACCTAACTCCATTTTGATCAAATAGGTCAATTCGGCCTTGGCTCCATTCCCAGCTCCATTGACAGCAAAGAATGTGAAGTGGATTGGATCACCATAATCCATGACGGTCTTGTTTTGTCCTCCATTTGTGCCATTTATTGAAGGGTCAGTGAAATCAACTGATGAGGTACATGTCCTAGGGAAGGAGCAGTCTGGATCACTGGAGATGTTCCTACATCCGTATATGGTGATATTGGTACACAGGGTGTAATAGAATATATCAGGAGAGTCACTGACATCAAGAGAGAATGGAGCACCCCAGGAGAGTAAGAAAGTGGTGTTGGAGGTGTTGGATATATTTACTGAGAAGTTGCTTGGAGGTTCAAGAGGACCTGAGAGGTAACCAAGGGTAATACAGTACCTAGGTATCAGGTACAAAATGCTTAGGTATCAAACACAATATAGAATTTGCTGATTTTGGGAAAATGTAACGCAATGTACACTTTAACATCACACACCATTTGAAACCATTGATGTTTCATATTAAAGTGCGAGAATGGATTATTATAAATGCATTGCCATCTGTCATTATGTCATAATGGGCATACATCTCTACCCACTGCAGCTACTGATATATTATCCAACATAAACCTTCTTAACAAATGTGTAAGATATATGTATAGCCTCATTTCCAAAATCCATCACTGCTTCAATTAGTTTAACTCTGCAGCTGAGATACTGGATCCGCGGTTAGTTGTAGAAGGTTGTTCTTCCAAAAGGCTTTAGAATGCAATTTTCTTTGGCTATCGTATATCTGCATTTGCCACCCATTACAATCACCATCACTGAAATCTTTGAAAACTATCAATATCAAATACACCACTAGATAGGTACCCAAATGTACTCTTCTATAACAGTCATCTATATACATTAATAGCAGCAATATTTGAAAACATCAAATTCCTAGCTGATAAATCACACTTGCTCATAAACTAATAGTCAATCTGGGACTCAGCTAGAAATATTGAGCTTGGGCTCTGCCTATTTTCTGCACTTTTTGGACATTGGTTATATATTCCCATAGTGATGGGTCATCAACATGTACCGTGCACATTGTAGCACTATTGAATAAAACTTTATTACCCAATACACAAGTATGCAAGCTTTTTATCATTTCATGCAACACTGTATGGCAAATGTAGTGTACCTGAACTATGACATAATACTTTCACTTCGAGGGTAAGTCAACACTAGGCACTGAGAATAACACCTTAGGATGACCAATTGTTGTTCCACATTTAGCAGGTGGCTGGCCCATGGAGCAACATCATGCATTAGTACAGTAGGTGTAAAGTGTACATACATGTACATGTACATTGCTTAAAACTCACAGCTACTTTACTGCAGCCTTTAACATACACTACTTGCAATGTGTGATATGTTGGTAAGATAAATTTTTATCTCACACAAATTGGGCACAATTAAATCAAGGTCAATTATGTCATGGTACATACATGTAATACGTACACTGTTCTTAATGAATATCCCATGCAATAATGCAAACCAACCAACAGCCAGGTGCTTGTACATTGTACATCAGCACTATATATATTACCACACTCACCTTGGATGGTCAGATTAGTTGGTTGACTTGGCAGCCTACTGAACACAGTGATATCTATTGTTGTACAGATCACTTGTGTGTTGTTATTGATGGCAGGATTAGATGGAATAATGAGTTGAGATGAGACTGTAGCTCCAGTGAGTACAGAAGGAGCAGCCACTATTCCTCTTTGTGCATGATTTGCATTATATGCATTTCCATTTATTATCCATATAACAACTGCTCCAATCCCATTGCAGTAGAATACTGCTGGAGTGTCATTCTGAAATACCATATAATTCCCTGATGGCATGAGCACTATAGATTGAGTAAAACCTAATGATGACAAATATACATGTATAATCAAATGTTGTAGCATTATAGTTTTAAAAGGGTAAATATATTATCCATGTGTGTGACAAAACCACACAGACATGTCTCATTTATTTGTAAAGTTATATGCCTTACTTGCATTTGAAAGATTTAGAAGCAACATAATGACGTGAGCCAGCTTCCAGAGAGTTTGTCTTTCCATGGCAATGTATAGCTGCAAGATTTAAGTTTTACACTTGAAAATGAGCATAATGGATGGTGATATATGGATACAATCATGCATATACTGTTGACAATATAAGGTCATTACTAATTGAATTGCCAAAACAATGTGCATTAGACATCACTGGACAAAAAATTGGATTTACTACGTCTGAACAGCATGCGTAAATATGTCGCAAACACGAAACATTATATTTGCGCACATATTTACATAGATGTAAACATACAATACATTTACGCTAATATTTGCAATATATTTACCGCATATGTAAAGGTAACAACATATTTACCTACATATGTACACTATATTTGCGACGGGGGTAAATACATTATATGTTTACCTACGTCTTTGCAACACGCAAATGCATTGAGGTGCAGCATGCAACTCAAATGAATATGAATAACATTTCAATAATCTGGGTAGTAAGTAAGAATTTTCTGACATTCATTTGAGTTTTTACATCTTTATTTTCCCTTATAATATCATAAAAATTGATGTCCTCAAAATCTCACCCAATATATACTTTTATTCATTAGTTAGGGAGTTGTGCTTCATTATTACCCATGAATATTGCTGCAATTTTGATTAAGACTAAATTTTGTTTTGATACGGTTATAACCTTAAGGAGATGGCTACAGTGCATATAGTCTTTCCCAAATCCAAATGTATGTGAAATGTTGCAAGTGGTGGTGGTGGGGTTGATGGTCTTACTGAAGCCTCATTTGGAGACCAAACATGTTTGCCATTGCAGGTGACATGCCTAATAAAGAATGATTATAATGAGATAAAAGATGGAGTAGTGCCTGTGAGTTATAGTGAATAGAGCTGTTAACATATATGTAAGGGACACAGGAAAGAGTCAGCCACAAGTGTGGCCAGGCAGCAATGGAACCTGTACCAAGGTATTTGTTTTCACTATACGTGGGGAGCAGGGAGGGCAAAGTTGTTGCCAGTGGCAGCTTTTTATTTTGAGTTACTCAAAGATGTGCTGGAGATTGCCAAGGTGTTTGGCAGTAACTATGACATCAGCAGATCAGTTAAGTAAGTTATGGTTTGATACATGTTGAAAAGTGCAGTTAGCATGCATGGAGGTTCAGTGAAGGATCAAGACTGGACTTTGGCTACAGAACAGATTCAGGAATCCGGACAGAGTCTTGTTTGCCTAGTTTATCAGACTTGCTAAAGCAGAGAGCACTGTTGCGCAAAAAGTGTTACTAAGTTCATAGAGTCATGCACATGTGAGTGAACCCAATGTGAAATGGTATACAAAGCAATTGCACCATTATGCTATGCGAGGTAATCATGCATGCATATTTCATCAACTATCAACTGCAAACACATTAGCATTCAAACTCAACGTGCATGTGCAAGGTACACAACTAATTCAAGCTGTACTGAGCTTAGACATGTAATTGCCACTTCAAAATAATTCCCTTCATATTTCGCGTATATATACTGTCATTGTTTATTTGTAAGATTATTGAAGGCATGTATCCTTTTCTCTTCCATAGATTCTATGTAGCAGTTCAAAAGTTCATAACAAGTCAAAATTTCTCATTGTCACCTTGATTACAACCATTTACGGTGATAATTTTCGGGCACGATTCCAACGAGAAACGTCAGCGGACTGCACAAATAATAATCATGCACTCTCTACATTCACATGAAGTTACCGCAATATAATAACACTAATAATTACGATATGCAGTCATACATCCATTGGTTTTGAAATACCCGGCAATTCGCGGTCCCCACAAAAGAGTTTTTTAATTTTAATTTTAATTTAACATTGCATCTATTTTGTTAGTTATAACGACATAATGTAAAACAATAAATGGATAGAATTGAGTCTGCCAATCGTCAACTTCCAGTTAAACTGTTTACAACTTGGGTTGAGTCACCAATAAATTTCTCTTCAAAGCTGTCGGTCCCTTAAATACTTTATTCATCGACCACTTTTAATACCATGCAAGCTACACGGCAGGAACGAATAGATGTAACTGAAGATGCATGCATCACGTGCCTAGATGTGACTGATGGTTCCCTGCTACCCGTAGCATGTTAACAACAGTACATACGCGTACGTTGACTAGGAGAGCAGCTGAGACATCAAATACCGTTCTCCGGTAGTGTACCATGCATTAGTAGCACATTTCAAGTTAGATACCAAAATGAGTTCCCACAAACGTCTTGCCGCACAACAAATATACCACGTACCTTGCATGCGTCTTGACTTGTGCGATGCTATTACCGCTTAAACTATTTATTCAAGAAGAAAAAGCAGGAGCGCTCCCTGTTCCAGTATACACTGACACAGCTTACGTGTTGAGCTGCTTGAAATCAGCAAATACTGTTATACATGTAATTGTCTTACAGTAGCCCAAAAAATAAAAAATAACATATTTCCTTGCCTCTGCTATTATGTCATCTGCATTTATTTTAATAGTCGACCGCAATTATTGCGTGGCAATGTAAAGACATCGTTACGAGTTACACGTATTCCAATTGCGGACGTGAACTGCAGCTTGATGCTGTCGAAGTTATGCTATAAAGAGAGACTTAGGCGTAACATCAGATCCGTACAGTACTTCAAGGAAGCTTGGGCTACTTGTACAACCTTAGCTTTCCGTTGGCCTGTCCTGTCGTTTCCAGACATTTACAGGTAATTTGTGTGTACACACTATACATGTATTTATTCATACTCCGTCTCCGTAAACGAAAGAAATACAGAGGTATGGGTCACTGCTAGCTATGTACGCGAATATAACTCCACAAACGCTCAGCTATAGTACGGTAGTGTATGCATTACGTGTTTGGGCATGTTTGATCAGGTGTATTCAACTTTAGGTGAAGCATAGCCAGAAGATGAACTCTCCTCCCTTGAGACCCTACAGTACAATGGCACAGTTATCTGTGCTCATTGTATCTGTATGGCAACCTGTTCCATGTAGCAGCTATGCTGTGATGGCAACGGCTAACCTTATCCTACACTTCAATGCAGCTGGTTTCAAGCATCCCACAATGCGCAGGTAAAGTGTGTGTGTGTGTGTGTGTGTGTGTGTGTGTGTGTGTGTGTGTGTGTGTGTGTGTGTGTGTGTGTGTGTGTGTGTGTGTGTGTGCGTGTGTGTGCGTGTGTGTGTGTGTGTGAGTGCATGTGTGTGTGTGCGTGTGTTTGCGTGTGTGTGTGTGTGTGTGTGTGTGTGTGTGTGTGTGTGTGTGTGTGTGTGTGTGTGTGTGTGTGTGTGTGTGTGTGTGTGTGTGTGTGTGTGTGTGTGTGTGTGTGTGTGCACGCTAAAGTCATGACATGGGTCATTTATATTGCTGCACTGATGTGTACTAATGCAGACCCCTACACAACAGTTGAAGATATAAAATTCAAAAGTCCATCGGCAAGGGATTCACCAATGACATTTCCTGCAAAGCCCTACATGGTTTGGAAAAATTAATAAGCATCACGTTAACGTTAATTGCATAATTTGACTCAAATAACAATAACAGCTCAATTTATACTTTCTGCAAGATATTACACCTCAAGTCATTTTTCATATACAAGGTCAGTTACTATCGTATGTATTACATGCATGTGTGTACCGATACGCTTGCATTTATGCAGGCTTGTACAAGCATACTACCCAACTTTCAATCCACCATTATTGTTTGTGCGTGCGTGTGACACTTACACACGTATGCACACACTCACACGTAGATAAACGCAAGCTTTCAATCCACCCTTTGTGACACGCACATACACACGTAGGCACACGCACATACACACACGCACCCACAAATTGACAAGGCTTTGGGAGATCGGCGTTTGGATATGGGAAAGCATGGTATTATGTATTAGGCCAAAGCCTGGCAAGGCATACATCAGGGCACACTGGCGTACATACGTTGGGGCATACGATTAGAGTGTGCGAGCGGGTGGGAAACAAAGTTGTAGGCATGCAGCTACATGTATACATATATAGAGCCATGTGCATGTGTGGTAGAGATATGCAGATCTTATATACTTGTAGGCTTTTCTAAGAGTGACTGCATGCCGTGTACTTTTGTGAGCTGGTTACATGTACACATAGGCACCTGTGGTAGGTCTGCACCCGTGGTAAGTTTACACAACCGAAAGTTTTTTCTCGGTACACTAGTGTATACAATCCGCAACAGGATGTCTACGACCTTGTTACGATAAATGTTTAACAATCCGATACAGGCCCGGCGGGCAATCACCCGATGGGCTACTGTTAACCACAGACTGTATAGAACCTGTCAACAACCTGGAACGGGATCGTAAACAACCTGCAACAAGCCGTTAAATTCCTTGTATGGGCCTTTGACTGCCGTAACTATTGTTAATGATTAGTTGTTTGTTTTTAATATACAATAAATATTACAACAGTACAACAGTTGTGTCCAATCGTGTTCAAACACAAGATTGGTATTTGCTACCTCTTCCCATTCAACCATATTGTAAGCTTGAGTGTCTTTAAATTTGCAGGAGTCTTGACATTCATGAGGCAGCCATCGTTATTCTCGTGCTGTCCACAGTGAACAGTGTGTGTGTCAGAGTGAACAGTGTTCAACGTTGTTCAAGCATTGCTGTCCATTGGATAGCTTGAAGGTTTCAAAACCTTGTACAAGGCACAATGTATGTTCTGACTTGGGTTTAATAGTTGCCACAAGCTGGCCATATGTGAACTGCAATAACCAATAAATGAACATGATTAGTAACACCAAACATAGCTTTACCT
>JABACO010000001.1:28303397-28555897 GCA_013339895.1 Ephydatia muelleri | reverse complement strand
TACCATTTCAAAACAGGTGTATTCTTACATATTTCTTATGTAACACATGCACAAATTATGAATAGCAGACCAAAGAATTAATGTCATCACAACAGTGACCAAAGTATTTGTGACTCCAATGACATCTTTCACCTCAAAGAACACTACAAAATAAATTATGCTATTGGTATATCGTATCCGAGTGTCGTACATTTATGTAGATGTATACAGTTTATGGATCAGTGTGTGAAGCATCAGTTTTGTTAGTGTGTGTGTGATTGTCTGCATGGCATAATGGTACAGTGAGTGTGTATTGGTATTGCATGAATAATGTTTCACTATGATATTGAACAGATCATTTGAAGAACATCCAGAACCATGTATATCAGATGACCAATAATAGAACTGCTCCTGATATCAAGAATATGGAACAACGTTGTGCATATGGAGTGGTATTTCAAGGGATTGTGATACTATTCAAGTAGCTGCATTGCGTAACATTGCTAGGTATCAGTATGAACCTAAATGTAGCTGTCAGTATCATCATATATAGAATTGAAGTTGAACAATAAAATTTATTCTCAGTACTTCAGTCAGTATACACTATACGAATGCAAGCTAACACTATGAATTGTGAAATTCATGAAGTTATATTTCAACCTGTACATTTACCCATTATTAAACACTGAGTCTACTAGGGTCTGTTGGAGAAAATGAAATAAGTGCATGTGGGGGAGATAAAATAGACACACCCTTTGCACCACACAAGTTGACCATTCAGTGTCATCCTAGACCCCACAATTGATCTTGTTTGCTCTGTCAGTAATAATGCCTGCTGTGTACTATTTCTGAGAAAACTACACAATTTTAACTAACACCTTATCTGAAGAAAAATAAATGAAACCAAGAAAGGAAAGTGTTTGTGAAAACTATGCACAAGATTCATATAAACAATGCCACACCTACCAACTCTGTTCTGGCTTCATACAAAACTAAGCTTTACACTGTTGCAGTCAGCAATAATGCACCTTTGATGATAAAAAGACCTTGAAATAGTGTTCAGTAACTGTGATTTTAATGTTTTCATATCTTCTTTTCCCACCATCCATACATACAACTCATCCCACACATATATACACACACGCAACACACAATACACCCCATTTTCCTAACACACCACTCATGTACTGATTCCTGTATTATAAGTTCTTGTATATTCCATTGTATTGCTTGGAGCATATTATAAATGTGAATATGTACAAATGAAAATTATACTGATACCGAAAAGGCTTGTCAATAGCTATAGATAGTGCTGCCCGAGCAGGATGTCTTATGTCTCGGTGAAATGTCAATATACAATGACGTGAAGTGCAGTGGTGTAGCTGTATTTGCTTTTGTTAAATAAACATTTTTTCGGGTGCCACATTAAATTGAAATATACATGTGAACGGTCAGTAAAATCAAACATTGAGGTACATATCCTTGGGAAAGTGCAGTCTGGATCAATGTTATCAAGAGACAATGGAGCATCCCAGGAGAGTAAGAAAGTAGTGTTGTATATGTATATCGAAACGTTCGTTGGAACTTGAAGAGGACCCAAGAAAGCATTATTATGATCATTCTTATAAGATAAGAAGCATATACATGACCCTCCCCCCCCCCCCCCCCCCCCCCCCCCCCCATTTAAAGACTATTCATACATCTCCTGCTCAGAGATATGCACATGCATACACCCTTGGGCTTCATGGATGATGATCAGAGGTACATCATTGCTGGCCTCAACAGTGGAAAAATTAGTTTGCAAACAGAGTTGCTAGGTGTGTCTTTGTTGATGTATACTTATGCTTAGTTATCATACACATCCTCTGTCAACACAAACACTTTCTTTGTTGGTTTCACTGTTTGCATTTTCATGTATATAGACAGTGTAACACAACACTATTTCCATGAAGAAATAAGTGTTAATCTACATGCACCAAAACTTTGTTGAGGGACAGCACATAATGGAAAACTCAACAATGACATTGAACAAGACTAGGTTTTAACTGTTGTAGTCTGCAAATGCGCCTTACTGACTCGAAGTCTTTTTATCATCTAAGGCGCATTATTGCTGACTGCAACAGTGTAAAACTTAGTTTTGTGTGAAGCCATAACAGATCAAGAGTTGGTAGGTGTGGCATTGTTGATATAAATCTTGTGCATAGTTTTCACAAACACTTTCCTTTCTTGGTTTCATGAGGTTAGGTGTTTGTAAAAATAGTGCAGTTCTCTCAGCTAATACATGTATAACCTTTCTATTCAATTTGTTTGGGTACACAGCAGACATTATTACTGACAGAGCAAACAAGGATAATTGTGGGGTCGAGGAATGGTCAGTTTTTGTGGTACAAGGGGTGTGTATCTCTCACCTTCAAATACTTGTTTCTACAACAGACAGTGGTAGACTGCTTTTAATAATTAGTAAACGTACAGATTGAACCATAACTTGCTGGATTTCATAATTCATAGTATTAGCTTTTATCTATAAAGTCAACTCTGAGAATAATATATTTTTCAAAAATAAATGATGATGCTCTCAACTGCGTTTAGGCTCATCTACAGTCCCTAGCAATGTTACATAATGCAGCTACTGGAGTATTAACACAATGACTAATATCCTTGATGTACCACTCCATATGCACAACATTGTTCCATATCCTTGATATCAGGAGCAGTTCTCTTATTGACCGTCTGATATGCATGGTTCTCTTCCATTTGAATGTTCTTCAAATATTCTGTTCAATATCATTATTTCATGCAATGCCAATACACACTCACTGTACCTTTGTGCTTAGATTTTATGCAGACAACCACAAAAACAACACCCAAAATTGTTGAAATCACCAACAATGATGTTCCACACACGATCCATAAACTGAAATTTTTCACACATCTGAATAAACGTGTGAAACTCAGCTAAGGCATACCAATAGCATAATTTATCTTTTTAGTATATGTGAAAGATGTCAAGGGAGTAACAAATACTCTGTAAGAGGTATGTACATGTTATCAGTCACATCATTCAGATCTGTTTATGTAGAGTGATTCATTTTAGTTTCTGTCGTGTTTCTCGGATAATCAGGATTCAGAATGAATATAATTACAGGAAATCACAGTACAGACACAACTATTAGCCAGCTAACTACTATAGCTAGTGCACTCTAAGAAATGAGAAAAAGAAGTCAGCATCAGGTTACATTGTCAGAACAGTTTCTGTGACTTTAGTTAAGTTCCAAATCTGGTCAATCTTATAATTTTGTTAACGCTCCTTTTTATCATAAAAGGAACTGAAACACAAAAATTCAGTGTATCACGTGCATCATTTCATCATCACCTTTTGGCAACTAACCAATCAGACTCTACCATGCATGTACCATCATATCTTTGTGAACCCTCTCTTTAAAGCATCTCCTCATCCTCGTTGAATGTGTATGGCTTGTAGTTGAAAAGGTTAACACTAACTTGATTTGATATTAATGAAAATATCCTCATGAAATATTTTAGTAATTAAAATGGTAATGCAATAGAATGTAGGATGTCATTAATTGCAATTCTCTACTCATGTGTGTAAACTATCTCATGAACAATAACAAAAGGAAAAGAATTTAGCACTGTACGTATCTATGCTAACCTTCCTCCTTTGTCAGAAAATAGGAAAGTGTGGACACATTTCCTTCCCCAGCTCCATTGACAGCAAAGAATGTGATGTGAATTGGATCACTATCATCCATGATGGTCTTGTTTTGTCCTCCATTTGTACCATTTAGTGAAGGGCCAGTGAAATCAACTGATGAAGTACATGTCCTTGGGAAGGTGCAATCTGGATCACTGAAGATGTTCTTAGATCCATAAATGGTGATATTGGTACACAGGGTGTAATAGAATATATCAGGAGAGTCAGTGACATCAAGAGAGACTGGAGCACCCCAGGAGAGAAAGAATATGATGTTGGAGGTGTTGGATATATTTACAGAGAAGTTGCTTGGAGCTTCAAGAGGACCTGAGAGGTAAGATGGCTGGTTACATGGATGAATAGTATATTGCATCAAACAATTGCAAATGTTGACTTGACAATATGAAATTATACAACGCTTAGTGTTCTTATTATCATAATTACCTTGAATAGTCAAACAAGAGGTTTCACTGAGCTGTACATTAGTGAGTGTCGAATCAATCACTGAACAGGTCACTCTTGTGTTGTTGTTTGTAGCACCTGATGGGATATGGAGACGAGCTGAGGCTAATGTTCCAGTGGGTGAATTGGGAAAAACTAGTATTCCCTTTCATCTGTGTTATGCATTATAAGAACTTCCATTCAGCTGCCAGCTAACAGCATATCCATCCCCAGAGCAGTTGAACACAGCTGAAGCATTGTTCTGAAATACTGTGTAGTTCCCTTGTGGTGAGAGGATTACAGAACCAGTTGCACCTGAAGATAATGCATGTACATCATTGGCAACAAGGCATACTTTATCAATACACAATAATTACAAGTCATCATACTAATGAAGAACATCAAACTCTTCGGATATATGTGTAGTCTTACATCTAATTGACAAAATTAGTGCCATCATCAAGTGTGCCAATTGAGAAGAGTCTGTTGGAAGCATATTTAAAAACATCCAAAATACATGTACATGCATGACACAATGTCACATAATTAAAATGTTCTATTCATTGTCATCACAATGACGCAATATTTGCATTCAATAATAGACTAGGGCCCAGGCCATATTTTTATTCGTTATACAGCATGTCATGCTTTCAGCGACTTTAAATTTAGACATGCGATTGTGCGCTTCAACCCTTTAAAGCACGACGTTGCACCAATCTTTCCATTGTAATAATACTCTTACATGCTTAATTGTATATAGTTTTGCTAGATCGCATCATCCGATCCCCGCGTTTTCTACAACACAGCTCATGACACCTCTACAGTATCCGCCACATTCCATACTAACAGGCTAGTTCAGTCGTGTGAGACACGTGCACACATTAGGGTCAAACCAAGCCTACCATAGAATGTGCACACTATTTCCGTGCTACCCACGTACTGCCAATCTTAAGATCTTCACGATTCAGAGGCAAGCCACGGTATGCTCTATGCGCTAATTGTAGTTTTGAAGTTATTATATAACAAGTACATACGTCATGCACTGCGTCGTTGATGTATTACTGTATGTGCCCATCAGTCCAACTGCGACGACGGAGACTATTAGTAGGTGACTTGCTCGAGGTAACCGCACGTTCCACATGCACACTTTAATGGCCGAGCACTTCCTCACACACTGTTGATATAGATCTCGTGACATAATATGTGCATCTGTACGAATCAGAGTTTATAACGACAGGATTTTGCGATATCATTACCTGTAAATCCTATACTTGTATCGCATCCCTGTGCAGTGACAGTGTGCATGGAGATAATTGATTGATCTGCATTGAGTTCATTAGGCAGTCCTGGAACGACACGAGCAGTTCCTGGTACACATAGAAGTTACAAGCAGGGCCTCGGATCATGTACATGTACCATTTCAGGATGTGTATTCGAAAAGATGTTTTACTCTTGCCGATTATACACTATAAATATTTCTGTGAAAAAGGAAGAGGTGAATTGCTGATCTGCAGTGTAAATAACTGCACTGTCTTCATAAACACCTAACATGCAAATGCAAAAGAGAAAATACAAGGAATAAACAAGGAATGTGTATTTTGGCCTATCATGCAAGCATTTAGTTTCACTAAGTCAATATATGCTGTAAACATTCACAAAACCAAAAACTCAACTCAAACAATTCTTAAATCATTGTTCAGTTATTAGCATATACACACCACCTCTCAAACTCATTTAAAATGTACTACAAACGTGATATTTTTAAATGGAATTCATCGTTTAACTGAAATGTACACAGCACACTATTTACACACTCATGTACATGCACACAACTGATGCAGCTATATTATGCTGCACACATACATGTACATGTATGCATGGTTATATATTGTTACCTTTGATAATGTGATCTGTTATAACCATTTATGTACTATATTTGCATGAGATTGACACCTTTCCTCCACTACTTCAAACATATATTGATCAGATCTTTCCAAATACAATGGATCTAAATACACAGACTTCCTTGCATTACCACTGACAACATGGATACATTGCATGTACACCCTCCAGTAGAGCTGGTGATCTATAAGGATACTGAGTCCTCTCACATTCTGTTCACATTTCTAGTCATACAGTACACTTAAAAAGTACACTTGTTAAACAAAACAACTCATCAGAACAATTTGCTGATACAGACACACGCACACACACACACACACACACACACACACACACACACACACACACACATATACACACCTCTTCTATTGACACTGTATGTAAATCCATTAGTTGTATTTGAAGTAACACACTGCATTTTTCCACATGTACTGGTAGTAGTTTCATCACCAATAGAGAGTGATTTTTTTTTAATGATAAACTCACACACATTCCACACATTGTCCGGTGAAGTCATTAATACACTCTTGAATTAAGATGACCGTCTAGGTACCATTCCTGCCCCAGCAGCAATGGGTCATTATAAATGGGAAAACACAAATATCTCCCCTCCTCCCCTCCTCACACACCCTGGGTCCTCCCCTGACAGAAAAGGTAAAGGAGTGGCTAGTCATGATACAACACGCTCCATTTGTCTACATCTAGGGATCAGAAGCTTTGTCATGCCCTTCACTGTCTTTATCTCAAGGCATCATTTGTCTGTAAACCTTTCCAGATGTTCATAAACAGTGCAGCTATTGAAAAGTTGTATTGATTGGTGCTCATATCATGGCTGAACTGAACAATGGAGGGTCCCCAGCAGAGTACCAGAGAGGCACATCATTGCAGTTAGTCAACACATGCACTTCAATCTTTGAGTATGAACCAATAAAGCTTCAGCATTAATTGCTTGGAATGGTTGCAACAAAAATATATCATGAAGGAAACAGGGAATGCATACTCATGATGAAATCGGGAAATCAACAAAACGAAGTGGTGGGGGGTTTAACGATAATTATGGCAGCTGACATAGATTCATTCAACATGACAGATGCAAATTCACTTTAAGTCACATCGTTTTTTCCTTCACCCAATATAAGTTAATATTGAGAGATAGCACAGAAGTAGTGGTTGGACTGCTATTCTTGTATGCACAATCATAAATGTGATTCAGTGCAGATAACCTGTCTAAGGTCACTCAAGTGTGAACATTGCTTTAAAATCATGGTGTAAATGCAAGCTCAATAGTTTGACAATTTCTAAATAATCACAAACTATGCAACTGCCCACTGTACTGTGGGAAATGATTTAAAAGAGGAAAGTGTTTTTTCTGGATGATTTCTTTAGTGACAGTACATAGCTCATCTTGGATGATCATTTGCAGTACATAGTGCATGGTTTGCAATTGGTACTTAGTCTATTATATCCCAGAAATTTTAAGACCAAGCATTACAAACTCCATATGACATGTGCACATCACTCCATAGAAAAATGGTACTTGCTACATTTATATTTCTATACATAGCTGGATGCAAAGGGACTGGGAAAGGGGGTTCAGTTAATATTCACTATCTAATGAAATCATATTCCTTAATATTGATTGTGAACGTGATCTGAACTTCGCGCTTTATTCACCTACATGTTTGTTATACATGCACCTAGCAAAATTACGCAATGCAACAAGAGTACTATCACAATGACTAGTGTCCTTAAAGTACCACTCCATATGCACAGCATTGTTCCATATCCTTGATATCAGGAGCAGTTCTTTTATTGACCATCTGATATGCATGGTTCTCTTCCACTTGGATGTTCTCCAAATGATCTGTTCAATATCATAGTGAAACATTATTTCATGCAATACCAATACACTCTCACTGTACCTTTGTGCTTAGATTTTATGCAGACAATCACAAGAACAACGTCCAAAATTGTTGAAATCACCAACAATGATGCTCCACACACTGATCCATAAACTGAAATTTTTCTCACATCTGCATAAATGTGTGAAACTCAGCTAGGGCGTACCAATAGCATAATTTATCTTTTTAGTATATGTGCAAGATGTCAAGGGAGTCACAAATACTCTTGTCGGTGTCGTGATGATGTTAATTCTTTGGTCTGCTATTCATAATGTGTGCATGTGTTAATGAGAGATATGTGTATATGTTATCAATCACATCATTCCCATTTGTGTATGTAAAGTGTTCCATTTTAGTTGCTGTGTATTTTGGTTAAGTTCCAAATCAGGTCAATCTCATAATTTATTTAACGCTCTTTTTTATCATATAAGAAAACAAACATATTCAGTGTATCACATGCATCATTTCATCATCACCTTTTGGCAACTAACTAATCAGACTCTACCATGCGTGTACCATCATATCTTTGTGAACCTTCCCTCAAGCATGCATCACAGCCCAAACTCTCCTCATCCTCTTTGAATGTGTCTGGCTTGTAGTTAAATAGGTTAACACTAACTTGACTTGATATTAATGAAAATATGCTCGTGAAATATTTTTGTAATTAAAATGGTAATGCAATAGGATGTCATTAATTGCAATTCTCTACTCATGTGTGTAAACTATCTCATGAACAATAACAAAAGGAAAGGAATTTAGCACTGTACGTATCTATGCTAACCTGCCTCCTTTGTCAGAAAATAGGAAAGTGTGGACACATTTCCTTCCCCAGCTCCATTGACAGCAAAGAATGTGAAGTAAATTGGATCACCATAATCCATGATGGTCTTGTTTTGTCCTCCATTTGTACCATTTAATGAAGGGCCAGTAAAATCAACTGA
The DNA here is from genome assembly GCA_013339895.1 of Ephydatia muelleri. NCBI lineage: Eukaryota > Metazoa > Porifera > Demospongiae > Spongillida > Spongillidae > Ephydatia > Ephydatia muelleri. Next base: position 28,547,021 of record JABACO010000001.1, on the reverse strand, counting down.
TGAGGTACATGTCCTTGGGAAGGTGCAGTCTGGATCACTGGGGATGATCTTACATCCGGATATTGGTACACAGGGTGAAATAGAATATATCAGGAGAGACTTCAGTGACATCAAGAGAGAATGGAGCACCCCAGGAGAGTAAGAAAGTGGTGTTGGAAGAGTTGGATACATTTACAGAGAAGTTGCTTGGTGCGTCAAGAGGACCTGAGAGGTAAGATGGCTGGTTGCATGAATGTATAGTATATTGCATCAAACAATGACTTGACAATATGAAATTATTCAACGCTTAGAGTTCTTATTATCATAATTACCTTGAATAGTCAAGCAAGAGGTTTCACTGAGCTGTATATTAGTGAATGTCGAATCAATCACTGAACAGGTCACTCTTGTGTTGTTATTTATAGTATCTGATGGGATATGGAGACTAGCTGAGGCTAATGTTCCAGTGGGTGAATTGGGAAAAACTAGCATTCCCCTTTGTCTGTGTTCTGCATTATAAGAACTTCTATTCAGCTGCCAGCTAACAGCATATCCATCCCCAGAGCAGTTGAACACAGCTGAGGCATTGCTCTGAAATACTGTGTAGTTCCCTTGTGGTGAGAGGATTACAGAACCAGTTGCACCTGAAGATAATGCATGTCAACATCAATGGCAACAAGGCATACTTTATCCATACACAATAATTATGCGTCATCATGCTAAAGAAGAATATCAAACTCTTCGGATATGTGTGTACCAGTCTTACATCTAATTGACAAAATTAGTGCCATCATCAAGTGTGCCAATTGAGAAGAGTCTGTTGGAAACATAATTAAAATAAATACACATCCAAAATACATGTACATGCATGACACAATGTCACATAATTTGTATATTCTAATTAAAATGTTCTATTCATTGTCAGCACAATGACGCCATATTTGCAACGATGCGCATGCAATAATAGACTCGGGCCCATGCCATATTTTTATTCGTTATACTTTCAAGGACTTTTAATTTAGACATGCGATTGTGCGCTTTAAAGCACGACGTTGCACCAATCTTTCCATTGTAATAATACTCTTACATGCTTAATTGTATATAGTTTTGCTAGATCGCATCATCCGATCCCCGCGTTTTCTACAACACAGCTCATGACACCTGCCACATTCCATACTAACAGTTCAGTCGTGTGAGACATATGCGCACATTAGGGTCAAACCAAGCCTACCATAGAATGTGCACACTATTTCCGTGCTACCCACGTACTGCCAATCTTAAGATCTTCACGAGTCAGAGCCAAGCCACGGTATGCTCTATGCGCTAATTGTAGTTTTGAAGTTATTAAATAACAAGTACATACGTCATGCACTGCGTCGTTGATGTATTACTGTATGTGCCCATCAGTCCAACTGCGACGAAGGAGACTATTGGTAGGTGACTTGCTCGAGATAACCGCACGTTCCACACACCGAGCACTTCCTCACACACTGTTGATATAGATCTCGTGACATAAGATGTGCACCTGTACGAATCAGAGTTTATAACGACAGTATTTTGCGATATCATTACCTATACTTGTATCGCATTCCGGTGCATGTGACAGTGCGTGCGGAGATAATTGATAGATCTGCATTGAGTTCACTAGGCAGTCCTGGAACGACACGAGCAGTTCCTGGTACACATAAGAGTTACAAGCAGGGCCTCGGATCATGTACATGTAAAATTTCAGGGGCCCTCATGAATAATTATTATTTGTAATCAATCATTTATGATCGTGATGTATATGTCAGATCTTTTATTGCCTGACTTAATAATTTTATCTCCTATTTGCCTTCTGTGCTTGGCTCACGAAGGAGTAAATTATTAATACCAACTGTTTACAATCTATAACTAATCAACAACTTCTGGAACAAACCTGTGTATCTCATATTGATACTTCGCTGAGGGTACTACCTGAATTTGTAGAACACCAATGCAAATGACGTTAAAGAACTTGGTGCAGTTGCAAAAATGGCTGCTATTGGATGTGAATAAATAATAATTACATTTCTTCCACAAACAACGCCAAGTTGCAACCATCATCTTGTCTTCATTACAGTCTTGCAACAGAGGCTGACTTCCTTCCTGGGCCTGCCATGCTCCTGAGCCTCATCAGGTCTCTCTACGCGTTGTTTGGCGCTATTTGTTGTCTAGTAACTTGTTCTTTTCGGGACCTGCATTCGTTTAAAGTCGAGAGCGTACGACCGTCTCTGCAAAAGGTACACTTTTTTCGGAGGTATTTTCAATGTTCAAAAACAGTGCACATTTACTCACCTTAATGAAGCCTGTCTTGACCCTTGTACATGTATATGAAGATTTGTTGCTCACTGAATTGCAGGTCGCAATTCAATAAATGGTGTCATCTCCAGAGCTTTGTCTTCTGTCCCGTCATATCTCATTGGGTTTGCATCACTCCAATCCTTAGTGCGATGGAAAGGTGGGAAACTAATGATTTGGGATGTCATATGTCTCAACACTTTTGCCCTTTCTTATGTTGTGTGGTCCGCAAATAGATCAGGCTGAGGGGAAGAAAGTGAAGTAAAGACTTCAGTGTCCCTTTTCCCATGGCCAGGAAAATGATAACATTTAATTGTGTCTTTTGTGTCTTTCCGAGGGGAAGAAATTGAAGTAAAGACTTGTCATGTGACCTACAGCTATAACTCTGTACTCTTCGTCTGAAGGCTGAAGACCCTCCATTGTTCAGTTCAGCCATGATATGAGCACCAGTCAACACAGCTTTTCAATAGCTGCACTGTTTATGAACATCTGGAAAGTAATAATAAGATAAAGTGAACTGCACAATGAGTGCCATTAAAAGATGCTTTGTCATTGCTTGACCCACCCTCCCCTCCCTCCTTCCCCCAATACCAACACATTGTCAAGGGACAGCACAGATGTAGTTGGTATTATTGCATGTGCAATTATTAAAATGAAGTGTAACCTGACCTGCCTAAAGTGGATATCCACAAGGTCAGAATTGTCTCAGCTATAATGATGGAAGTGGCTGCAGTAGTGTAGATGCATGCAGAGTAGTTAGCATAAATCTGGACCATACAGAACTGACCACAGTAGAAAAGTGACAGCTAAACAGTTATTACATTCCCTTTTTATCAAATAATAAATCATGGCTGTTATTCTATACACAAGATAGAAACTCTGGAGAGCACTGTTGATTCAATGTGCTTAATTAATCTTCATATAAGTTAACATAATTGCAAAAGAATTTAAATTTAAATTTCGAGCCTACCCAGATATGTGAGATGGTCACATTAATTCTGTACGATGTTGGTGACAATTAAGATTCATATACCTAACAGTGTTACATAATGCAGCTACTGGAGTATTATCACACTGCCTAATGTCCTTGAAGTACCACTCCATATGCACAGCATTGTTCCATATCCTTGATATCAGGAGCAGTTCTTTTATTGACCATCTGATATGCATGGTTCTCTTCCATTTGGTTGTTCTCCAAATGATCTGTTCAATATCATAGTGAAACATTATTTCATGCAATACCAATACACACTCACTGTACCTTTGTGCTTGTGTTTTATGCAGACAATCACACACACCACACACACAACTGTTGAAATCACCAACACTGATGCTCCACACACTGATCCATAAACTGCATGTGAAGAACACATCTGCATAAATGTGTAAAACTCAGCTAGGACTTACCAATAGCACGTGCTTGAAGTGAGTTTCCCATTCTGGCCAGCTCGTCTTCTCGCCGTCGAAGGGGTCCGGCAGAAGCACAGGTCGTTGTGCCATAGCCAGTGCCAGAGGAGACAAGTCAGAGGTCAATGCCGACTACGCCAATGTAAGAGCAACAGTCTCACAGGTATCAGAACTGATCATATCCACAAAAATATACATTATATATCAAGGGTGTGCGCGGGATCTTCCGCGCATGCGTTAATTATCTTACACTATTCCCTCTCTAATGTTTGATGAATGGTCCGTAACGGTCAGGTTGACGTCTGTTTCGATCCGGGTATCGCCTTTGGGGAGCGGGCTGATCGCCAGGTCCAGCGGCTGGGAGTTCATTTGGAGGGGCCACGGGCGCTGCATAATCTTCATCCTCCTCTAGCAACTCGCATTGCTCCCCTGGTTTGGGGGTAGGTAGAACGACTTCGTCTGCTGCAGGACGCTCCGGACGAGGTTCATTAGCTAACCTGACATTAGGTGGGCAGGGTTTCAACCTGTCAAAATGGACGATCTGTGGTCTCCTTCCCCTAGTACCTTGCAGCTTGTAGGTGGCGTCTCCGAGCCTTTCCACCACTTTATAGGGTCCTTTCCAGGGCCTGTGCAGCTTCCGGGATTGTCCAGATGGTACAGCTGGAGTATACAGCCAAACAAGATCGCCTTCACTATATGGTTCTCCGTGAACCTTTCTGTCATAGATGCTCTTCTGCCGTTTATGCTCTGTTTCGCATCTGTCTCTAACAAGAGCGTATGCCTCCAAAAGGCCATCTTTCAAATTCTTCACGTACTCCATTACTGCAGTCTCTTTCCCTTGAGTGGTACCGTACATCAGATCCACTGGCAACTTGACTTGTCTTCCAAACATAAGGAAGAACGGGCTAAATCCAGTCGATGCGTGGACACTTGAATTGTACGCTAAGCACACCCGACGAATATTTTGCTCCCAACTGGACGGGTAAGAGTCCACCGTAGTGGCCAACATGCCCAAAAGTGTGCGGTTGAAGCGTTCCACAATCCCGTTGCACTGCGGATGATATGGAGTAGTTTGGGTCTTCTTAATCTCCAGCAGTTTGCACACTTCTTTCACCAGCTCAGATTCGAATTGTCTGCCCTGGTCACTATGTAATTGCTCCGGTGGTGAGAACCGACAAAACATTTCGTCCACTAATTTACGGGCCACTGTTGCTGCTTCCTGATTGGGTATTCCGTACGCCTCTGCCCATTTCGTGAAGTGATCCACTGCTACCAGCACGTATCTGCTCCCAGTCTCTGTCTCAGGTAGGGGCCCCAATAAATCCACGCAAACCATTTGCAGTGGATACCCTACCTGTAGCGTTTGCAAACCTGCTCTTCTTTTGGGGGCATGGGTCTTCCTGGAACAGCACACTGCACAACATGAGCACCACTCACTTACGTCATCTGCACAACTTGGCCAATAGAATCTCTCCTTCAGTAGATTCCTCATTTTCTCCTCTCCTAAATGCGCAGACAAAGCCCCTTCATGCAGGCTCCGCAGAATGTCCTGCCTCAGCTTAGCAGGCACAACGAGCTGCAACTTTCCCTCACCACCGCCTAGTACCCTCCTCCACAACACGCCATCCTTCAGATACAACGATGTATGTTGCTGCCATAGTAAGCGGCTCTCACGGCTCCATGGTTTGACTTCATCTGCTGACAGCATCAGTTTGGACTCCAGAGCTTGATACACTGGCCGAATAGAACAGTCATCTAACTGTTGCTGACGTATCCATTGAGGAGTATAGGAAGTGCAAGGTAATGACGTCACGCTTCCTTCAATGACATCTCCTTTGGGTGTTGTTTCATCTCTACCGCACTGGCGACAGGGGACACGTGATAGGGGCATCTGCATTACCGTGCTTGGTGCCTTGACGGTGTACAACCGAAAAGCTATACTCCTGTAATTTTTCTAGCCAGCGGGCTAATTGGCCTTCGGGTTCTTTGAAGTTACGCAACCACACTAATGAACTGTGATCGGTCCTAAGGGTAAACTCCCTTCCCAGTAGGTACTGCCGAAAGTGGTGAATAAATTCGACAGCCGCTAGCGTACGACTGCCATATGCAATCACTACCTCGGACCCAGTGGCATCTTCCTGTGAGAGGACCGCTCCAATGCCAATATCACTGGCATCAGTGTCGAGAACAAACCTCCGGCTATAGTCTGGGTAGGAGAGCACAGGGGGAGAACTCAAACATGCACGTAACACATCAAAGGCATGCTGACACTCGACAGTCCACTTAAAGTCAGTATTCTTCTCCGTGAGACGATGTAATGGCTTCGCGATGGCAGCAAAATTCTTGACGAATTTCCGATAGTAGTTAGCCAGACCCAAAAATTGTTGCATTTCGCGCTTCGACTGGGGAGGTGGCCATCCTGCTACAACAGCTGTTTTACTCGGATCCGCGGCAACGCCTTCTTCTGATACAATATGCCCTAAAAACGTAACGCTCTTTTGACACCACTTACATTTCGATGGTTTTAACTTCAGTCCTGCCTGCCTGAGTCTTTGGAGTACACCTGCGAGATTACGCAAGTGCTCGCTGAACGAGGTTCCCACAATGATAATGTCATCCAGATACACGAGGTAACTGGACCACTTCAGTCCACCGAGAACTCTGTCCATCAGGCGTTGAAACGTAGCGGGAGCGTTACACAACCCGAAGGGCATCACTCGAAACTGGAAAAGGCCTTCTGGTGTGGTGAATGCTGTCTTGGGCTGGTCTTCCTCTGCTACCTCCACTTGCCAGTATCCGCTAGCCAGATCCAGCGTAGTAAACAGTCTCGACCCTGCTAATGTATCAAGTGTGTCATCCACCCGAGGTAGAGGATATGCATCTTTCCTTGTTACACTATTGACCTTTCTGTAATCCACGCAAAACCTAACTGATCCGTCTTTTTTCTTTACAAGAACCACAGGAGATGACCATGGACTATCTGACTGCTGGATAGCGCCTTGCTCAAGCATGTCCTTTACCAGCTTTGCCATTTCTTCTCTACGAGACTGAGGGATTCGTCGAGGCAAAAGATGGACAGGAGGAGTGTTGCCAGTGTCAATGCGATGCTTCAGAATGTTAGTGCGACCAATCTGGCCGCTGTTAAACGCAAACACGTCTGCATATTCCATTAAGAGGTGAAACAGGAGTTCCTTCTCACCATCGTTAAGGTGATCTCCCACCTTGCAGACCATGCTCCATAGTGCCTCCTGATCTCCTTGGGACAGTGGGATATGTTCAGTTACAGCCGAGATGTTCTGGGTAGTACAGTCTTCATGCAGCTGACTCATGCTGGCAACCTTCATTCCTTTTTTAAGAACAACAGAATTGTTTGCGGAATTAAGCAGACGTATTGGAACAAGACTGGAGCTGTTTGTACACACCAAGGATCGAGCCACCATTACTCCTGTTCGGCATGAAGTGTCAGTTTCCACCATCCAGGTACCAATACCAGGGCTTGCTTGTTTCACCATGACTTCCATTTCACTGGATGGCGGGACCACAATTTTTTCCAGGGTTACCAGTCCAATGGCAGGGCACTCGATGGGGGCTTCGACCTTTACTGGCATAACGTGATGGACCTGGACTGAAAGCTTATTTTGAGGAAAGGTTAGAATTTTGGCACCACCGTCAAATGCAACACTTGTGATTTTCTAGAAAATCCAGCCCCAAGATAGCTCCTACTGTAATATCTCCAGTCACAATTAGTGTTGCACCAAACTTCTTATTCCCAAAGACAATATCAAAAGAGCCAAACCCTTTCGTAGACAATGGGGACCCGTTAACACCCACCAGTCTGTTGCCAATCCATTGTTGCAATTCTGCCACATGGTCCAGCACGGGCTATCTGGTTCCAGACACAGTTGTTGATCAAAGACACTGCGGCACCTGTATCAATAACAAATGTAACAGGAACGGAACAAACCACGCCTTCAACACAATAACTGCTACAAGGGGAGGATAATACAGAAACAATGAGGTCGTTCTGGGCCATTATTGGTTGTCCCTCTGGCAGTTGGCCCCTGCCGCCGAGGGTCTGTAGTTTCCCTGTTGCTGGGTTGAATCACGGCTTCTGCAGAGGCGAGCAATATGGCCTCTTTTCCCGCAGTTCCAGCAGCGTGGCTTGCGGGGCTTGTCACGCAAAAATTGTACCGGGCGAAAATTGTACCGGGCGGTACATTTTTGGTTACCAAATTTGTACCGCCCCGGTACACTTTTGGTCGCCAAAAGTGTACCGGCCTTGCCAAAAGTGTACCGCCCCGGTACAATTTTGGTAACCAAAAGTGTACCGGTCTTGCCAAAAGTTTGCCGTGTTGAGCACTAACATTTTAATGGCTATGTTTTTATAGCAGCGGGGTCCTTGTACTAAATGCGCTGTTGTCCACTTTTCGTCCAATAATACAACTGAATTTAGTTAAAGATCAGACGTATACCACAATCTGATAGCTGTATGTTCATACATTACCTAAAATTGATCGGTCATATTAGCACCTTGTACACGTGGCTCCAAAGCACGAACGACAGAAATGGAGGAAAGTCATGAAAACCAGATTTTGTTCAGCGATTCAACCACAGTTGCTGATGATGATGGCGGCAAAACTATCGATGCGGTCTTTCTCTACCTCACAGAATCGAGATACCCTAGCGGTTCCAGCGACATATTTAAAAGAGCAATCAGAAGACTGAAGGAAGGCAGCGATGTGTGTAGTTCGAGATGGTGTTCTGTACGTCCAAAAGAAGAAAAAGAACGATCACGTAAGTGTATAGGAAGACAATTAAGGTTCCTCCAGCATTAATTTATGACTGTATGGTGACTGCAGGTACTGGAATTGAGGTTTGTAAGAACTCGAGAGGAGCAACTAAAAATTTTAGCAGCATGCCATCATGATCCGACTGCTGGACATATGGGTTTGAAGCGAACAATTAAAAGAATCACTGAACGCTACAAATGGAATGGGATAGTCAAAGATGTACAAGAAATGGTACGTTAATATATGCATTACCATTCTTGGATTACCGATGCCTAATGTGGGGGTGTGGGGGTGTGGGACGGGGACTTGAGGTACGAAGCAGTTTAGCTTTGGGCGCTGGCCTGTTAGGAACAGCATGCACCTACCTGCAGGAGACTAGCTGATTGGGGCTCAGCAGTAAGGCAGTAAGGGGATGGTTAAAGGACATGCTGTCATGTCACTAGCCACGGTTGATGTGTGAAAAAGACGCTAATTTAGTGTGAAACAAATATGGACGGGGGGGGGGGGGGGGGGGGGGGGGGGAGAGGAGGGAGGGTATAATTGTAATATAGCCCAAGCTGCTACTCGGAGCTTCCATATGCACTTTTATGTTTATTCTCAAAGATTCGCTCATGTGATGCCTGCCAACGAGTGAATAGAAAAATGGTCATCTCAACACCACAGTTACATCCAATACCAGTGAAGGCTCCATGGTATCATATTGGGATTGATTTCATCGGCCCAGTGAATCCTACCTCATGCCAGGGGAACCAGTATATTTTAACAATCAGTGACTACTTTTCCAAATTGTTGAAGCTGTACCTCTGCCTAGTAAAATGCTGATAGCATTTCTAATGGGCTGTTTAAGGTGTATTACTGTATAAATTGTGTCATTAACATGATTGCAAATCGCCTCACACATATCAGATCTTTATGAGGATGGGAATTCCAAAGGTTTTGACCTCTGACAATGGGAGTGAATTTAGAAATGATCTTGAGATGAGATTGGCAAAGGCTTTAGGAGTAAAAGGATATACACTACACCTTACCATCCACAGGTTAGTCAGTACTTAAGTGCACGCTTCACAATTTTAACTTGTACTGTTATTTTACTTTGTTTTCTTTACTACATTAATCAATTTTTTCTACTATAGTTTAACAGCACCTGCAAGATTAAATATGTTTTCATATTTAGGGTAATGGACTTGACGAAAGATTCAATCAGACACTCCAAAACATGTTGGTAAAGTTCATTATGGATAAGAAAGATATGTGGGATGTCTTTTTGGACACTTGTGTATATGCGTACAATACATCCGTCCACGAGTCAACTTCATTTTCACCTTTTGAGGTGATGTTTGGGCGCAGAGCCTTTATGCCAGTAGATATTGAAATTGACAAAGAAACTCCCATAATCAATAATGAGGCTACATGAGGAGCGGATATTGAGAGATTAAGTGAGCAACTTCTTAAAACACTCACTATGGCAAAAATGCTTATTCAGAAAGCACAGAAGAAGCAAAAAGATGTTTACGACCGGAAGCATTCACTACCCAATTCTTTTTCAATAGGTGAATTCGTACTTAAAAAGATGGCTGGAGGTAAATTGGAAACACGGTATGTTGGTCCTTACATGATAATGAAGATCCATGGGAAAGGATTTTATAGGCTAACGCAAGTGGGAAATGAAGAGTGTGTTGTTGAAAGGATAAATGGTGCACATCTTAAGCCGTATCAAGTAGCAGATGAGAGTAGTGAAGTGAGGAATAAAGTGGAAAAGGGAAAGGTTTGTAATAAAGATTTGGATAAACAGCAATCAGAAGAGATTGCAGTAGACAAACTGGATCATGACATACTATGGGAGCAGTTGTTTTCATCAAACCTTATGCGATTGTGGAGGACTGGTGCATGTGAATTGCTGTATGACTCTAAGGAAGATGATGAAGCGTTTGTAAGTTATACTGGTATTGATATTACATATATCTATTATCTTTTTAAATGAAGGAGATGTTACAAGACTTTAAGGCAGGGGAATTTGCACTTAGCCAGGACACAACTGTCTCTTTATGGAAAGAATACATAATTTGATATGGTGAAATTCCATTGCAAGAGACATGTGGAGGTAGTTTTGTTGTCATTGATGAAGATTTGTATGAAGAATTAAGAAAAAATTGTACTCATACGTGGACAAATCATTCAGCATTGTCAAAGCACAAGAGTTACTTCATGTATCGTGTACATCGTGCAGGATAACTCTAAAGTCACTGCATTTGCTAGGAAGTACATACTTTCTAATGTCACCATTACACTTGGATGCATTTTGTCAGTGGGTGATGTCTACAAGAAAAGTGTTCACTTGTAAGGAAACTTTGACATCAACTTGCTAATGGAACATGAAGAACAATCTTCACACCTCATGGATGTTATTGTAGATCAAGTTGACAATGAAAGTGAAACTACTATCAAGTATTGGCCAGTATGTGAAGATTGGCAAAAAAGCAAGTGTCCACATGCTTGGGATGAAGTTTGTCAGAGGAAACATCAGTCATGTACCAGAATCCTGTGCGTTTAGCACTTTCCACCAGCCTGCTGTCACAGGAAGAATTCTAGGTGATGGTAACTGCTTCTTTAGGGCCCTGGCACATGTGGTAACTGGATCACAAGAAGATCATTATGAACTCAGAGTAATCACAAAATCATACATGCAACACAATGCTGAAGATTTATCTTGCTATCTTGAAGCAAACGATTGTATGGAGGATTATTTAGTGAGATCAGACATGCAAAGTCCATCTGTATGGGCAACTGAGCAGGAAATATTTGCAGCAGCGTACATGCTAGCAACGCCTATATTTGTATTCAGCAAATGTGGACACAGGTACAAGTGGCTGCAATTCTCTCCTGTCTCTGAAGATATCAGTGCCACTGAACACTCCAAAGAGGCTATTTTCCTTATTAACATTTCAAACCACTATGAAACTGTTAGGCGAATGTAGCAATTGTGTATTCTCCCTGAATTAATGAAATTATTGCACTGGCGATGAGTGGTATTAGCAGTACCTGGATGACTCATGCATGACTGCGAAATGATAACTGTATACTTTGCTGTACATACGTGGATTCTATTACATCCCAACCAGCACGCGGCTTATCAGCAAATGCCGGTTCTGTTGCTGCAGACGGCCCATAAAGAACAGCTGCCATTGAAATGCTACCAATAGATTATGTCTGTGCTCATTTGTTGTACTACTGCATGTGTTACTATTTGGGAGAGACACTTGAAGTATGGTTCAGCTTAGCTTCATTCAAACGCAGCTATCAGCTGATCAGATTCTGGTAAACGTCTGATCATTATAACTACAGTAGTTATTATTGGACGAAAAGTGAAGGACAACAGCGCGTTTAGTACAAGGACCCGCTGCTATAAAAACATAGCCATTAAAATGTTAGTGCTCAACACGGCAAACTTTTGGCAAGACCGGTACACTTTTGGTTACCAAATTGTACCGGGGCGGTACACTTTTGGCAAGGCCGGTACACTTTTGGCGACCAAAAGTGTACCGGGGCGGTACAAATTTGGTAACCAAAAATGTACCGCCCGGTACAATTTTCGCCCGGTTCAATTTTTGCGTGACAGGCTCCCTTTGTCCGTGATAGCCTCACTGTTCTTTAGTCTCAGCTCCAGACGCTGCAGTCTTTCATTTATGGACTGTAGTGTGACGGCTAGAACTCCACTGCGTTCTTGTTCCTCCGCTACTGTCGTCGATGCACTCGCATTGGGTAACTCCGCGTCTACCTGCGAAAAATTAACTCGAGCTGGCTTACCATGGCTACCACCAATATATGACTCTAATTCTATTGTCAGGGAAACTGCCTCGTCCAAGCTTTTCGGGCGTCCCTGCCGAACTCCAAATGCAACCTGTGGTTTGTCGAGCTCGCCGAGGAACTGGTTCAGAGCCAAACGCTCACGCGCTGCCTCCTCGAGGTCAGGGTACGCTTTGTCAGCGAGCCCCTTCAAAATGTCAGCATAGGTAGCCCAGTCCTCTTCTTTGCGTCTGTTTCTCGAATGTAACTCCGCGACGTACACCTCACGCTTGCTGTCGGGGTTAAAACGTTTAGCCAGAGCCTTCATACACTCACCATAATCGTTTCTAACAGCCTCAGAACACCGCGAAAAGGCAGCCAGTGCTTTTCCTGTCAACCGAACGCGTAACCACTTCAACTTTTCGTCCGCACTCTCCCATTTGTTAACAAGGATCATCCCCTACGGACGGCCCCAACGAATTTTAATGAGCGGTATTTCATTGAACTAATTAACAACTAATTAACAGCCAATTAACAGAGTCACACATCTGTACTTCGCGGGAAACATTTCACAAAATGATTTTATTTTGATATAATATTCAGATTACACTGCATATTGAGTAATGTAAACTCAATGACGTTAAGGGGGGGGGGGGGGTTAATATGTTTTGTGTCAAGATGTGCGCATGTGTAGGTGATGTGTATGTGTGTACACATCCTCACAGTTACTGTCACCGGTACCGGTAACGCTGCCAGTATCTGCTCAGCTCAGACCTGGATACACACATCTCCCACACTCACACACACATGCACACACACACACATGCACACACACACACACGCACACACACACACATGCACACAGGCCTTTGGCATGTCATGAATAGCGGCTTGAAACTAAGGCACATCCTCACACACCACCTACACATGCACACATCTTGACACACCACTAACCTGGTCATCTAAGATGACACAACACTCTTAAACCTTGTCATCTACTCCCTGTAGTCATGTCTGTACCCCCTGTAGTCATGCACATGTGTGTTATATAATCCCTGCATTGGAGCTATTGGAATACAGTTTAAAGAACTCTATGCAGTGATGTACATATGTGTTAAAAGAAACAGCGTGTTTAACAAGTCAAACTACATACTGCAGGCTAATATCCAATATAATCGAGTCAAATGCCTGTTCACTGCTGGTCCCATACCTCTCCCGCCACATGTTTAGAGCGACCTTGGCACACTCTGCAGTATCTGACACGGGGTTCTGACGTGCCCAAAAATGGAGCAGCATTATCCAGGTCTGAAGGGTCAGTTGGGACTTTGCAAAAAAAACTTCCCTCTCGTACAGACCGGCATGTTTAGCAGGATGAGCATTTCCATCCAACTCCATCCCTCACATCACTTCGAGTGCACTCGAGCATGGGTTTCTGGCACCTGAAAAAAAAAAGGGCATAACATTATATAAATCACTTCTGCCAACCCTCCATACCATTCATGTGACTCTACCCTAGATGTGTAGACCCACGTACCCTCTGTGTAACCACCATTTAAACTGAAGTTCAAGACAATACATCACTGCAGGCAGGGATTTATGTACACACATATACACCACTACAGGGAGTATGTACATTACTATAGGGAGTATGCACACATCCCACATGCACATGTACACGACTTACCTAGTGCACTGGACTGAACTTGCAAGAAGATTCCGGGTTCTGAAGAACCGAATCACATCGTCTGTAGGCCCGAACATGAGCGATCCAAGGTCTAGGAAAGCCATCCTTTTGTGCATTGTGATTTGGCGTCAAAAACGCAACTATATATAGTGTTCGATGACCAGGTTTGAGAGCTCGACATGTTAAATGTATCCCGCGGGAAGTACAGATGTGTGACTCTGTTAATTGGCTGTTAATTAGTTGTTAATTAGTTCAATGAAATACCGCTCATTAAAATTCATTGCGGCCGTCCGTAGGGGATGATCCGTTAACAACAGCGACGTGCTTGAAGTGAGTTTCCCATTCTGGCCAGCTCGTCTTCTCGCCGTCGAAGGGGTCCGGCAGAAGCACAGGTCGTTGTGCCATAGCCAGTGCCAGAGGAGACAAGTCAGAGGTCAATGCCGACTACGCCAATGTAAGAGCAACAGTCTCACAGGTATCAGAACTGATCATATCCACAAAAATATACATTATATATCAAGGGTGTGCGCGGGATCTTCCGCGCATGCGTTAATTATCTTACATGAAGAACACATCTGCATAAATGTGCACAACAAATCATACCACTTAATTGCAAAATTGTATGGTGTTAAAGAAGCCATAGGAGTCATAGACACATTGGCAACTGATGTGATGCTTTAAACTGCAATAGATAATTAGTGCATATGGCCCTGTACATGAGACTTGAGCAATTTACAAGAATACAAGAACTCTGATAAATGCATCAAAGTTAAGAACAATAAATGGAAGACAACTAAATACGTAAAACACAAATTAATGAAAGAAAATTAAAAAAAAAACGATTGGAGAAAAATGCTAAACTAACTCCATTTTGATCAAGTAGGTCAATGTGGCCTTGGCTGCTCTATTGACAGCAAAGAATGTGAAGTGAATTGGATCACAATAATCCATTATGGTCTTGTTTTGTCTTCCATTTGTACCATTTATTGAAGGGTCAGTGAAATCAACTGATGAGGTACATCTCCTTGGGAAGGTGCAGTCTGGATCACTGGAGATGTTCTTACATCCATATATGGTGATATTGGCACACAGGGTGTAATAGGATATATTAGGAGAGTCAGTGATATCAAGAGAGAATGGAGCTCCCCAGGAGAGTAAGAAAGTGGTGTTGGAGGTGTTGGATATATTTACTGAGAAGTTGCTTGGAGCTTCAAAATGACCTGAGAGGTAATCAAGAGCAAGAGGTGTCAGGTACACTGCTGACTGATTTCTGGAGAAGTTTGGAAGCTTCACATTGTACATTGTCTTTCGACATACATAATGGATTCTTGGAAGTGGTACAAAATGCTTAGGTGTCAAACACAAGATGGAGTTTTTGTAAATTTGTGACTTTGTGAAAATGCAGAGCATGTTCTTTGCTAACCCAGACTTTACATTACATACACCAATAGAAACCATTGATGATGCAGATTAAATTGTGAGAATGGATTATGCATTGCCATCTGTCGTTGTGTCATAATGGGGCTCTACCTAGCTACTGATATTATCCAACATACCTTCTTAATAAATGTGTATAGATTCTCATTTCAAAACCTATCACTGCTTCAATTAAATAAACTCTCCAGCTGAGATAGGACGAGGTTATTTGTTCTTCCAAAAGTATTAGGTAGCAATTTTCTTTGGCTATCGTATATCTGTATTGGCCATCCATTACAATCACGTAGTATAATCAAAGCCAAAACAATCTGCACTGAAATCAGGAGTCTGAAAATCAGCTATCAATATCATATACATGCCACTGGATAGGTGCCCAAATGTACTCTTGTATAACTGCCATCCATATGATTAAACTTTAATAGCTGCAATATTTGGACATGTCGAATTCCTAGCAGAAAAACCACACTGCACACAAACTAATAGTCATTCTGGGACTAGCTAAAGATATTGAGCTTGGGCTCCGCCCATTTTCGACATTGGTTATATACTTCCATAGTGATGAGTCACCATGCATGCACATTGTAGCACCATTGAATAAACCTTGCTTATTACTTAAACAGTTCTGAACACAAGTATGCAAGCTATTATAATTTCATGCAACACTGTACAGCAAATTCAGCCAGATAGTATGCCAAAATAGTTTCACTTCGAGGGTAAGTCAACAGTAGGCACTGAGAATAACACTTTCGGATGATCAATTGATAAATTCTATTCCATGTTTTGCTAGCAGGTGGCCGACCCATGGAGCAACATCATGTATTTGTACAGTAGGTGTAAAGTGTACATACATGTACATGTACATTGCTTAAAACTCACAGCTACTTTACTGCAGCCTTTAACATACACTACTTGCAATGTGTGACATGTTGGTAAGATAAATTCTTATCTCAAACAAATTGAGCACAATTAATTCAAGGTTAATTATGTCATGGTTCATAATTGGTACACTGTACTTACAGCTAGTGCAGAATGAATATCCCACACGACAATGCAAACCAACAAATGGCCAGATGCTTGTATAATTTTAAATCTGCACTATATATTACCACACTCACCTTGGAGGGTCAGATTAGTTGGTTGACTTGTCAGCCTACCTAATGATGGCCAATATATAATCATTTCTGGTTATTCCAGTGCATTTGTTCCAGAAGAATCTGTTGTACCAACTCTCAACACATCCAATGTCCATACATTTTGGATGTATTTATTAAAGAATAGAAGCATCAGACATTGTTCTCAAAACTGGATGAGAATTCATTCATTGTTTGTAAATCCACTTAGCCTGTTGCTTTTTGCTTTCTGTTCTTAATAAGTAATCAGGTAGCGATTCCTACAAATCAGTTTTATAGGACAACAACACTAAACTCAATAAAATCATAATACTCACTAGAACAATCTTCTGTGTAATTCATTAGCATTATTGATAATACTTGGGTCTGGGAACGTGACTTATTTCCTCAAGTTAAAGTACAAGAAATAAAGAGGGTTGACATACACTAATAATACACAAGCCATGAATAAGTGATAATGGTAGACAAATTGGTGTATACTTTGTTAAGTCTCATCAGGTTTCATTTGCCTCTATTAATTAAAAATATTGAGCAGTGTTAAATTACCCCACAGCAAATAGACAGTACCTACAAAATGGATGCAGCTAATAAAGCACCATGTGAAATGGAAACATTAACTTAAATGAAGCAAAACCAATTTTACTGCTATTACAATTTTGAACAATGGTGCTTAATCCCAATGAACCATCGAACCCTTCCACCTGCATTTAAGATATTTGTTAAGACACATGCATTGTTTGGGTCAGTCTTTAATAACGCATGTCTGAAGACACAGTGCATATACAACTGTACTAGTATGAGTAATTGTGTTGGCATTCATATCTCTCCTTTGGTACCCTACTACCATAGATAGTAGATAGATCAGTAAATACGTCTTAAAATAGTGCACACTTTATCCAAATATGCAATTTTATCAATGCAACAGCTATATTTTGCCAAGTAAAGACTGACTATCTTACTGGTAACTGATCCTACATGTATATCGGTGTTGCTAATGAATCTGTCTTAACTATTTGACCACCAAGTGCATATATACATGCATTCTCACACAACCATATAATCATCTGCGTGATGCAGGTCTGTGTGTTGTGTTTATTACGAAGAATCACTTTGAATACCATGGCGTACATGCAATTCAGTGACATACATGTAAACCAGCCATGTACATGTTGAAGTCAAACCCAGGTGTGGCACTGTGGTGTACTCACATTGTGTGTATCCATCATTACCTCACACATACAGTTGTAACAAACTATATTATCATGAACTGGAAAAAGCACATGGAGATGGAGAGAACTGGCATAAAAAACATGCTGTAGTAGAGGAAGAGGGGCATAATAAGAAGAGGAAGTTATCTGACCAATGTTTTTCAGAAGAAATACAAACCACCATGTCATGTACTTATACGATCACAAGTGCAGCACACATTTGAATTGCATGCAAGCATGCATGCATGCACGCATCATGAAGTTGTGATTGACGCGTTTCTTCCTTATACTGTCATGTAGCATTCATAATGGTTGTGTGCATATGTATACATGCATATATGAATTAGCATGGCGTCCAAAGAGATCAACTGCTTACGAAGAACACATCTGTATACATTTGTGCAACACAATTAGGACCTACCAAAAGTGTAATTAGAAAGGAGTTGGCAGATGTGGTGAGAGATGTGAGTGCTTTCAGTTTGGTCGCTATAATGATGACATGAGTTATTTGCCAAGTTATACATTAATTCGAATGGTTTCCGTGACAAGGGACCTAATGCAAGATTTCAATTTTAGAAGTCTAAAATGTCCTTTACACTTTGCTTCCTGAGAATCGGAGTATCTGTCATGGAGTTGTAAGGCTCTGAATTTTTTTATTAACTGTACTTTTCAATGCCCTTAAGACACCATTAGGTTTTAATTTTGCAATGCTCAGTTCAAGGTCTAGGCAAGGATTGTTGTATGATCCCATCAAACCCCCCACTGAACCAGCACTGTGTTTTGCAGAATAGAAGTTGCTAGGTATGGCTTTGTTGATGCAGACTTATGCCTAGTCATCATAGGTATGCTTAATCAACACATTTTCCTTTTTTAGTTTTATTTTTGTATTTTCATGTCCTGTGTTTATAAAAGACAGTGTAAAACAACCATTGTCAAAATTGTGTTCTGCTATGCATAGCGGAAGATATTAAATACACAAATGTATTGCCCTTTTTTTGTCATTCAAGATGAATAATCATGTGTGCAATACATCCTTGGGTTATGCTCAAAGAATTGATTGTTGAACATATGCTGCCAGTTGAGCTCTGTTATGTTTAGATGGTGGCATGGTTGGCTTAAATGTAAAAATCTGCATGATATATATGAAGTATGGAAAGCCATGGTGTCATTGCTGCTGTTTTTATGAATGATAAAAATGATATTGATAGCAGTGGAGTTTTGAGCTGCCCCTTTTCATGTGAGTACTGCATTTTGTTGTCATGTCAAACAAAACACTGTATATGATCAATACTTGTATACAATCAAAAGTGAAGGAATTGCTACAGCAACCATCACGATGACCCAGGGGCATTATCAGCACAACTGATTCTTCACACAGCACAAGTCAACACACAAACACATCGCATCATACACAAAGAAATAAGTTTATCATATATGTTGAGAAGCATTCTCTCTGAATGGAATGCTAAACCTTTTGTTGCATTATCGCGTCGCTTCTCATCACTTTACAAAAACTTGATTTTACTACTACTGCACAATATATGAACTGAACAATATTTGCATCGGTATTGCAATGAATAACTAAAAGTAACAGCTGTTGTAAGAATTGAAATGAACTTTTGAAATTTTGGAGTGGTATGTGAAATTGGAATGCAGCAATACAATGCATTAAATTGGTCAGATGCAAAATGCATTCTGATACCAGTATGCCTTGCCAAGACACGAAACTCTCTTTATGGCCTCTAATGACTATTAAGAACTACAGTGTATGAGCTCGAGTACAGCTGTTGAGTACATTACATCACAATATGGGATATGCTCAAAAGTCAACCATACAACTTTTGATTCCTCACCTTGAGCGGTAATCAGTGTTGGTGGTTTGTTCCAGTTTGTCAAAAGCTCATTGTTTGCAGACCATATTCAAAAAGGCGCTGCCGCTTTCAAGCGCTGTTGCCCAACCTTGAAATGTGGCCAATACAGATATGTGATCAGCTGCATTACTAATGGGTCAATCACCATTCAATATTGCCTTGTTTCCACTATTGCATTGACTGGACCTTCCACCGCTGTTACTATTCCTAACATTTGAAATGATAACATCGAACATGACCTCAACAAGCACATATTTTACATAAGGGCTGTACTTGTTGTGACATCCAGCCACATGGCAAACTATACATATCTGACCTCCAAGGAGTTTGGCACCCTACACCTCCTTTTGAAAGCAAGAAGTGTTTTTGTTGTTCTCTTGGAACTTTCCCACTCACGACTGATACCACAGTAATGAGTACCTTTGTTTTCTTACCTTGCCAAAACTCTAGTGTGATGTTCATCTGATAGTACTAAGCAACTGTGATCTGACTCTGATCACATGCCAAACTCTGCAAGGACCAATACTACACAATTGTGCCAAATATGAATGACCTGCTAGCTTTGCTATTTGACACCAAACACTTAATGAAGGTTTTTATGTTTCATCGTGACAAGTGGCTAATTTAAAAATAAAAATTATAGTTTGAAATTCCCTTGACTTAATCAGTGGTTATGGCATAGCTGAAGTCACGTCAGTTTAACATTTCAGCTGGTTGTTTTTAGAGGGTCTTGATTAATCGTACCATTTCAACAATATCAATATTTATTTCACCTACCTGCAACATGTTAAACACTGAGTGTAAATTTGAATTTTCTAAAAATTGCTGTTATTCAAAAACAGTAACCACATTTTTTTGTCAAATGTGCAGGTAATTATAGTATATGTGACACTTCCGCTACACTATATGTGAGCTTCCCTTTTACTGCTTTGCAAATGTGACTCACAGCACATGGACCTAACTATTTTGACCAATAGTATTTTCATTGTAACCAACACGTGCGTTTTTGTACACAACTGAAAGTTGTCAGATACCATGTATCAGACAAAGTTTTGGTGTCCATCATTATGTGCTCTAAAGGTTAGAATAGTGTGATATGTGTGTGTTGGTTGTGTCTGCGTGTGTGTGTCTATGTGTGACTCATTCATACTACATATATCATTTTCGAAATCCAATGACCTAGCCGAAGATGACAATTTAAGTTAGCTGTGGTTATTTCAGTTTGAATAAAGGGGCCATGGTATCAACTAGTGAGGACTTCATCAACACAATATTTATGTGACCTACGACATGCTATGACCAATATTCATTAGCATATTAAAATGATAGCCACATAGCATTGTAATTTTAATACTTTTAATGTATATTCATAATGAAACTAACATCCTTTTAAGGACAGATGGTAAATTAAATTAAAATAGAAGTGAGCAACATATGGATTGAGTAGATGAGATACCCTATTTACTATATTAGTTTCTCATAATCAGTACTTGTATGGACCTATTGGAATAATGTAACTTTACTTGATCCTAGGGCTTAGCATTTAATCAACTGCATCAATATGATGTCATAGATATGCTTGCCATCAATATCTCCCTTGTGGACACAGTCCATGTGGCTAATGGTATACGTTAGCACAGTTGAAGAGGTACACTCCCCACACTCCATATGCACTCACCAGCCAGCAATACCATTCCATTCAACTCCTTCCATTCATATCAGAACAACCACTCCAAAATATTGAATACTCCCTCCATCCACACACCTATCATTGATGTCCCTCACCTAGCTACACAATGTCTATTCACATTCTTGTGTAGTGTCTGAAAGCCTTAGACAATATAACCAACCATGTGACTAAAAGAGTAGCTTGTAGAGCTTTGGCTCCATTACTGTCCCCTGCCTGAAGCTACATAAGTATATAAATGTACCAATAAATGTTAATGGCTACTGCCCCCTGATATCTGTACAGGAGCTAGTGGATGGTCCATATGTTTCCTCTCGAATGCGTGAAATGAGGCTTTTTAGATGGCACTGTTAGAGTGAAACACCACTCAGTGGAAACATGTCTGGACCTACGTGTATACCCATTCCAGTTGCCATGACCAACACAACAGCCACAATCACCATACCACATCCTGCGCAAGCTTGTCAAAATTTCACAGCAACTAATGGACCACTATGGGCCATTATGGGCCTGGTGTTCATATGCACATGCATACATGACAATGTGTAAGCAAACACACACTCAAGTCCTATGCTGCAGATAGTAGTGTGCTGCAAGGTCATGGAAACATCAACATGATGCAGAACATGCTTTACATTTACATGTCATATACAGCATTGCATATTGCATACCTAAAACCTCTTTTATTGAAGCATGAGATACAATCCAAGAAAATGCCAAACAAAGGACCTGATTTCTTTTTGAACAATAGGTAAAGTTGGTCTAAGATCCATTTCCTTTTCCATTGACAGCAAAGAAGGTAATATTACATTTTGCAAACAAAGACTCTCAGTTTTAATATACTTCACTTATGAACTATTGAGTATAATTGTGAAGAGTCAAGCATAAAATGAAGCATAAAAAGGCAACCTTTCCATCCCACAGATCACAGAATGGTATAATCATTTAGTCTTCATATCAGTGAAAATTTAGGACCAGAGTTTAAAAATTAGAATTTAAATTCTTAATAATTAAGCCAACATACATGAGTGCAGATTAATTGCATTAGATTATGGTACAAGTTACAATTGGTTCATGTACATGTACCTAGCTATACAGTATTAATATACACTTTGCAGCCCTTAGAGTACCACTCTATTGTCCATATCCTTGATATCAGGAGCAGTTCTTTTATTGACCATCTGATATGCATGGTTCTCTTCCATTTGGATGTTCTCCAAATAATCTGTTCAATATCATAGTAAAACATTATTTCATGCAATACCAATACACACTCACTGTACCTTTGTGCTCTACAAGCTACTCTTCTAGTCACATGGTTGGTTGTATTGTATAAGGCTTTCAGACACTACACAAGAATGTGAATAGAAATTTTATAGCTAGGTGATGGGTGTGTGAATGGAGGGAGTATTCATTATTTTGGAGTGGTTGTTCTTATATGAATGGAAGAAGTTGAATGGAATGGATGACTGGAGAGTGCATATGGTCCAGGAGTGTGGGGAGTGTACCTCTGTCCACAAGGGAGATTTTGATGGCAAGTATATCTATTACTTCATATTGATGCAGTTGATTTAATACTAAGCCCTAGGAATCAAGTAAATATAGTAAATAGGGTATCTCATCTACTCAATCCAATGTTGCTCACTTCTAATTTCACAATTCATAGTGTTAGCTTGCATTCATATAGTAAATACTGAACTACTGAGAATATTTTTTTTTGTTCAACATCAATTCTACATACATATATATGATGGTTATACTGACAGTTATACTCATACCTAGCAATGTTACACAATGCAGCTACTTCAATATTATCACAATGGCTAATGCCCTTGAAGTACCACTCCATATGCACAGCATTGTTCCATATCCTTGATATCAGGAGCAGTTCTTTTATTGACCATCTGATATGCATGGTTCTCTTCCATTTGGATGTTCCTCAAATACTCTGTTCAATATCAGATGGATATTCTATAGGAAAGTGTCCTAGTCTAGCCTCCATTTAAGCATATATTGTATAAAACCCTTGTCAAATGCCTTTGGTTCATACAATTATATAACATTGTAGGGGTCTATTGTGTACTAATATATATTAAACTCTAGGTAATTAATGAATTTGGGTTTACACCAGTGGCTGTCCTAGCTAGGACATCGACCTTTTTTAAATAGCCCTGTATTCAAGCATGCTGTAAAAAATAACATTTCAGTACTTTTCCACCAATATATGTGTGCCAAATGTTCATTGACGAGGTTATACAAAATCACTCATTCTGAAGAAAGAAGAAACGTTTCACATGCGTGTTGCTAATTTAGATTATCGTAATAAGCAGCGGTATAGCCATGAAACCACACACATGGATGTTCTAGATAACAATGAACTTTGTTTTATAGTGACAGCTCTTATTAACTCATTCATTTGCAAGGTATTGAAGCACATTTAAACAACTTTATTCATAAATACATGTCCTAGATTAGGACGAAATGTCCTAGTCTAGGACAGTCGAATGAATAGCCACAGAGTGAAACATTATTTCATGCAATGCCAATTTACACACTCACTGTACCTTTGTGCTTATGTTTTATGCAGACAATCACACACACCACACACACAACTGCTGAAATCACCAACACTGATGCTCCACACACTGATCCATAAACTGCATGTGAAGAACACATCTGCATAAATATATATTACACAGCTAGGACGTACCAATAGTATATTTATAATTCAATATTGCAGCAGAAGATACAACAGGAATCATGGATACTTTGTTGTTGTGATAACATCAATTCCTTGGCCATCTATGCATAATTTGTACACATGTTGTGTGGAAATCAGCAGCTGAACTTTACATGACCTGTACAAATATATCTGCATTAAAAAGCGTTATACAGTGTAAATATCCTTGTACCATATAGCTGCATAACAATTAAAGCGTAATTCAGTAGCACATGCTAAAAAAACCTCCATGCCCATTAGTAGACATTCTTATACTTACAGAGAAGTTGCACAAAATTGATCCATTCCCTCCATTGACAGCCAAGAATGTGAAGTAAATTACATCTTTGTTTTGTCTTCATTTGTGAAGGGTCAGTAAAAACAACTGATGTGGTACATGTCCTTGGAAAGTGGCAGTCAAGATCACTGGGGATGGTCCTACATCCAGATATTGGTACACAGGGTGTAATAGAATATATCAGGAGAGTCAGTGACATTAAGAGAGAATGGAGCACCCCAGGAGAGTAAGAAAGTGGTGTTGGATACAATTACAGAGAAGTTGAACAGTGTTTGAGAGGTGGTGTATTTTATTCCTCTTTGTGCATGTTCTGAATTATAAGCAGTTCCAGTAATATCCATTCAAGAAATGCTCCATTCCTATAGCAGTAGAAAATTGCTAGAGAATTCCCAGCGAATTAGAGAATTAGATAATTATTCTATAATTTTCTGGTGGTATGAGGACAATAGATTGAGTAGCACCTAATGATGACAAGTGTTGTACAGTTGCTATATTTATCAAAAGCCCAGTATATGCTTTAACTAAGGTGTACGATGAGTCTATTAACTCTAATCACAGTGAGGCAACTTACTCACGTGATCACGTGATACATTCCAAGCCCAACAATGGGCGCGGTTCGGAAACTGCGCACACCACCATACATGTAGTACTCGTTTAAAAAGTTGCAAAGCTAAGGCAAGGCTTGCGTGCGAGAATCTCAATCCCTCAAAGTACTACATTGCTGCACCATTGATATATTATTGATGTGGCAGTACCATGCTTTGGCTTCTGACCCGTTCCAACTGCGCGCGACGAAAGTGACGAGGTGAGTTGCTGAAGATAGCAGCAGCACGTTCCACACTCTATAATGCCCGAACACTTCCTCACAACTATTATTTCTCCTCACAGACTAGACAACTGTTGATCAAATCTCGTGACTTACGATGTGCATCTGTCAGTGCAAGAATCCTAATTAATGCGCCGCTAAGGCAGAGCTACAGTACAGGTAATTATATGATTATTTCGAACAGTGTTTGTTTATCTTTTGTTGAAAGACGCGCAGTCCTGGTCTGTATATATGTTGATCATTTCAGGATCTGGCAGAGTTGTGTGTTTGGAATGATAGTGTAGATGACTCATTGAACAACTATTATTATCTGGTCGCTTTATAATGTGTACTTATGACTAAAATGGGGACAGTTTAATAAATATCTAGAACAGCGAAGGGCACCTATTTGTACATGTACAGCACATATAGCAACTCTTTTTAGTTGTCCGTGAACTGCAATGTTGTGTAGAATGACTTGTGTAAACCTCTGTACATGTATTTAGTTTTGGAACTGTTAATGACAGTAAATTTGCAATAGAAATCATTACCTCTGCATGGGGCTGCTATCAATTCATGTTTTCATGGAAAGCCTTTAAAGGCAGGATCCTGTGGTTATGAATGCACGCCATTGTACATGCATAGCAGGGCTGCAGCATGTGGCAATTTACACATTCTGTTCAGCAAAAAACACTGTTTTCAGGTTAAGGGATAACTGGTAAATATTAATACGTTTTTGTTATGACATTTTCAAGCTTCAAGAAACCTTCAATTTAAAATACCACTCACCATGAGGTAATGAATTAAATCAATGCCAGCTTGTGTCTATTAAATTAAAGGACTAACTAGTAATAATTAGTTGTATCCTTCACATGTAGAGTCATTAATTGCTGATCCATATAGCAGGGTAGCTATGTGCATGCAAGTGTATGTGCATTGTATGTGTGTGTGTATGTGTGCTATATCTAAACACTATGTGCCATGTTGAAAGTGGCTTATGCCGTATCTGATTCATGAGGGTGGCTAGAAGGTGTGCATACCTTCTAGCCACCCTCATCTGATGCATGTGGAGAGTATTTTGCAACCCTTGGCACTATAGCTAATGGCTTTGTGTGAAATGTGCTACATTAGAATGGGTTCGGAAGGGGGGGGGGGGGGTCAATAGACATGTGTTAATGGCTAGTGTCAATGGTAAAGACTTTTTGTCTCATTTCCAAAGGGCTGAAATTTAGTTTCAGTCTGGAACTCATTGCCTCAAGATGTTATCTCATATGTACTTGAAAATTACAGTTTTTCTTTTTATAGGCAGTTTGTAACTGCACGAATGCTTGCCATTACTTGCCTTAGAATTTGTGTATGGTCGGGGGGGGGGGGGGGGGGGGGTGGGCGGGGGGTTGTTATTTGTATCTGTGTATTTCAATCAATTCCATTCATTTTGAATGCAGAGGAAAAGTTTATTTGCTTGTCAAATTCCTCTACAAAGAACGTTCCCCGAAATGCCAATACAGCAATAATGAAACATTTAAAGTTCCTCGTGATCACTGCTTCTGGTAACTGAAGCCGTAATCATGAAGAACATAGAAAAGTGGCATTATAGCAGCTGGGGCGCAATATTGCACTGTTGCCCGCGAAAGAGTTAAATACTCCCTCCTTGTACACAGCAATATGTAAAGTTTCCAGCCAACACATACTGGCATCTTAGACTGGCTTTCCTCTCACTTAGCCTCATATACCCACACCGTCATGTGGTCACATCACGTACTGTACAACCAATCACCTACATAGGGCTGAGCATAGTGTCTGTAATTCACTGTGTTCAACCAACAGAAACATGTATCTGTCATTATTAATGCCTGATGACGTAATCATCATCAACAGGGTATTACATTGGCTCACATGTGCAAGGAGAGAGACATACAAATCCTTCTCTATTGGGACCAGGTCACTGATGAAGCAACTCTACCAGTACTCCAAGATGAATGTAGGTGCGTACCTCTTGAACAACGTGGTGTGTTATTTCAAACATGACAATGTGTGGAGTTAATATACACTGTGTACATGTATGTACATGTATTGCAACAACTGTTTGTAGGTGTGTGTTTGGATGTGTTATGAGTTGTGTGTCTTCCATAATTTACAGGTAATGTACATGTACATGTGCTGTTGGTGTAGTCAAGGAGGAAAGCAGTCCATATGTGGTGTGTGATGACATACTCTTCATTCATTTAAATCCATTGACCTAACCAAGGGTTCTGCTGTTGCTGAAGTTACACTCAGTTTAAATTTCAACTTGTTTGTAGAGGGCCTTGATTACTTTACTTACTAGAAGTACAAATGTATATGTGACACTTCTGCTACAATATGTGAGCTTCATATTTCCTATTGTGCAAATGTGACCTATACCACATTGACCTAATCCTTTTGGACCAATAGTAAATTCATTTGTAACTCTAACTTTTTGCCTAGTGTAAGACGTTCGATTTTTGTACAGAAAAGAAATTGTCAGAGATCACATATCAGGCAAAGTATCATGTGCCCTACTTGTGAGAATAGTATGTGTGTGTGTCTGTTTGTATGTCTGTGGACTTATCTTATGTTGTCCACTATCTGTCCTGAAATGAATGTATGTATGCTTCAGCAGTCACTTTCAATATCACATGACCTAACCAAGGATGGCAGGATGACATGCTCAGTTAGCTATGGTTAAGTTAGTTATTTCTGTTTGAATAAAAGGGCCATGGTATCAACTTGTGTCTGAGGCATGAAGTCCTACAATATTTATTGTAGCAGTTTGCCAGGTTTATTGACATGCAGAACAGGGTTGCTAGGTGTGGCTTGTTGACGTGGACTTATGCTGAGTCATCATATGCATCCTTAGGAAACACAAACACTTTCCTTTGTTGTTTTCACTGTTTGTATTTTCATGTCCGGGTTTATCAAGAAATTGTAAAACAACACAATCTTGTTTTGAGAACAAATGAATTCTATTTTTTTAAATGGCATGTACAGGGTATATAGAAACAACCACTTATTGTTTTGTTATACGTAGCAGAGGTTGATCCTACCATTGTACACTATAAAGCCCTACATTTAACCCCTACATCAGTATGCTGTGATTCCATTCACTCTCCTCCATTCAGACCTGTACCCATCATTGGAGGCACGCCCCTAAAACCATATTACTGATGGCTGCTCATCCTGTACACAATATCCATTCACATACTTGTGTAATGTCTGAAAGCCTTATACAATACTACCATGTGACTAGAAGAGTAGCTTGTAGAGCTTTGGCTCCATGACTGTCCCCTGCCTGAAGCCACCTGGTGGATGATATTACTGGCTTCACCTAGCTAGGGTCATCTATCAGCTGGCATATCATCATCAATAGAAACCATGTGCATGTGATATGTGTGTGTGTGATGGAGTGTGGGAACCAGACAACATATCCACCCAGATCGTCATACTCTGGAGTCTCCTACAAATTCTTGGCAACACTGTTGCTAGTGGTGGAGATTATTGTGCAAGACCTCTGTGTTTTGGTGATACTCACACAAGTGTAGACCCACTGGTGACATCTTGACACCAGTGTGTGAATTCCCTTATCTTGACACCAGTGTGTGAATATAAGGTGGCACTAATTGGAGTTGTGGGGCAACGTTTTACATCTCTGAGATTTCATCCAGGGTCAGTGAGCATAGAATTCACCCGAGACCACTAGTCTTGCTGGAGACCCTTCTGCCCTATTGGTCTGTGAGAGACTACATGTAAGAGAGAACATAATGTAGCCCTGTTTCCCATGTATTGGAATATATGGCCACATCCAATGTATCTATTATCTGATTGTTAGTGGCATGATCAATGGGCAGTGTGGTTTGGTTGACCTGGCCCTAAGACGACCTCCTTTTCTCTCCTCCCTCCCTCCCTCCCTCCCTCCCTCCCTCCCTCCCTCCCTCCCTCCCTCCCTCCCTCCCTCCCTCCCTCCCTCCCTCCCTCCCTCCCTCCCTCCCTCCCTCCCTCCCTCCTCCTCCCTCCCTCCCTCCCTCCCTCCCTCCCTCCTCCTCCCTCCCTCACCCTTTGAATAATAGTTGGTCACATTCTTCTGAACTGTGTCCTTCTCTTCCACACTTCAGCCAGTGTCAGGAGATGGTATCTCTGTACAAGGGCACTTTAAAGCAGGACTGTGTGCTGATGTTTTGGACTTGTTAATATTACAGTATTGTATGATTTTTGATTAAGAAACGGTACAGTGTACTAGTAGGTAAGAACACACACCACACGAATATTAATTTTCCTTTATCAAGTTCAAGTTGACTGAGCACCCCCATGAGTTCCCTGTTGGGATGGCAACAGATAGAAATGCTGAAAGCCAGTTGTGTGTCTCTATTGTGTTGTGTGAGACAGCTGCATACATCTTAGCACCTGCACACAATGGAATCAACATTCTGAACACATGTACATGTAGAACACAATCAGACATTACAACAGTCCAACAGGCCTAGGTGCTTGGTCATGTGACCTACAGCTGTAACTCTGTAGTCTTTCTCTGAAGGCTGGGGACCCTACATTGTTCAGTTCAGCCATGATACGAGCACCAGTCAACACAACTTTTCAATAGCTGCACTCTTTATGAACATCTGGAAGGTTGGACAAAGGTGGGTCAATGGGAAAGAAAAGAGTGAATAGCATGACCTCTTTGCTTCAAAACCAAAGTGGGTGGACTACTGTATGAGTTTAAAACATTGCCAAAAGTGGTCAACAAAGGTCAGATTTAGCCAGATTATGGAGGTGGTTGCAATAGTAGCATGTGTTACACTGCAAGAGATGGTAGTGTACATGCCAATCAGACCACCAGAACAGTGTAGCTGGCATATTGGCATGAGACAAACATGTGAGTCTCTATTTAGTGTAGTGAGCTGTAGCTGTAAGGACACTCATGTAAGGAAATAAGTTTGAGAAACGAATTAGACAGAAAATATGCTCCCAGCAGAATATGGAGGCATAGCCTACTTGCATGTCATGTGTAAGCATGTAGATGGATAAGGATGGGGTTAGGGGTGTGCAGCTGTAGATATGAGGTGATGGAGAGAGCACATGATCTGTACAATGAGTCTTTAGCTGGGTGTGAGTGCACATCTGGGCTTATATATTATGAGCAAGCAGGAGTTCAAGTGAGCAACTGAAGATGTGACAAATTAAAACTCTTTCGTGAAGGCATTCATGAATTATTTGAGCAGTTTTGAACTCGGTTTTACTTTTTTAAGGGTTTATTATCCAGGAGGAAATATAGTTGGTCCCTCCCTGCTCATGTGCTGGCAGTATGTGTTGTACAGTGTACATTGTGTGCTGAATGTGAAGTAGTGCTGCATGGTGGCGTGCACAACGGACGCTGCACCAATATTGAAAGAATGGGTATGTATGCATGGTGGAGCATATGACGTTGGGACCATAGCAGCAATACAGCAGATTCCAAGCACAACAACTCCTCTTTATTTGGTGGCTTATTAGCTTACTTGTAATTACAAGTGAGGCCACTATCACATCTATAATTATATTAATAGATTTACCCTCACAACACAACCTTTCAGACAAGCTGGAA
Source organism: Ephydatia muelleri (assembly GCA_013339895.1). Taxonomy (NCBI): domain Eukaryota; kingdom Metazoa; phylum Porifera; class Demospongiae; order Spongillida; family Spongillidae; genus Ephydatia; species Ephydatia muelleri. Next base: position 28,516,308 of record JABACO010000001.1, on the reverse strand, counting down.
GCCTATTCTTTTTCAGATTTGTTTGATTCCATGTCTTGTGCTCACAGGGCAAGACTGATGTCAGTATCCTCTCCACATGCGGCTGCGTGGTTAACAGTTACACCATCCGTCAGTCTGGGCCTCCACCTAGATCCCAATGAGCTACACACTGCCATAAAATGGTGGCTCGGATTGTGCCCTTATGGTGCTACTGATGTTCCAACTCCATTATGTGCCTTGTGCCCTGAGAAAGCACTAGATCCTTTATGTCATCACAGCATCACCTGTAAACGTGGAAGCGATGTAACAAACCGTCACAATCGTCTTCGCAATACCATCTTCAGCGCATGTCAACGTGCCTCATTACCTGCTCGCCTGGAGGCAGGATGTGGTTTAGGCAGTAGTGAACTCAGAACTAGGCCTGCTGATATTCTAGTGACAAGTTGGGGAGTTAAAGATACTGCTGCTTTTGACATCACAGTAACTTCACCGGTAAGTCCCAAAATTGTTTCAGAAGCGGAGTTTTCTGCTGGGGTAGCTGCAAAAGCTGCAGAATCAAGAAAACATGAGCAAAATGACACAAAGTGTTCAGAGCTTGGTTGGCAGTGCATTCCACTAGCAGTGGAAACATATGGAGTCTGGGGTGAAGAGGCATGCAATGCTTTCTCCTGCATAGCCATGCGCAAAGCCATCCTCAAAATCCCAAGTCTTGGGGGATCTATATGGCAGACTGAGCATTGTGAGAGCAAACACCAGGGCTATCCTTGCTAGATCCTTGCAGGTGGCAGAATGCAGGTCGATGCAATGGACTACTGATCTTTCTGTGTGTATATGTGTGTTTATTGAATCTAAGAGTGTCAGTCTGTATTTTTTGTATGATATGTGTATTAAATGCCAATTGTCACTAGAATATGCAATTAATAAACAATTAAATCTCTGGCTCGTAAACAATCAACTCTAAATAACGCACTCATTCTTTTCTGCTATCGGGGTAATTGCCACACTGGGTTATGTCTCGAGGAATCCATCGAGTCTTTCGCCTTCGCCGCGCAGATTTCTCTATGGCAGTGATGTTCCACCAGTGGAAATGTAAGGTACTACGTACCAATGTTTAATATATGATACTGCAGTGTACTCATGCAAAGGCTACCTAGCCTGTTTTGGTTTGTGAGCATGCGCACACTCACGCGCACTAAATGCACGCATTCTGATGACAAATGTGTACGCAACGAGACTAATGACATGAGTGACATTTGCAATTCGTAACGAGAGCTAATGATGTAAAGGGACATTAATTCACTTGTCCTATTACCTACCATAGTTGAATATCCCAAGCTGGCCATTTCGTTTAGATCCCAGTACCAAGGACTCACCCCCATTACCAACATACAAGGCCAAGGACCCGAAAATTAAACATGCTGTATTTCCTTAACCATTCAAGTTATTGATACCAAAAATGACAAAAGTTACAACATTTGTGGAAACACAAATGTGTGAAGTTGCATCAAAATTTGTAATGTATAAAATGACATGCCGTGAAAAATATAGTTATGTTACGCATGTAATCTAGCATTAAAATGTAATTACAGAAAAATGGACCTAGCGCACCACTGCACATCCAATGAATAAACACTCTAATCAGGTGATAATAGACATCACTAGAGAGGGGAGGTGGGTCCTCAGATTGCCACGAACTGCTACATGTAGATAAAGGTATACTGTGAGCTGCCTGTTGATTGCATACATATATCTATGCTCCACCCATCACTCTCCACCTCTCCACCCATCACTCTCCACCTCTCCACCCATCACTCTCCACCTCTCCACCCATCACTCTCCACCTCTCCACCCATCACTCTCAACCTCTCCACCTGTCACTCTCCACCTCTCCACCCATCACTCTCCACCTCTCCACCTGTCACTCCACCTCTCCACCTGTCACTCTCCACCTCTCCACCTCTCCACCTCTCCACCATCACTCCTAGTAGCTATGACCTAACCACCAGTACATGTATGGTTATCATAACTTCCTGGTCTGAACCACCAATGCTTCACACATGTCCTAATCACTCTGGCAGGCTATAGCTTGCCTAGTCTGCCAACTAATGTGTTAATTTGATGGCATGCTGGTGATCATCACACTGCCATGTGTGAAAGTCATGTGCTACCAGCTGTGTTGCTTGACTCTTTATCCTCTTTGTTATGAAGATTCCACAAAGTCAATTCTGAACATGGCTGCATGTACATCCTTTTTGTAATAACCTGTCTGTTTGTTTACAAATAAAAACAAGACAAAACAACCACAATAAAAACAGTCATGTCGGGTAATTACAATATACTAGGTGCAGAGAGAAAGCAGTGTGTGTAACAGAGACTGCCAGATACACAAGAAAAATTATTGCCTGCATGAATAATCAATCACTTGTGCAATGTGTAAGGGTTATTGAGCGTATTCCGCATGATGGGCTCTGGTATGTTAGTTGGTGACAAGAACCCTATGTTTGGTCAGACTGTTCCACTCTAGTGCATGATGTGTGGAGTATCATGACTGCCCACCTTCCACAATTACATAATGTATGTATGCGGACTTCACTGCACGATAGTGGCTTTCCGTGCATATAGAAGTCATGACTATTAAACTGTTGTGATCAGTAGTGACACAGATTTTTGTTGACCTCCTGGGACACAATCAATGAGTTAAATTTGCACACACTCCCCTCCCCTCTACCACTCCACATAGTGTTAAAAAGCTCAAGGAAGGAGATGGTGGAATTAGACAATAGAAAGTTGACCCTACCATAGTACACCTGTACTAGTGCTGTCCCTACGTTATTCCATTCACTGCCTCCATTCACACACCCATTTACATACTTGTGTAATGGCTACAATTCAACCAACCATGTTGAGCACTTAGGGACCCCTGCCTGAAGCCACCAGTATTACTCCTTTCACCTAGGGTCATCGATCAGCTGGCATACAACCATTCAGGCAGCTTACCATAATGTGGACCCATCTATGTAATTACTGATGATGTCATCCTTACCACATCCTCCTTTCACACATGATGTCATACATGTAGGGCTGTAATGTACCTCTCTCCCTGAGCTACATAGCACATAGCTATGTGTACTTGTAAGAAGTGATCATGTACATTTAGAATTGTGATTTTGTACTAGTACTGACAACACACACACATACACACACACACATACACACACACACACACACCACACACACACACACATGCACACACACACACACACACACACCACATGACACATGAATATTCTTCATCTGAACTCAGGGTTTCCATGACTGGGACAGAATTCCCTCTTTTAATGGTGATAGATAGAATCACACTACAATTAACACCCATCAAGCTGGATGTGGCCTTCAAATGACCAGATAAAGGCAAGCTGTACACACACTCACAGTCCAACAAACTTCAACAGGTGCTTGATGATGTGACCTACACTGTACACTTCCCCTGAAGGCTGGGGACTCTCCATTGTTCAGTTCAGCCATGATATGAGCACCAGTCAACACAGCTTTTCAATTGCTGCACTGTTTATGAACATCTGGAAGGTTGGACAAGGTGGGTCAATGAGAATGGCATAGGCATGGTTTGGTTAACATAGAAGTGTGTGGACTAAAGAGCGCATTTCTAACATGTAGCTGTCTTTAGTAGGGCGAGAATTGTTTGGCCAATGCATCTCTTGCGATTTGAGAAGCATCTCTTGGATGATAGGACAAGAGCAAACCTAGTATATTTCATCCCTTTTACAAAATTCTTTTCATGAGCTTTAGCTCCCACTGTAGCAACATAGCAATAACATCGTATTGTTGCAGCATTCATAAGTGTCCAATAAATGCATGAAGTACCTAATCCTCGTGATTCTGAATAATTGAGTATGTTTGCATATAATGTCACGTATGTGTCATGTGTTTGGTGGTAGCATCATCTTCCATTGCTAGACTCTTGCAATCATGCTTTATGTGTGTGTCCTTGAGTGCAAGATGACTCCATTGGCTGTGAACAACTGCTCAGATGTTTGCATAGCCAGGTCACACTCATGGCACAACACAACATGGCTTGCTTTGCTTTTACTGTTTTCTGCCATGCTTTATCATAACAAATAGTTGTTTGTCTTCACAATAGATTTGCATACGTTGCTGTTCCTCCCACACTATGGAGTAGTAGATATTGGACCAATCAGTAAGTATTGTGGATCTCACATGCTGATTCATGTACTGTATGTTTAACAGTTTCTTTGACCTTGCATATGAAAGGCTTATTTGTTTGTGGTGGGGGGGGGGGGGGGGGGGAGAGGAGGTCTCTGCTATCGATCAGTATCAATTTCAACCTTGTCAATGGTTGATAAAATAATAACTTTTCAATGGATTACAAGTCAGATGTTTATGGTCTAGTAGCTTAGCAAACATCTGATACCTCAATTATGATAAGGTGGAGTTTGACAGTACATAGTTGATACGCTAAAACACCCCTACTTTTGCAGTCCCTACATTACTCCATTCACTTTCACTCCTTAGGTTACTTCATTCACTCCCTCCATTCACACACCTATCATTGATGTCCCATCACCTAGCTACACAATGTCTATTCACATACTTGTGTAGTGTCTGAACACCTTATACAATACAACCATGTGACTAGAAGAGTAGCTTGTAGAACTCTATGTACAGCCTACCAGTACACACAACATTGTGTGCATATATCTTTGCATCAGGACACAATGGAACCAACACATGTACACTACATGTATAAGACAATCAGACATGGTCATGTGACCTAACAGCTGTAACTCTCAAGATCAGTCAACACACAGCATTCATCAAAAGGGCTGATATGTGAATTTCAATGCTTACCACTAAAGGTCAGAGCTCCCCTCAAAACTTTAATAGGTCATCGTTAAGTGTTTAAATGACTGCAGAATGTCAAGGTAAACTAAATATCTAAATAGTGTGGGGTCTTTTGGCCCTTTTAACACCTTTAGCTCAGAGTGTGTGGTGCACTACAAATGCATGCTTAGTGCATGTTGCTTTGTACTGTACAGATTTGGTCACCATTTTATGCTATCACTTTTCTGAGCAAATCAGAAAGCACATCACATATTGAAACGGCAACAAAATGATTGGGTCTGATTCTTAAATGTGGAGGTGGTGACTCTATCAACACATGTAATGTAGAGTTCAACAGAGATGTTATTCCCTCGAAAGCACTGTGCATTACTTCTAATGTGACAAAACATTGTAAATGATTGGACTGGAAACGTTATTGCTATCATCTTTTACTCAATCAAGATGCATGGAATTTTGTGTGTTCATTTGCATACGTATCAGGTGTGTGTTTGGTGGCAGCATCATCATGCATGCAGAATTCTTGCAATAAACCATTGTTCAGTGTACATCTGCTGGCATAGCCATGTGTGTGTGCACACATGTGTGCGTAATGACTCAATGGCTGTGAAGACTAACTGTTCATGCTGATTTTGGCTCATCCGGGTAGCGCATGCGCGCACACACACACACACACACACACGCACACGCACACACACACACACACGCACACACACACACGCACACACACACACACAGGTTCTCTTTATCGATTTCTGCTTTACATGTATTATAGATTTGTTTGTGCAGATTTAAAACAATTATATAAGTAAATAAAGTGTATCGACATTCTGTGAACATCTTCCTGTTTTGATTTCAGCTGGCATACTGTGGCTAGGATTTAGCTTGTTTGCTTACTGGTCAGTCATTGCTGGCTAAGCCTTCCACATGTCTGATAATTTCCTTGTTCATTGGTAGACAGATGAGATGTTTAGTTGTGAGGAACATCCAATCCCCTGAAGCATTATGACATGCTCCAGTCATGTGATATTGTCACAGCCAATTATATTCATAGCCAAAGGCATGTGATATGTGTGTGTGTGTGTGTATGTGTGTGTGTGTGTGTGTGTGTGTGTGCAGGCACACGGTTGAAATGTCCTATTGTAAACATTTACTCTGAACTTTACAACTCTTTCAGACCACAACCTTTCATAAGGAAATGTAGTTTGACAGATTCAGTGGAAGCACAGACATGTCATCACTGTGTCATGTGTGTAGAAAGGTTTCTTGTTGCTGGGATTGTATAAAGAGCAATCAGTGATGTACAGAAGACTACCTCACTCCTTACCTCACCTCTTTACAGCATGTAGTATGAATACCCTCAGCTTGACTGTGTGTGTATGTGTATGATGATGATGAATGATGTGAGGGTGAGTGTGTATGTGTGTGCATGTGTTCTCATGTTACATCCAATCTTTACTTCAGTAAACTGGTTGTTTACATGGGTCAAACCATGAATGGACTTCTGTGAATGGTATCTTATCTTCCCTGCCCCATGAACCACTGGCCATCTAGGTATCCAGTGCATAGAGGGGCCCATTCACCTAAGGCCTGCACGACTGCCACTGACGCTGGCAATGCTGGGTCAGATGCTGAGGAAGCTGGAGAGAGAGCCTCCCTGAAGCAACACGACTGCCTCATGCTCAGGGCTACCCTAACCCTTGGCTTCTTTGGTTTCCTGCGGGTTGACAAATTTACTATGAAGAACAGGAGTTTCAATCCCAGGTTCCATCCTACCATGCAAGACATCAGCTGGTCCAGGAGAGGGCATGCATTAGTAGTCGAAAAATGGACCAAATCAGCAGAGGTACCACCATTTTCATTGGGCGTACACACCAATGCATGTGTCCAGTGGCTACAATGGAGGCCTGTATTGGATGCTGCAGCTGTTCAGCCACTTGGCACCACTCTTCCACTACAGGGATGGAACGCCATTCACAGCCAAGTTACACCTGATAGAGCAATGTGGCTTAGATACAGCCAAATTCAATAGCACATTGCAGGGCAGGCTACCCACCCTTCAGACACTATTCAGGAGCTCATCAGATGGAGAAGCTCAGCATACGAGACATACACTCATCATCTCCTGACTCACCCATCAGACACCAGAACCATGGCTGCTGCCAGTAACTTATATTTATGTACTGAAACCATATACCAATCTTCTGATGTTCTGTGTGGTCTCTTTTATCAGAAATCTATCTTCTGGTGATTAGTATGAATCTCCCTCCCTCCCTCCCTCCCTCCCTCCCTCCCTCCTCCCTCCCTCCCTCCCTCCCTCCCTCCCTCCCTCCCTCCCTCCCTCCCTCCCTCCCTCCCTCCCTCCCTCCCTCCCTCCCTCCCTCCCTCCCTCCCTCCCTCCCTCCCTCCCTCCCTCCCTCCCTCCCTCCCTCCCTCCCTCCTCCCTCCCTCCCCTCCCTCCCTCCTCCCTCCCTCCCTCCCTCCCTCCCTCCCTCCCATCCCTCCCTCCCTCCCTCCCTCCCTCCCTCCCTCCCTCCCTCCCTCCCTCCTCCCTCCCTCCCTCCCTCCCTCCCTCCCTCCCTCCCTCCCTCCCTCCCTCCCTCCCTCCCCCCTCCCTCCCTCCCTCCCTCCCTCCCTCCCTCCCTCCCTCCCTCCCTCCCTCCCTCCCTCCCTCCCTCCTCCTCCCTTCCCTCCCGCCTCCCTCCCCCTCCCTCCCTCCCTCCCTCCCTCGCCTCCCGTCCATCCCTCCCTCCCTTCCCTCCCTCCCTCCCTCCCCTCCCGTCCCTCCCTCCCTCCCTCCCCCACGCCCTCCCTCCCGTCCCTCTCCTCCCTCCCTCCCTCCCTCCCTCCCATCCCTCAGCCTCCCTCCCTCCCCTCCCTCCCTCCCTCCCCATCCCTCCCTCCCTCCCGCTCCCCCCTCCCTCCCTCCCTCCCTCCCTCCCTCCCTCCCTCCCTCCCTCCCTCCCTCACCTCCCTCCCTCCCTCCCTTCGGAAACTACCCTCCCTCCCTCCCTCCCTCCCTCCTACCCTCCTCCCTCCTCCCTCCCGTCCCTGCCCTCCTCCCTCCTCGCCATCCCTCCCTCCCTCCCTGCTCCTCCCTCCCTACCCTCCCTCCCTCCCTCCCGCTCCCTCCATCCTCCCTCCCTCGCCTCCCTCCCTCCCTCCTGTCCCTGGATGGATGGTAGTTGTCATCATTCCAGCCACAAGCCAATACCATCATGTAGCCTTGTATGAGGAAGCTCTGCATGTGTGACATGTAACCTTGGCATTTAGACATAATGTTTTCACAACTCAACACATGTACAACATGGTTCTGGCATGTGACCTACAGTGTAGCTGGCTCTCTATTGTTCACCTAACTGCCCACCTTAGCTGTTCAGCCAAAACAGCTGCTGCCCACTCAGCAATCATAATGTTCTCTAAGCTTTCAATTCTGTATAGGAAAGTTTGCATATGAATGATGGCTTGGAAAAGAACACATACTGACAAAAAGAAACACAAAGAGCATGACAAAGCACTGACCCCTTTACATGGATATGTTTATCACTCTACTGAAGCCAGTCTACAACACACAAACAGCAGCCTTACATGGATATGTTTTCATTCTTCTGAAGCCACACCATTAATTCTCTCCACAACATGATGCTGGCCATTATAGCCTGGGCAAAAGTGAGTGGAGGAAGGAGATGTCTGTGTGAGGAGAGGGGTGTGAGAGATTAGAGAAAGAATAGAGGTAGGGGGTGGAAGGTTGCTATTGCAAGTGCGAATTTAGACATTCAGGTGTGTGTGTGCATATGTGTGGTGTGTGTGCTTAAACAAAGGTACTCATCAGGAAATGAAGAATTAAAAAAGGAGCTGAATTGGGTGTAGTGAGCCAAGTTGCCATATTCCTCTAACATTAGCCTCACTTTAATAGTGCACTCCCATAAAAAGTATATTGTTTAATCTCCATTTTGCAATCACACCCTAGGGATTATCACCACCTCCTCCCACCCTCATCCACCTCTTCCCACCCTCATCCACCTCCTCCCACCCTCATGCCACCTCCTCCCACCCTCATCCACCTCCTCCCACCCTCATCCACCTCCTACCCACCCTCATCCACCTCCTCCCACCCTCATCCACCTCCTCCCACCCTCATCCACCTCCTCCCACCCTCATTCCACCTCCTCCCACCCTCATCCACCTCCTCCCACCCTCATCCACCTCCTCCCACCTCATCCCCTCCCACCCTCATCCACCTCCTCCCACCCTCATCCACCTCCTCTTACCCTCATCCACCTCCTCCCACCCTCATCCACCTCCTCCCACCCTCATCCACCTCCTCCCGCCTTAATATGCATGGTATGTGTTGTTTATCACTAGAGAAGTCAAATAAAGTCATTTTTAGAGGCTCACTGTGTAATTATAGGCCAATAGGGATTTGATCATCATGTTCACAAATCACCTTAGCTATGAATACTAGAAGCCATAAAATGTTAGTACATGTACATGTATGTCAAGCATGTATCTTAGAATACTAATCAATGTTTTCCCAGAAGTATTATGTTAATGGATTATGCATGTCTGTTGTGTGTGCACAAACACTTGGATGTACTTACCAGTTTGTAATGTACATGTCACAGGTACAGACCCACTCACATGCAAACACATGTACACCTGCATGTGTAATTACTTGATAATGTGGTGACCCTATCCTGACCACCATCTTAAGCTGGTAAAATTTGTGGGAGTGACAAAGGAGTGTAATGTGGATGTATTTTTATTAGGCTCTTATGTATGCACATGCAGCATTAAAGAATGCTGTTAGCGTAGCCCTGCCCAATAGCTGTTGCCAAAATCAGAAATGACATCATACCTGTATGTGATTACTGCATCCATTACAAAATTGTTATAACTGCAGTTAGGATCGTTTTCGCGAAACGAATACATTATAAAATTTCCAGTACACGCAATAGAATTGTAATTGCATGCGTTGACCCCTAGCCGTATAACTCCATGACGATACTCAGGTTTCATGCCTTTCTAAAACCGGATATGGCTAGCCATGCAATGAAATTTATAGTCACGTCATAATTAACATTCACAGGCGTACGCAAAAAAGGCGATCGGCGAGGCAACGTACAAGGTTTGTTCATTTTTGTGGCACATTGGAGTTGTACAAAGTGCTGTAATACCAGTCAGTTTAATAGTTCTGAAATAGCACGCGCTACGATGCACAAACCAATGCATAAACATTTGCTCGTTGGGTAGGTATACCGAAGCAGAGATAGTATAATCTATATACTATCTCTGACCGAAGCAAGGAGCGATTTAACATTGGGTAGCACCTATTATAGATCGTTGCTACCTGTATATGGTATATCGAACCATCATACAAAGTTGCGCTTTTAACTGTAAAGGTAGTGTTTAGGGACTTGTGGGCCCATGCTTGTGGTTGCCGCTGACTCATGGCCCTAGTCTGGTTTTGCATGGTTACGTGCGCGAGCCTCGTCTGCCCCATTCTTACCTTTGTGCGCCATGGCCCGCTTGTGAGCACACAACGGCAGTCTCCCAGCACTTTCCAGTGCCTTTAGGAGAGCTCGCCAATTTGCATCACCTACCCTCCACCCCTACATCACCTGTTGTAACTCTTCTTTATTGGTGTGTTCCGGCTGTGGTCATGCTTATTAATGTAGCTAGGGCGGGACACTACTGGCTTGACCTTCGAACTCGGGGACCCAAGCCTGGGCCTTGGCACGCAGGTCACCCAGCGTCACCTGTCTCCCCGAGTCTCCCGAAATGACCTAACAAACCACGCATGGTTCGGCTACAGGAACTCCAAGATGGTGGCCTGCGTGAGCTCCCCACAGCCAAAAGGTTGGGGACGCTGGTAACAGCTCCAGGGGTACTCGCATTCAAACTGATTCCTATTCAAACTGATTTTCCTGATCAAGCGCGGTAGCTAAGTTGCGTCGTGAATACATCTTATCTCGGTGGTAGCTCATTGAACGTCATAAGGCTAGTGACTGTCTCTCGAAGCGCACACGCTTTACGCGGGATGGAGAGCACCTCCTACTTACTCAGGTGTGTTAAGACTGACTACACTTGAAATGTTTAAATGGCTGCCAAAGGAAGCGTTTATTCTTACACGGACGTTACCACTCGTTTCATAATGTTCAATACATTTTTTATTAATAACAGTTTTTTAACTGTTTTATTGTATATTGTCGTTTCTATGGTAACGATTACGCGCGGCGAAATATTTGAATTGAATGTTAGAATTGAAACCCGGATGGCTAAAATATAGTTTTTCGCATGTTTCTACAGTTCTTCTAATTGAAGAATAACCATACTTAATCACTATAGTAGGCAATTTGATCCGTATTTTGAAATGCTTAGAGCGCTTGCAGGCAAACATTGAAACTGCGAAAAATTAAGCACAAATTTCATCATTTTTGTATACAACTTCCGCATACAAAGTTTTTCCTACTGGCATTAGTTAGACCAGTAGCAAGTAGATAGTATAAGACATTTTTAGTCCATTAAAACGAGATTTAGCCGTCCGGGTTTTGAACCTTAAGAAACGCCCCCTATTACGGAGCGCAATGCAATAAACGGTGATGGTTGCTATGACAACTATCAATTACATTAATTTGCGGGATCATTGTACAAACGTTTGGTACAAAGAAACATAGCTATAGCAACCATCCTTAAGGAAATGCGGCACCTTGTAATGGTTAAAATTGCTGATATTGCTAATTCCAAATACAGGTCTAGCTAGTCTTAACATACCTGAGTATGTTCTACGCGTCTGCAAGAATTTTACAATTAATAGTCGCATTGCTAAGCGGTTGCAAATTTGTGGTTACGTGTGAGGGCGTAGGGTGGTGGGTACCTTGAAATCTAGGATTACGATGGGTGTTTACTTTGGCCCCCCCCCCCCCCCCCCCCGCAATTAGTGCTATTATGACAGTTAAAACATTCGGAGTGGTCTCGTGCCCAGACCCAATGCATCGCAGTTGCGGGTGTCACCGCTACGCTAGCCTCGTTCCCAGGTCTTATTTTTATATTTAAGTTACGGGGGCGAAAAATAAAATTTTCGCCCCCGTAACTTGCTTGGAGGAGCTTGCAAGCGTAGCGGTGATGTAATCCACCCGCAGCTGCGATGCATTGGGTTTGGGCACGAGACTACATTCCGAGATAAGAATGATGGGGACCTCTTAGAATTGATATACTTGGAGTCCCATTCACTTCTTTGATACAGGGTGATGGTCGAAATGTTCATTTCATTCATTGCTGCTTAGATTCTGACACTACTCTGTTTTCATTATCACATTAGCACGAGCCGTTGGTTCTTTGCAGGCTCTGTAATAGTAACCCCTTCAGACACTGATGGGTCATTGTCAACAAATTTACTAGTCACACTAGTGATTTTGTCACGGGGGGAAGGTTGTGTGTGTGTGTGTGTGGAATATAAATAAAAGGAGTTTGGAAAGCGTGGGCCATCTATCAGGAGATTTTTCTGACGCGATTTCACTACAATATTATTATATTAAGGAATTGTGTCAGGAAATACATAATTTAGCTAGCATGCTAGAACACATCAGCATGAATTGACCTTGTTCATTTTATTTTATGCAGCATCTGAAAGCAGCAATCTCGTGCGAAAATGAGTGATACAATTTCTAATACTCTATACAAGATGTGCGAAATATTATCAAAATTACAAGTAAGTACACACACATTCACATACGCACACACACGGAGTAAACAGAGAATGGTCCACATGCCAATAAAAATGCTAGCATCCCCAGGCTTCAGGAGAACCTTTTGGTTCATCAAATCCTTTTGCCAAGTAGTCACTGAAGTGGGTGTGTCCTCTGTGACTATCATGAGGAATTGTGTGGTGGAATGTCCATAATCATACATTCATCTCTTCAGTATGGAACCTCATCACTGATGAGGGCATGTAAGAATGGCCATGCAGAGGTAGTGAGGATATTGGTATCAGCTGGGGCACACATTAATGATCAGAATAAGGTGAGTAGTACCAGCCCAGCCGAATGACCCTTGGTGACCTGTACCCTGATGTGAGGCTGGGAGACTATAATTATGACGGTGGGGGGGGGGGGGGGGGTGTTAGATGGGAGGACATATGGGAAGGGTAGGAGGGGATGGAGATGGCAGGGGGATGAGGAAAGGGGCACAGGAAGGGGAAAAATCAGAAATGTAAGGGAAAGGTAGGGAGAGAGGGAAATGTGCAAGGAGAGGAGATGGCGCCTCCCCTCCAGTCATGTGCTCGATGTGTGCTGGTGAACACTAACACGTGTATACTTGGGTCTGGTAACTAGGCACACCACACTTGCGTGAAAGGATAGTGCCAGAATTTATACAAACACTATCCATTTGATCGAGGTACCAATTTGGACCAAGAAAACAGATTAGAAAAAAGTGTAGTTTATTCTGGGACACTCTTACCCTCAGTGATTCAAACTGACGCAGCATCTGAATCGAAGCTCATATGAAGCTACATGTAGTAATAGTGTCAAACATTGTGTAGAAAGTTGGATAGCTTTTACGACTAATTTTCTAAAATCTGAATTCAACAAGATTGTTCTAAATCGAGTATTAATGTTCTATATTATGCATGTAAGTGTTGTTAACACTGGATCCAGTGTAAAAATAAACTTACATGCATAACATAGTACATTAACCGATTATACACGGAAGACGCAAATTTGCGTTTATACGCAGCCTGGCCGTGATAGCACGACATTTCCAGTGGTTATTGTGTGTATAGAGACGGCCGTAAACAAATGATTGTTACCAACAGGGTCTTTGCAAAAGTTAAATAGCTATATCATACAGTCTTCATGTAGGGGAGGGATGCAGCGCGTGATAAGGTCTGACACTGCACACTCAGCGCACATACACGCCTATCAACACATTACTATATACGTACATTCAGCGTTTGCTACCAACGCATCCCTAAGTATAGCGTACAACCATGTATGCACCCACACACAACACAAAGTCCACTCACGTACACCTACGCGCTACTGTGACCAGCTACATACAAAACTACATACATATGCTCAATCAGAGACGTTATATACAAATGATCATCTCTCGCTAAAAAAAGTTGCGTCGATCACAACCACTGCAAAACGAAACTTCATGCACAAGATCTCAAAAAATTGTCTCTCTGAAAAATTCCACGCCGTGCATGTGGTATGTACAGTACGAACGTATTCTGATACCATGCATGAAAAATGACGTTACAATTCCGCGTATAATCGGTTGATACTAGTGTGAGGTGTTTAGTCACAGCTCTCTTGACATTTTTCCGGCTGGCATTTGGAATTTAATATGGCACCGAAGGCGCCTCCCAAAGCTACTCAAAAAATGGTAAAAAGCTGGGTATAAGAAATGGCTGTTTTTTGACTGTGGATTCGGAATGTGGTGAAAAGTTGACCTAGTACCCTAAACCCTAAACCCTAAGGACCTTCAGCCCTACCCTAAACACTGTAGTCCTAGCATTAGCTAGCTATTGTAATCCAAACATTAATCCTGAGTTCTCCATTGGAGATGCTGATGTCCATCTTACACGTACCACACCTCCATCATTATCTCGTGCAGCTCTCCAGTTGTATGACCAAGATGTCCACAGGTGCTTCTCCTCCTGCACTGCTGTGGACACATGCTGCTTGGAGACAGTCTATGTTAGGCCATTAAGGGGAAATGGGTCTCCACTCACTCTACCAACACCATCATGGACCTGCAGCATATATAGCCTCCATTTGCTCAGCTGGGTTTGGTTCACAGACAAATCGTCATCTCTGTTCTGCAGTTGCAGATTTTTATTCAGTTGTTCCACCTGATAAGGATTGCAGATCAACTCCATATAATCAGCCTCTTCAATTCATCCTAAAAGAGCTTTCCTCCTGCACATTGGACACCCACAGCTGTTGGAAGCCTCCTCCACTGCTGACAGAGCATGGTTGCTTTCAGTTTCCTGAAGCAATGACCTCACAGCCAACCATAGCCACACCCACCCTGCTGACATTCTGTTTACAAACTGGACTAGCTGCCTCTCCGCTCAACACACATACCCTGATGGAAGTGGGAGTGATTGCAGGATCAGCTGCCCTAGCCACTGAAGGCACAAAGCACAGGGCCAATGATGCCAAATGACTTGGCTGGTTATGTGTTCCCCTTGTAGCAGAGACCTATGGTGCATGGGGTAATGAAGCTATTGAAGCCTTCTCTCAGCCGGCATGGTTGCTACCCTTACATGCAGGCCAAGTTGGCTGTGTTTGCAGATATCTATGGAAGGCTCAACTTCCATCTAGTGAGGGTAATGCCATTGCCACCTCACCAGATGTATCTTGCATTAACTACAGGCTATGGTTATGTTTATACTCCTGTATTGCCCTGTCTTGTATCATTAAAAAATTATTATAATAAAATAATACTAGTAACCAGTCGATTGCAATCTTTTAGAGTAGAGAGGTGCCTCATGAGCAGCAGTGGGAAATTTTATGTGGTAGGAGTTCAAACACATATCAGTACGTTTTGTTAGTCTAGCCAACACTTTCAAAGTATGTGCAACATGTCCTTATGAAGTTGCATCAAATAGTGGACACTTTGTATTTGGCCGTGGTACTTCTTATGCCTCAAGCTGTCTACGTATTGCCCATTTCCAGATAAAGTGGCTTATGTTCCATCACTGCATTCCCTAGAGCTGCCTAGGTAGTCCAGCAATTTGCTTCAATGATCATTTGACTTTGGATCTGATGAAAAAAAAATGGACCCTAGTGCAGTGAATCTATCAACTTTCCATGGTCCACCCTTTTTCATTTGCACAATTGCTGCCTATGCAAAGTGGTAATGCTTACAATTAGGAGAAATCTTTGGGTGGACTTTAGATAATATGCTTCTGAGTCTAGGATCATCTTGTACAATCATCAGTTAGGCACATCGGATTTAGATTTTACAGGTTCTTTTTTTAATCTAAAAAACAAAACCAAAAATTTGCAATTACTTTTCAACACCAGTTGTATGAGATATTTTATTGATGAACTCAGCTAATGAAGAACTGCATGGTCAAGCATGCTTGGGCAAATGAAGCTCAGACAGCTGGACAAACCCTGCATTCTGTATACTTCAACATGGCCAGTATAACCCCATAGGCATCTTTCCACATCTCTTCATATTTCCTGGTGGCAGGAGATGGGAAATATTGCACTACTGAGTGGCAGTTTGCTGTTTGCTTAGTTGTCTGCCTGCAGTCAAACTACATATCCATATATTGGTCTACAATTGTAGACCCGCATACAATTTTAGCTGAGTGCATTACTGGCATAACATTTTGTTGCATTGTACATTGCTTTCACTCTACTGGTGTGCCTGACGTTCATCTGAGCGAGGTACAGTGTATGAAGTACCATAGATCCTTTCATCATTGCTCTCATCAGGTGCACCCATGATGGACATTTTTATTATCTGATATTGCTATTGATGGTATATAGTCTATGTATGCAATGTGTGTGTGCTTCATTAACATAACTATGTATATATATTGACAGTTCTTTTTCTAATCAATAATCTTAACAGGCATTGCGTTCAATTTTTCAACATTTCGTCGAAGCAAATATATATACTGCAAGTGAGTGCTGTACTTACATGCCTACAGACTTTGTGTGAGTATCATGGATATTATATGTTACACTTACAGTGCTCCACTCCGAAAGAGAGGAAAAACACATTTTTGCACATTGTTTATGATATCAATTGAATTGTGCAAGAGAAGCTCATGCCTATTGCATTTTCAGATTCAGCATCTTGTTTGAGTGCGTCACTTACAGCTTAATTCAATTATGACTTGTCACCACACTTAGGTAAACAATAGCTAGTCAGGTTGGACTTCCAAGCTTATGACTCCTGTATTTCTTGGAATTAAGGTGCCAATGTGTACCCCTAATACACGTCTAGTGGAATTATTATACTGAACTCATAAGCCCCACTGGCTGATCGGTACGAAAGTATCAATTTGCAGAGGGGATGCAGGGCTTCGTCCAATTTCGGATGATTTAATTTGACTTAAGGAATGAGGATTATTCAGTGCCTGAAGAAGTCACTACAGTATATGTATAATTATTAATATTTTTTTGCACTACAGGGAACAAATAAGCTAAAAAGCCTAAAAAATGTAACCATTTTATTGATCTGTGATGTATCACAACATTTGCAAAATAGTAACTGATGTCAAAGTGCGAATGATGTCAACTGTATGACAATGAATATGATGCGGAAATCTACACATCATATGTTTGTTTAACTATGCAAAGGCAAATTTCAATACAGTTTCAATTACTACGTAGATAGTACTCTGTGATGTGCGACTTGTAGAATTTTACTTGCTGCTCTACTTCATTGTAAGCATGCTCATAGTCCCTACATTTGGTAAAAATGATTTCCTTAGTGCAGCTTTGAAGGGCTTCAGGAACAATCTGGTGATTGTGCCATTGGCAATAGGCTCTTGCATGTTTGTTTGCATGACACCATACTCTTTCATCTATAAAATCTGAAACCATAATTGATTGTCCCAGTGACTTCTGCTTTAGTACATTGGTGTGATGATCTCCCCATAAATTAGACTGATCACAGTTTTCATAAAAAGTAGACTCATCACGCACAACTCGTGTCAGAGGCTTCACATCATTAGGACACTCAGGATTCATGTTGTTAGGTACAATAGTAATTTTATCCAGCTCCTTTAATGTAGCTAAAAACTTACCTCTATACTGTACTACATTTTCACGTTCATGCCCATCAAAATAAATTCCCTTCTGATGATGGACACGGCTGAAGCCTAGTTTATGCAGCCATCTTCTTGCAGACTCAGTGCAAATATTGCAAGTGATTTACCCATTCTGAAAACAAACTTTTGAGCTGTGAGGATATACAAGCATTGTTTTGGATGTACGCACAAGACTTCAGCTGAAATAGCTCATCATTCATCAAGGCACATGGATGAAAGTGCATAGAGCATCCCATTTCAGAAGAAAGAGTGTCTTCAATGTCATCTTCTTCAATAACTTGTAGAATCATGCATTGCATTCACAACTGCATTCATGTATAGTGTGGTCCACTTATAGTGTCTTCAATGTCATCTTCTTCAATAACCATGCATTGCATTCACAACTCCATTCATGTATAGTGTGGTCCACTTATAGATGGTTTTAGATGAATAGCCAGTCACATCTGATGCTTTCTCTGCTGCTTCTGACAGTTTGAAGCCCCATGTTGCTGCTGCTGCTCATAAGGATGATGGAAAATGCCTTTGTTCATTAAAAGAAGTTATACATGTACGTCAATGCTATGGAAACAGCTTTGTCAAATGTGTCGCTGTCAATTTTTAGTACATCACTGAGTGAAAGACAACTTTCTCTACAGAAGATAATGGTCTTTTAGCATAGTTTTTTTGGATGACTTCCATGGCTTTCTTCTTGCACCCTCTTTCTGACTGCAATACATTACTACCTGCTTCTGCCAATAGCATCATCATGTCACGCTTCCTTTGTCGTTTGTTTTCTGAAATGTTGGAACAGGAACCTTCTGGTACCATGCTGCATTGGTTCTGAAAAGAACCCATGGTATCGTCATCACACAAAGAGCAACTGTTCTTGATAGCCGTCATATTGCATTGCATAATAGCATGTACACCTGACGTCAGCAAGTCCGATGATTTACTGGAATATTCAAGAAATGGACTAAATGGCTGACATTTTTTTTAATGTTGAATCACGATTTGTAACAAAAATTATAAGTATACTGTAGTGACTACTTCATGCAACTGTATCATTTTCATACCTTAAGTATCCAGAAAGGTAGCCACGCATCTATGTTGACCTCTATATGAGGTTATATCAAACATCTACAGTCGCCTCAGCCTCACCCTCATGAGGCAGAATGCCAGGGCAATTTTGGCCAGATGTGTCTCCACCAAACGCCTGCTGTGACTTTTAGTTATTTGTTTTGCTTATGTTTTAAATTGTAGTTCTTCATTTTATTTGTATACATATGTTGTACAATACAGATAAACAAGCACATAACATTAAGTCAAATAAAATCGTCTGATAGTGGATGAAGCCCCTTGCACCCCTCTGAAAATTGATACTTTCCATTCGATCTCCACAGCCAGTGGGATTTTAAATTATAATCATTTCACTATATGTCTCTATCAGGGGTACACATTGGCACCTTTATTCCAAGAAATACAGAGTTATAAGCTTGGAAGTCCAACCTGACCAGCAATTGTTTACCTAAGTGTGTTGTTTTGCATAATTAAATAAAGCTGTATGTAATGCACTCAAAACAAGAAGCTGAGTCTGAAAATGCAGTTGGCATGAGTTCCTCATGTACAATTTAATTAAAATGTGCAAAAATGCCTCTTTTGGAGTGGAGCACTGTATTTAAATGTCATATACAATTAGTTGCATGCAGATTAACATGTACGCAGGGTTCATAAATAGATATGAGAAAGAACAACCAGTAGAAGGTCGGAGGGCATACATGTGCTTGTACAGTATTTGGCACCAAGCTGTTGGAATCAAAAGCCCACTAATAGTAGAGTTCTCAATCGCATAGTAATTCTTTTTCCAATTTAAAATCATGCATAATATTAACAAGTCTTAGACAGTTTGGAATTCATTATTCAAAATGTGTACGAACCCTAACAGAGACAAACATTAACTCGGCTGCATATACTTTCATAGCGTTTAGCCCAGCATGGTAGTGGACAGCATTAGTAATTATATGAAGATGCTAAGATAATTATATTGGGGACCACATCGAGGAAGTATAAGTATACTGTGGCTGTCCGGTGAAGCAGAAATATCAAAATCCATAATGATAGATAGTATTTTGTTATCTGAGATATTGGGATGAAGTTTTAACCTGATTTTATTGTTATTTAGAACTTAAATTTTTCAAGATGAAAAATGATAATTTCTATTAATTAAACATATTTCACTCATTTCGGTACCACGTTGATTTTTTTCCACTTTTATCGGCCTCTATGGACCTTGTGATACCCATAGCTCTTTTTTGTACCTATTTATTTGTTCTGTTCTTAAGTCTTTCTATAGTTTTCACCCTTTCTTCAACATTTTTTGCGTGGATCTAATCAACATGCGGTTGATAAAGCAACAATGAATATCAAACACCCCACATGAAAAATGGCTACCTGTATTTCTATTTCTAGTGAGAACCCTAGCTCTTTACAGCTGAGTTCTTTGGAGACAAGCGATTGCGGTATTGAAATGCAAAAAACCTCGCGCGCTTACTGAGGAACAAAAGCTAGATATCATAGCATACAGTACCACTCCCTGCAAACTGATGACGCAAGGAACTGTTGACAGCATACCTGCCAACTTGCCAATAATACCAGTCTTGAGAATATGCAACCTATCCATCCTCAGACCAAGTTTTAATAATGCACACGCCCAATAAAAAGGCAATAAACAGATGCACAACAATTTTAATTCAGCTTCTTCATTCTGTTGTACTGCCTTGTAGCCCCCTTTGGCTTTTTCAAGCACTTCTTTTGTAGGTTTCCATTCAAGAGGGTCACTGATGTGGGTCTTTAACTCTTTTCACGGGCAACAGAGCAATATTGCACTGCAGGTGCTATACTAAAGCCCCTCTGTTTACCTAAACAGTTAGCACTTTGCAGTCAACAGCATATTGATCCGTTGTTTCCTGGTCATCGAGTGTAAGTTTTTTGCTAACTATGTTTTCCTGCAACGCACAACACTTTTGTTTGCACAACATGGTACCATAATAATTGGCTCGGCCCGCGAAATAGTTCATACCATAATTGATGACAGTGACCCATCAAGATGAAGTGAACTCCTGCTGGGTGTCTTGCACGTGGAAATGTATGAAAATACATGTATCCTTTCTTCACTTGCATTGGAATGTGGTATGGTCAAAATTGTTTCTGCAACTCGAAACAAAAGGTTAAATTGTGGTACTTAGTTCCTGGTTTATTAACTGAACGTAAGTAACTCCAAAGAGTGTCAATTCTCATCATGGGTATAATGGTATGCTTTAGACATAAATTGGTATTGAAGAAACTGTTCATTGAGATTGTCACTGTTTATGTCATCTAAAATATTTGGAAAGCAGCCGACAAAATATTCGACTAAATCAAATTGTTACATCTAGTTTTCTTTCAAATTATGTCAATCCAAACTGCATGACCAAGAATTTCTTCACCAATGATACCAATGAGGCCACTTCAGAAATAGAGTTCTGATAGCAGGTGATAAACTGTCATTAAATGCAATTGGTATATTTGAACAAGCAACAAGTACTGTCATTTTAACTTTAGATTCAATGCACTGCATGAGAGGCATCAGTACATGTCAAGTCCAATTTAGATTGGTTCACTTAGTTTTTGCAATATCAATGTGTGACTTTGTTTGGCTGTGTTTCGTAATATCGTTTTTTTTCCCATGTGGCTGCATTTAACAACTTTTCCGCATATATTGCAGCGAAATCTAGAGGTAAAACGTACGGATGTTAAATTTATGGAACACAATTTGCGTAATGGTGGATAGGCCTTACCTGTAAGGATCACTCGCACTAGTGATCCAAGGAAACTCTTTCTTCCATTCAGGTTTGAATTTGATGCGATACATAGCTGCCCCAGGATGAGGATGCTTCTGAGCGCAATTGGCACTGGCACTGGTAGCCTTGCTTTTCTTTCTTGCTTCAGCTTGTGCAAAATCATATATGACGGAGTCCGAGTCACCCGACGTCCAAAGACATAGTACAGTCAAGGACCGAGTCGGCATCTTCATGATCGTAATCAACACACTCTGATTTCACGATACACCGGTCCAACAGGTTTGGTTTGAATAGCCAAGTAATGTAGCTACCCATTGTTGGTAGTGCTTCAGTTCAGGGTTATTCAACAGTTCTTGGGCGTCTTGGTTTGCAGGGAGCGTATGCTATGAGAATATGTTCCTCAGTATGAGCGCGAGGTCTATTGCGATTCAATACTGCAATCGTTGTTTCCAAGGAACACAACTGTAAAGAGCTCTGGTTCTCACCGGAAAAACACGTAGCCATTTTCATTACTGTAGAAAAAATGTGTGGCGTCTTTAATATTCATAGTTGCTTTTGCAACTGCGTGTTGATTAGATCCACGCAAATATTGAAGAAAACAGAAAAATAGTTTAAGAACGGAAAATAGTAAGAAGTACTATGGGTACCTCAAGGTCCATAGAGGCCGATAAAAGTGGAAAAAAATCAACGCGGGTACCGAAATGAGTGAAATATATTGAATTTAAAGAAATTATTGTTTTTTATCTTGAAAAATTCAAGTTCTAATAGCGATAAAATCGGATAAAAGCTTAATCCCAATATCTCAGATAAAAATAGCTATGTATCGATGTATGGACCTTTATATTTCTGCTTCACCGGACAGCCACATTATTAGCCTTTAAAACCCCAACTCTATTCATTTTAAAACACGAATACTGCCAAAGACTTATTACAATCAAACAGATGAGTTTGGGGCCTGATGAAAAGGCAAAAAACAATCTGCATGTATTGCAAACTTGCACAACGAACAATAATATGATGTCTGACTGCGTGTTATGCTAGCACCAAACACACATGCGTTGACCACCCTCCATAAACTTGGAGATGAGGTGTGGTCCAGGAGCTGGCACTCAGGCCCCAGGGTGGCCAAATAACAGCGTTTGCGTGGACCACGCTCATCCTCTGTCACTGAGCGTAGACGGTTGAGGGAACGTGCAGCAAACAGATGTATCACTTTCGCTATTCATGTTGAAGCGATATTCATGTTTAAAAAAAGCAACTCATTTTTTTTTTAGATGGGTAGTGTGCCGCACGATTAAGACGAAACAGAGGAAGACATGCTACACACACTTGTTGTTTGACCTCAGCAAAATGTTACAGATAAGGGTCAAAGTAAAAAAGTGCATCACATCAAAATATACATGTTTTAACATGAATGGGGCTTTAAAGGATATACTTCCTCAACCCACTTTAATGTGTACACATACTAAATGTGGTAGTTTTTGAAGTAGGAACATATCATTTCTGTACCACCTTCAAATAAGATGTTTTTGTTATTGAAATAATGATTTGCTAAGGTTATGCATTGCAGGAGTACAAACATGTGATGTGTACTATGTATTTTTTGTATAGCTAAATTCTTAATCCATTGCCAGTGTGCAGCATAAAATTGTAAAAAAAATGTACAATTTTTCCAGTTATGAGCATTGAAAGTTTTGCAATCATTGAAGAAGAGATTAACAATACGACAGTAGGAGAAATCGGAAATGAAAGTTTAATCTGCAAAGAACAAGCAAATAGAGAAAACACTACAGACAGGAAAAGGAAAATAAGCATAGATTTGAGAGAGGCACATGAATTTTCATATGATAGATCTGGGAACGGCAGCAAACCAGCAAGGAAAAACTGCGGAAAGGTTAGTCATCATCGTATGTTCCATGTGGTACAATACGTGAGTTTAGAGTCATTCCGCATCACACCACTCATAAAATGGACATCGTGTCTCACATTTGGATCTAAACTTTCATATTTGTTCCTCTTTATAAATAACCTGGGCCTTTTGTAATGTTTTAGTACCTTGTATCCAAGGTAATACACTAAGCCATGTTTCAGGTAAATAGTGGCATTGGAAATATATAGGGCTAATTTTCCAGCCACCTTTGACTGTCTCCAGGGGCGAATCCAAGATTTTCGGTAGAGGGGGGGAAATAGGGGTCTAATAACTGTAAGGGTGGGTGCCAGAGGGGCATGTCCCATCTTGTGACAGCAAAGGTGCTCTCAGTGGGGACTGGAACATTGTTCTAGCCACTTTTTAAATTTCTGCATTTATTTATCATGCATGAAATTGAGCATACTTTTAACTTTTGACAATAAATATCACAACAATTTTATGTAATATGATTTCATGAAATTAAAAATTAGCAAAGGCAACAGTTACACTTCCTGATGTTCAAGTAACAAAAGGATCCACTAATAGCATTATATGAGGGTGGCTATGTGAAAATTCTTCCACTGCTTCTTCAGGGTCAATATCCACTTCTCTGTGACATTTAAGCAGAGTGAGACTATTCAACCTGTGTGCTTACATGTAGTAAAGCAGTTTTAAGATGCTCTCACATTCACAGCTTGTCACCGGAAGTGTAGCAGTGTACTAGTGCTCACTTTGACTAGCGACTGTGTCGTGCAGGATTCAGATATCATTGTGTTGTTTTCAGCCATGGTCTGGGGTGATGTTTTGCTCGAACAGCTAGCTATGTCTGTGAGAATCGCAGAGCCACTAGCATTAGATCTACGAAGTAAAAGTTATTGTGTACGATCGGAAACTTGTGGCAGTGCGTACTTACTGATAGTAAAAAACTGCATCACATTCATCCCCATGTTTCTGTAGTTTTGTAGGAACGCTACCTCGCGTGATGTTCTTTGAACACTTCATTTTAGAGAATGACATATTTGATTATTCATAGTTAAATTATTCATAACTGGTCTGGCCGAGGGGAGTGTTTATACCCCAAAGACCTCCCCCTCCTGATTAAGCCTTTCATCAAAGCATAAAACACTTTACATAGATGCAAGGGCACACAAATGATCTCACCTACCCGCACCACACACTCCACCCCTGGCTAATTAGGATATAATATTGTTGTGTATTTGTGCAAGCTTGACATGCAAGGTCCTTGCTTGTTGGCAATGAAGCCTACCAGACATCATCCATGCCTGCCTACTGTAACAGTTTTGCAAATTCATAGTGGGGTCTGCTCTATAAACAGCTAATGTCTTGACACTGCCACATGAAACCAGCACAGGGTCCTGCATCAAGAAGCATACTTGATCTTGCCAAATGACCAGTTATTAGCCCTACCCCATTAATAACCCCATCGGTTCACTTTGACACCTCTGTGAAGTAAATAATCTGTTGTTGGTAGAATTAGCAGGTGGGAGTTGTCCTTCTGAATTATGCATGCAGCATGTCCTTGAAAATTGAACACTTTGTATGTGGCCTTGATCTGTCTACCTGTTACCCATTTCCAAATAAAGTGAGAGAGAGAGTGGCCTCTATCTGTCCTAGGTAGTCTAGCGAGTTGCTTCAACCCATCATTTGACTTTGGATCTGATGAAAAAATCAATCTACATGTAAGTGCAGTTGACTGCATTCATGAAATGGACTTCCCATACCCTGCAAGGAAACCACATGATGATAACCCGACCATTGTCGAGGTCGATAAGAGCGTCATCTCTCTTGGCCTTTAGTGTGAAGGGTCTTTGGCAAGCACACGATAGAGATTACACCACTGCTTTGCAGATACACCATTGCTTAAGCTTTAGCAAATGCATATCATAATTCAGAATTTGGGTAGCAGACTAGCAAATATGTACTAACGTGTGTATATTGTTTTCCCCCTAACTTAGATATAAAATGGCCTGAGGATGAAGCTAGATTAGCCACTGCTTTGAGAAGCTTGCATTGCATGCTGAAGGCACTCGGCTTATCCACTAGACTAGATGGCTACTCACTAGCAATACTTGGACCTCAGCACGACAGAATCAATCACGTGGGGTGAACAAAGAATATCATTACAAGTGGAAATTCACTCTATCACCAGACTGCTTCAGCTGCATGTAGTGTTTATAATTATAAACAGGAAGATATCTTTTCCCGATGTGCTTAAGATCAAATGCTGGAGTGATACACAAAAAGTGTTGAGCTCTCCTGGCCACTTCGCTCACTTCAGCTGCCTCCATTCTTGTTGCATCGTAGCTGCTGCTATTAACTGATCTGAACAGGAATGTGTCTGTGTTGCCCATCAGAGCATTTAAAGTGCTCCAAGCTTGCCACTTGTAACAAACTGATACCACACTTCAATGTAATGAATGTATTGGGTTTCAAGTGCCATGTTCTTGCAGGATGGAATGCGAACCAGAGGAATTGCTGGGTAGTCATGATGACTATCATTAGTTTGGACCTTAATTGTGAGCACCTCAGCTATCATTTTAGGTTTCAAAATAAGCTCTACCCTCTGCACTGTACTGCAGACTTGAACTTAGCCCAGAAACCATTCTATACCTAGCAAAATATTTGCAGTTCATGGCCTTTAGTCCTGATTGATGATGGAGGATTAATTGACATGATCATGAAAAGAGTTACTAACACTCGAACCTCAACTACCAGAACTTTGGCCACAGCAGTACAACTATGTCAACACAGTTGTACTTTTCAATATACTGCTGTGGCCAAAGTTTTGATAGTTGAAGTTTGGCATGTTAGTAACTAGCCTCGTCCCCAGGCCCTATTTATATATTAAAGTTACGGGGGCAAAAAATAGGGCCTGGTAGACACTGCCAGGGTCCTAGCGCACATGTGCTAACCATTACCAAGAAAAGTGGTAATCGTATACTTTTGTAGTTTATTTTGGAAACCATTCTTTATACTCCTCGTTCCCAGCGCTGGCTTTTCCTCATCTCGTATGTGCGTCACCCATAGATTATAATTGTGCTCCATTTAGAAATACACAACGCGTATACAAGTATTCACGTGTTCTATGCTACTTTGCAGCTTTAGTACACCTTTTCACTGATGCCTGTTAAGGAAGGAGATGGAGAACGTGTCATCAGATGTTGGAAGTTGTGTATGCTTCACTTTCATGCAGAGAGGAAGACGAAGTATGCACTCGAGGCACTAGACTACAATTCCAATTTGCTACCTAACCTTGTGCACCAGCTAACTGGGGAAAATTTGTGAATACCCATGGTGGCAAAGGGTGCAACCTGCCTTGTGATCTCCACAATGAGCATGTAAACAGGCTTTACAAACAATTAGTAGCAAACGTGGGAGCCAATTTCACTGAGTCTGCTAGCACTCGTGCAGCAAGAGCAGTGTCCTCCCTTGAGAGGCTTGCTCTTGGTTTTGAGAGACAGACAGGCATCCATCCAAAGACAACTGCTCAGAGCAGGAAGTCAGATGTGAAAGATGTGCAGATTGTTGTAGAAGTTGTATTAAAGGCCAGAATACTTGAGGTGATTGATAAGAGATGTCAATCAAAGTTCCTCAACTTCTTTCCAAATCCCCTAGATAGAATTGATAGAGATAAAATGATGAAGTGGATAGAGAAGAAAGCAAAACAGCAAAGCAATATACAATCATACACTACAGATAGTGACAATGAGGATGAGGAAGATAGTGAAAGAGACATTAATGTAGTGGATGAGCCCAATGAGATGGACTATTAGAGACCATATACATATGTATCACATATATGCACTCACGTGTTCCAAATTCCGAGCTGATGTGAGAGTAATAGGTGAAGTCAGTGTGGGAGTGCTGTGTAAGAAGGATGGGAAGAGAGGAGATGAGTCTTCACTGAACATTAGATCGGCAATTGTCACAGCACAATCCCAATGTCATGGCCACTGCTGGATCAAAGTACTTGAACAATAACGACAAAGCTCCATATTCTCTAAATAGTTTCTCACTTACTTCAATTCCTTGTTAAAGTTAACACTCTGGTTAGCATACACAGGAGCTTCATTTGGTTTCCAGTAAATTCTGTACACAGACTGCTGGTGATCTCTGCCACTCTCCTGAATGTAGTCTTCAAGCGAACGAGGAGCACCGTATTGGACGATGTAGTCCAAGCTCTTGAAGTCAACCCCCATTCCAAGAGCCATTGTTGCAAACACCACTCTAACAACACCATCAGTTTGACTAAGACTAGACAATACCACCCTCTTATTATGCTCGTCAAGTACAGGAGTGGAACATCGCAAATATTCGGTTGTCGCTAACATGATCATCACCTGGCGGGTAGTAACTAGCATCTTGTAGAGCTTGTAGAAAGTGTGTGTACAGAGATGCACACACATCCAGGGATTGGCAGTACACCACAACCCTCTGAGCTTTGATATTGTTTTCAGCCACATCCCTGACAACACAGTTGAAGTCCTCCTCGCGATGGTATTCTTTCGAACCGCCTCATTGGTGATGTTTGGCTTGTTAGGAGACCCTCGGTCAGTACACAACAGCCAGCCATGTTTAGCTTCTCAATAATGTCATTCCTCATTGCTGTGGCTACAGTAGCCTTAGTGGCAAGCATTGGAGCCCCAGACGGCACCCTTAGGTTCTTCAGTGCAACAAATGAAGGGCGAAAATCTTTGCTCTCTTGTGTATTGTAGTGTTTCCAGACAGTATTGCAGCATTTACACCTCTCTTCTGCAAACCAGACACCTGGTCAACCATCAGGGAAACTAGTGGTGAAATAACTAGCACTGAGCTACGTTTCGCTTGCGGAGCAGTGGTGCGCTTCAGTTTGAAGTCAAACGTGAGTTGGTAGCAAATTGACTTCCCGTACCCAGTTGGAAACCAGGCAAACACATCTCGGCCACTGTACAGATGGAAAAGAGCTTCCTCCTGCTTAACCTCGAGCGTAAAGCTTTGAAGGTGAACACATGATAGAGAATAAGCCACTGCTTCTCAGAACTCTACGCCATTGCGAAATTGGATGAGTATACGGAATGGTTTCCAAAAACTATAAAAGTATACGATTACCACTTTTCTTGGTAATGGCTAGCACATGTGCACTAGGACCCTGGCAGTGTCTACCAGGCCCTATTTTTTGCCCCTGTAACTTTAATCCAAGGCTAGTTACATGTAGTAACCCACCTGCAGGTAGCCACTACAAAATGGCTGCCGTACACAATACAGATTGTGGTTCACAGAGGTTGTCAATAATCAAACATTTTATGTTTTACATATGTACTGATCTTCATGTGGCACATAATATTATAAAATAAAATACACAATTATCAACCTCTATCACACAGTAATTATGGAATCTACATGTATCTTACTAACCAATACAAAGTTTAACCCTTTCATTTCAAATCAATGTGCTTGACACACGTCAGGCCCTTCCATTTGATGCCATGCATGCACCTGTTTTCGTACTGGGCACCAAGATAAAACATTGCAAGGTACAGATTATCAGTAGACTAATTAATTATTCAACACCAACTATCTTGTAAACCATTATAATATTTATGTACATGACCTTGAACTGTGTCCATGCGTTGGTTATGAAATAACTCGTGTGTGTGTGTTGTGGGTGTGTGTTTGTTGTGTGTATTAACTGTAATGCTATTATCTCTCATTCATATTATCTACAAACAATTGTACAGTGCATGCATCATTGTACTGTATGTACATGTTTTCCAAGTGTGTAGTTTTTGCATTAACAATCACAGCATTGCATTGTCTAGGCAAGACAAACTCTCTGGCAACTAATCCCCATCATGATAATGCTTCTAAATGTGCCAAGTGCAAGTAAGTGTTTATTCAAATTCAGCTGTACATATATTGTACATGTACATGTACATGTTGCATAAGGCATTCCTGTGGGATTTTGTTACATGTGTTGTAATCGGAAGTTTCGTTAGAAACTTCCATATAGGATTTGACCCCGACTATGAATGTCATTAAAAAACGCGACCCGTCTGTAACAACACTCCTGACGATCGGATCGTGTAGCTTGTTTTAGCAATCGATCTAGAAGTCAAAAATCAGTAGTTTCGTTTTTGTTTCATGTTGCAGAACCGCGTGGTTGTAGAGAACAAGAGTGTACTGCTCGTTCTCGTACTCAGTCTCGGAACAAGGGGTGGGTCGTCTTCTCCTCCTTGGCAACGCATAACTCGGGACAGGAACACTTTTAAGCGATCAAAATTTCACCGCAAGCTTCAGAATCGGATGGAGGACTCGCTTTTATATAATCGATGTTATACTCTGATACACAATCGACTATCAGCCTATGTCTTGTATAATTAGACATTGGGTGTGAAAAAAAAATTAAGAAAAGAAGTAAATATAAACATTCTCTACGATGGGATATGGGATTTGAAGGCAATTGGTGGTGTAAAAAGCAAGGAAACAAGGTCTTATCAGAAGGGAAAATGTAATAGTCCTATATTTAGCACACAAACAACATACGCCCTAGAAATGTGCTAAATATAGGACTATTACATTTTCTCTTCTGATAAGACCTTGTTTCCTTGCTTTTTACACCACCAGTTGCCTTCAAATCCTATATCCCACCAACTTTCTCGTAGAGAATGTTTTTCTTTACATGTAAAGAATAAATGCCATGTTTTTATAATTATTACTCTAGTTCTGTACTTCCCAATGAACAATATAAAGTTGAAGCTATAGGCTATCATTATCTCTTGTTTACATACAATGTTTTCCATCATTAGGTGCTACTCAATCTATAGTCCTCATAAAGAATTACACCGTATTTCAGAATGACACTCCAGCAATTTTCTACTGCAGTGGGAGTGGCTATGAGAATGGAGCACTCATTGGGTGGATAATAAATGGAACTGGATATGGTTCAAAACACGCACAAAGAGGAATAATACATGTCACTGACACACCCATTGGAGATACAGTCACATCTCGTCTCATTATTCCGTCTAATTCTTCCATCAATAATGGGACAGAAGTAAAGTGTAAAACAATTGACAGCATTTCGAACATTGTACTGATGAGTGAAACAACTAATCTGACCTTACAGGGTGAGTGTTGTAATATCATAAGAATATGTGTGCTGAGTACATGTCATTTATGGCATGTACCTGGGCTGGTTTACCTATGATGTACTACCCTTGAGTTTACGTGTAGCTTACCATGTTTTGTGATACAATGTATTCTATGGATCAACTGAATGTGACTAATATAAATGATTTACATGTAGAAACCAAGTTATTGCTCGATCCATGACAAATAATTTATATTACTCTAAGTGGTTTCATCCAAACCTTTGCTTTTTATAATATATCTGATGATTTAAGTGCTACACAAAAGGGGCATACAACGTAAATAAAGTTGTCACCAGTTTCTGGCCCAGTATTACTCAGAGTACACTGAATTGATTGTCCACAAATCATCGTTTCATGATCAGGGGGGTATCTGTCATACTTACTGTAAATGTAGCACATGCTGTTGCACGAACTGGTAAATGGTTGCATGCTGTTGCAAAGATAAATTCTATCCTTTGCTGCTCAGCTACATGGAACGATTAATATTTTGAGAAAGTGCTACATGTAGGTCTTTATAGATGTTTGATAAATGGGTGGTAATATTCCATGATTGCTTAGTTGTTTTTATGGCCTGTTAGTAAAGGAGCAGTTAATCAAAAGTCAAAGACATACAGTGTAGTGAGATTTTCAAATTCATTACCTCTCAGTTGAATTAGCAAGTTCATTTATTATCAGGAAAAACATGAAGGTCCACCAAATGCTGTTATGGTAGTTTCAACATGGATCATCCATGTGAGTACAAAAATTATGTGATGGAACCAATGTGAGCTCTTAATGTGTAATGTGATTAACTTTTTTGTGGGCAACAGTGCAATATTGCGCTGCAGATACCACTTTTTTTTAATTAACTTTTTTGAAGTCAACACATGAAGTTTATTTGCTTGTTGGAATTCATCAGTGCTGTTTACATAGAACGTTCCCCAAAATGCCGCAATAATGAAACATTATACTAATTTAAAGTTCCTCATGATCATGGCTTCTGGTAACTGAAGCCGTAAGTAATCATGAAGAACTTAACTTTTCAGTGTCGAGGGCATTGGCAATTATTGCAGTATTGTGAGGAAACGTTCTTTGTAAATAGCTTCGGGGAATTTGACAAGCAAATAAAACGTAAATGTTAAGATTAAAAGTGGCATTATAGCAGCTGCAGTGCAATATTGCACTGTTGCTCATGAAAGAGTTGATCAAAGATATTAATATACCATGCACACACACAGACCCACCCACACACACCTACTCGTATTGACACTGTTTTTAGATTTCAGTGAAATGTTATCGCTTATGATTTAGTCCACACTAAGGACGATCAGGGGGTATGTATAGTAAATAACAAAATACAGAAACCCATAAAATACGCAGCAGTCTGAATTGGGCTATAGCGAGCGTATTTGGATAGAGCCAGCAAGTACCTGAAACTGCCAATGCATAGAAAGCCCAGACAAACAGAGATAACGTTCACTCATCCTCACACTCAAACCCAGAAAAAAAGGATTTATCCTCCATTTCCAGGTTCTGGTTTTTTTTTAGAGATAAAATTTCATCATTGTATCATTGTCCTGATTGAAGCTGAGTGTTAGCAGTTATGGAAGGTAGTGTTTTCTTTTGTTTGTTTAGCAATAGCCCTACAACACATGTAACTTGTCAATTGTATATTCAGGACATTATTAAATATGTTGCGCTCCCGGACACAGCTGTAATTAAAAACAAGTGAAACAATAGTATAAATTCCAAATTTTTGATTTCTGTAACACGCACAAAGTGTTCACACAGTACCACTGTAATGAGGAGTGGAAACATGCAGTGGATCCTGTAGTAGTTCATTACCTTCAATAAATGTATTTCTCCTGCGTAAAACGTAGATATTTGCTATGTACATAACAACAATACCAGTATTTAAATTGTCTTCCTGAGTTCATCATTAAACACACTAAATAGGTAAGGTGTAATAGCCATTTTAGTCCCTTCAAGGTTTGCATGGGCATTTGAGTTCATCTAGAAAATGGAAAATGTATTATAAGGTTTGTACAAGTATTTTGCACTTCTCTTTGGACACAATAAGTCCCATCTAGTTCCTTGTTATCAGTCAGAGAGGTTGTGCTCCCAGCTTCTTCCTCTTTTGGCATGATAACTGTCTTCTGTGTGGAGCCCTTAAGTTGGCCAGATGCTCACTCTCCTTTCATCTACATGTATGGCATTTCTAGTTATCTCTAACCGTGCCAGTTGCTGGAGCCACCATGTCTAGTCTCTTCAGCTCTTGCTCTGGCCTGCGAGCACATACATAATTGTCAGACATCTCACACTAATTCCACACACGTTGTATGTTTCCTGTACGTCCTCAAGTGGGGTGCTCATTCACTACTACATTTTTCATGGGTGAAAGAAGTACGTCCGTTCGTTGATGATAGCAAACTTACGTGTTGTCTTGTCCTTGGAACTTGTTGTGCCATGAAACCTCTTTCCATATCACTGCTTCACTAAGCATCATTCTTCTGTGATATCATACGCCTTCATTTTGCTCACAAACATTTGTTACATACAATTTAACATTGTCCTCGTCAACTAACATAACAAATTTAGCCTCACTTTTCTTGGAGTCTTCATTACTTCAGTCCCAAACTCTCAAGCTTCAGCTGTAGCATCACCACCCAGCCCTGTACCTTCTCTATGCCTCTCTTCAGTCATTGTTTATTCTCTCGTCTTTCTTTCCTATCAAACTGCATATCTGAGCATTTCCGCTCCTCTAGCATCATTATCATTACATTTGCTATTGTTGCTGTTGTCTCCAGCGCCATTGTATCCTGACCCACCTCATTATCATAAACAATTATAACTTGCCTTGTATGTCTTGTGTGTGATAATTAAATATGTGTACATGTACATGTACATGAAATTATAAGTCTGAACTTACAATGTTCTATTTCTCAGGCTTTTGTTGTAATTCGGTTCGAAAACCAGATCGTTCAATTTTCTTAGCTTACAAGTGTTTTGATTCTTCCTCCACATCAAAGCATTTTGACTAATTATCTTGATTACCTCTCAGGTCCTCTTGGTGCTCCAAGCAACTTCTCTGTAACTATATCCAACACCTCCAACACCACTTTCTTACTCTCCTGGGGTGCTCCATTCTCTCTTGATGTCACTGACTCTCCTGATATATTCTATTACACCCTGTGTACCAATATCGCCATATATGGATGTACGAACATCTCCAGTGATCCAAACTGCACCTTCCCAATGACATGTACCTCATCAGTTAATTTCACTGACTCTTCACTTAATGGTACAAATGGAGGACAAAACAATACCATCATGGATCATAGTGCTCCAACTGAGTTTACATTAATTGCGGTCAATGGAGCTGGAAAAGGCAATGTCAGCAAACCCTTTCAGTTCAAAAAGGAGTCAGGTTTGTGTATTCTACCATCCGTTATGTTGCATTTTTGAGTTATTCCATAGCATTTCAACCAACACATGGACATCATGTCTTAGATTTAAGTTCAAAACATTTATACTTACATGTCTTTATATAAGAGGTCATGTACTTAAATATTATTTGTTAACTCTTAATGGTTTACAAGATACTTGGTGTTGAATAATTAATTAGTTTACCGATAATGCTAATGGGCATGAGGTTGAGTCCATTTAAAATCTATTATATCTATTTGTCTAAACGCAAGGCATGTTTTTGTGGACCTGGTTTTTCTGTTCTGTAACCATGTAGTGCAATTAATTTTTTATTTAATCTCACAATTTGGTTACTTGAATTGTACTTTGATAATGAGTCTAATGTGCATGACATCAAAGACTTATAATTCTCTTATACTATAGCACCTCATGCACATGTGAAACATTCATGTGCTAATGGATCACTCTTCATGTTAAAAATATGTAGCTCTAGTACCAATTCAGTACAAAAGAAATTGAAAAAATTAAACTGCAGCAACATCTAACTTTGCTGAGCTTGATGAGAACATTCCAAATCTCATGTTTGTTTAATTTGGCTTTGAATTTAATTCAAGAGATGTTAAGCGGAGGATTCCAATAGAACAGCCATTGTGATCTCACATGTATCATTATTTCTCGTCATCATGATGATGTAACATGTACATGAACTTATAAAGATTGCCCTCTCACCTATTGCTTTTGGGTCTACTGAATACCTAGATACATATTAACTAGTAAACTTTGATTATTTGGTTATTGTTTTGCATAATAGTAAATAGCTCTTTAAACTAGAGTCACTTATTTGTTTAACGTTACATTACGTTTCATACGGGACTCAATCTTGAAGCTGCTTAAGATAACAGTTACATGGCCATGAAGAGTTATATATCCCTCTACACCCCTCCTCTTCCTGGTACTCAGCTACTGCTGTGATGCATCTACACCAAGCACATAGAGGTACTTTTTAATGCCTTGTAGTCCAAAACCCGAAATTATGGAATTTTGGACGTCAAAATTTATTGTTCATTCCGCATGATTCTAGCCACAAAATATTAAAATAGGATTTCATGCTGCATTCCAATGAATTGCACTAGCCTAATTCCATATTTGATATCAATTAGCAATTCGGTACCGCTTATTTTCAACACTGAATGAAAGTGCACTAAAAATCTAGTTCCATTTCATGTGACAGTAGTCTGCTGTAATGGACCTGGTGTCTGCTTAGATGTGGTGTAGAAATAGTTTCTATAATAAGGAAGAAGAAATGTTCACAAACTCTACAGTGCTCATTTCCTGTGAGATTGCCTTTGTTTTTATCTCCTTCTGGAGATTTTAGTGATAATGTTTTTGTTATCTACTTATAAAAGGTACATAACTATGTAACATCTTTGGAACCTTTCCATAATTTGATCAGCTTGATGTTTGATCAATTACACTTGCTGTGTACTGTACTTTATGATGTATTTTTGGTTAAGTGTAAACTTATATGTTACTGTCAACATGATTTTCCCAATTACTGATTTTATTAATACAGGTGAAAATATAGCTCCAAGTCAAACAGAACCAAAATCAGTGAGTATTTTACCTACTGCAACACATACAGACAATGTCAAAAGTGAAGTCGCAAGTGGTTAGTACAAGGTTACTTATGTCTTAAGTGTAATACTTTGTTATTTCCTTGTAGCAGTTCTGGAGGTTGCAGTTGGTGTTGTGTGCAGCTTGATTGCAGTAGTCGCACTAACTATTGTATTACTTGTAATTGCCATCAAGTGTTTTGGTACAAAACGAAAACCATCAGGTATGTACAAAATGCTGGAAATAATTTGGGAGTTTCACAGCTATGCACTGTTGTGCAGAGCTTTCAGTGGATGTGGAATTGTATTCATACGCCACACAACAGGAGTAAGTCATTTGTGTATTTCATTAATTTGCAATTAGTTGTGGATTTCCTTACAGAAAATCTACTCTTGCAGCAAATCAAAAAAGGTATGCATTGGCTAGCTCATATAGCATTTATTCAATGTAATGAGATTGATGAATAATTAATGTCTTACACATATGCACACTGATGCAACCTTATAAAATAAACACACAGATTACATTGTTTGAATTCTTTTCGTGTTGGTATTGCCTCACTTCTTCTATTCTGAGTGGTTTATACAAATATAAATATGAATCAAGAGAGTTCATAACCTGCCAGCCATTGTGGGTAAACCCTTCCAATACTGGATCATTATGATTATTAGGAGTTAGGAGCATTGAATATTGCGTCTTGTAGTGTATGTTTGGATCAGGTCATAACTGATACATGGCTTTATCTAGTTTAATGTTTAAATAAGTATAAAGTACCGTATCTGATTTCTTAGGTTGATCTGTATGTGTAGTGTTCCTACATGTACATGTGTTTGTGAATGTGTTCTACTCTCCAGACATCAGAGAGTCATTACACGGCTGTTGCATGTCATCCAATTATCTCCATTCCTGCTCCTCATCAAACGGTTCAGTACAGTGAAGTGAAACCTCAGGATGAAATACCAGTAAGTGATTGTTCTGAATAGATGTGGTAAAAGCAGTGCAGCAACTTGCCTGCCACATAACATTCTTGACACATCATAACGAAATCGAGATAGAAACGTGTGGGTAGAGAACATATTGCACTTATACATATAGTGAAGAAACTTAGTACTGATGTCTGTATCGTATATGTTATACATGTACATCCACATGTGTCAAGGTACATGTACAGTGTATGTACAGCAATATTTTTCAAAGCATGAGCATTTGCTGACCAATTACACAGAACATGCATCAAAAAAGTGAATTGTGGCTAAGGAGGAAAATACAGCAGAGTGATGGAGTGTAATTATTATTATATAGCCTTTTGAAACGGTCACTGTTATCCCTTGAAACTCTTGTATCCACGCCTTGTCGAAGTGACAGTCCCTTTTCGGCCGTTTCTTCGTAGATGGGGGCTCATCTCGTTCGACTATACGCTTAGCCATGCACACATGCTTGAACAGCTGTCAATCATTACTTACGGTTTAAACACGTGGGAAATACGGCAACTGCAAATGAGATATTCATCATAGACAAATTAGGGGGTGTGACCGAACAGATAAGTGTTTATGTTTAAAATAGAATTCCAGGACACGGGGGCCATCCGGGACCCTTCCGGGACAAGGGTACGAAATCCGGTAGTGTCCCAGACATTCCGGGACAGTTGGCAACTATGATCCTCATGCTGTATTATTCAGTTTCCTTCTTTGTTTAACTTTATGCACTCCATATGCATTTCCTTGTTTTATACAGCCCTTTTGAATCTCACAGTTGCATCATAGCAGATTCATATAGAATTCATCCATGTTAAATCCATGAAGCATGAATTGTCACTGTAAAGGAGTTACTGTTGTGGTTATATGCATCTATTGTTCATAGTTTATTAAAAAAGCTACTGTATCATACAAGGATAGTTTTCATTTCTGTTCTTTTTTCTGCTTGTGGTATATTTCTTTGTATCCAGTGTTCCTTTCCCTATGTTACTAAATGATTCTGCTCTCCAGAAACCGGATCCCAGAGGCTATATTGATGTCGAATGTCATTCATTTATCTCCATTCCTGCTCCCCATCATGAGGTTCAGTACAGTGAAGTAAGCTTTCACTATAATTCTCACACAATCACAACATAAGAAAAAGGCATGCATGATACCACAACATGAAATAAAGAAAGCTATTTAGAGAGATGCCATTAAGAGAGGGCCTTCTAGTCAAATTATACATGGTGCAATTAAAATGAAAGACTTAACACATGAGTGTACAGTACAGTCATTTACATTTCAAAAATTGAACACTTTAATCTTTTCTGTAGGCAATCGATAGAACTCTGAATCCTCGTCGGTATGTTGTAATATGTCTACAGGTAAAGCAGCCTTGATTTGTTCCAATGTAGGGTATGTAGGGTTGAATGTGATTCAGAAGAAAATGGAAATGAAAGTGTAAGTTGTAGTACACAAGGACTAATTGTTATTGTTTACAATGCTATTGTTGTGTGGGCTGCTCTAATATGTGTATGCAGAGGACGTAAGGTTTGACAATTGGTCAGACGATTTTCGGGACATGACACTTTTGGTCATTCTCTACCTAAATGTCATTATTCGGACTAATTGGCTGCATAAGGGAGGGTTCATACTGACAAAGTGTGGGATTGTTCGGAAAATGTCTCATGTCCGACTGCTATTTCCACCTCTGTCAGCATATGCATGGTGTGTGTAAACTGCAATTGACCTTAATAACAGTAATAATAATTATAAACGGTTTCCTGGTATACTGCCCATGTAAGCTGAAGCCAAAAATGTGACATTCATATGACAGGATTCTGTCTATATGTAATTTTACGATGCATGTAATTTATTAAAATTCATACAATGAAGCGTACATGATGTGTCATTGTACAAATAGGATTCCAGATGGTGCCAAACATCAGACCCTGCTAAACAAGCCACTACAGCTCATATTGCTCCAGGTGTAGATTTGTAAGTCTATTTTAAGTATTTAGTGCTCACAGGAGGGCGTATATAAACTGTTTATCATAGGGATAGGGTTGTGAAACATGCTG
Organism: Ephydatia muelleri; assembly: GCA_013339895.1. NCBI lineage: Eukaryota > Metazoa > Porifera > Demospongiae > Spongillida > Spongillidae > Ephydatia > Ephydatia muelleri. The sequence goes on along the minus strand of JABACO010000001.1, from coordinate 28,477,715 downwards.
ATGACAGTGCAAACCTGCGAATTATTTCAGAACACACTGAGATTCATTGGACTCTTTCCTCTGACCGTTCTGACATAAAACCGTTTGTAAGTGCTTCCTGTGGATACTATTCCTATTTATCAATGTTCTTCTTAGATGCAGGAACCATACTACAACCCATGTGAAGTGATTGCATACACTGATGACCCAAGGTATGGAGGTTGTACATTTGCAGCTTTAACAATCTGATTTGTTCTAAAGGACAGCCTTTGACAAAAATCGTGGGTATTGGTTATATGGTACAATGCAACATACACAGATCGTGGAGTAATAAGAAACACTAATATAAGAAACAAGACAGTACTTTCTTGTGTATCCCATTGTTAGAAAACAGTACATGGTTGTGGGTTTGTACCAGCAGTTAGTTAAAACCATGAGGATGCAATTATGCACATTGTACTATGGGTAACCACAAGCATGTAGCTTTGTTTCTCATTATAATTTTAATCATTCCAAAGGTCCTATATGCCTTAAAGCAGCTTATCTTCTACTCTTCAGCAGCTTGACCATGAGCTGCAAACCTTTTGTGCTCCATTGATTTTATCAATCAGATGATGCAGTGGGGCTCCCCCCATCCCCCGTTCACACCTTTATATACAAATAAAACAAGCCTAATATGTTGTTCAACACTCTATGACCCGTGAATGTGGAATGTATTGGTGAGATCACCACATTCGCATTAGCAAAAGGCTGGAGACTCCCATTGAGTGTAAGTGATTGCTGATTCGTTTATGTCCAATGCTCCGAGCACTGCTTCACACCCTGTGTCTTTTGTCTGCTTTCTGAAAGAGCCTGGTGTCTGGTTACATGTTTTCAACTTCTCCCAATTCATGTTGGCAGTGGTCTTTGTTTGGGGTTAGAGCTATGTAACTCGTTTGTCAACATTGTGAGGTCTGTAGTGAAGGATGTCACTCCATCTGTGAGTGACATTCTCCACGAAGCACTTTTCTTCTGTCCAAAATCACTTTCGTATTGACCCACAGGACTGGAGAGTTCCGATGTAAGGTTGCCAGGTGAGGTAACCAAACAAGGTTGTAATAGTCCGCAATGGAAACTGCTTTTGTGAGATGCAACATGTTGTGACCCCTTTCCTCTTAACTGTGCAAAGTCTTCAGTGGAAGTGGTTGAGTTCATTAGCTGCTCAGACAGAGTGACAAACTATGCTTTTATAATATTTAGAGGCAACACATGCTTCAGGACCACCGCCCATTGGAATTGATCTTGTATGTGCTACATTTCATTGTTAGAACTCGTCAGGTCGATTCCTGTCTTTTTTCACGATACTTTAGGTAAAGTAGGTCTAAAATATTTTCTCTTTGTTTTGTATACAATGGAATACATAAATACATGAATGAAGACAAATCCAACAAATGCACAAAACAACTAAGTAATCAGTTCATTTTCTTGTTTTGTGTATTTTTATTGGTTCTGTTTTGGGCAATATTGCTCTCTCAGTATTTCGAAATGATGTCTGTTTTTTTAACTCTTACGTGGGCAACAGCGCAATATTGCACCGCAGCTGCTATGAAGTGAAGCCACTTTTTACCTACATATTCATATTACAGTTCTGGAGTCAGCAACACATTTTTCAGAGGAAAAGTTTTGTTACTCGTCACATTTGCAGGAGTTGTATACAAAGAACATTTACCCAAAACGCTTATACCGCAATCATTGCCAATGCACAAATTTAAACAGTTAATTACCCTGGCCTTATTTAATACTTGCACACATCACTTAAATACATCATGTAAACAAATAGTTTTAGACTGTAGTTATACTCCATGCTACAGTAGCTGCCAACATTGTGGAGACACTCTGGTCAATTGTAAGCAATTTGATGTTAGTATCATGTATTAACATATGGAGCTATCTATAGCTGTAGAAATACACATAACCACATACATATAATACACATATGCATAGGTTAAGGGTTACTTTCTTTGCTAAATTTAAATATGTATTTGTGTGTGCATGTACGCATTGCACTTGAAAATATGACATTATGAGGGCACCTTTCAGGATGTGTGTCTCCAGATGTACAGTGATGTTTTGTATGTGTGTATGTGCATACCCATATCTGATGAATAAACATATAAGACTAATTAATGTGTGCTGCATAATGATTGTGGTCACATTTGTTGCTATAATATGTCAGATGAAGTTTACATTTTGTATTTGCAACATTGAAGTTTCATAGTCGTCTATTCCACAGTCCATTCTTTGCATTTGCATCGACTATTACACCACAGTGCACAAAACTATCACCAACTGTACTAGTTCATGAGGTAAGATCTCGGTTTTTATTTACTTCATGATTATTGTATAAGTTTATGTAATGAATGCTCACCAGCAATGGTTAGTAAGATAAGTGTGTATTTGTTGTTTTTTTTTTGTTTAAAACAGTGCCAAGGTTTTAGATGGTTAGTATGTGTAATAACTCATCACACCCACAGCTATACAAGTACAGCATATACAACACCATACGCGGAATGGCCAAGTCCAGAAGAGAGGGAGTGACGGGTAGAGCCTCAATAGTCCAGCTATCTAACTCCGGGTTGCCAACTGACTCGTACTTACAATTCCAGCGCTTAAAAGAGTCTGCCTCACGTGCCTGTTAGTCTAGAAGGTTCTATTGCAGCCCCATAGTCTGCTGTTAATAATCAATTACAATTACTACACTTCTCCCCTCATAAGCCATAACGCTCCGGGGGTCGGTTAGGACGAGTAGAGCGTCTGGGCAGAAGAGGGACAGTTTCAAGGTCGGCCACTGGAGGAGCCTCTTCTTCTAAAGGGTCAGGATCCGGCTCGACTTCTGCGATGGGAGGGGCTGGTGCCTGCGGTAATTCAGCTTGTCTGTCTGCCATTGTGACAATGGTTGGCAGAGGGTCCAATTCTGGCTGCTGAAATGTTCCAGAGTCCCTCTTACCCCCGGTAATCCGCTCCTTGACATGGTCAACATGATAACGGCTTTCTGTGCCATCATCCAACGTTACAATCAGTGTCAATGGACCCCGTACAGCAGTAACTTTTCCTGGTATCCATTTTGGCATCCCTCTGTGGTTTAGGACATACACTTCTTCACCCACCTGAAATGAGCGTTGTCTTGTGTGCACGTCATGATTCTCCTTCTGTCTTTCTTGATTTTTAGTCACGTGATGTTCCACAGATGGGATAATGAAATCCAAGTGCGAGCGCGGTTTCCTCCCCAACAACAGCTCAGCAGGTGATCTTCCTGTGGTAGAATGGGGTGTTAACCTGTACTGGAAAAGGAACCGAGATAAGCATGTGTCAATATCCCCTGATGTCTTCCTTAAGGCATTTTTCACAGTTTGCACTGCTCGTTCAGCCAATCCATTAGTGGCTGGGTGGTAGGGACCACTTCTAATGTGTCGGAATCCATTACGTTGAACAAAGGTTTGGAACTCAGTACTGGTGAAGGCCGTGCCGTTGTCAGACACCAACACCTCTGGGAGACCATGACATGAAAATACTTGTCGGAGCACTCGTATGGCCTGCTGGGAAGATGTGGAGGAAACAACAGCAGCCTCCAACCATTTGGAGTGAGCATCCACCATGACAAAAATGATTTTACCCAAAAAAGGGCCACAAAAGTCCACATGAATGCGAGACCAGGGTTTTTTAGGCCACTCCCAAGGATGCAGTGGGGACTTAGGTGGGGACCTACTATTTACTTGGCAAGCCTCACATGATTTCACCTTTGCTTCGAGTTCAGCGTCAAGTCCTGGCCACCACACCACACTCCTGGCCAGAGATTTCATTCGAGATACCCCTGGATGGCCATCGTGTAGAATCTTGATTATTGGTACCCTTCCAGGTGGAGGTACCACTACACGATTTCCCCAAAGGATACAACCATCTTCCACACTAAGTTCACTTTTCCTGCATTCGTAAGGCTTGAATTGTTTGTTTGACTGTGTTCTCCAGCCATCCCACCCTCGTCGCCAATGTAATAACTCATCACACCCACAGCTATACAAGTACAGCATATACAACACCATACGCGGAATGGCCAAGTCCAGAAGAGAGGGAGTGATGGGTAGAGCCTCAATAGTCCAGCTATCTAACTCCGGGTTGCCAACTGACTCGTACTTACAATGTGTATGGCTGTGTAGGATATAGAACACTTATGCATTTCTTCTGATCTGAATCAAAGTGAACCTCTCATACATGTAGAGGGTGGTCATCGTCCCTGACTTGATGTTATGATGTGGATTTGTAGAGCTAATTTGCATAGTAATGTGAGAGAAGAACTCTTTAGGTTTTGTACTCCAGTATCTCTGTTGCTAGTGGTAACCAAGCTCTGGACATTTCTGTGCTCAGCCCCATAGTTGCAGCCTCACTCTAATTCTCAGGCAAAATTGAAGGGTTTAGTGGTGATGTGATGATAACATCAAACACCACTGTTTTGTTAAGCTGTTAAAAAATGTTCACAGATATCTAGTGCAAGTGTTTTATTGTCAGTTACAAAGTATTGAAGTTATACCTTTTTATCCCCCTGGAAGTATAATAATCATTTCTGTATACAGATTTTGTTTTGACAATGAAATGTGCATAATGTTAGTGAATGAAGGGGAGGGCCAAAGTTAAACATTTCCTATTTCTGTTTTCACTGTAGTTGTATTTAATAATTACTTTGTATCTTTAAGATGACAGAAGCTATCGATTGGGTTAAATAGCCTCCACCTTCTCCCAAAGTAGTTATTAATCTCCTAAAGTGTTCATAAAGCGTAAAATATGTGATGCACAGCACTTTATTGAATGAAGTACTAAAGAAGAGTTGCCAGTGACTATACAGTACTTCAGCAACAATTCTATCCCCCTAATTTGCTTCGGTATCTGAGTGACTCGTAATTATGATGTCAAACACTGGGCACTAAATTGAATTTCCAGTTACCATTTGCTTGGTGATGACTTTGTCCTTGTTTGTGAAAGTCTCTTATTGAACCTACATTTCTCTATGCCTAACGCTGAACGTACCATAAGTTCCTTACTGATTACTGCTAAAACAGATTTGTGTCCAAATTTTATGAGTTACGCCATTTTTAGTTCATGTTTGCAAGATTAGTGATGGGTGTTGTGCTGTGTGTGTGATGTCTATATGCTGTGTGTGGTCTATCCAGTTGGTAATATCTCTTGCTTGAAAATTGGATATTGAGTCAAATAATCTGTTTTCAAATTTTCATCAATCCAGATGAGTGTGTGCGTACGTGTTGTGACTACGAGTACTTATGTGGCATTATGCAATAGTGGTGTGAAGCCTTCCTAGTAATGGTGGTCTGTTATTACATGTATGTACCTGTAGTTGCACTGTACACCTACATGTACATGTACATTGAATCAAATATGCTTTATAACTGACATAGGAAGCTGTAATAAAGGCTATGGACGAGAGGAAGCAATGTTGTAGTGTGCATTCGTTGAGCTAATTTGCATAGTAATGCGAGAGAAGAACTCTTTTAGCTTTCTTACTCCAGTATCTCTGTTGCTAGTGGTAACCAAGCTCTGGACATTTCTGTTCTCAGCCCCATAGTTGCAGCCTCACTCTAGTTCTCAGGCAATTCATTCGTGTATACAGAAATGATTTGATTATGTTTTGACAATGAAATGTGCGTAACGTTGTGAATGAAGGGGGAGGGCCAACTCTCTCATCTTCCCTTATCTGCATCCTTGTTTCCTTCTTATGCTAGCATTACAACCCAATCTTATCTTTCTCAAGAGTATTTGCTCCCAAGTTTGCTTTGGTACCTGAGTGACTCGCAATTATGACGTCAAACGCTGGGCACTAAATTGAATTGCTAGTTACCATTAGCTTGCTGATGACTTTGTCCTTGTTTGTAAAAGTCTCTTCTCTATGCCTAACGCTAAACTTACCATTAAGTTCCTTACTGAATGATTAGTGCTAAAACAGAGGTGTGTCCACATTTTCTGAGTTACGCCAATTTTAGTTCATGTTCGCAAGATTAGTGATGGGTTCCATAGTGTTATTAAATGAAATGTGACCTTCTCCGTAACCTTGCATCAACATGTCATTGGAGTACTTGTAATGAGGTTTGCCCTTGGAAACTGGTTCCAACAATTATTCACTAGCCTTCATCATCCTCTCACTGGGGTGTTGGGTGGGAGGGTGGTGTGCATCATCTGGATATAGTAGTGTTGATGTCCTGTTTGTGTTCGTATACCATGTGCTGTGTGTGTGTGGAGTCAATATGCTATGTGTGGTGTCTATATGCTGTGTGTGGTCTATCAAGTTGGAGATATATGTCTTGCTTGAACATTGAGTATTGAGTCGAATAATCTATTTTCAAATTCCCAATTTTCATGAGTGTGTGTGCATATGTGTTGTGACTACGAGTACTTGTGTGGTATGCAATAGTGCATGTGGGCATGTACACTGTAGGTATCTATGTGTGAAGCCTTCCTAGTAATGGTGGTCTGTTATTATGGACATGTAGCTACACTGTGCACCTATATGTGTATTCATAAACACCTTTCTGGTCTTTCTCTCATCCACCCCACCCTCATCTCTCTTCCCTTCTTTCACTTTCCCTTGCGTATTTCTATGCAATGCACATCGAACATGAAAAGTGATTTTGTTCCTTCACTCCTTACCAGTGCAATGCAACTTCATTGAATGCAGCAAGTCATCATAATGTAGTACAGAAGTCCTTGGTAATAACTGCTGATGTGAATAAAGCAACATCTGATGTAAGTGATGTGAACCAGATATGTTTAATTAACTGACGTAGGAAAGCAGTAATAAAGGCTATGGAGGAGGGCAAGCAAATTGTGTGAAGCCATATAAGTGACCTCAATTGTTGCTATTGAAAGTGTACATCTGATGAATATTTAGTACACCAGTGATACGATACGTGTGTCATGAAACGTCATTGTCACTGACATACGACAAAGAATAGATATAGAACAAAGGTTCCTAGTAACCTTGAAAAAGTGGGGCAGGTCCATAAGGAATGTGTGGGGTGACTGCCCCCTAGCCCCACCCATTATTATGTCATTGTGATGACTGGAAGCACAGGGAATGATTTCAGGAGTGCCATTCACTGATGTTGCATTGCCCTCTCTGCACTGCCACAGCAATCCTCTGTGCGTCTCTGCTCACTGGTTGCCTCAACAGTACCCAGATCACCCCTTGAAATGCAGGGATTTAGTCCTTCAACCATGCAAATTCGTCCATGCCATGGCCTTGTGTGATATGTGGTGCCAATTTCATCTTGATTTTAGTAGTGCTTAATTGTGATGCTGTGAGCTTTGCATGCTACATTTAGAGAGTCACTATATTATACACTGTATTAATACACACTGTATAAGGGTTGGCCACCTATGCACAGGTACACTGTTGTTATTAAAAAGGTTCCAAAACGTGTGGTACTTTATGGTAACCACATGCAACAAGATTACATGCCTGTGCAATGCAATTTTAGCCACGTGTGACAAAATGTCTATTGAGGATGACTGGTACAATTAGACTGAAGTATAAAGGGAAAGTGATGTAGAAAATAAATATACCACACCCATTAAATACTTTCTGATTCACAGTGTAACCTTTGTGGTGTGCTTTTAAAACATTCTAATCCATTTTTAACAAACGGAGTGGCTAAAGCTCTTAGATCCATGGGCTTCCAGCTCAGCTATTTTAAAGAGGGAGAAAAAATTATCATAGCATGTTCACAAACTTGTACTGCTGCATGAGTACTGCGGGTCTTGAAGCTGGTCATATTATGAGCCAATATTGTTCAATTCATTGAGATGGGCAGTGAATCATTGCATGCAGATCCAGAACGGTGTGTGATCAATACACTGTACATGTCATTTAATGGTTTCTGATATCCTCATTCGTGCTGCAGTCACTTCCAAGAATGTCAGCACAACTAGCAGTTAGGACTGAGGAACGTCCACTGCGATAAACAAAATACAGTCATCAGGGTAGCTGTTCTGATGACTGATAATGGCTAGTTACTAAATGTTTTTAATTTGAAATAGTGCGAGTTAGTTCTCCATTCATTATGCGCTTATGAATCCAAAATTAATTACCATTTTATTGTTCTCTAGACAATTGAAGCAGAATGCAACTCAGACAATTCTCACATATTAAAAGGTATGGCAGATGTACTGTATACATGTTTAAGTCTATATTAATTATTCTAATTATATGGAAAGCATTATTACTGACAAGCTGAACACCCCCCCCCCCCTCCCCCCCTTTTTTATTTGCTCACTTAACCATCAGATAACCAAAACTACACCGACAGTACAAATGACAAGCAAGATGACTGTGTATCAAACAAGGTAGCAGGTTCAGTCATCTTTGAAGCCACAACTGCCTTCGTGGAAAATGGTATGCATACAAGTGTATATGTTGCAATGACATGTCAGCACATGCAGTGATGTTGGTTGTTGTTTAGTTGTTCACTTGAAACCATATCTTCAGGTCCTTCATGGATGCCACTTGCTGTGAACATTCAACAGTGTGAATGGTTACCTTGGGATAGACCATTCTATACAACTGACAAAGGTGTGCACTGAGATTTCTTGTGCACGTGTGGCTACTGTTGTGTCCTTATGCCAATCTGTGCAGCCTCACCACACCAGAGTACTCCAAAGCAAAGCAGAGCAAAGAAGTATAAGGGTCTGGGAGAAATGATGGTTCTACAAAAAAATGTGCACAATTTCAGTTGTGCCTCTTACCTTGGATTTGTACAAGTATGCAATGACATAACGGTTGGATTGGGGTGGGGAAATGAATTAATGGGTGGCGGGCAGGTGGGTGGATGGGTGGATGCATAAAATTATTGGCACAATATAATATTATTTTTGAATCTCTTTTTTTTTTTTTTTGTTGTGACAGCAATGAAGCAAATACAAATCTGAAGATGTAAAATCTAATCCAGAACATTAATAAATACTTACTTAAGACATAAGCAATTATTAGTATGAGGAACTGGATTGTAGTACATTAATACAATACTGGTGAAACTATTCATTAGATGACGAAATAACTGAATTGGAACGTACAGTAGATTTATAGTGAACACTTGCTGAGATGTGTAGTGTATTGTATTGCAAAAGTGAATTAAAAAATTGTGTTATGAAAAGATTGCTAAACTTATTTGTGCTTGAAAACATGCATTATCTAAACCGGGCTTCTCCTTATTCAGATTATTTGTGTAACTTTCCATGTCAATCAAACTGCATGCGACAAGGCTTACATTGACATAAATGGCTACAGTGCTTCATACATGTAACTCTGTGATAGCAGGACTTAATCCAAAATCTTGAAAACCTAATAAAGCAGAAGCCCATTCAGTTTTGTCAGATAATAGATAATCTCCCTTATGCATGATGTACCAGTGGTACAACTGTTTAAATTTCGCACACCTCTAATGGCACACTTACACTCTTCCAGATTATGCAACAGTGGGGTAAATGTATGGGATCGTGGGAGGTACCTAGGAGACATGTAGGAATGGTGCCTAGCTTTGACAATGTCTGGAAGAGTATAAACCCATACACGCATGTGTGCGGAGAAATTGTTGTAAACAACAAAAGGCACAACTGCGGCAGTGAACTGCATGCATCTTCCAAACGCTCTACTAGTCACTACACACCTAAAATCCAGACCAGTGAACTGGAGGACAAGACGATTCTCTGGTCCTTTTCAACCATCATAAAGATACTCTGTCACTCTGACACTGTATCTGATGTGGGCAGTAAAAACTTGACATTAGCACATGTACATGCATGTGTACAGGTAGTTAATCCTCAAGCCATGCATCCTTATATTCATCCAAACCACTGAACCAAATGAATCATGGATAGATCAGATACATTCAAATCACTTATTATTTGAAGAAATAACACACTGCTATAATTAAACCTACATCTTTCATAATCAATCTACTACTTGAAGTTCTTTCCATTCATGACATTGTACAGGTCAGTCCAGACACCTGACCCAGATGCTTCAGGTATTCATGCCCATCTCTGTGGCCTGGTCAGGTGACATCCCAGACAATCATCCTTCCATACTCCACACCATGGCCATCAGGGGTCACGGATCACCAGGACTGCATCAGAGGAGAAGGTGCTTGTGGAGAGATGATGTGTTTCAGGTGACAGTAGGCGGGGTCTTCAAAGAGCCATGACAGCTCATGCAGGCTAATTATCATGGCCACTTATGTCTAATAAGTTAACAAGTATGTGAGGTCACAGTAAGCATCTTGTATACACCACCTGATGACACTGGAAGATGTGGGATAGTGTAGTTAAGAGTAGGAGTGGCTAAGAAACAATCAAATGACTATAATTTAACTTCACATGTGAACATTTAGCTACTTGAAAATAACCCTTTACCTCTATGTTATGCACACCTACCAATATCATAGCTCACAAACAAACACACACATATACACACACATACACACACAAACACACACACACTCACACACACACACACCTTGTGGCTGCTTCTTTGACCAGCTTGAAGTGCCACATCACACACTCCTTGATCAGCTTCATCATGGCCTCCACATCAGCAGGGTGTGACGTGAAAGGCCTAGGAGCATGCCTTGGTTGCCATGGAAGCAGAACATATTGTTTTCAGTGCGGCCATGTGCTACACAACTCATAGGTAGCCCTTGTACTGAACCAGAAAGGTGTGTGGATATAAAGGAATGACATGACTGGTTGCATGAAAGGGCGGTGGGTGTGGTTACTGTTACTTCATTTGCAAGGTGGTCTGATAGTGGCTCATAGTGGTCCATTGTAGCTTTATTCATACAAAGTGGCAATGTAGTAGTCTTTTCTTAACTGCCATCATTGTGTTGTATTGTATTCCTCAGCATCCCACTAAGTGGGTGATGATGACCAATTTGAATGCTGCAATCTGATTGGTCTGTAATAAGAACAAATAAGAATAGTCTTGCATCCCAAGTACCCAACCCAACATGGTAGTCAGTCCACACCCTATTAGTCACTATGGGCCTGGGTATCTGAATACAATACAATCATGGCACTTAATACTACTACATTGCTTTCCTTATTCGGTCACGATGAGAGAGAAGGACTTGTCAAACTACCTTCACACACGCACACACACCTTTCTGAAGTACAGTATGTTCCCTTTAGGTTATTAGTCTACACTGCTTGCTGGTTGCTAGATTTCCCATTATTAATTGAATATAACCTATTGGCCCCCTTCAACATTCTTCATTCCCCCCTCCTATCGACCCTCCATGATGATCAGGTGTGTACAGTATTTAATGCAACAAGAACAACACGTACAAATGTAGTGCTTAGATGTACATACAGAAATTGTTAACTAAAATCTACTTCTTGAAGCTTTCCATTCATGACATCATACAGGTCACTACAGACCTGACCCAGTTGCTTCAGGTACCCAGACCCATATCTTGTTATGTAGGTGGTCAGGTGACATCCCAACCATTCTTCCCTCCATACCACACACCATAGCCATCAGGGGTTACCACGACTCCATCAGAGGAGAGGGTGATGGTGGAGGGATGATGTGGGAGTGTGACTGCCTAGGTCTCGGATTCCCCACTTGGTTGTAACATATGATCCAAAGTATCCCTTCTGTGCCAGTGTGCGTCTCACAATACACACGCCTGCGCACACAACATTGATATCTATGCATGAATTCACTGTGACCTGCGTCACACTCCTCCGTCCTTCAAAAGCACAAACAGTTTGTTGCAATTCAGGATAGTGCATCAGCATTGCCATTCTTCACTCCAGCCCTGTGTTGCATGAAATTGCTGTATGACTATAGAAATGAACTCAGTCTTTTAGGGTAGCTGATTAGTGTCCTTCAAATGATCCATCCATTCCTGGGATCGATGTTTGTATGTTGAAGGGCCGACTATGAGTTCAGATAAGGATGAAAGATATAGATACTTCGATTCTCAGTGTGTATGATCAGTGTGTAGAGGACATTTCAGACTTCTAGATTATTTTTAAAAAATTGAACATCATGCATTACATGTAGGTCCCTTTTCACTGAGAACAATCCCATTTAACTTTAGAATCTTATAATATGTATAGTGTTCTAGCAGGTACACCATGTTGCATCACGTCATGGAGTTGTGAGGCTCTGAGTTTTAATTAGCCATACATTTCAACACAAGTACTACATTTATACTGCACCTACTGGAAATGTTATAATGTATGTGATAGGTTCCTCTTCGTGGAAATGATCCCAAATGATCATTGATGAGAAAATACACCAAAAACAATTCTGCAAAATAATAAATACAAAACACAAGCTAGGCTAAACACAAAACAAAACTTTAACCAGTACACAGTCCTGCTTTAAAGTGCCATTGCACAGAGATACAATTTCCTGCTATGTACCAAACCGGAGAGAGGAAGAGAAAGACACAGCTCAGTAGAATGTGATCAATTATAATTCAAGATGTAACGTGGAACATACATGTATGTGTAAAATTACCATGCAAAACACGGAGGTCTCACACGGGGAGGGAGGGAGGGAGGGAGGGAGGGAGGTCTCACACAACAATACTTGCATAAGCATTGACAGCAATCGAGTTCTACACTAACCATAGATTAAAACCAAAAATGAACCTGAGCAGGATGGAGAGCCTCTAATTAATGTAGGTTAAACGTATAATTATTAATGTTGTACTGAAACATAGATAGCAGTAGTATGATATTAAATATGAATTGAACAAAATAAGAAAGGTTCACTCATGATAACGCCCCTCTGTTACTGGCAGAGCAGACAAGGTCAAGTATGATACTTGATGGATGACGATATGAAGACCTTGAGTGACACAAGGGCACGATATTGCTGCAGTGGTAAACGTTACATCAAGACATGTCAGGTGTCAAGCATGAAGAATTGGGTGTTCTGGAATATGAGGGCACTATGTGCATGGTTACCTAAATTTACCTGGACTGCAATGCACAAACTGCTATATACAGGACATTAAAACAAATTTTGTTTCAGCAAAATGCTCTCTCCTCTCTCCTCTCTCTCTCTCTCTCTCTCTCTCTCTCTCTCTCCTCTCTCTCTCTCACTCTCTCGCTTCTCTCACTCTCTCTCTCTTCTCTCTCTTTCCTTCTTCTCTTCTCTATCTCTCGCTCTCTCGCTCTGTCTCGTCTCTCTCTGATCGTTCCGTCCTCTCATCTCGCTCTTCTCTCAATGTGCGGCTCTCTCTTTCTCTCTCATCTCTATCTCTCTCTAACTATCTCTCTCTACTCTTCTTTCTCTCTCTTTCTCTCTCTCTATCTCTCTCTAACTATCTCTCTCTCTATCTCTTCTATCTGTCCTTTCTCACTGTAAGGTGCTATTATAAATTGGAACTGTACAATGAGTTGACATTTCATCCTTTATTGTGCTATGCATAAGCATGTCGTCATGGAAACATGACATAAGAGTATGGTACATACACTCACATGTATACAAAACACTCATTGTCCTTAAATGCACAACAATTCTTTTCATGAACTTAGCACTGTTGATCATACACATAAATAGATGCCTTAATTAATGAAATTTTTATGAAACACCAATATCATCCATTTTCCTGTCTTGGGAAAGGGGACACAGAAATTTTACTACATGTAATTAGCAGGTTAGAACACATACATACTTGACACCTCTTTCTAATGTAGCATATTTCACTCAAAAGTCATTCACTATAGAGAAAGGACTGCAAAATACTTCGCACATGCAAATACATACATTTAAATAGTTAAAAATAGCTACTTCTATACATATACCATTACACAACACACCATAATATTGGTACACACGATTCCTTCAATAGTGTTAACCACCACCTCCCCACTCCATTTTCACAGCACCCTTCATAACCTTATTCCAAGTGTTTCAAAATGAGAGCAATGCTTAATAGTATTTCGAACAATGGCTTGTTTTGGACTTTTCAAATAAAATGTGGTGCAAGCTATATCATCAAGATAAATTAAAATTGTGACTGATGTATAAAAGGATACAACTTTAGTGGTTGAATATAAGCAAAAGCTAGCTATTCTTTTAATTCGTTTCAATGGTGAATATGATAATTCATAACAAATAGATTAGCGTTAATTTGCCATTTGACAGAATGATTAAACAATTCCAATTTTCTTAGTGCACATTATTTGACTAATAATGAGCGACTAAACAAATTTAATCTGATTTAATAGCCAGTCAGAAAACGTACTTTCAAAAACAATACCGCGGTACTACACAATTAATAATGAATGAATCCCAACACACAACTTCTTCCACATCCATAAAGGCATGTACCTTACATGTCTAGAAGCTGTACACAATAGCCTTTACATGCGTATACCATCACGAACTGCACATCTGTCAACAAAAGACAAACAGGGATACAATCATGGCAATTAAGAAAACGCAGACATTACTACCTCATAGCCTGTAGCTCTGAAAGAGCGGTGCATTAATTAGGAGACATGAACTACATATTACGTCACGAGATTTCGATCAACAGTGTCTATTCTGTGTGCAGAGATAATACAGTGCAATCTCTACTGTGACAGAGCTGCGAGGACGTGTCCGGGCATTAATAAGTGTGGAACGTGCTGCTGCTATCTTCAGATGCCAAAGCATGGTACTGCCACATAAATGATGTATCAATGGTGCTTTGAATAGTTGGAATTCTCGCACGCAAGTTTTAATAGGCTTGCAGCGTAAAGTACTGAGGTCGGGCGCGCTAGGTAGCCGCGTCCATTGTTGGGCTGGGAAAAAGTACGTCACGTGAGTAAGTAGCCAGGGAGGGAAGGTGTTTTTTTCTGTATGCCTTAAACAGGAAGCTGACGATTGAATATATTCTGGATTGTTGTTTAATGTATAATCTTCCAAAAAACGCACATTCTAAACTGAATAGCATACTGTTTGGATGAAAGGACGGTAGAGGGAGGGTAGCGGGAGGAAGGGGAGGGAGGGTGTTTACGTTTGCCTTCAACACCATGAATGTTTTCTGGCCCGTTTGAAAGTAAAGACTAGAGAAAAACACACTATTAATCTTCACAAACAAACACACATGCACACACAATCTATAAACTATCCTGCTCATAGAGGGGTCGATTCTGGTAATTGGAGACAGGTCAGCACTGCTTACAGACCATTATTCCGTTACAGATGGAGCGCTGTTCATTATATTGATAAAGATTTTCATTTATCAACATTTTGCATAGCGCTGGATTTAGGCCACAAATTAAATTTAATCACGGGCAAATTGACACTTGAGCCCAAATTGCCCTCCTTGTTTAAATAAGCAATACGAGAAATAATATTCATGAACCATTGTAACTGTATTGGCCTTAATTGTTGCTCTAGCAGCTCTCTTTTGGTACCATAGTAGGTACATCAGTTCAGTGCATGCATGCATAATTAATGTGGTGAAGTGTCTACCCATTTACCTAAAGTGTTACTTTAACATTAATCTACAGCCATACTTTGCCAACAAAAGACAACGTCTCTGCAAAGTGATCCACATCTTGATGTGGCTACTGAATCTGTCAGATTCAAGTAAGGATGTCACACGCATAGTAATGACATGTATCTATTGCTCTGTTTGCCCTTTATTTGAATTTAGTATCAGTACGTCTCTAGTTTAAAATCTATTGGCCATTGGTCATGTGCAGCATTTGTCATCATTAGGTGCTACTCAATCTATAGTCCTCATAAAGAATTACACAGTATTTCAGAATGACACTCCAGCAATTTTCTACTGCAATGGGAGTGGCTATGAGAATGGAGCACTCATTGCGTGGATATTGAATCGAACTGGATATGGTGCAAAACACGCACAAAGAGGAATAACTTATGTCATTGACCCACCCATTGGAGATAGAGTCTCATCTCGTCTTTTCATTCCATCTAATTCTGCCATCAATAATGGGACAGAAGTGAAGTGTAAAATAATTGACAGCATTTCGAGCATTGCAAACATGAGTGAACCAGCTAATCTGACCATCCAGGGTGAGTGTTGTTCAACCCCATGAAAGTATATCACATCATGAATAAGCATACATGTGTGCATGCATGGTTAGCATATCTTATTAGCTGTGGTTCACATGTGTTGGCATATGCATGCACATGATTACCATTCATTTCAAAATGACAATATATAAACTGTATTTACGGTAACCTGCATGATATAAGCAATGCATCGTTCATTGTCCTAAATCAATGTGACACAATGTTTACTTTACAAGTAAACATTTTCGCAAAATGGGACCTAGCGCATACATATGCATTACCAGTAAATGCAATAGAATTGTAACACTTGTGTTGGGAAATAAAAAAATTCTGTTCACTCAGTTCTGTCATTGTCATCTAATCATAGTACTCTATCATGTGGAGACCTTCTTTAACTTTAAGCAGTAGGCATAAGCTGAACCATTTATCATCTATCTCGTTTGGGTTCGAGATTACTGAGAAAATGTTATGAAACAAATGCTCATTATTCTTAGCTAGAATTGGGATTTTGAAGGCTGTTGGATACCCAATTGTCGTATGAAACCTTTGAGTGCCCAACTTTGACACAATGAAATGGAAGCAAATTATATACACTGTAACAGTATGAAATATATAGACTACACAATCTATTTTATACCTTTTGCATCAATATAAACATGTTTGTACCTAATTATGTTCATGCAAGATGGTTCTGCCTATGTAGTTCTGCCTGTGTTGCAAGTGATCTGTATGCCTCTGCCTGGAATGCTTTCTAAGGTAGAAGATGATCTTCAAGCAGTGTATGAAGATCATCTTTATTTCATACAGTTTGCTATGCTTCCACATTCTGTCCCTCTCCCCCACAAAACCAGCCATCTCCTCCCAAGCAATTTCAATGTTGCAGTGTGCCTGATAACTATTGCTCTTGATTACCTCCCAGGTCCTCTTGACGCTCCAAGCAACTTCTCTGTAAATACATCCAACACCTCCAACACCACTTTCTTACTCTCCTGGGGTGCTCCATTCTCTCTTGATGTCACTGACTCTCCTGATATATTCTATTACACCCTGTGTACCAATATCACCATATATGGATGTAAGAACATCTCCAGTGATCCAGACTGCACCTTTCCAAGGACATGTACCTCATTAGTTGATTTCACTGACTCTTCACTAAATGGTACAAGTGCAGGACAAAACAATACCATCATGGATCATAGTGCTCCAATTGAGTTTACATTATATGCGGTTAATGGAGCTGGAAAAGGCAATGTCAGCAAACCTTTTTTGTTCCAAAAAGAGTCAGGTTTGTACCATCTGTTATGTTGATTGCTGTCATCATGACATCAATTCTTTGGTGTCCTATAGAAATATGGCTGTTTTGAAATGGTACTACAGCTTTGTAGGAACATCCCAAATGTGAAAAGGCTTGTGAAGAAACAAAGATTAATTATCACATCCACTATAGCAACACTTGAGACAGTTTCCGCAAAAATTGCCCCACGGTTAAAATGTTATAAACATGCATTGCGTTTGAATCGCTATAACTTCTCAACGGATAACGCTATCGACTTCCTATATTCAACACTTCATAGTGAAATGGTGTAGTATGAAGTGTTGAAAATAGGAAGTCGATAGCGTTATCCGTTGAGAAGTTATAGCGATTCAAACGCAATGCATGTTTATAACATTTTAACCGTGGGGCAATTTTTGCGGAAACTGTCTCAAGTGTTGCTATAGTGGATGTGATAATTAATCTTTGTTTCTTCACAAGCCTTTTCACATTTGGGATGTTCCTACAAAGCTGTAGTACCATTTCAAAACAGCCATATTTCTATAGGACACCAAAGAATTGATGTCATGATGACAGCAATCAACATACCTATAACTCCTATAGCATCTTTAGCACCAGAGAGTACTGCAACAATAAATTATGCTATTGGTAGGTCCGGGATGTACTGTGCACATTTATGCAGATGTGATCTTATGTGCAGTTTATGGATCAGTGTGTGGATTATCAGTGTTGGTGATTTCAGCAGTTGTGTGCGTGGTGTGTGTGATTGTCTGCATAAAACACAAGCACAAAGGTACAGTGAGTGTGTATTGGCATTGCATAAAATGATGTTTTACTACATGTATGATATTGAACAGAATATTTGGAGAACATCCAAATGGAAGAGAACCATGCATATCAGATGGTCAATAAAAGAACTGCTCCTGATATCAAGGATATAGAACAATGCTGTGCATATGGAGTGGTACTTCAAGGGAATTGCAAATTCTAATAGCTGAATTATGTAACATTATTAGATACATGTACAATGTTACTAGTAGCTTCATCATGTGACATAATGTATCCATCTCATATATCTGAGTTCCATGTGGAATTTAATGGCTATAGAATTTCAATCATATTAAGATTATTTAACAATTGCAACGTGCACTAATGTTGAAATTATGATACACTGCATTAATGCATACAGTAGTCCACCCACTACTCCACACACAATTCCAGTTCACCAGGGCATGGGACCTACAGTTGCTACACTCACCTCCCACCATTGTGTTCAGTTCAGCCAACACATGCCAAGTACAGTACAGCACTGATCAGATAATCAATGCCTTGCTCTGTCAGATGTTTCCACGACATTGCACTCACGCCGTACATAGGCCATGAGGTTGGTGCATACACATTATTGGTCCAATAGAGGTCCATAGTGGCCATGGCTCATAGTGGTCCATCATAATGGTTTTATAGTGACCCATAGTGGTCCATAGTAGCTTTATTCGTACAAAGTAGCAATGTTTTTGGATAGTGTTTTCTTAAGTGCCATGATTGTCTCTACCAGGCCCATAGTGGTCACTAGTGGCATTGCACTCATTGGGTGTGGACTGACTACCATGTTTGGTTGGGTAGTTGGGATGCAAGTCTACACTTAGATTTGTTCTTCTCACAGTCCAATAGGATTGCAGCATTCAAATTGGGTAATTATCACCCACTTAGTGGGATACTGTGATAACAGACATTATTTGTAAGGGTAATTGCAATCCCCCATCTTCCCTCCCCCTCCTCCCCCCCCTCCTCTCCACCTGTGTGGAGTTTATTTTGAAATCAAAAGTCATTGCATTTACCAGTCTCCATATGACACACTATCACCCCAGAAGTGCTCAAACAGATGGCACCTTGCCTTCCCATAAGTCTAACGAGAGCACTGTACATGTATACATATCTGGTGAGTGCTAGAAGGTATTCTTGTGGAAAGTATTTTGCAATAGTAAATGACATGTTGTGGTCTACACTTAAGTACCAGTGTCAATGGCATGAGTAAAGAATTCTGTCTCCCATTCTAAGTTAGAAAAATAATTCTATTACTGTTCATGTACAAGCTGAGGATTAGTAAATGTAGTTCTCTTTTGGTGCTCAATAATGTTTAATTCAACTTGTCTTTAGGCAAGGGTTGTTGTGTGTTTAAGGAGAAACAAAGTGTTTGTAAATGTGTGTGTCTGTACCATACTCTTAAAGAAAGGTAATGTTTATATAGAGACATGCTTATGTGAGGATCACAAAAAGGATGCAAAAGTATTGAAATATTGTTAATTGATGCATTTGTAGGTATAAATATAATTATAAGTGTACAGATGTTCCAATATGAACACTACAGTGAAAAAGATATGAGGTATCAGAGATAGTTTGTGCACATTTCTGCTAAACAAATGTGTTGTGCAACACTTGATCTGATCCTGCTGGGCCAGAGTCGTAGCTAGAAGGGTCAGTTGTGCACATCTTAATTATACTGATCCAGACAATGTGTGTGTGAGTGTGTGAGTCTGATACTCTGAGTGCCATGAAAGTGGCAATATGTTGAAATGTTTTCATCCATGAATTTTGTACAGAAATGTCAATTTAGGCCAGTGGTAAAATATAGAGAGGGCATAATGGAGAGATACTTTGTGAGCATTTATTCTGAAAAAAATTGTTGTGCGACATTTCAAAAGTGTCTAGACTTCATACATCATTACACACTGTCATTATTAGGACCATGATCATATAATCATCATCAATGAGACACATATTATGTACCACTTTTTCATACTTTATTTGTTCCCTAAAGCTGTACAGATCACAGCACAGCTGTCTACAAAGTCTAATGGTATTTGACAAGAAATAGAATGATGCCGATTTGCATTCATTACGTAAGGACTGATTTCCAGTCCTTAACAAGGTAAAGTACGCGTTAATTATTCCATGCAGTACATGTAAAACGCATAGCCGGGTCTGCTGACCAAAGAGGCATGGTTGGTAGGAAAGGGGGGGAGGGGGCATCCTCCGATTCGCCCTTGGCATCATACTGAAAATTGATGATCACCATGCCTTATTTGGTCACGACGAGAGAGGACTTGTATGTGTTGTATTATTCCCTCCTTTCCCGTTCAACAGATTATCCTCCATGCATCCAATATGCCAACATATCCTATGCAGCTGACATTAGAAGCTATATTCATGAGTGTGTGCATTGTGAAACTATCTTGATAAGTGTAGTTGGATTCTTATGCCTTCTTGTGATGCACATGTATATGTACCAATTCACTTTTAATACACTTATTGTATTAGACATGGTTTTATTTTGTTATTGAGATACTTTTAAAAAGCACACCAACAAGTTATGTATAAGTGTGCAGTACTAGGCACATCTTTAGCTGTGGACATACAACGACTGTATGGGGAGGGGCGCATGGCAACCAAGATCCACTTTTTAATTCATGGTGACTGTTAACTTCAAGGGGGAGGCATATCCCAAAAATCTTTTATATAAAACTATGGACAGTGAATGTCTCAATCTGGGACACACGTTGAAAATGTCTGGTGTTTGAGCACAATGGCAATGTATAGCCATGCAGCCATAATCCTACCACCCTACTTACTCACCCCATTGTAGGTCATTTGGGGCGGTCGACGGGGAGCCCTTCATTAATCCGTGGTTTGCGTAATCACGACATATTTCCGTAATCGTTCCATACACAGTATGGAGAAAGCATACCAAATGCTTTTTACAACTTTGCTCCTGACAGATTTTTAGTGCGGCACATTTGGCAAGATTTTTAAACATGTCTTCCGAATAAGCCCTCGGTTGTAGGGTCATTTTTTTCAAATGTTCTGAAGTCAATGGGATGAGTTCCTCATCACTAAATTCCACAGTGTATTACGTCAAAACCTTAAATATCTACTGTTAGCTTCTGACAGAAGTATATAGCTGGTACACAAAGCAACTTTTAAACGTAGGTCTTCGTATTTGAAATTTCGGGTCCATACTCCACAGAAGTATTCCTTCTTTAAAATCTTGGATTTCGTAGTGTCCCCGTCTCGTGCCCACAAAAATTGAAATACGGACGTACGTACGTTTGGCATTCCTACTAACATTAGCAAAGGTTTGTTGCTACCTATTGGGCTATTCCATTATTTAATTATACACCCCTACAGATGACAATAAATGGTGTCCAGGGGGGTTTAGGGAATATGTCCCGGGGGGTGGTCATTTAAATGCCTGTCCCGGGGGGTTAGAAGGCATAATAGAAGCTTGTCCAGGGGAGTGGAACAACATAGAAGATTGTCCAGGGGGGTGGGGTAAAACAGAAACTTGTCTAGGGGACATTTACAAGTCTGTCCCTGGGGGGGGGGGGGGGGGGGGTGGGGGGTAGAGGTATAATATAAGCTTGTCCAGGGGTGCTTTTATATGTTGTCCAGGGGTGCTTTTATATGTTGTCCCGGGGGTATATTGTCATCTGTAGGGGTGTACGGTTAAATGGAATAGCCCATTGAGCGCTGCCGCACGCTCATTTAAGTAAGTTCTAGGCTACTGCATGATGAAGCGGTGATGCTGTGTTATGTACTATATGTAGTAGCTTCTACATATCCAGCGTTGTATCCATAACGCTTACCCGCGCCTGCCAGCTCTTGCTGGAGCACTACCCTCGGTACCCTGCACAGTGACGTGCGCTTAAACCTTGAGCACTGTAGTGTGCATGCATGTTGTTATCTAAATAATGCACACGGAAGGTGGGGGGGGGGGGAGGGGGGAGGGCGGGGAAGAGAAGGGTTAGGTGTACGCCACTAGAAGGCTTTGCGTAGCTTGACCATAGATATTGGAATTACAATATCTATGCTTGAACTGTTCTGTCGCATTTTTCTGTACATGATTTTACCCATTTTGGTCGCCAATGTTCTGTATATGTACATTATCCCACACCATTTATACGTGACACCGTAATCATTTGCAACCCACCCTCCACCTGACCAGAAAGCAAACCAACAGGTAATGAAAAAGAAAAATGCAGTAGTAGATGTGTCGACATTGATCGTGCATGTATGTGTGTGTATGTGTGTGTGTGTGTGTGTGTATGTTTGTATGTTTGTGTGTGTGTGTGTCTGCAAATCAGTTTAGTACCAATATGAATACGCATTGTTAACTTGTGCAGCATCATGCAGTTTATCAATATGGCTTGCTAGGAAATCAATAAATTAAACAATACCAAATTCTCCAAGAGCCAGTGCATGTGTGATATATACTTTCTTCCTATCCCAAAATGAACTTGAGTATGTACTACAATGTAGGTAGAGGGTTTGGATTTATAAGGTGTGACTGTTTACAAATGGATTATTGTGTCAGTGTGTGTTCTGTGTGGTATGTTACGTGTTAAAGGCATGCAATGTAACATATGCACATTCGCGTATGGACATATGGCGACTGACTCTATGAATGTTGTGTTGTGTATTGGACTATTGTATTCATTGTTATCAACAAGACCTTTCAATTGGTAGCAGAGAATGCAGTGTGTATGTGATGTGTTTTAGTGTTTGTGTGTCAGTTGTGTCATGTTGTAAAATTGCCCATACATTGACGTCATCTTGTGATTTATTTCCAATTGATTCTTTAATAAGGTTATCAGTATTTGTGCATGCTCATATGCATATCTGTGTATGTGTAAACATTTGGACTAATTTTTGTTTGTGCGTATTTATGTGTGTTCGCAGTTAGATTGTGGACAACATTTCAACATTTCAGAAGCCCTTCGCCTGCTGGCAGAACACACTGAGTGATCTTGAGCCTGAATGCAATGAATGCAACAGTGAAGCCAGAACAATGTAATACAATAAGGCTGTGTGTGTACATGTGTATGTGTGTGTGTGCATGTGTGTGTGTGCATGTGTGTAATTATACATGTTGTCATTGCAGTGGCGCATACGATATCCACATTAGTAGTACGGTTATGTTAACTTTCTATGTACGGGTTAAAGAACACTTGGTTAAAAATAGACTTATTAGTATACCATTGGGAAGTGAATCTTTAGGCTTTGTTTATAAACACATGTGTTTGCTGCTCAGTTATTGTGAAGAACAAGGGGAGTGGTCCTGCGATGGTGTAGTGCATTACAATTGTACCCATATTTTTTGTGATGATAATAAGGTTCAAAGAGGTCTGCGGCATCAGCCTTCTACATACATGTATGAGTGCTTACTATTAATAATAATGGCAGTAGAAATGGGTGTGCAGAGTGCAGATCAATTACTGATAGCTGAAATGTTGTGTACAAATTTGCTGTCGCTTCCTTCTATTCACTATCCTATCACGATTCCTTTTGAAGTATTTTCTTGCCTTTCTGCAAAGTAGAGAAAGTGTGTGTGTATTTGTGTGTGTGCATGTGTGTGTATGTGTGTGTGTGTGTGTGTTGCTTATCACAAACACACATACATTTACACACATGAGACTTCTATAACTTCTGGACAACTAAAATGTATATCTAGCTAATTAACCCCTCCTTTCCATATGCATACAGATCTTGGTGATATACACATATACACACAAGCACACACACACAAGCACAAGCACACACACAAGTACAAGCACACACACAAGCACAAGCACACACACAAGCACAAGCACATACACAAGCACAAGCACATACACAGGCGCACACATACAAGCACAAGCACATACATAACCACATCCTTGGTGATAAAAAACTAAGTGGTATTGTAGTTAATAATGGCATGTGCAAATGTAGGAGGGGCTAATCCTTATGTGTGTGTATGTGTGAGTTGTGTGGGCTTGTGTGTGTGGCCATGGTGTAGACCTATCACCAAGATCTGTGTGCATATGGAAAGGAGGGGTTAATCCTTGCGTGTGTGTGCTTATCACAAACACACATACATTTACACACATGAAACTTATATAATAACTAAAACATATATCTAGCATATAATAACTAAAACATATAAAATTACCCCTCCTTTCCATATGCACACAGATCTTGGTGATATATACACATACACACAAGCACACACACCTAAGCACAAGCATACACATACACATATCCTTGGTTAAAAAACAACCAAGTGGTATTGTGGTTAATTATGGCATGTGCAAATGTAGGAGGGGCTAATCTTTTTGTGTGTGGCCATGGTGTGTGTGTGTATGTAGACCTATCACCAAGATCTGTGTGCATATGGAAAGAAGGGGTTAATTATTGTGTCTGTGTGCTTATCACAAACACACATACACTTACACACATGAGACTTCTATAACTTCTAGACAACAAAGGCATATATCTAGCAAATTACCCCTCCTTTCCATATGTGCACAGATCTTGGTGATATACACACATACACACAAGCACACACACACACAAGCACAAACACACATACAAGCACACACATACAAGCACACACATACACACATCCTTGGTGATATAAAACTAAATGGTATTGTGGTTAATTATGGCATTTGCAAATATAGGAGAAGCTAATCCTTGTGTGTGTGTTTGTGTTTGTGGCCATGGTGTGTATGTGTGTGTGTAGACCTATCACCAATATGTGTGTGCATGCGTGTGTGTGTGTGTGTGTGTGTGTGTGTGTGTGTGTGTGTGTGTGTGTAAATGACACATTTTGTGAGTGCGGTGTGTGTTATGAAGCTTGTGTGTGCTTGTGATTCAGTTTTGCTTGTACCTTGCCTTTGGGGAGAGGGAGGATGAGTATGTTGAGTTATTTTGTCAGTGCGTATGTTTGTGCTATATAGTCTGCATCACAGTGCAAAAGCAATGTAGCAGCTTTCACTTGTGCAGTAAAGGTTAGTTTGCATCCCATGCTGGTGTCACATTCTAAGCATTGTATGTCAGCACAGATTAAGGACATCTTAAGTCTGTTTGTTGGGTTTGTGCATGGAGGTTAGATGTAACCAAGTAATGTTATGGTATACTCATTCTTTGTCTGAACTTTCTGAAAGAAGTAATTTTTGATTACCCAGAGGGATACAGATTTGTATATTGTCATGGGCCTTGCCAAGGTCCACCATCAGATGTCGGCAATATAGACATCCAATGTCTTCAGGAGCTGGCACGTAAGTCTGTAAGGCACCTGAAATGTTTTTGAATTTTAGAAGGTCAACCCGTCATATTCTTTTGGCTGTGTGATGATAAGAGTTGAAAGGGTGTGGGGTGATGTGGTGGATGGAACACAACAGATATCCCTGATGGTACAAGAAGATGTGCAAAGATTGCACTCAATTTGACCCACCAAAAGACCCTCTGCTGCTGACATATGGAGTACTTTATGTTCAGAGTTTGTTTTGTGTTGACATATGCAGTACATGTACTTATGTTTACTCAATGAAATGCATTTGACAATGCTTTATGTATACAAATTGTACATGAAACAGTGTTAAGAAGGAATACATGTAGTCAATGTATTCACTAGCAACTAAAGAGTTCCAAATTCAGGTGGGTTCAAAGCTGCATACATTAGTAGACCCTTCATCCCAATAAGAGGGTTATGGCTGTGTAACTAGATAGTGGTAACAAATACATATGAACGGAAGCAGGCAGACATTATGAACAGGAAAATAGTAATTATGGTTTCAAAGTCATACGTCTACGCTCAAGCTACACACATGCAGACAAAGATTGAAAATATGGCACATGCTGACTTGATGTTATCGATCTAGGCATGCCTTCGTAGGTCGTAGCTGCGTAGCCCGTCGCCATTTCCTATTCCTGTTTAATTTTAAAATAATAGAATAATTCCGGCAGATGACGCAAGGTATAATAAATTATGCGCGGTAGAAATTAATTATTTGTCTTGATTTTAGTTAAACAATGGTTAATGGAACAATTTTTCTAAGTACATACGTGATAATCAGACCGATTTATAGGACATGTGTTTTCAATTTGAAAAAAATGACCGCCTATGTATGGGCCATTTCTGGATATGTAAGGGGGGAGTAGTGTGGAATAATGTAACGTAGAGGGTGAAATGTGATGGTATGGAGTAAAGTTTTTCCCCTACTCTGGGACATGATTAGAACAATATGTGATGTGCATGCAGTTACAGTATTAAGGAACCAAGCGTTTCAGGATACATTTGCCAGAATCATCTGAGTATCCGCGGATTTGCTGCCGTACATTTCGATGACCATAGCAGTTAACATCGAGAAGATGCATGTCAAGATTCGCTCCATTGTGGGATGCGTGGCCAATTTTTGGTACGTGTATATCAATTTTCTCGGTACTGTACATTGTACGAAGCTTAAGCATCTGTACGTAAAGATATGTGGCCGTGGATGAGAGTTACGCCGACATGCCTTCGAGAATATTTTTGTGGGTGATAATCTTTGTTCCTGTCTACAGCGATGATTAGCTTCTAGCTTGTCACGAATATGTGTCGTTAGTGAACAGACGTAATATTGTATAAATTACGTCATGGCAGGAGAGACTGGAGTTTTAGGCATAATTAACTGCCCACATGCAACAGTGCACGTGCCTACGTACATGTACATGTAAAGCAAAACTACGACTACGTCATTGCTCTTAGCGCAACCGCGCCAAATGCGTCATTGATTAACCACTAATTATGTCGTACAGGTATTGACTTGGGCGCTATTCGTGCTTCAGGTCGACCACTTGAACCTTTCAAAGCGGTGGCGAACCCCGCAGGAGCAAAGTCCGAAATTGAAAGAGAATATGCTACTCCGATAGTACATAATGCAAGATCTTCTCAAAACAGGTGAATGTAGCGAATACCCAATATTTGACTTGCCTCAAGCTTTAACATCATTTTCACCAGCACAGCCTCTACATTAATCTGCACAGCCTCAACCTTTAACATTTCCATCTGCACAGCCTCACCATTTACCTCAAGATCATGCAGCATCATGTTCACCTTCATTACCAAATGTAGACAATGGCAATAATAATGACAATGATGAAGAGGATGACAAAGTGTACGCTGAGCTTAAAGCCCATAGTGAAGCCATGAAGAAGCACCTGATGGCATTAAAAAAGCAAAGATCTATTCAGCAGGATGCCACTAGAGCACAAGGTGAAGCTATGCAGACGCAGCTGGCGGAGTTACTGAAACTAAATAATGTCATGCAAGTACACCTTAAAACTTTACTGGGATACTTTCAACTTGATTAGAAACAAGTTTATATGTTTCATACTAAAGTACTCTATAGTGATCAGTTGAATTACAACCTGCATTAGCTTTTGCTTAATGATGTTGTACTGTGTGAAATAAAATAAATATAGACAAGAAGATGTACAAGTGTATTCCCTTGATCCGTGGGTCACGTACGAGGTTAGTGCATGCAGATCATCATGTACATAGCGTGCTCCAAATGACACCAAGCAAAATTACTTTCTATAAATCTAGTAAAAACTCCTTTCATCAAGTACTGTTTTTTCTTACCTCACAGATATCCCTGCCGGTTTAATCTATATCGTTTGGTGCAATGCATACATGTACATGTATATGCATGGCATTCTTTACACGCACACGCACATACACGCGATGTAAATTGTAATTAGAAGAAAGGATCTTTAAGGTCTCAGGCTCTCAGCTATTCCAATTCACACCATGGTTATCAACGGACGAAACTATGAGTTTCCGATGCATGTACCAACAACGTGCAGAAGCTTGTGAAACAAATTAAAACAATCTACCAGCTGTCAAAAGCGGATATACTATTCTACACGCAAGTCATTACGACATCACGCTGGCGCGTACATGTACATGTATGTCTTGGAACGATAAGGTCTATACGAACTTGCCATCAGATTCAGGCTACAAATCAAAAGTAAAAACAACTGTAGTACAGACAATTCGACAACGAGCATTTTTGCAACCCATCTCTTAAAATCGATTTGTTCAACTGAACCAATAGATGAACTAGTCATGGACAGCTTGGTAGGCGCCCTTTATGCTTATCCAATTTATCAGATTCTTATATAGGCATGCATGGATACGAATGACATCACTGAGGTTTTATTTCCTTACATACTTCACGGACAACACTAATAAGAATAAACAACCTTCACAATTCTCATCTGTGACTTGGTTTTGCCAGAACATCTGGTGTAGACAATGTCAAGACAGAGAGTACCTAGAAGGGGAAGCTGTGGATTGTGGCTATTTTACGTTTAGGTCAATTGGAAGATGAGACTCATGCAGAAGTAAAATGTTTAGCTGTTTACACTATTGAGCCTATTCTTGTAGTTTATAAGTATTATGGATTTAGGCTTTGTAGTAGTAAATAGGACTATGTGCTTATATGTACATCTGTAGTATGAGCTGCCATGTACGACGCATGTGCATACAGTTATTGCATTGTGCATTACCCCCAGCAGCTTTTGCAATTTTGTATTGAATAACCACACTTCATGTATATGCATGGCACTGGCCACTAAAACAATCCAGAATCAAGATTTACTACTTTGTATGAACCAAATAATGAGAATGTTGTACCATGCAGCCTTTCTTTGTTCAACATAAATAGGACTATATAGAAGAGCAATACTATAACCACATCTGCTTTCATGTATACCTGTAGTTTGAGATGCCATATGCTAGCATACAGTTATTGCATTGTACATTGCCCCAGCAAGCGATGCAATTATTAAGTCTGGGCTACCTCAATTACAAAAAAAAAACTCGCGACGCTTCAATCCTACGGCATTGGCAAGACTTACTATTTTGTATGAAAATGTAGTGCCAGCCTTCCTTTATCAAGTAGTACATAGGACTATGTAGTTAAATCACATTTGCTTTCATGTAGAAGGTACTGTATGGTACGCACGTTCTTGATGCCATTATTGCAAGTTTGTATTCAGCCAATAGCTCGCAAAGCAAATTTGCGACACTTCAATTCTATACCGTATTGGCCAAATTTACTTGGTATACCAGCTTTCCTTTGTGGTAGTTAATAACTCGCGAATACAAAATTCCAAGACTTAGAAATTGCAAAGTTAGCAACGCTGCTGGTGCAAAGCACAATGCAAGAATATACAACAGCTATAAATATATGAAAGCAAATGTCTTCCTCTGCTACATAGTCCTATATACTACTTGGTAAAGGAAAGGCTGTTAGAACTCGACCACATTTTGTTCGTACATAAATCAGGCCTATGTTGTAGGATAGAAGTGTCACGTAGTGAATTTTCGCAATCAAATATAAAATTGAAAGTAACAATTGCAAACGAAACACAATGCAAGAACTGAAAGCACGTGCGCAGCATACGGCAATATACAGTGTACATGTTAATATATGAAAGCAACTGTGGATAGAGTCTTTACATAGTCCTATTTACTACTTGCATGCATGATAAAGGATGGCTGGAGACAACATTTTCATTATTTGGTTGATAGTAAATCTGGCCAAGTTATAACCCCGTGTGGAAGTCCGGCTTCTCATTCAGACGTGTAAACTCGTCAATGCCGATTGAACTGGAGTTACAGGTCACATTGGTCTCTTGAATGGATACAAGAACTTGACATTGATACGATAGAATCGTGGAGTACAGTATGTTTATATATACCATGTACTTTAAGAATAGAGTTGCGGTAGTAATTGACTTAAGTTTATACGTCGCACTGAGTTAACGGCGGCGCAGGCTATACGAGTACTGCTCGCGCGTTCACACCCACTTCATGGGATGTGACATAATTTTTTTTGACCGCTGCTGTACTTATCTTCAACAGTACCTTCATTCTAAGCTCCTCCATCGCAGCAGCTTTGCACGTTTTGCAGTTTAAGTCTTGCAGTTTTGTACTCAATTGCAAAAAAAATTCGCAACCCCTACGGCACTGATTGGCCATTTTTACTACCGGCTTTGTTTTTTATTTAAATAATATGAAAATGTGGCTTTGCAGTAGCAAAACTATAACCACATCTGCTTATACCGGTATGTACATCTATAGTATGAGCTGCCGTATTCTATAGGCACGTGCATACAGTTCGCATTGCGCATTCCCCTAGAAGCTTTGCATTCAGTTTTTGTTACATGCACATTTTTCACTGTTAGGTGAAATGTTGGATTTACAATGATGAATGCGTTAGGAAACATGGCATATGCATTTCCGCTCTAGTAAATGTTAAGCTCTCGTCTGCTATAGCGGAAATGTCGCATGCACATGTACCATATTTACAAACACATTTCGACCACATTAAATTAACATTTCCCCTTCCCCTACTGCTCCTGGACAAACATGTTCACATGCACTGTAGATGGGCTACTTAACCACACGCTCGATATGTAGCAACGAATAATGCACTCGAGCTGTTGTTTCCACTTCCCATACGCAGGCTGTTAAATCACAAGTGCAATGACGCAATAAGATTATCTATGGTACTGCATGTGAGATATATGTATAGTTAATGAACCATTCATTGTGTTTACAACTTTTCCTCCTGTTGCTATAGTTGCCACCGGTGGACCTTTCT
Organism: Ephydatia muelleri; assembly: GCA_013339895.1. NCBI lineage: Eukaryota > Metazoa > Porifera > Demospongiae > Spongillida > Spongillidae > Ephydatia > Ephydatia muelleri. The sequence goes on along the minus strand of JABACO010000001.1, from coordinate 28,446,898 downwards.
TTTAATGAATTCCTTGATATTCTATAGCACACTGACAAGAACATGATAGCCAGAACGGACCCGCGCATTAGGATTCCGGCCATTCGCAATGACGCGGCAATGCATGCGTGAGTTAACTTGTTTGGTTAGGGTAGAAGCCCGAAGGGTGCCGCCTGCCATGGAGGAGTGGTGGGTGGGTCAGCAAAACGTTCAGGTCGTCAATAGCAGGCTATGAGACCGAATGGTTGCTATCCCAAGAACACCAGACGAAGGGACAATGTAGTCTGGGATAGTTTACTTAGTGTTGCAGACAGACAGACACTAACCATAGATTAAAACTAAAAATGAACCTGAGCAGGATGGCCGGGCCTCTAATTAATGAAGGTTAAAATAACTACCCATAACTGTAGTATAATATTAAATATGAATTGAGCAAAATAAGAAAGGTTCACTCATGACCACACCCCTCTGTTACTGGCAGAGCAGACAGACAAGGTCAAGCCAGAGACAAGTATGAAACTGGATAGATGATGGTATGAAGACCTTGAGCCACTAAGGCACGATATGGCTGCAGTGGTAAATGTATATCAAGACATATCAGGTGTCAAGCATGAAGCATTGGGTGTTCTGGAATGGTGGAGGGTAGGGAGGGGGATGTGAGGCCACTATGTGCATGGTTACCCAAATATACCTGGACCTCAATGTACAAACTGCTATACGGGACATTAAAACAAATTCTTTTATTTTTCAGCAAAGTGCACACAATTGCAAAGTGCTATTATAAAATTGTATTTCGACACTTTTTTGTGCTATGAATAAGCATGTCGTCATGGAAACATGACCATAAGAGTATTGTACATAGAATCACATGTATACAAAACACTTCATTTCTATTATTTCCCCATTTCATACAGACCTTAAACTAAGCACTGTTGATCACACACATCAATAGATGCCTTTAATTAATTAATACTGTATATGAAATTAGTTTGAAACACGAGTATCATCCATTTCCTGGTCTTGGAAAATCGGACACAGAAGTTTTACTACATGTAATTAGCTGGTGTGTGTGAACGCATACATATTTGACACCACTTTCTAATGTAGCATATTTCACTCAAAAGTCATTCACTATAGAGCAAGGAAATACTTCCCACATGCAGATACATACAATTAAATAGTTAAAAATAGCTCCTTCATTAGTGTTAACCACTACCTCCCCACTCCATTTTCACAACACCCTCATGATCTCTTCATCCAAGTGTTTCAAAATGCTTAATAAGTTCGAACAATGGCTTGTTTTGGACTTATCAAATAAAATGTGGTGCAAGTTATATCATCAAGATGAATTAAAATTGTGACTGATGTATAAAAGGATACAACTTTAGTGATTGAGTATATTTATCATAAGCATAAGCTAGCTATTCTTTTAATTCGTTTCAATGGTGAATATATGAAGTTTGATAATTCATAACAAATAGATTAGCGTTAATTTGCCATTTAACAGAATGATTAAACAATTTTCTTAGTGCACATTTTAATTTTGTTAATTGACTATTATAGGACTTATTTTAGTGTATAATAATGTGCATTCTTTTGTGTATTCCCTGTAATGTTGTTCCACCTGTAAGTTATCATCCGTATTAATGAGCGACTAAACTAATTTAATATGATTTAATAGCCAGTCAGAAAACGTACTTTCAAAAACAATACCGCGGTATGATACCGTAGTCGGTACACTACACAGTTAATAACTTTGTTTAATGAATGAATCCCAACACACAACTTCTTCCACATCCATAAAGTGCATCCACACAACAAGCATGTACCTTACATGTCTAGAAGCTGTACACAATAACCTTTAGATGCGTATACCATCACGAACTGTCACACCTGTCAACAAAAGACACTCACTATAAAACAGGAATACAATCATTGCAATTAAGAAAACGCAGACATTACTACCTCATAGCTGTAGCTCTGAAAGAGCGGTGCATTAATTAGGAGACATGAACTAACAGATGCACATATAATATTACGTCACGAGATTTCGATCAACAGCGTCTTGTCCGTGTGCAGAGATAATACAGTGCAATCTCAGGGGCGGATTTAGGGGGGGGGGGGGGGGGGGGGTCCAGGGGGTCCGGACCCCCCCTTTCCTATATGAAGAATGACGTAATACGTACTGTAATCTGTGCAGCGTTCTGCATGTTCCCGTCCTTGGATTTGCAACATTGCCCATCGTTCTAGCCAAGCGGGGTCTATATCGATCTAATTAAATCCTGTATTAACGAAATATTTAATCGCGCGAACGATCGAATGGTGCGTGTGAGCAGGAATTGAGGTAAGCGATCAAAAGACGTGAATGGGATTCAGATTCTCTTCCTCAGAAAATAGATAGCTATACAGCTAAAAATACTAATACTATAGTAAAACATACATGAGTCGTTTATAGACCGACCTGTAGCTGGTGCATGGCCACGTGCACGCTTCGGTCACCGTCACAAATTCACAAAAGCTTTGCGTCACGAATTTAATTGCTGAGCCAGTAGGAACCATAGCATTGTGAAGAATGAAGAGTTTTCTCGTCGCTATCCATGCAGGCTCTAGTAATCCGGATATCGCGTGATGGAAATGTATTGGATATCACTGTGAATTTCATGCTAAATAAACGCATAAGCAAAAAAGCGGCTGGGGCTTCGCCCCAGACCCCACTGGGGGAGCTATCAGCGCTCCCCCAGACCCTCTTGCTGTCACGGGAGGGGCACGCCCCCTCCCGTACCCTCCCCCAGTTGTGAATATATTTATCAGACCCCCCCTTTTCCAAAATCCTAGATCGGCCCCTGAATCTCTACTGTGACAGAGCTGTGAGGACGTGTCCGGACATTAATAAGTGTGGAACGGGCTGCTGCTATCTTCAGATGCCAAAGCATGGTACTGCCACATAAATGACGTATCAATGGTGCGCTTTGAATAGTTGGAATGCTCGCACACAAGTTTTAATAGGCTTGCAGCGTAAAGTACTGAGGTCGGGCGCGCTAGGTAGCCGCGTCCATTGTTGGGCTGGGATAAAGTACGTCACGTGAGTAAGTAGGGGGAAGGGCCAGGGAGGGAAGGTGTTTTTTTTTTGTATGCCTTAAACAGGAAGCTGAGGATTGAATATATTTAATGTATAATCTTCCAAAAAAAGCGCACATTCTAAACTGAATAGCATACTGTTTGGAGGAACGGACGGTATAGAGGGAGGGTTTGCGGGAGGAAGGGGAGGGAGGGAGGGTGTTTACGTTTGCCTTCAACAGGACGCTGACCATGAATGTATTTGGCCCGTTTGACAGTAAAGACTAGAGTAAAACATACTATTAATCTTCACAAACAAACACACATGCACACACAATCTATAAACTATCCTGCTCATAAAGGGGTCGATTCTGGTAGATGGATGCAGGTCAGCACTGCTTACAAATCATTATTCCGTTACAGCTGTTCATTATATTGATAAAGACAACATTTCGTTTTTCATTTATCAACATTTTGCAATTTGGCAATTAAGAAAACGCAGACATTACTACCTCATAGCCTCATTAGTTTAGCTCTGAAAGAGCGGTGCATTAATTAGGAGACATGAACTAACCGATGCACATATTACGTCACGAGATTTCTATCAACAGTGTCTATTCTGTGAGCAGAGATAATATAGTAGAGCTGTGAGGACGTGTCCAGGCATTAAAGAGTGTGGAGCGTGCTGCTGCTACCTTCAGATGCCAAAGCATGGTACTGCCACATATATGATGTATACATGGTGCTTTGAGTGGTTGGAATTCTCGCACGCAAGTTTTAATAGGCTTAACTTGCAGCGTAAAGTACATGTACATGTACAGTACTGAGGTCGGGCGCGCTAGGTAGCCGCGCCATTGTTGGGCTGGGGAAAAGTACGTCACGTAAGTATATAGGTAGAAGGGCCAGGCAGGGAGGGTGTTTTTTTGTATGCCTTAAACAGGATGCTGACGATTGAATATATTCTGGATTGTTTAATGTATAATCTTCCAAAAAAAAAAGCACATTCTAAAATAGCATACTGTTTGAAGGGACGGACGGTAGAGGGAGGGTAGCGGGAGGAAGGGGAGGGAGGGAGGATGTTTACGTTTGCCTTCAACAGGAGGCTGACCATGAATGTTTTCTGGCCCGTTTGATTTTTGTAAAGTAAAGCCTAAATACACTATTAATCTTCACAACAAACACACATGCACACACAATCTATAAACAATCCTGCTCATAGCATCGGGTACACATCACGATATATAGCTTAAATCCTACAGTGCACCGTGCAGAGGGGTCGATTCTGGTATTTGGAGACAGGTCAGCACTGCTTACAGACCATTATTCCGTTACAGATGGAGCGCTGTTCATTATACTGATCAAGACAACATTTCGTTTTTCATTTATCAACATATTGCAATGCGCTGGATTTTGGCCACAAATTAAATTAAATCACGTGCAACATTGACACTTGAGCCCAAATTGCCCTCCTTGTTTAAATACGCAATACGAGAAATAATATTCCTGGACCATTGTAACTGTATTGGCCTTCATTGTTGCTCTAGCATCTCTCTTTATAGGTACCATAGTAGGTACATCAGTTCAGTGCATGCATGCATAATTAATGTGGTGAAGTGTCTACCCATTTACCAAAAGTGTTACTTTTAATTTACAGCTATATTTTGCCAATAAAAGACAACGTCTCTGCAAAGTGATCCACATCTTGATGTGGCTACTGAATCTGTCAGATTCAAGTAAGGATGTCACATGCATAGTAATGACATGTATCTATTGCTCTGTTTGCCCTTTATTAGAATTTAGTATCAGTATGTCTCTAGTTTTAAATCTATTGGCCATTGGTCATGTACAGCATTTGTCATCATTAGGTGCTACTCAATCCATAGTCCTCATAAAGAATTACACAGTATTTCAGAATGACACTCCAGCAATTTTCTACTGCAATGGGAGTGGCTATGAGAATGGAGCACTCATTGCGTGGATATTGAATCGAACTGGATATGGTGCAAAACACGCACAAAGAGGAATAACTTATGTCATTGACCCACCCATTGGAGATACAGTCTCATCTCGTCTCTTCATTCCATCTTATTCTACCATCAATAATAGGACAGAAGTGTATTGTAAAACACTTGACACCATTTCAAACATTGTACTGATAAGTGAACCAGCTTATCTGACCATCCAGGGTGAGTGTTGTTCAACCCCATAAAACTATACCACATCATGAATGAGCATACATGTGTGCATGCATGGTTTGCATATCTTATTAGATGTTGTTCACATGTGTTGGCATATGCATGCACATGATTACCATTCATTTAAAAATGACAATATATAAACTGTGTTTACAGTAACCTGCATGATATAAGCAATGTATCATTCATTGTCCTAAATCAATGTGACACTGCATGTATCATAATATTTATTTTACAAGTAAATACTTTTAGCAATAATTTAGTTCTGTGACAACCATTTTTCTACAATCACTTTTCACCACAAAATCTTTTTCTGCCATTTGCTGTTCATCATTGGGATCATTTCCCCGAAATGGGACCTAGCGCATACATATAAATTTCCAGTAAGTGTAATAGATTATAACACTTGCGTTGGGAAATAAAAAATTCTGTTCACTCAGTTCTGTCATTGTCATCTAATCATAGTACTCTATCATGTAGAAACCTTCACAATTGTTTAACTTTAATAAATCATTGCAATAGGCATAAGCTGAACCATTTATCAACTATCTCATTTGGGTTCAAAATTGCTGAGAACGTTTTATGAAACAAATGCTCATTATTCTTAGCTAGAATTGGGATTTTGAAGGCTGTTGGATACCCAAATTGTCATATAAAACCTTTGGGTGCCCAACTTTGACACAATGAAATGGAAGCTAATTATGTACACTGTAACAGTATGAAATATATAAACTACACAATCTAATTAAAACATTTTGCATCAATATAAACATGGATGTTACTAATTATATTCATGCAAGATAGTGTGTGGTGTGTCTTTGCCTATGTTGTCTTATGTATTGCGTTGCAAGGGTAGAAGATGATCTTCAAGCAGTGTATGAAGATCATCTTTGTTTCAATACAGCTTCTACATTCTGTCCTACATGTACATACTCCCCCACAAAACCAGCAATCTCTTCCCACGCAAATGTAATGTTGAATTGTGCCTTGCTCTTAATTACCTCTCAGGTCTACTTGACGCTCCAAGCAACTTCTCTGTAAATATATCCAACACATCCAACACCACTTTCTTACTCTCCTGGGGTGCTCCATTCTCTCTTGATGTCACTGACTCTCCTGATATATTCTATTACACCCTGTGTGCCAATATCACCATATATGGATGTAAGAACATCTCAAGTGATCCAGACTGCACTTTCCCAAGGACATGTACCTCATCAGTTGATTTCACTATCCCTTCATTAAATGGTACAAATGGAGGACAAAACAAGACCATCATGGATTATGGTGATCCAATTTACTTCACATTCTTTGCTGTCAATGGAGCTGGGAATGGATCCAAGGCCAACTTGACCTATTGCATCAGAAAGCAGTCAGGTTATTACTTATGCTTTCCATTGTTTCAGCTAGGTATTGTATTCCACTGTGATAAATGTGTGTAACAGTTGATCATCAATGTTATGAAGGATGTGATAATTTATCACTTTGTTGTTTCTTCACAAGCCTTTACACATTTGGGATGTTCATACAAAGCTGTAGTACCATTTCAAACCAGCCATATTTCTATTAGGACACCAAAGAATTGATGTCATGATGACAGCAATCAACATACCTATAACTCCTATGGCATCTTTAGCACCACAGAGTGCTGCAACAATAAATTATGCTATTGGTAGGTCCCGGGATGTACTGTGCACATTTATGCAGATGTGATCTTATCTACAGTTTATGGATCAGTGTGTGGAGCATCAGTGTTGGTGATTTCAGCAGTTGTGTGTGTGGTGTGTGTGATTGTCTGCATAAAACACAAGCACAAAGGTACAGTGAGTGTGTATTGGCATTGCATGAAATAATGTTTCACTACATGTATGATATTTGATCAGATCATTTGGAGAACATCCAAATGGAAGAGAACCATGCATATCAGATGGTCAATAAAAGAACTGCTCCTGATTTCAAGAATATGGAACCATGCTGTGCATATGGAGTTGTACTTTAAGGAATTGCGATTTCTAATAGCTGCATATTAGATACATGAACCTAAATGTAGCAAGTAGCTTCATTCATATGACATTCAATGGGTCTATCTCATACATCTGATTTTGGTGAGGAACGTAACGGTCTTAGAATTTCAGTGATATTAAGACTATTTAATAGCTAAAATAACTGCATAAAGTTATGAATATATAAGTTGTAAATCATATAATAATGACACCTTATAATGAACATTTGTTCTATCAGCCTCCTTCAGTTTAAGCATAGGAATCATTTTCCTATTGATATGGTTGGTAATCTCCAAATTACTAGAAAATGCTACTACTTTTATATGACAGTACCATTGTGTTCAGTTCAGCACCGTTTGAGCACAAGCCAACTCAGCTCCAAGTGCAGCACCGTTCTGAAACATTCTGATCATCAGTGCCTTGGGAAGCCAGATGTGAACATGTAAAGCATGTTCTGTTGGATGTTTCCATGACCATGCACTCACTCTGTGCTAGGCCATGAGTGTATGTGCATACACATTGTTCCAAAGGTTGTCCATTGTGCCACATAGTGCCAATAGTGTCCAAAAGGTGTCCATATATTGACCCATGATTTACACATTGTCATGTATACATATGAACACAATGAATGCATGTGAGAGTTGGCTAAACCAGATGCATTGCATTGTTTATTTTCACGTATTTGATAATGACCTAAGGTCAACAAAAAATCTATAACAGTATTTCAGTGATATCAGAAATGTCCTTGTCTACATGCATGTGCAGGAGTCGATAAAGTCATGAACCCTTTGAAGAGGCCATGATGGTTAGAAGGAGGGTCTCCCTCCATTAGTAGGAATAAAATGGTTTGCATCTGTACCTTTTGATGGGTGTTTGTATTACATAATACAAACACCCATCATAATAATAATAATTTGTGTGCATGTGATTTTTGGTATCACACAACACAACTCACACACCTTTAATTTCTTCTACTACTCCAAAAATATATGACTATGACAGTGATATCATAATGAAATACATATAGGTGTATTATAATCTTACATTAACATTTCTATCTATTGTTCAGCAACAAGATCCATTTAAATAAGATTGCAACTAATCATGGCATCAACTATATCACACACATGAGATCATACACGTACACTCATGCAACGCACAGAATACACCCTGTGCATGATGCATTAACTTTTGTTTTAGAGAACTTCATAGAGGATGGTCGTGACCTTTGGACAGTAGGGTCGATTTTTATCACATACATGCACTGGGTAACACATGGAAACAGAAAGCATGCAAATGCACCACACAGAGACACACACAGACACACATACAGACACAGTTATTTGTATGTTACAAACTACATGTCACTATCAAAGTAAAAAAAAAGTAATTATTTGACACATAAGAATTAGAAAGCACAAAACTTATAATACGGTTTAATAGCCATTCAGAAAACGTTGCACTCTTCAACAACAATACATACCGTAGTACAGTAACGTACGCAATCAATAACTATGACTAATGAATCATTCTAAACACACAACTTCATAAAGTGCATACCACGCATCACTAACTGCCAAAAGACACACACAATCAAACAAGAATACAACGATGGCAATAAAAAAAACGCAACTCATAATCTGCCGTTAAGCTAGCTCTGCCGGATCGAAAGGTGCATCAATTAGAAGACAAGCACAGACATATTAAGTTACGAGATTTCAATCAACAGTTACGGTGCGAGTAGAGATAATACAGTGTAATCTCTACTGTGACAGAGCTGTGAAGAAGTGTTCGGGCTGTGGAACGTACTGCTGCTGTCTTCAGCAATTCACCTCGTCACTTTCATCGCAGTTGGAACGGGTTAGATGCCAAAGCATGGTACTGCCACATAAATAATGTACAAATGGTGCAGCAACATGATATACTTAGTCTAAGTATTGAAATTCTTGTACGCAAGGCTTGGCTTGTAACTTAAAGTCTTTATAAAAGTACTGGTAGTCGGGCGTGGCACCAACCCCGCCCATTGTTGTAATGGAAATACGCTATTCATGGGCGTATACGGGGTCGAATTTTGTTAATAGGTGACCTTAATTACAATATTATATAATTCCCTTTTTGTTCATCGGTGCTTTGTATGATGATATACAGAATAATAAGTATCCATTGGCGCTAATAAGTAAGTTGCATAACATTTCTTTAGCATTCATCATTAGTACATTAATGGAGACCGATTAATTACTACAAACATGCATAATTTGGACTCTTTCCACTCCATCAGGAAAACCAACCTAATACACATTGCCGCCGCTCCTTTCCTTTTTATTCCTTTCTCCTGTTTTTTTCCTGGCATAGTAGTTGTGAACACGTGCAAACAACAAGAACGTGACGTGAGACAAAGTTAATTAATTTACATTTTGTCGTCATTACCGGTACCGCTTAGGCAATCATGTATGTAAAATACGCGATTTGAATTAAAACGATAAATAAAAACCAATGGTGAAGGTGACTTCGCTTAGGGAGGGGGGGTCGTTTGAATCCATCGACCCCCTCCCCCCCCCCCCCCCCCCCCCGTACGCCCATGCTATTAAATTAAACATCTTAGTCAATCAAAAGATCGCCACGTCCATTGATTGCTCATCGCTAAGCAGTCTACTCATTGTGGCATGCACATACAAAATAATGTTATGAAAATTCCATAAATGCCTGCAAATTTCTATTGCGTTGTTTTAAGGGAGGGCCACTTTTGGATGTAAATGTTGATGAAACTAGTATCCACAGAAAGGTGTGAAGGAATATAATTACGTTACATCGCGTTAGACCACACCCACTGGTGGGAAAGATTCAACGGTGGGCATCGGAAAAAGCACGTGTTTTTGTAGTTTTGTGTGAAATGGATTACTTTAGTTCTTTGAATGCTATCGGCCAGCAAAGATACATGGATAAGCTTCGTCTTCTAGACTTATCTTTGGCGAACGACCCCTACAATGTTGCTAACTCGATCAACTTTGTGAAGGATATGTCTCATTGGCCACCTATTGAATATGGCCATATCTTTTGCTACTTTGTTGCTCGCCCTGGAGTCTACACACGCCAGCAAATGCTGCAGTGGAAGCAATTGGATGCGTACAACTACTTCACGAGTGGATTTGTTCGCACTGTTGAGATGTGGGATCTAAGAAACACAAGTGAGTGTGTGATACTGAAGGCTCTCGTGAACCCAAGCATGAAAAATCCAGAAAATGCTCACAGCGCTTGGGTAGCGACCAAGAAATCTGGAGATATAGTGGCAGCCCACTGTACCTGCATGGCTGGGTGAGCCTACATGTATAATACATGTAATCATTATGAAATCAAATTTAATACGTGTATGATATTTCTTTTGTATCATCTTAGGTGAAGGGTGTTCCCATGTTGCTGCCATCCTATTCAAAGTAGAAGCTGCTATACGTAATGGATACACGGCTATTACATCCAGCTCTTGTCAATGGAATGAAGTGTTTACTACTAAGGTATAACTGCATATCTATTGTATTTCAAGCCTATGTCAATGCTTATATATTTATCATTTAGCACCAGCCTGCTCGTATTGCTGACATCCAATTCAAAAGGCCAAAGCTTCATGTTGCACCTCAACCTGCCAATGATACCAGCCCAATATTGGCCACCAATTCGAAACGGCGCAGCCATTCTCGCAGAACCAGAAAATGTTCTTCAAAGGGTTAAAGACAATAATGCCGAAATCTGCTATTTTAACCCAACTACAACCACTAGTGTCTGCTCCTCCCCCTTTAACACCGGCTGTTAAGAAGCTATCAGACTTAATCATGAACTTGCGTCAACCAAGATACAGTACAATCAGCAAGGATGAGCTTGAGATAGAGTGTGATCGCATTTTCAGAGAGGGTCTAAAGACAACACAAGGAGAAGCAGACTACTTAGAGAAGTGTACAAAGCTGCAGACGCAATCTGTATTATGGTTTTCACATCGAAAGGGTCGGATTACAGCATCTAAATTCAGTGCTGTATGCCATACAAGTATTTCGTCTCCATCACAGTCACTTGTTGAAGGGATTCTCAAAGAACAGAATTCTGCTAGGAGGGGAATTCCTGCTCTTGATTGGGGGTTGGAGAAGGAGCCTTGTGCCCGTGAAGAGTACAGGCAGGAAATGAAGAAGACTCATGTGAATTTCAAGATAGAACAAGCTGGCCTATTTGTGAATCCTCTCTACCCACATTTGGGAGCTTCACCAGATGGACTTGTATCATGCACCTGCTGTGGTAAGGGTGTGATAGAGATTAAATGTCCATACACCATACGAGACAGTGATCCTGCAGCTGCAGTTGACACAGCCAACTTCTATTTAGAACACAGTGAAGGCGGTATAAAGCTTTCAATAACACATGCATATTATTACCAAATACAGGGTCAGCTGGCTATTTGTGACAGATCATATTGTGATTTTGTATGCTGGACTACTTGTGGCGTGCATCTTGAATAGATCACAAGAGATCCGATGGTGTGGGACGAAATACAGCCCAAGCTAGATCTTTTCTACGTGAAGGTGATACTCCCTCCGATCTTGTGTCCAAACACTACAAGCATAGCTGATGAGACCAGCTGCAGCTCTACACAGCAATCGTCTGAGCAGTTTAACAGCTGTACTGCATTTGCCGCAATGTGGAAGAGGGACTTATGATTGGATGTGACAACAAAGATTGTCCTTATGAGTGGTTTCATGTTGGTTGTGTTGGTCTAGATTGCATTCCACAAGGTGAATGGTACTGTGCAGATTGTGTCAATCAAATCAATTAAATCTTATCAAGTTATACAAGCCAAATGCAGAAATAATTGCAGTGCATGCACTAAGCTATGTTACGCAAAATAAAATTAATAATATTGGAATGACTGACATGTTATTCAGGTACAATACTTGCTGGTAATTATAAATTGGTCAATGCACTACAAACTATCAGCATTTTGTCAATGGTAGATTCATGAGTATCACCATCATTTTTTACTAGACATATTGGTAAAGTTCCTTTCAATATAGTATACTTGTTCTTCAATAATCCTATACACCTTTCAACATGAATGCGAACTTGGGATATCTGCTTGGACTTTTCAACTTCTTCTTGGGATAGCTGCTTCTTCCCCCATGTAAAAGCAGGTATTTCCAATTTTGCTCCGTGCAAAATGACATCTTCATCAATAGTGAAGCCACGGTCAGCAAGAACTGTGTCCCCTGGTTCTAATAAATCCAAAATTCCTGATCCTGTGTTAGAACCTTATCAGAAATACGACCCCTCCAACAATCCGACAGAAATGAAATTGTACCACAAGGAGTAATGGCAATTAAGAATTTAACTGTATTGTGCTTTTTATAGTTTGAATATGTCTGTGCTCTGGCACGAAAACATGACGGGGTTTCAATAAAAATGTCAGAGCAATCAATTATGCATCTGCATCTGGGGTAGAGTTGTTTAAATATAAGTGGCATATTCTCCCTAATAGTATCCTGTGATGGCCAGACAAGTAAAAATTGTAGTTTGTCGTGCAGCACATCTAGCCACCTTAGGAAAATACGGGAAACAGTACTTTCGGAAATTCGAAAACGACAGGCAAGATCATTATGCATCAAATTAAGCCTTAGCTTGACCAGCGTAAGAAATAGTTCATCCATAGAAGAAAGGGAGCGTCCTATAAGGCACGGTGTACATGTATACATGAAGGAACACCACCCAAGATGGTAAACCTGTATAAAATGCTGTCAAATTATCATTTGCTTCCATTATCTTAAATGAAAATGCACAATCTTGCAGCTGATGGTTAAGGGATTTATTCTTTTCAATTAAAACATATACCTCGGCCATCAGTTCCTCCACAAAGGTATCAGTTTGGGTTTCTTGCTCCTTCACAAACTGTTGATTTCCTGATAGCTGAACAAGTGTGGCAGCAGCATCGATAATAATGATGGGTGCAGTTTGCTCTTCATCATTGTGAGCACTGGTAATCTCAATCTCATGTACATCACTCCCACGTGTCTCCTCATCATTCTGTTCACCACCATCATTCCCACGTGTCTCCTAATCATTCTGTTCAACGTCTTCTGCAACTTCCAATGTCTTCTGAAATTCAGATAACCTTTTCGTCCTCTTCATCTTTCTTTCCTGCAGTCTTTCATATCGCTGCTGAACGAAACCCTTTCCCCTGTACGCTTATGTGCCGTGGGAAACACAATCGGAACGAAATCGGCATGATCAGGGTCACGATGCGGCTCACCTACATGTATACGAGATAAACAAGGGACTTATAACATTGCTAGGCAATCAGACTTATTATAATCATTCTCAACGTATACGTACCTAATACAAATGTTCATTGCATACCCTTGCACCGTTTCCGGAAGACCATTTTACTCGTCGAACTGCCGCTATCCATCGAGCCCTTTTCTCAACGATCCGATGGCTTGGAAAGCGGAAAAAACGAAGCCCAGGTTTCTTTCCAACGTAATTGTTGCAACCAACGACAACGCAGGGATTTACCATGACGCCTAGCCTATAGACGCGATACCAAGATTTGGTGTCCACGTGCGTACCCCACCGTTAAATCTTTCCCACCAGTGGGTGTGGTCTAACGCGACGTTACGTGATTACATTCCTTCACACCTTTCTGTGGATACTGTCTATATGATTAATATGTTGTTTATAATATAAAACGCTTGCACATTGACCCTGAAGCGTGCCATACAGCTATCATATGTTGGCTTGGCATAGATACATGAACAGGGTCTCAATTTTCAATGTACTCTAACCACTCAATAGATCCTTTGGCCCACCATGCAACAACATGTAAGAGAGGGGGAGATGTTGTCATAAGACACATTAATATCAGCTAGAGATATCCTTGCTAAGTCGTTTTGTTGTGAAGGCATAAGTGTTCAGTGTGAAGCATGAAGTGGGTTTGGTTATTTGTGTAATAGTACTATAAACAATGAAAACAACACAATCTAATTTAGCTACGTGTAGGCTTTAAATAGAGTAGAAACCAGGCACAGGTATATGTCCCTGACCCCAAGCATCCATTACCAGGCACTTAAAGTTAAGGTTACCATCCTTGTTATTTCTTTGGAGTTGCAATATATATGCATTATGCAATAGATCAGCCAAAACCTTCATGATTTGGAACCACATGTCAGTTGTGCTCTAATTGTACAGTCAAGGCCCTCGGGATTGTAAAGCTTCCTGAGTGCTGTAATTGAGTTGTTTGAAAATATTTTCCATGTGTTTTTCTGTGATGGAAGCTAATAATATTCCAGTGTGTCCTGTTTTCATGTTACTTGCAAGTCTGCTGCATCTGTATTTTTGACAGTTTGCACTGCTAAGAATCAACTGTAGCCAAGTGCAAAACAACCTATGTCCAAACACATGTATCGCCAAAAATGGTCACATAGTTATGTATTTATTTGTGGAAAGAATAAAAACATTAGACATTATAATGAAAACTGGTTGAGGGAACATTCAGGTTTATACACAGCCTTTGTTTCTGATGTTGTGTTTGGTCATGCCAGCCAAGATGAAGTCAGCAAGCAGTTCATACAAAAATCTTATTGGGTAGTAATTCAAATTCAATATGATCATAGTACTCACAGAGCAGCCTTCGCTGCAGATCATGGGTTAGGAAGCATGACTTGGAAGTTAAAGAGTTACATGTTTGACATGCTTACTAGTAATGAATTGCTCTTAACACAAGCCATGAAGTAGTGATGATGGTAGGCAAATTGGGCTTATGCAGGTACTTTGAAGTCTTATCGTCTTATCGGGTTTAGCTTGATCCATTCAGTATGAAGGGAATTTGAGCATTCTAGTATATATGATTTTCAAATTGTTCTCAACAAACTAAATTGTACTATAATAAGGAGTGCATTCAAAAGGTCTTGATTTTCAGGGACAGGTCTATGGGGACCATGCTATACAGACTCAAAGCTTACAAAGTAGACCTTAGCACATATTTTGTGATAACATAGAATTGTGAAAGCGAAGCTTTTCCAATTTGGTATTTTGTATCAAATACATTTAATTTAAGTTCTGTGACATGGGAATTATAAAATACGTGCACATTAGCATGACCCACTGGAATGCATTTAACATGATTAGAAATTTATAATGATACCTATACAGGTACAAAGTTCTCAAAAGTTCCATCACAAGCTTTACAATGTGCATGGTATATGTTGCTCATTAATTGTGATGCTTTACTATTTCAAAATCACAAGCTTCTTTGCTTATACATATGAGCATGTATGGTATATGTTGTAATTTTCATTTACTGCCTGTACTACCAGCATTCATTGCAACTTGTGCATCTGTAAAATACTTGAATGTTCTAAAATCTTGAAGAAATGTGTTTCATCCATTCATCCTGCATTTCAGAGTAAGGTGAAGCCTTTAATTATTATGACATGTCTGAAGGTGAAATGCATGAACTAGTAATATCATTGTAACTGTATTGACATCATTATCCCTCTAGCATATCTCCTTCGGTAGTCACTAACATAGATAGTAGGTACATTAGTTCAGTGCATACATGCTGCATGCACAATATAACTCTTTGCACGTCAAGTGTGTACATGCATGCATGCACACAAGTAGTATAAGCATTCAGTTTTTATTTCTTTTAATGTTTAATGTCCTAGGCGTCATCCCAGGAGTACACTTTGTATACACCTGGGTGTATGGAAATTCCCATTTAGTTACTGTGCATCAGAAATGAACTCCAACAGCATTTGGAAATAGGTAAAGTCTAGTTCCTTCTACAAGCTTCTAACAGGTTTGCAATGTGAACCTCCCCAGTCACGTCTAGCATATACCTGGCATGCCTCAGATGACCTCACTTTGGAAACCTGGTTAGAACTTCTTAAATGGAACAAGATCTTACCTATTTACGCCCAGAGCTAAAAATGCATGACAAATGTGTACATGCTGTCAGATTTCATTTCTGGTACATAGTTACAACCCTTCCTAATAAGGCAAACACCACACCTCTCTCACACACCCTACCTGTAAAGAACAGCTGCAAAATGGCATCAGGACTGAGGTTCCTGTTCTTCAAGTACTTGATCCCGTACTGATGATGACCTCAGAGAGTGCTATGGAGCTGGGAGAGGATGACATCCTGCTAGTGCAGAGCGAGGATGAATATGTGTCCCGGCCATTGGTGTGTTGAGGCATTTGGTGGGTGGGGCAGTGAGGTTTCAACACACCTCTTCCAGGATGGCAAAGAAGCTGGCCAAACAGTCAAGCCACCATTGGCCTGAAGTGCTGTCATGTCACCTGGACATTACATGGATGTACCAGAATGCAAGAGCCTGGCAAGAAGCAGACTGTGGGAAGTCGAGGTTTATGGAATCACATTGTTGTTGCATGCATTGCTGTGTTTTTTTTTTTATTATTTAAAAATAAGTACAAAAGAAACATACATATACCATAATACAAGCAAAAGCAGTTAGGAGGGTGGGAGCTCCCTGGCCAGGATGGCTCTAGCACTGGGGCCATATATTCAATTGGTCAGATATCTTTGCCAAAACTGTTGACTTGGGGGAGAACTGATGAATGGCCAGGTGGGATGCCATCCTGGAGATGGCATCATGGACTCAATTGCCATATGTCTCCACTACCAATGGAATGCAGGACCAGCCCAACTGCTGGCATTTGGGTCCATTGGAGTGGAGCTTGCAGACCTCAGTTGCATGGGCTACTGCACCAGCCTGGTGACACGACATAGGGGAGGCATGGGGGGGGGGAGGAGATAGGGGAGTACAAGATGGCCTGGCTAAGGGTGATGTGATGGTGATGTCTAGTGCAGCAGGTTTGCCTCTGTCCCATCCAGCAATGAGGATGCCATACCTTACATGTGTAGAAGATGTACACAATAGCCTTTACATGCGCATGCATACCATCACAAACTGCACATGCACCTGTCAATAAAGACACACACTGTCAAATAGGAATGCAATCATGGCAAATAGACGTAAGTACCTCTAGGCTGTCGTTAAGCTAGCTCTGACAGAGCGTTGCATTAATTAGAAGACTTGCATTGCATATTACGTCACGAGATTTCGATCAACAGTGTCTAGTCTGTGAGCAGAGATAATACAGTGTAATCTCTACTGTGACAGAGCTGTGAGGGCATTAAAGACTGTGGAACGTGCTGCTGCTAGCTTCAGCAACTCACCCCGTCACTTTCGTCGCAGTTGGAACGGGCCAGATGCCAAAGCATGGTACTGCCACATAAATAATGTATCAATGATGCAGTGGTATAGGAAGTGTTGAAATTCTCGCACGCACTCAAGTGACGTTTGCACATAGAATATATTGTTACATAAAAGGGACCTAAAGTATACATTTAAAAATGTCCAGTTACGCGTAGGGCCTAATGGAAATGTATTTCCAATCATGACCCCCCAAACGGCACCTTAGAGGGATCAGATTTATTATGGTTATTCTATTCCCATCCGATTGGTTATTTCCAGAACATTACTCACTTGTATAGGACGTAGTTTAATGAGATCCCATATTTTCCCTTCTCTTAGCATGTTCCGCTCGCTTTATAAATGAACCAAATAATTTCAGCGTTTTGCTCTACCATATTGCGCTACTTGTGCCCTATGGGACCGACGTAGTCGCACTGGTGTTAACGCTTGCATTGAAATGTATGGCTATTAAACAAAATTCAGAGCCTTACAACTCCATGACGGATGCTCCGATCTCAGTGCGTAAGAAGCAATGTGAAGAGGACATTTAAGACTTCTTGAATATTGAAGAGTTTGAAATCTTGAAAAACCACATTCGGTTCCTTTTGGAAACGATCCCAGTTATATAAATCATTTGCTTATGCAGCTGTGATCCTGCAAAATGCTATTGCGTTGTTTTATTATCATTTTAAAATGAGTGCCCATTTGGATGTACATGATTGTATATATGTCGATGAAACAATTCAATCCCCAATTGGTACACCAGCAGACCAGCAGAAGTGGGATTCAAAGGGGGTGGGGTAGGGGGGGTCAGCAGCTGCATCTGCAGAAGGTATGAGGCATGAACGCACTGCACACCCTTTCACGTCTGGCCCGCAAGAACCGACCAAACCATGTCCCAGGTGGTTACGGATTTATATGGTGGTCTGAACATGACACTGGTTAAGGCCAACTCCAGAGCTATATTGAGTAGAATTGCATTGTATATGTGGCGTGGTTAGTTGTGTAATAGTAATATACGATGAAAACAACAAAATCTTGATTTAGCTATGTGTAGGCTTTAAATAGAGTAAAAACCAGGCACAGGTATATGTCCCTTACCCTAAGCATCCATTACCAGGCACTTAAAGTTAAGGTTACCATCCTTGTTATTTCTTTGGAGTTGCAATATGTATGCATTTGCAACAGCCTACATGATTTAGAACCACATGTCTGTTGTGTACAGTCCAAGGCCCTCAGGATTGTAAAGCTTACTGTGTGAAATAATCGAGTTGTTTGTGCCATATGTTTTTCTGTGATGGAAACAAATAACATTGTAGCTATTGTAGCGATCGAAGTGCAACACAACCATTGTCTGAAACATGTAACGCCTAAAATGGTCACATATTGTTAGCTAGTTGTGCATTTATTTGTGGAATAAATAAAAGCATTAGACATTATTATGAAAACTGGTTGAGGGAACATTCAGGCACCTGCATCATTAGGTAGCCTTTGTTTCTGATGTTCTGTTTGGTCATGCCAGCCAAGATGAAGTCCGGAAGCAGTTCCTACATGTACAACAATTTTATTGGGTAGTAAAATATGACCATAGTACTCACAGAACAGCCTTCGATGCAAATCATGGGTCTGGGAACATGACTTTGAAGTTTAAAAATTAGAGGTTTGACATGCTCTCTAGTACAAATTGCTCTAAACACAAGCAATGAAGAAGTGAGTATGATACATGTAGGTAATTGGGTGTATACAGACATACTTTGAAGTCCTATCTGGTTTTAGCTCTATACAATATGTAGGGCATTCTAGCACATACAAATGTATGATTTTTAAATTGTTCTCAACTAAATAACTTGTTCCATAAAAGTGGAGTGCATTCCAAAGGTCTTGATATTCAGGGACAGGTCTATGGGGACTATACTATTCAGACTCAAAGCTTTTTAAAGTTCTGTGACATGGGGATTGTATCACACATGAAAATGCACATTAGATGATTGCATGAATACAAACTGTTTAGTGAGGTACAATGTTCTCAATACTTTCATCAGGCAGCTTATAATTATTTACATAGTATGTGTTGCTCATTGTGATGAGAAATATGCTTAATCCATTAATCTTGCATTTCAGACAAATCGCATATACATGTACAAATTATTATGACATGTCTGAAGGCCCAGTGCATAGACTAGTGTCATCGTAACTGTATTGGCATTTATCGTTGCTCTAGCATCTCTCTTTTCGTACCAAAGTAGGTATATTTAAACACATTTGGATTAGGAAACAATCCAAAGTTTCTTCTTCAAGATGATGAAGATTGTGGAGCAACCCATTATTGGATTGTTATTTTAAGAAGGGTCAATGCGATTGCCTGTTATTTATTTACATTATTTACAGTGTACAGTGCATGCATGCATAGTTTAATGTGGTGCAGGCTATCCATTTTTTAAAAGGTGTTAACACTAATCTACAATATATGTATTTAGAAAAGACAAACTCTCCGCAAACTGATCCACATCTTGGTGTTGCTACTGATGTCCAATTCAAGTAAGGATTATGCAAATAGTTTTCACATGCATGGTAATGACATATATTTATTGCTCTTATTAAAATTTAGTATCAGCATGTCTCTAGTTTTAAATGTATTGTACATTATTGGTCATGTACAGCATTCATCATCATTAGGTGCTAATCAATCTATAGACCTCATAAAGAATTACACAGTATTTCAGAATGACACTCCAGCAATTTTCTACTGCTATGGGAGTGGCTATCAGAATGGAGCACTCATTGGGTGGGTAATAAATGGAACTGGATATGGTTCAAACCATGCAAAAAGAGGAATAACATATGTCACTGACACACCCATTGGAGATACAGTCTCATCTCGTCTCTTCATTCCATCTAATTCTACCATCAATAATGGGACAGAAGTGAAGTGTATGACAATTGACAGCACTTCGTACACACTGATAGTAACAAGTGAACCAGCTAGTCTGACCTTACAGGGTGAGTGTTGTAAAATCACAAGAATATGTACATTGTAAATGTAAACATTTACTGCAATTCCATGTAACTGGGCTGGTTCACTTACCATGTAGTACTCTTCAGTTTATATGTACCTAACAGTGTCATGTTTCATGATACTATGTATTTCATGAATCAATTGAATGTGACCAAAATAAATGATTTACATGTAGAAACCAAATTATTCATTACTTTGTGCTCAATCCATGACAAATAATTTATCTTAATCTAAGTGGTTTTATCCAAACCTTTGCTTTTTCTTTTTTTGATTTAAGTACTACACTAAAGGGTCATACATAAAATTGTCACCTTTCTGGCCCAATATTACACATAGAGTACACTGAATTGATTGTCCACAAGTCATCGTTTCATGATCAGGGAGCGCTGCCATACCTGACTGTAGATTAGCACAAGCTGTTGCATGAACTGGTAAATTGGTTGCATGCTGTTGTATAAACACATTCTATCCTTTGCAGCTACATGGAACGATTAATATTTTGTTAAGGAGCTACATGTAGGTCTTTGTAGATGTTTGATAAATGGGGTGGTAATATTCCATGATTGCTTAGTTGTTTTCATGGCCTGTTATTAAAGAAGCTCAAAGACATGCAGTGTAGTGAGATTCAAATTCAATACCTCTCAGTTGATTTAGCAGTTAATTTATTATCAGTAAAGCGTAAAGGTCCACCAAACTCTGTTATTGTAGCTTCAACATGGATCATCCATGTGAGTACAAAAGGTCCAGTAACATATATGTGATGTGATGGAGTCAATGTGACAACACATACCTTTTGGTATTGACATCCTTTTATATTTCAGTGAAAAGTGATCACTTATGATTTAGCCCACACCAAGGACGATCAGGGGGTATGTATAGTACTTAGAATGTAGAGTTTAAGTGTTACGAATACAAATAAAAATTGAAAATGCTGAAACCCATAAAATACGCAGCAGTCTGAATTGGGCTATAGCGAGCGTATTTGGAAAGAGGCAGCAAGTACCTGAAACTGCCAATGCATAGAAAGCCCAGACAAACAGAGATAACATTCACTCATCCCCACACTCAAACCCCCCAAAAAATTATTGTTTTTCCGTTTCCAGGTTCTGGTTTTTGTTTCGAGATAATATTTGACCATTCTATCATTGTCGTGATTGAAGGTGAATGTTAGCAGTTATGGAGGGTACTATTTTCTTTTTGTTTGTTTATCAATAGCCACATAAAATGCATGTAACTTGTCATGCAATCATATATCAGGACATTACTCAATATGTTGTGTTCCCGGACACAGATGTAAATAAAACCAAATGTATAAAATACAAATAAAAATTCATTTGTGTTACACGCACCAAAGTGTTCACACAGTACTACTGTAATGATGAGTGGAAAACATGCCGTGGATCCTGTGATAGTTGGCCCATAGAACCTTTTGAAGAGAATCGGATTGCATAGACATGTTATGCCATTATTTGAAATAATGCAGGAGTATGACTAGTAGTTAATTAGCTTCAATAAAAGTACTTCTACTG
The DNA here is from genome assembly GCA_013339895.1 of Ephydatia muelleri. Taxonomy (NCBI): domain Eukaryota; kingdom Metazoa; phylum Porifera; class Demospongiae; order Spongillida; family Spongillidae; genus Ephydatia; species Ephydatia muelleri. The sequence continues at coordinate 28,424,869 of JABACO010000001.1, read as the reverse complement.
TGCAAAAAGTAGAAATTTTCACACAACAACATATACACTACAGTACATGTATTGAAATTATCTTCCTGAGTTCATCATTAAACAAACTAAATAGGCAAGGTATAATAGCCATTTTAGTCCCTTCAAGGTTAGCATGGGCATTTGAGTTCATGTAGAAAATGGAAAATGACTTGTTTACCGTTATATTTTTCATTTGTTTGCTATGCTCTAAGGCAATACAGACAAATACATGTTGCCATATTTACTATTTTGCTATGAATTACAGGAGGGGGGGGGGGGGACGTAAAAAGCATTCGACACCCTATAAAAAATTCTGAATTGAACCCTCCTCCTACAAAGTGCCCACTTTATGACCATGCCCACCAAAGTATTACAGTCATTACCATAATGCCACACCCTCCTCAAATAGTGCATGCGCACGAAAATACATAGTGTCACCCCCAGATCGATGTATGCAGCTGTGGGTTAAACAAGTAATGTTAGCAGGGTGGAACAAGTAATGTTAGCTGACAAAGACAATTCCACGAAAAAGAACCAATGGCATACATTATAATCTTTCCAGTATGTGCAAGAAAAATGTAACACTTCTGTTGAAATGTATGGTTAATTAAAATATCAGCGCTTACACTCCATGACAGATACTATGATTCTTAGTACGTAATATGCAAATGTGTATCTAGAGGACATTTCAGACTTCTAGAATATTATAGCATTTGAAATCTTGAAAAACATGCATTCGGTCCCTTTTCGCGGAAATGATCCCAATTGTAATTATTCTAAAAGAACATGTTTCTAGTTTTATTAATACTCAAATAACATTTTAGAACTCTCAAAAACCAGAATAAAACTATAGTTATCATTCCAAAGGCCTCTATACTTCCTCAAGTCATTCTTACTTCTGTTCACTCCGTTCTGTCATTTTTAAGGAGTCACTCTTTGTTTAACTTTACATAAAATTAGGCTTAGAGCAAACTGAAGTATATATATCAATGCAATAAGCATGAGTTGACCAGATATCTGTATTTTATCATCTATAAAGTTTGGCTTTCGAACCTCTCTACTCATTTAACAGTATTTCTTAGCTAGAATTGTGATTTTGATGGCCTTTGGATACCCAATTGTCATGTGAAACCAACTTTGACACATTGATATGGAAGCTAATTATGTAGGAGTATGGTATCTAAAGACTAGCACTTTTTGCTTCAATGTAAACATGGTTGTTACTATGTTATTTCTACGTTCATGTGTGTGAGCAAGATAGTGTGTGGTATGTCTCTGCCTATGTTGTCCTATACATGTATATTGCGTTGCAAGTGATCTGTATGCCTCTGCCTGGAATGCTTTCTAAGACTAGAAGATGATCTTTGTGCAGTGTATGAAGATCATCTTTGTTTCAATACAGTATGCTATATATGCTTCCATGACATTCTGTCCCTCTCCCCCACAAAACCAGCCATCTCCTCCCAAGCAATTTCAATATTGAAGTGTGCCTGATAACTTTTGCTCTTGATTACCTCCCAGGTCCTCTTGATGCTCCAAGCAACTTCTCTGTATATATATCCAACACCTCCAACACCACTTTCTTACTCTCCTGGGGTGCTCCATTCTCTCTTGATGTCACTGACTCTCCTGATATATCCTATTACACCCTGTGTACCAATATCGGATGTAAGAACATCTCCAGTGATCCAGACTGCACCTTCCCAAGGACATGTACCTCATCAGTTAATTTCACTGGCCCTTCATTAAATGGTACAAATGGAGGACAAAACAAGACCATGGTAGATTATGGTGATACAATTTACTTTACATTCTTTGCTGTCAATGGAGCTGGAAAAGGCAATGTCAGCAAACCCTTTTTTTTCAAAAAGGAGTCAGGTTTGTACCATCTGTTATGCTGCAGTTGCTGTTTAATTTTGTGGCCTACATTTTTTATATTGTATTGCCGTAAGTGTGTCTGGTATGAGCATAGGCATGAGGTTACTTCATTTTAAATCTGTGTATTGAAAACAAGACATGTGTATGTGCACTTGGCTTTTCTATTATGTACATTTACCCATTTGGGAATGGGGTCAATTCAAGTTTACAATACAGTCAGCTGTTACTTTTGCCTTTTCTTTCCATTCCGCATTCCACTGTGTCTATCAATGTATATCAAGTGTTGCTGCACCAATCTTATAGTGGATGTGAAAATTTAGCTTTGTTTCTTCACAAGCCTTTATACATTTAGGATGTTAATACAAAGCTGTAGTACCATTTCAAAACAGCCATATTTCTATAGGACACGAAAGAAATGATGTCATTATACAAAGTGCTGCATCAACTATGGAACTGGAGATTACTTATTCGTTTAATCTTAATTTACGCTTCCATATGAAACTCAGTATTGGGGCTGCTCAGTGTAGCAGTTACATTGCCATGAACAATTGCATCTCGCTCCACTCCCCTCCCTTTCTTGGTAGCTCTGCTACTGATAATTATGGATTTTCTTAGACATACATTACAGTATATTTGTTAAAGTAGGATTCGGGTTGCATTCCAATTAATTGCAAATCTAACTCAACCTCATGTGACCGATGCCTGACCTGCGTAACATCAAATTGACCTGCTGTATATGTGCTTAAATGTATGGAAAACATGCTAGCAAATAAAGATGAAGAAGCACTGAGCGTTTACAGTTCAAAGGTTATGCTCATTCCCAGACCTGCTGGTGACGTCCTCTGCAGACATTTTAGTGACAACGATTTTTGTTTGTCATTTTATAAAAGGTTACACCTGTGGAATAACTTCCTGTTTCTTTTTTTTAAAGTTTATAATTTACACTTCCTGCAGAAAGGTACTTTTATGCGATGGTTTTAGTTCAGTACAAATATAAAAATAAAGCTGTCCATTTTTAATCAATTTTCTTCAGTATATCAAGAATGATTAATTTAATCATCTCAGTTCAGAGATGGCCTAGCTCTGCGCTATTTGATACATCCATCTAATCTGCCAGCCAAATGCGATGGTTGTGGAGCTAATTTCACCCTCCAACATGCCCTAGACTGTAAGAAGGGGGGACTTGTTATACTACGCCACAATGAGATTCGCGACTGCATTGGTGATCTTGCCAGTCAGGTGTGGCCCCAAGTTATAAAGGAGCCTATTGTAAATGAAGCTACTGCCACCTCAAGTGATCCAGGACTAAGGCTTGACCTGGGAATCAGAGGTGTTTGGCAACCACAGGTGGAGGCGTTGTTTGATGTCCGTGTCATAGACACTGACGCCGCCCCATCTCACTGCCATCGAGCACCTAATGCCATTCTTGAATCCAGCTCACAGGAGAAGAAGAGAATGTACAAAAAGGCAGTTGAAGACAGAAGAGGCACCTTCACCCCATTTGTCCTTTCTGTGGATGGACTACTTCACAAAGAGGCTAGTCACTTCATTAAGCACATGGCCACTGCTCTATCTTCAAAGTGGGACAAGGCCTATTCTATCACCAGCAGCTACATCTGATCACGGCTTGCTTTTGCAGGGGTTCGAGCAGTGAGCCTCTGTCTTAGAGGATCCCGCACCAAATGGAGAAGTGGGCTGGGGTTTGATGATGGTGCTCCTCTGGCCTCATTCATGGAGTAAATTTGTTGACTTGTTATTTCTCTTTTTAATTACTTAAGTATCATCAAATTGTATGTATTTCATGTTTTTAAAGTAATTGATTTTCTTGTAGCGTCAAAAAATATAATATACAACACAACCTTTCATGCATTACTTTAAACATCATTTTCCAAATCGCTGTTTCTTCATACAGGGGAAAATCTAGCTCCATGTCAAACAGAACCAAGATCCACGAATATTTTCCCTACCACAACAAGATTTACAAGCAATGCTAAAAGTGAAATCCTACATGTAATTGGTTAGTGCTGTACTATCATGTTTTAGATATAAAAAAAGTTTATTTGTGTCCCTTTTTGGGTGTTTGCTGTTAAATAACGCTTTGACATGTATTCTATTCTATTTCAGAGTTTCATGTAACACAAGAGCTTTTATGACTCCTATGGCTTCTTTAGAAGTGTAATGCATATTTATGCAAATGTGTTCTTCATATGCAGTTTATGGATCAGTGTGTGGAGCATCAGTGTTGGTGATTTCAACAGCTGTAGGTGTGGTGTGTGTGATTGTCTGCATAAAGCATAAGCACAAAGGTACAGTGAGTGCATATGTATTTGTATTGCATGAAATATTGTTTCACTATGATATTGAACAGATCATTTGAAGAACATCCAACTGGAAAAGAACCTTGCATATCAGGTTGTCAATAAAAGAACTGTTCAGTCTGACATAATGGATATGGAGCAATGCTGTGCATATGGAGTGGTACTTTAATCGTATTTCAAAGTGTGATAATACTTTAAAACCTGCAATATAGAACACTGCTTCATATATAAATGTAGCTAGTGGAAAGCTTATATTGAATGCATGCACACATCATTTAGTGCTCCTTCCATTGCTCCTCCTATGTTAAGCAATGGGATGATCAATTTGACTAGATATGCAGAAGTCCCGACTAAGAAAAGGGAACAGTATGCAATCCAATCCATGCATGTGTGGCATAAGATGGGAATGTTGTGTCAAACACATTCATCTTGAAATACATGTTCAAGATCCCCTATAGAGACAGGGGAGGGAGAAAATTCAGACTTGCACCAGCTACAGTACGGTGTAGTTGCATTTGTACAAAGAAAAGAGGCTAACATATCATCAGATATGGAGCACACCATGACAGGGTTGGTCATGATGCATTATGATCAACACTGTCATGATGCATTCCAGTACCTGTATCTGTTAATATGTTAGCCTTATGCACATCAGATCACATCATACCTGGGCACACCTGATGTTGCAAGGGCATGTATTGCAAAATTGTATTCTTTATTAATAGTATTCATACCAAAACAAGCAGACAAAAATATTATAACAATATCAATAAGCATAAAATTAATCATTTCTGCCGGCTAAGCAGGTCAGATCAATAGTGGAAACATCCAAGTGGAGAGCATGTGCAATGTGAATGGAGCAATAAAAAAGCTCAATTTTGCACAAAACCCTTTTTAAAAAAAAAATAAAAATTCTATAATGAAATTAATGGCTGATCATGCTTTTCCGCTGTGAGTGAAGCAAGCCTGTAGTCTATAATGTTGGCAGCAGACCTAACCCACCAGAAGTAGAAAACCCAAGCAGTGTAAAGCAACCAAGATCTACTTCACATACCCTGGCTTCATAGGCATGTTTCTTGTCCTGTTCCAACAACGATACCACTGAGTCAAAGATTCTTCTGAATAACACTTTTCAAAAGGTTTGAACACATGTACATCAAGGTAAGCATTCTGTCTTGTGACCCCAATAATGTTGAAGTGACTGTTCACTTTAATAATGATAGCAATACAGATACATCATATACATGTAATAATACATAATATTTACTTAAGTAACAAGGGTTCGTGACAAAATTGCTCTTGCTATTGATCTCCTCAAAGTGACATTGAGTCTACTGAAGACTTCAAACACAAACCTGCTCTGGGATTCAGCTGAGCCAATGGCAAGTTGGGTAGCTAGAGCCAGATGTGAATATGTATCCTTTCCTCTTTGCTCCAATTGCCATAAGTTGCAGGGACTCATACTCACCCCAGCTCACTGCATTAGGAGTCATCGGCCTTGTGCTTGCAGGCTTCTGCTGTTCTACTGTGGAGCCTAGTGATGCAGCAGAGAGGGAGGGTGACAATTTAAGGCCAAAGCAGAAAATGTGCCTCCCATCCAATTTCGAGCCAGAACATCAGCTGGGCAAGAAGCCATGACATGAAGGCAGCAGTGTAGCATGATTCGTAGGTAAGGTCAGACAATTAGTCCTGAACCACAATGGGGGTGTGGTTGAACTTAAAAGACACAAAAGGGGTGTGGTTATATGAAAAGGGTGTGGATGTAGTTTCATCACACCCTACCTGTAAAGAACAGCTGCAGAATGGCATTCGGACAGAGGTTTCAGTTCTTCGATCAAGTACTTGATCCCATACTAGCTGATGATGACCTTAGCGAGTCATGGAGCTGGGAGAGCATGACAAGCTTTCTGTTTAGAGGAGAATGGATATGTGTCCCAATGGGGCAGTGAGGCTCAACACACTTCATCCAGGGTGACAAAGAAGCTGTCACTACTGGCCTCGTGTGCTGTCACTGCAAGAGCTTTGCTGGCAAGTAGAGGAGTAGAGGTATATTCAACCAAGTTGTTATTGTATGCATTGCTGTGTGTTTTATTTAAACAGGATAAATAAGTAAAACAAATATGCATAAAAACACATGCAAAAGCACTTAGGGTTCCTGGCTCTAGCAATGAAGTGGATTATGTTCAACTGGCCATAAATCTCAGCCACATGTGATGACATAGAGGAGGACTGGAGAATGTCCAGGTGGTATGCCAGCCTGGAGATGGTATCATGGGCCTCCTTGCCATATGTCTCCACTGCCAATGAAATGCAGGACCAACCCAACTCCTGGCATGTGGGTCCATTTGAGTGGACCTTGTGGGTCTCAGCTGCAAGGACTGCTACACCGACCGGGTGACACGACTGTCATGGTGATGTCTTTTATCTCTGCCCCATCCATTGATGAGGATGTCTGCACATCTGGTGTGGTCCAGGGCTCTGGCGAGGCCATGGCCTTAATTTCTCTGCATTAGCTGATTTCACATGGCAATTTAAAATTATACCGGTACAGTGAAAATTGATAAAGTGTCTAAACAACCAAAGTATGTAGTATACATTGGGTATGGCTAGCAGTACAGTACATGCTTCACTGCATTCACAATATAGTGCCTGAATGAATTACGTTCCCCTGTTTGTAATGTACATGTGTGGCGCTTTGGGTCAGCTGTAGATACTTCTCACTTCTGTTCATTCTTTTCTATGTCAGTGTCATTCGCATCATAGTTCTATCAAATCATCAAATTAGGTTGACTTGTAGTATTGCATATTTCTCTGAGTCATATTATATTCAATGTTAAACTTAGAGTAAAGAAGTCAACCTAATTTGATGATTTGATAGAACTATGATGCGAATGACACTGACATAGAAAAGAATGAACAGAAGTGAGAAGTATCTACAGCTGACCCAAAGCGCCACACATGTACATTACAAACAGGGGAACGTAATTTATTCAGGCACTATATTGTGAATGCAGTGAAGCATGTACTGTACTGCTAGCCATACCCAATGTATGTATTGATGTTATTATATGATTCATTATTTGGGATTGTTTCAGCAAAAGAGGACCTAACACAATAAGCCGTGCCCAGAAAATACTCGACTGGATGATTCTAACCTGGATGTTCGGAGCCAGACAGAAACTGGAGTTTCCGACGTTCTCCCAAAGAACAGGTTTTCCTGGAAATCAGTTGCAGTTAATGGATGACGATGGCGCGGAGAGTGAACCAGAGAATGCTGAGCCTGCGCAGAGGGACGTAGCGCCGAGAGAACAACAGATTGAAACCGACAATTTTACCGGTACCCTCGGACCCTGATGCAGGAGAAGGCCATGGCCAGCCTGAGCCAAGGTACCCAATGAGGGAGCGAAGACCTCCAAGCTACTATGGAAGATCTCCCTATTTCTAACTCGGAGCAAGTCTTACGAAGAGGGGGATGATGTAATGAGACGCTGACAGACTATTAATTGTGTATACTTATACGCATGCGCTATAATTAATGAGATATAAAAATGCGGGAATGCTGATGTGAATAACCTTTTTGCTGCCAGTCAGGCTGTCATTGCACTTGTATAGAAATGTTTGGCTAATTAAAAATTCAGAGCCTAATTGCAAATCCATGAAAGATACTCTGATTTGCTGCGCATACGAAGCAATGAGTTGAAGACATTGCAGACCATACAATAAAATTGAAAAACATTTTGCTTACTTTCTAAAATCTCTCCAGGATCTGTGAGCAGTATTGATAGCAATCAGTTTAGTCTAAAAACATTATTATACATGTACCTGGTTAAAACTTAAACATTTCCTACGTACTGGCACTTTCATGGGATAGTACAATACTCATGCACCCTGGATGGTCAGATTAGTTGGCTGACTTGTCAGTACGTTGGAAAAGGTGATATCATATGCGTACATGCAAGCATTGAGGTGATATAAGCTAGAACAATTCCTTGGTGCAAGAATTCGGGCTTTGCATAGGTCTTATGTTGCACTATCCCATGAAAGTGTACAACCAACTTAGCATGTATTTAAATATTCCTTGGTTTGCATTCTTTTAAAATGTTAAATGGGATCGTTTCCGCAAAAAGTGACCTAAAGCTTTTTTTTTTTCAATTTTACGTATTATGTGCACAGCGTAGTTGGCCGTAGCCCAGCCCTTCGTCGTGGATCCTAATCACAGCTGACTACAAAGTGTAATGTTTTTAATTGCTGGTTGACAAGAGTTAAATTGATGCAAGCCGCAATTAGTGGATCCGATCAAATGAAGTGAAATTGCACATGGCTACTTCACTTGCACAGTCTTGCTCTCCGAAAATACTCCTGAATACATACGGTATTTTACTAGTAGGGTGTAGGCTGACTACGGCATTCAGTCGGTTAGTCGGATGCAAGACTACATATAGATTTGCTCTTCTCGCAGTCCAATCGGATTGCAGCATTTCAAGAGGGGCGCCCACTTAGCGGGATGCTGTGATAACAGGCATTATTTTTAAGGGTCTCTGCAACCCTCCACCCTGCTGCATTAAACGTACATATTGAGGAGTGTATTCAATAATTAGAGGGTCAATAGGGCGAGATCCAGAAATCAGTAATTCAGGTGAGGGGCATGGGCAGTAGGCAATGGTGCATGTTAGTCTCGTTCCCAAACTCACTTGCGTACATGTAAGCATTGACGTTTAGACTAGCCTTTGGTGGTTGAGTCATATGGAGCTTGGGGAAGGAGGTTCTGGAGTCCATCTCCAAGCCAGCTTCCTGATTAGCCACTTGCTCTTCCAAGGGGAAGTCAGTGGTGCTTGTAGAGCTGTATGGGAGGCTAAACCTTCACCTCATATGTGCCAATGCCATTGCCATCCTGTCACGTTGCTGCCATCAAGGTGTCACTTAGTGTAGGTAAACTTAACATATTGTGTACATGTATTTGAATTGAACAATAATTATTCATTTATTTTGTAAACATAAAAATGTATTGGGCATTTTTAAACATACATACATGAATACATGTACATGTACACAATATTACATAAACATACACAGCAAATACTCTAGACCGAATGGCCCTGGAATTGCCTTTCATCTCATCATCACTATTCATTTTTGTTGCTCGGAATTGAAGATAGGCAGGCATAAGGAGAAACTCCTATTCATCAAGAGGACATATTCGCAATTAGCCCCACAAAGTGTATCAGGTATCTTGGTGCTGCACCTCAGCCACCTATCTCTCCAAAGTTGTAGCTCCAAATATAGGCTTTCAAATAGTGGTAGTTCAGCTTCATATAGTTTTAAATCATTAACAACATTTTTCAAGTTGCCATCTTCACATTTTACTAACAGTGGAAGAACAAGTCTTAACAGACCTCTAATACTTAGCTTGGAGTTTTCAGTATTATTTAATTGCATCACCACTTCATCACAGAATGGTACCACAATGGCAATTTTGTCGTTTTCTTTTGTGCTTTTTACCGGTTGATTTGATATGTGCTGCTGCCTACCAGCGATTCGAGGTTGCTTCTCTTCCCCTCCAATGCTTCTTGTAATTTGATGGATCTCTTCATACCAACTTTAATATCTTTCATCAATGGTTCCTACATGTAGTATTGTCTTAATATTCTATCAATGTCACAAAATGCTTCATATATATCCAGATCACGTTTCTGAAGCTTTGATGTTATACCACGTAGGGGAAGCAAAATATTGTTAATTGCTATTATGCAAACAAGTTTCTTAATGAGGCTAAAATACAATGTGCTCTTGTTTTAGTGTCACAGTCCCAACCCCAGCCATCTGTACAGCCTTTAAATTCTTCATTATGCATATAAATTCCCAGATTCCTGCATCCGCCCCTGCGGCCAGCGAATGGAAAAAAATGTAAACAGATGCCCATGACATCATTATTTGAAACGGTCACTAGCTAACTTAATAACCAACTTAATAGGATACAACTTTTGAGGCTATCGATACTGCTTCAGGTATGTACGATCTTGATTTAGCTGAACAAAAACAACTGCATTGTATTGAAAGCATTCGAGCTACACTGTAGGTTGGAAAACAGCACTTTCCATAGAGATGACTTTTCCATGTATTCAGCAGTTCATTATTCATAAATCAGTTTACACTGAGATGTTGTGGACCCCCAGAATCTGAGGTCATGCAGTTCTATTAGAAAATTTTAAAACTTCACCAAGTACAGGTTTTGGCCCTTTGATTTATAAATTGTTTGGGTCATAAAGACTAAGATCCAATAAGCACCGTCTTGTAGAGTGTATTTCATTAAAGGATCTTCATGGAATATGCGGCTACAAGCAACTAAAAGGCATATGTTGGCTTATTAAATGGGTTGCTTAGTACAGTATATAGTTAACAACTAATTTTATATACAGCTATACATTTTCTCCGTGCATGGTTTATCGCGAATGCACATAACACAAAAATTGTATAACCACGCATTTCGCACGCTTTTTTACAGAATATCGAACACGCTATTAAGACCCGCATTGTTTCAATTAACTGCAAATCACGTACACATGACTGACACAAGAAGTTACATTGAATGATTACTAAAGGTCACAACTCATCCGTGATTTCGAGCACATGCATGCTCTGGTAGTTAGTCTGTAATGAGCTGCCGACCACCTGAAAACACGTTCTGTAGCAGCTGGAGTTCCTGGAATACCTAAGTAAGCACTTGCCATCATAGAAAGGTTAGGATACAATGAGGCATTGACTTTCCATCACTCTAGAGGTAGTACAGATTCATCTGCTGTAGGGCCATCACAGTAGCTGTTAAACTATGAAGAAGGGAGGGACAACTTAGTTTTTTTTTTTTAACATTGATTTCTTCAGCTGTAGTGCAGTGCTACTGGTTCTTTCTTTGGTGGCATTAGTTGTCTCAAGGTCACAAGCAGCAGCAGGAGGCTGGTAATGTCTTCTAAACGCACTATCAACCTTCTCAAATACTTCATCAGTAGAGACATGGTCTGTAGAGTGAAACGAGAATCAAGGACAGTTGCAATGATACAAGCATCACTTGTGACATATTTTAATGAGCCATAAGTTTAACTTTACAGGCAACACCAGCTCTATGTAAAGCAGATGATTCCTCTGTGCTACTAATCACATCTTCTGTATCATCAAGCAAAGAATTATATATGAGTACAATCCAAGAAAGTGTAGGATATTTCCCCACACAAGACTTCTCAGTAGCTAGCCTCTTTGAAAACAGATACATGTAAGAAATCATACAATTCTTGCAAATGTGCCCAATCACTATTACTGAGCTCATAATATGTAGCACTATATTGGCTGAGCTCACAAAATAAGCATTGAAGTTGAGTATGTAAATGCAATGCTCTTTGCAGCATGTCAGATGTAGAGTTCCAACAATTTGGCACATTCATAATACATGTACAAGTTTCAGATATTTGACCTTACGTTCAACTCTTCTCAAGCCTCTGAGGAGAAATCTGCTTCCCTTTATTGCTTCACATAAGATCCCAATCTGGTCTGATTTAATTGCTTTGAAAAGCGACATTTATCACTTGGGCAAAACATCGGAAGTGAATCGTCGATGTGTTTCTTTGAAATAGGGCTTGATGCAATGAGTTTTTCCGCAAAGGTGCTACTGTTACTGGCATTGTCTAATGAGTCTCCATTGTTTTGTCCCCAAAGTTGTACTTGGTTTAACCAAGTAGACAATATTATGGAGACTGATGCATTTCGAGATATCGTTGAAACCAAGCCTTGGTTTCAATGATATCTCGAAATGCATCACAGATACACTCACCAATATGCATGATTTCCAGGGGTAAATTCAAAGTCAAGCAATATTGATTGTATACATGTACATGTACTTTGATTTTAATTTTTTTAAATAACACCTGATCGATGCAGCTGTATAGCTTCACATTGCCCTTCTGTTATGGTCATCACTGCGGCCGGGTCTGTGCAAATCTTAATGTCTTCCGACATCATGTTAGTTCAGTATCCTTAGAAACTGATTGTCTTTCAGCTAATATACATGTAATGTCTTTGTGGTGTATATTCAGCTTGTTTGTGCACTGAGTAATTAGAATATCATGGTAGCTAAGATATCTGGTGCAGCTGAGGTGCCTGCACTCAATGAAAAACAAAAATATGTTATTATGCCAACACCGATGTAGTTCGTTGCCACACCCATGCTCGTTATTAGTTACGTACCCAGACCCACATCACATCATATGAAGGATTACATCACTACTATATTCTGAAGGGAAAATTGTATGCTTGATTGAAGTGCTTATAATCGCTTGATTCCTAAGTATGAGTTTGTATGAACAATTTCTCACAATATTGGCCATATGAACTACATGTACAGTATCGATCGAGAGCTTGAGTGTGCTGGCTTTCAAATTGGTATTGCGCTGGCTTTCAGTATAGGTATTGCACCTGATGCCACCTATACATTGGTGGTTAATGATGTACGTATACAAAAAAGGTGAGGATTGTTCTCTTTCGTGGTGAAGGGATCAACTTTCCTTGGCAATACACAACAGATGCAGTACATTATCAATGGCTGCTATGTATTCTATGCCAAGTCGTGTAAACTTCTCTCACCAAAGGTGGCCAAATCCGACAAGGGTTAAATTTTTCAATGGAATAGATGATCTTCTAGTACGGTACATGCATCTTTATGGGTACTGTTGTCTCTGGGAAGGATTCACGAACAAACTCCATGAACTGTTGAATGGCCTGTTATGTATAAATCAATTGCACACACTGCACCAAACATAACGTACTGCTTCTTCATGTGGCTAATAGCATCTGGCGTTTCTCTGGCTGGGGTGGAGCGGATGCACCACATCTGCAGACAAATTGTGGGTGACAACCTGAAAGGAGAGATGGCTCTCTTTTCCTTTCCTTTCTGTTCTGGTGGTGAGGAGTTAGAAAGGAGCTCCTTTGGTTTATATTCCTGATCTTGTTCAAAAGGTTGTTGACGTCTAGGATGATCTCTTCATTGCTGTGTGTTTAATACTTTACTGTCTAAGAAGTCTCATTCTGTTCCAGGGAATAGCCCGGCCAGCTTTTATAGCCAATACTTGAGCAGAATAAACTATAATGCTTATGTAATGCCGGCCTTCTGCAATAGAGAGTTTTGCTTTTCATCACTCAGTGTGAGCACCTCCTTCTCCATCAGGGCAGGTGGTTCCCTTCCACTGATTAGACAAGACTCACTGTCTGCATCTCTGAACACCTGGTCTACATGGTCAGGAAACAAGCAGCTGTGGTCGGATACCTGCCTTTGTTATGTGCATGGATTTCATTGGCTATAAGGCAAGCTCTTCAGTAATGCAGCTGCTTCTCTTTCCTCACCAAAAGTATGAGATGGTGTGCATTCACGTCCCTCATAGCAACCAGCCTTTGCAGATCTGTAGCACCCTACACAACAGTGATATGGCGTCTGGTGCTTGTCTTATCTCTGTGGGTACCAAGCAGCAGTCCTCCAAGCAGCCAGGACACACTGCTGCTAACCGCTCCACAACACACCTGGTATACATGCCAGCATACGACATGGCACTTCAAGGGTCTGTGTCAGAATATCTGAACACACCACAAGCTTCAACTCATACAGGACAGTGACATTGTTTTGGCTTACTGATGGTGGATATGGCTGACGAGAGAAGATGGAAAAAAAAGAAAGATGCGCAATGAACCAGTCAGGTGTGAGGACTGGGTGATGACCTTTGCCAGCTGTTTGCTTCCTGATGTGATTTCAGTCTTGGACTGAGATTGAAGTGCTCTTGCACTGTGGTATGAGTTTATATATTTCATGTTGCATAAAAGCATGCAGTTATATACCTTACACCATTCATTTGTATGTACTGTACAAATAGTGTCAGTGCACTCCTGCCCTGGCACTGATAACCCTCTGCGTTGAATGGTGACAGCAAATGCAGAAGTATTCAAGGTGCACTTGAGAAGTATCGGTAAGGATATTGATATTGGGGATATCGATGCTAAACGCAAATTGCAGATCAACTGCAAATGCTTCATTCATAGCACTCCTCTTTGCGTATCCGCTTCATCGACCTCTGACCGCACTCTGCAGTGCTGCGGCAGTTGTTTGATGTGGTAGTCCATTCCTGTAACCTATGTTCATGCCCCTTAAAATCACCACAGCGATTCATAAGATACACTTGCATGGGTTTTTGCTGAAGAAAAAAAAATTCGTCGCCAGACTTGGTTACCACATCAAACAACTGCCGCTGCAACTACAGTATGTAACCTATGTTCTGAACATATAGGTTACAGGAATGGACTATACCACATCAAACAACTACGGATACACATAACACGATGCAGTGTACCAGTACATGTTCATGATCAAGCATGTATGCACACAGGAGCTACACGTATGAAATACATTGTATGTGCAAGTCTACACTGCACCATCTATAGTCGCGAGAGCTCAAAGAAAAGGGCGTTGCTGAAAGATGTCTCTAATAATTCTATAGCATAGATTAGTAGTTTTAAAAGTCTACACCACATTGGCTTGTGAAATGTACTGAATGTCATTAGTGGTGCAGAAAACTTAGGGCAAAGTACACTGACAGGTTTGCCTAAATCCCAATGAATATGCCTTATTTTCAAGCTGATACTTCCGTATAAACGGTTGGCACTGCACAGTTGTACCTCACAATAGTGGAAAAAAAGGGTTATTCATAGGAAACTAAGCTAAACGTCAGTGTTCATAGTGGTATCTAATTTATAGATAACCTCTTACCTCTAATTTAATTCATCATGCAAAGGTTCTCTTCATTAACTGACCGGTTTTAAAATTGAATTACAGTAATACATGTACGTGTAGGTGTTCTCTTTATCGACTGTTTTGGAAGACGCTCTATGGGTTAGTGATTGCTTGTGCCAAGATCTGTTCTTGTGTGGAAAGCAACAATTAAGCGTATTTGTGGTATTTGTAGGCCTATACATCCCTGTCGTAATACAGCACCAATTGCAATTAACCTTGCATAGGCGGCTATAATAGCGCAGAACCACTCCAAACTCTGCCGCTACATCCATTACAGGTTTACCACTCTTCACCTCTCGACAATTTTCATTTTCTCTTTCAATGTGAGCCGCTTTCGTACTTTAACCTTCTGCGCTGTTGTCCGCGATCGCGAGTACCTAGCCATTTTGAAATACTTATTCTAAGTACTCGTTGTTGCCAATCGTCACATGTTTGATCATCGGAATCGATTGATGTACTCAACTGCAAGCCGATCGACGGAGTATCGAAGACTGCAAGTTTAAGCAGAATACGTGAATAGCCTTTACTACATGTAATATCATATTTCGTTCTGCGCTAAGCCGCCTATGCAAATTGGTGCATTGTTATTAGAATTAGAAAGTCCACTCCTGCGTTGTTCATTGTTATCCAGGCTAAATTTAATATGGTGAGTTCACGTTTGACGTAAAGATATTTTTGCACAGTCACTCAGTTGGTGAAATCAATGTACAATGTACGATATGACCATAGATTAAACAATCTACATGTATGTTGCGACAGCATGCACAAATACGTTTAATTTTTGCTTTCCGCACATGAACAGATACTGGACAAGCAATCACTAGTGAACCCATAGAGCATCTTCCAACAGTCGAGCTGTTTAGCCCACCCAAATAGGTGATCTGGCACTGCCCAATGCGACAGTGCGGGATCTGGCTTACCATTGTTTTGTGTCTTCTCCAGGTGGCTTAACAGATAAAGAGAACACCTACATAATTCAATTTTAAACTGGTCAGTTAATGAAATGCAAACGTGCAACCTTTGCCACATCGCATGATGAATTAAATCAGAGGTAAGAGGTTAATTTGATAGATACCACTATGAACACTGACAGTTATAGCTTAGTTTCCTAGATATGAATAACCCTTATTTTCCACTATTGTGAGGTACATGTACGACTGTAAGTGCACATTCCATAACTAGAGGTTAGATGAATACCTTTGGCAAAGTCGATGAATACGACTTATTTTCCGTATCGAAGAGGTGTTAATTGCGGTGTCTGTACACACAAACACACACACACACACACATGCACACACACACATGCACACAAACACACACACACACACACACACACACACACACACACACACACACACACACACACACACACACACACACCATGCATCAATGTGCAATGTATCGTACACCCAAAAGATGTGTCGTAAAGCCGTGTATTGTAATTTGCCGACAAATCACCATGCGGTGAGCGATATAAAACATTTCTCAGATCTTGTACAATTACATATCCAGTACATGTACATGATGTCGGAAATGCTGAGGTAATTTGTACCAAAAGCTTTGGGGACAATCGTGCATATAAATACAATGCTCAGACCTAGTCGATGCATGCGCAGTCGCTACATTTAGACTGAAAATGAAGAAGGAGAACGCTTCGCTGTACTGGACCGTCGCCTTGTACTTGGTACTGTCCACGATCTGTGTGACCGCGAACAAGCTCTATCCCATGGAGGCTGCCGTCGCTGCTGAAGATGACATGGCCGCGGAAAACACTGAACGTTATCCCGAATCTGTGCACAAGGAAAATGATGGCGTTTGCAAAATTGGTTCGTAAAGTATGCGGCTGTATAAACAGCCATATACATTGATGCATGTACAATTTACGTTTGTTCAGGAGCGCGTTCGTTAACTAACATCGGCATGGCTGGTCTTTCATTTCTCCATGCAGCTTATCACCGATGCAAAGCCGACAACAACAAATACAGCCTTCTACCTTCTAGTCCAGCGTTGTCCCGAAACAACGCAATAGCTATAATCACTGCAAAGGCTGACTACAAGCTTAGCTTTGAAATTGTACCGACTGCAACCATTGCAGATTGGGCTAGCATTCTGCATTTTAATGCTGGCAATAAGGACTGCTGTGATTTAGGAAATCGTTCTCCTGCTATTTGGTTTCATCCCGGTTCTACTCGACTGCACGTCAGAATAGGTGATTCCGCTGACGGCAACTGGGGTATAGAGGAGTTGCATTGACGTCACGCGCGTCTTACGTTATGTGTTATTGTTTACTTACGTAAGCTACGTCATTGTTTAGTTATTGATGATGGCACGTCATTGTTTAGTTATTGTTATGGAACAGGTTTCGGAGTACTACAGCGAGTTATCAGGAGAGGCAAAAGCGCGTTATGAATCGAAGGTTCGCAATAGCGGAATCACAGTCGATCCATACGCCATCAGAGACGATTGTTGGGTCAAAGAGATGGATGTTGCTAATATTCCAGAGGTCAAATGGAGTGACATGTTCATGTATCTGATTTGTACTCCTAGCCCTTACACTAGAGAAGAAATGAAGGTATGCGTTATGCATATGTATATGTATGCATGTGGGTATATGTGTTTGTGTGTGCGAAAATGTGATTTGTACAGGCATGGAAAGGGATGACAGGAAGTGATAGCTACGTGAAAGATGGATGGATACATAACCTCAAAATACATTACTTTCGTTACGGTAATAGTAACCGTTGCGTTGTAATGGGTAAGGTAAGTTTTATAATAACAAATACATAGTTCAAAGGAATGTGTGTAGGTTAAACACTCCCAAAGGATGAGTGCAGCAGCCCTTGATCCTTGGGTTATTCTTGAGGAAAGTGGACAGATTTTGTGTGCACATTGCACTTGTATGGCAGGGTATGTCTAACACTTGCACACAAAAGCTTTGAACAAAACAAATGTTTTTATATTGTGCAGACTGGGCGAGGCTTGCTCTCATATAGCTGCTGTGATTTCATGCTTAGTCAGAGCATATGAATTGTGTCAGAGAAGTGGTGAAGGTGCATGCACCTCTCAAAAGTGCTCATGGCTCCCTGCTGCCAAAGAGGTAAAACACAGGATAACATCAGCCAATGCACTGCTTGTGTCTTTAGGTTATACCAAGTGAAGTTCGTGAGATCAGTTTTGCACACCATAAAAGCACAGATCAAAATGCTGTCAGCTCAGGTCATGGTAACACCCAAGCGCCACACTGTGTTAATGCCCCTTCAGAGGCAGATCTTGACACGTTTTTCAAAACAATCAATGGTGCTAAGCACAAGCCTGGCATTCTAAAAGTAGTGCCTCCCTATGCTGACCAGTTTGTCCCCCTCAGCTTTACTTCCTTGCTTCCACCCTTGCTCACTGATCTGTATGAACCTGAGTATCTGCAAATGGATTATCTTTCACTATTGCAGAAGTGTGAGGATATTGTAAAGACTTTGAAGGTACGAATTATCATGCATACATAATATATCATAACACATATTTATACAGGTATCTAATGAACAGATACAGCATTTGGAGAGCTATACCAAGGGTCAAGCAGTGAACAAAATGTGGTCAAGGTACAGAGCAGGAAGGATTACTGCATCACGATTTAAATCTGCAGCTTGTACAAGTTCACAAATGCCGTCTCAAAGCCTTATAAAGCAGATCTGTTACCCAGAAGCATTTATGTTCTCAACACCTGCTACAAGGTACTCCCTTGTCCATACATGTAGCTGCTTCATTATTAAGCATTGTTAAATGATCATGAATTATATTTTTATAACTCAGGTGGGGATGTGAACATGAGAAAGATGCCATAAAAGCTTACATTGATATAATTGCACAAAATCATAGCAAAGTCCAAGTACAACAATGTGGTTTTTATGTGTCTTTTGAAAGGCCATACATTGGTGCATCTCCAGACGGAATTGTTGAATGTAACTGCTGCAATGATAAGGTGATTCTAGAGGTAAAGTGTCCACATTGTATAAAGGATGGTGTATGTGAAGATGAAGATCGAGAGTTTTGTATGGAAAAGGTAGATGAATGTAATTGGAAATTAAAACGGAACCACTGCTATTACTATCAAGTACAGGCACAGATGAATGTATGTAATATAGCAAATGCAGATTTTGTAGTTTGGACTGAGAAAAACATAATTATAGAAAGGATTAAAATAGACAAAGAGTTTTTTGACAATGAGTGTATCAAAGTTGAACATTTTTTTGTGTATGGAATTCTACCTGAACTTCTTGGCAAATGGTTTACAAGAAAGAATGTAGCAAATGAAAAAGGAGTTGTACCAATCCTGCAATGTTCTACATCTTCTCAAAGTGACCAGAACATAGAAGAAGACATGGACAAGCCATGGTGCTATTGTGGGACACCTTGTTCAGGGAAAATGATTATGTGTGATAACAGTGATTGTGCAATTCAATGGTTCCACTTTGATTGCCTGCGTATACGCTGTCCTCCTAAAGGAAAATGGTATTGTCCTTCATGTACAAAACTGACAAGAGGTTCAAGAAAGAAAGATAAAGCACAGTAGTGTATCATGTAGTTGTTTGATGATTATACAAGTAAAAGTATTAAAGTTTCATTATGCTCTACTTTTGTACATAAGGTGTATGAATTTTGTATATTGAATGATCCATATCCTGATGACCAATATGGTTCTCAAAAATCAAATGCATCAAATAATCACATTACAATTGACACCCACAGGTTAGTCTTGTGGAACAACTGAGGGGCAAAGGTTTACTAAAACACAGCATACCCTAACCAATTTGTCAATACTTGATTGATGATCACTTTTAGCAGCTATTGTTGCAATTGGAATTATGCTGTTCAGGATTGTGTACTTCTACTTTAGAGACCCTATAACACGTTCCACATGAATACGCACTGATGATAACTCACGACCCCAATCTACATCTGACTTATCCAACTGTAGCTTCCCTTTAGTAAACGGAGGTGTTTTAACTTCTGCAATGCTCATACTATCTCCTGTAAATCCCCTATCAGCGATAACTAAATCCCCAGGCAGAAGGTAATTCATAATAGTAGATCTCTCCACAATCTCCTTATCAGACATTCTTCCACCTACACATCTGGACACATATGAAATAGTTCCTTGAGGAGTGATGCCTAAAAGGAATTTTATTGTAGAATGGTGCTTATAATTACTCCAGCACTGCGCTCTTGCCAAAAGGTTCTTTGGTCTTTCTATAAAAACCTCAGTGCAATCAATTATGACACAGCATTTGTCAAAAAAGCGTCGAAAACATGAGGGCATGGTCTTTCGAAGGGTCTCCCTATCTGGCCATATAATGAGAGGTTGAAGTCTAATATACAAAGCATCTAGAACCGCATGAAAGTTTCGTGACACTGTACTTTTGTGAACATTAAATCTATATGCAAGATCCATATCATGAAGATTTAATCTAACTTTCATTAAAAACATTAGGAGTCTCTGGAATTTACTCAACTCTAATTCAGATCGCATTTCTGGTAATGCAGGTTCAACAAGTGCTAACAGAGCTTTGAAAACTGTCCAATCTGGGATACCAGTGTAGTGAAGTAGTTTAGCTGAATCAGCTTCAAGAGCTTCTGATGACAATGAAAGTCTTTTAATAGTAGCCTTAAGATTCTTGATCTCATTCCGTAGATATTGGTTATCATGCAGTACTTGTTTCAACTTTTTCTCATGAGCAACAGGTTTGCATGCACTACTTGAGAACATGGTACAACTGCATACCTTGTCTACTTCAGATTCTTCACTGTCGACTTCTGCCATGCCTTCACTGTCTCCAAATATCTTCTCTGTGTCTTCACTGTCTCCTTGTATCTCCTCTGTGTCCTCACTGTCTCCTTGTATCTCATCTGTGTCTTCATTGTCTTCTGGTATCTTTTCTGTGTCTTCAGTATCTCCTGGTATCTCCTCTGTGTCTTCACTGTCTCCTTGTATCTCCTCTGTGTCCTCACTATCTCCTGGTATCTCCTCTGTGTCTTCACTATCTCCTGGTATCTCCTCTGTATCTTCACTGTCTCCTGGTATCTCATCTGTGTCTTCACTGTCTTCAAACTCTTCACCGCCACCTTCTGCCATGCCTTCACTGTCTCCAAATATATCCTCTGTGTCTTGACTGTTTCCTGGTATTTCCTCTCTGTGTTCACTGTCCTTTACTAATGCGTTTTCTTCACGGTGTACTAACGGCAACCAATCGAGTTCCACTAATAGCGCTCTCGCTAAATTGATGACGTACGCAGCAAAACATGACGCACGAACAAAACATGACGTAACGCAACAAGAAAGTAAACAATACACATGATGTAAGACGCGCGTGACGTCACATGCAACTCCTCTATTGACACAGCCGATGCACTACCTCTTAATGTCCGCTCTGAGTTTATACTTGAATGCAAGGGAAAGGACGTGAAGCTGACTGTGGGAGGGAAAGTATATACTGCCACGCAACCTACCTATCGTTACTCTGGCCAACTCATTGTCTATGCTGGTAATCCTTACTGGCCGGTTGCACAAGCTCAACTGTATGGTCTAGATTACGAGGCCTTGTACAGCAGGTAAATGTTCTATATGAAATTACGATTTAGTGTGTACAGTGTATGCATGCATGCGTGCATATGCTATATGCATGAGAACAATTAACGGGCATGCAATAGCCGCTGTAAAGACTATACATGTGCTGATCGTTGTAAATATAATTACAAACCGAAATTGTATAATATAAAACGTTCGTACCAGTCATAATTTGATTAACACTTGGTTAATTTTTTTTATTTCTTAATACGTTTCTTTTCCTAGCTGAGAAGGAGAGCAACATGGATAACTGAACAATTACTGCATGCATGCACCATTAGTTTTTTTTTCAGGGCCATGTATATATAGTGGACCATAGAATTAGTACTGTGTGATGTGCATAGTCGTGTGCATGCATTCATGCCTATAGTGCATCATAAAATCATGCTGCAGAAAGTGTCTATTGAAAAGCGAAACACAAGCGCAGCCTGTTAATTTCCATTGCACAAGCGGACTGAAAATAAACCATTTCGTTAGGGTAACCGCGCGGCGCTTTCCTCCCGGCAATCGTCTGATTGAGAAGATATCAGTTTCCAAAAGAACACTTGACGCGGTGCGGCACCTATTAAATTGATGGTGCAACGAACCATGCTAAGGCATTACGCATTAAGACGGCTATGGGAAGCTTAATCTTACCATACTATGTACGTTATGGTTTACGCGTCTAAATGCAAGTACCGTAGAGTACCGCGATATATCCCCCCCCCTCCGCCCCCACAAAAAATAATGGCCCGTATTTAAACGAGTGTATCTTCGTACTCGTTAACGCTTCCGCGTACCTATTTCAACATTTCGGTAAAGAACTGGTACTCCAACAGGATTATAAAGAATAGCACGCAGCTGCGTTTATAATTACGTCGATACGCTCGTTTAAACACGGGCCATTTTTTTTGGTGGGGGCGGAGGGGGGATATATCGCGGTACTCTACGGTACATGTCTTATACATAGGTGATGGTTTTATAGGGAGAATCAATCATACGTATACAGTACACATTGCAGCATTTTACTGACTATAAAACCACTGTACTGGGTTCCTGAGCTGGGCGCAGGCATGCCACTGCAATAAAATCCAAGCAAGCTTCTGTATCCACACTTGAAAAGTGGACAAGTTAAAGTGAAGTTGCAAATCAACGGAAATCGTACAATTGGAACTGACGCAAGCGATGAACATGTATGACCACTACTACCACACATAAGCTGATGTTTTTCAGCCCTACATGTACATGTACATGTATTCCTGCTCAAGCCGGACACTTCACAAGCAATGCCACTACATGTCTACATCTACACATGTAGACATTTATATAGTGGCACTTTCTTGGCTGAGCGTGATTGAAATCAAAAATAATAATGCTACCTGCCAAGTCACAATGAAATGGTCAAGACTAAGAATCAATGCCAATTAGTGCACATCGATACATTAATGCATGTATCATTATATGGTCCCAAAAGATAAACTTAGTAGTATATCACTCCTGGAAATATATCTGCTGGGAATCGGCTAAATCAGATCGCTGTGCCATTGCTTCTAGTTCCATCCATCCTGGCAGAGCCCCCACAGGTAGACACCTTGGAGTAGCCAAGGCAGTGGAGAAAGTGCATCAGAGATTTAACTGGGTGCATTAGAGGCAGGATGTAGAGGAGTGGTGCCAGATGTGCACAGTATGTGGTGCCCAGATATGCTATGTGAAGCCTAGGCATGCCCCTATGGAGGTGGACACAGTAACCATGCAATGGGCGGCCCCACACATACAACGCATTGCCATGGGTATCTTGGGTCAACCTCAACTATTCAAACATGCAAGTACATAGGGTCATCGAGGAATTGTTACAAATGGACTGAGGCCTTCCAATATTGTTCCAATGTTGGATATGGAAGTACACACACACACACATCAGGCCCGGCGCACTCTGTCCAAAGTTGGTGCGGCCAATTATTAAATATTAGTATGGGCGTGGCCCCATGCAAAGCGCGCGCGCGTTGAAGTTTTCTAGCACATGCCCGGCCCATGTTGATGAAATACATGTTTATAAACTACAAGATGCAAAAACAGAATCATATGTAACCGGACAATGCGAACATGGGTGTGGCAAAAGCAAAGTAACTGATCAAGATTCAAGCTCTTTAAGTAGTAGGGGACTTTCGGTATCATTATCAAGGATTGCCAAATACTATTGTCCTATGCGCGAACTGCTAACAAATTCATCTGCGATGTTCTCTAGCTTGATGGTGTCAGTGAGAGCTTTGTGAACCTGTAACACCATTAGGGGATTTAATCTTACCTGGCTCATTGTACTGCGTCGATAGCTTTTAATCCTACGGAGCGCGCTAAATGTACTTTCGGAAGTTGCATTTGTAGCAGTCATAACTAGCAATTCGCTTCATTACTGTACAAACTCAGACAGAAGTTGTATTTGAGGTGCTGTTAAAGTGCAAGTGTACTTTATGATGTCCAAAATTGTCGGCGGAATTTGAACTGTTGAATACAAGTTTAGAAATTCCGTGCAAAAAATAGACAACCGATAACGTAATAGCTCTGGATGGAGGTCATCTTTAATGAATTCATAAAATGTGCAGACAAGCTCAAAATCTTTCTGGACTTCATCTTTCGTTCTTTAAATCCCTTCACGCAGATGTGGTAGTATGATAAGTCCTTACCTCATCATAGTGAAGAAATGGCCATGTCTTAAACTATGCAGCCTGAAACGATCGCAAGACAGGATTTTTTTCTCCAAATGAACACTTAGGGACGTCAAACCCATAGGGTGGTGCGGGTGTCGGGGATCTGAGGCAGATCATTTATTGAGAGCAAAGAGTTGGCCATAGTTGCACAGCAAGAAATTCATACAATGGTTAAAGTACGACTACGAATTAATGTAATGAAAATGATGTGAGACTAACAAGTTCAAATAGTTATAGACGATCGATAATTGTGCAGAGGGAATTCATACAATGGTTAAAGAATAAATGCACAATGACATCAGACACGCCCACATATTAGACACGCCCATTTTGGGACCGAAAGTTGGTGCGGCCAAAGCCGTACCAACCGCACCGTGTGCGCCGGGCCTGCACATGCACACACATCATAAATCTCACCCGGACATTGAATAGATGTGTTGTGTGTGATGTGATGTATGTGTGCATGAGTGTTTCTTGTGGCTCAATACTTGTGTTCTGCCTTAGTAAGGGTTCTACTTGCAAAGTACAAACATAATGCGTATTAAGTTAGAGAAATACGAATTGTGTTATTAAAATCACATCGGTATGACTATTTCTGAACGTTAAATATATGTGTGTTCACAAAAATCGTAAAAAATGAAAGTATAAATTATTGTCTTATGTTTCAAATATTGCACAGTTACAGAACTTTTAATAAGTTAACTTTGGGTGTGTTACATCTTCAGTGAAGGCAGCACTTGTGATCATATCCAGAAATGAGCGGTCAAAAGCAAAAGTCAGAATAATTTACTCGCGGTTTGCGAATCACCGAATATTCCCGTATACCTTCCCATACCAATGTATGGGTTAGTTGTATACCAAGGACGCCAGATTTTTCCCAGGATTTGAAATTTGAAAATGTTAGTACACTACATTTGTTATGATTTTTAGTGGTGTCGCCGTATTTTTCCTATTTAATCATACATTGATCAACGATAACCCCGGTTATCGGTTGATAACTGAGGTTATCAATTTTTGTTTTCCCTTTTCTTTTGTGAAGTTAGAGTGATTTGCGTTTTACAACATATTGGCTTTGATCTCGGGTGTATTAACGATCGTATTCAGAAAGTGTTTTGCCAATTTCATCTCTTGGAGTCAGAAGTGGATAAAACAGGGTAGCCGTATACTGAAAATTTACGCTTCGGTACAATGAAAGCGCCAAAGGTTGGAGACAGAGTGCAGGCCACTGCAGCAGCGGCGATGGGCAAAAAGCTAGCAACACAACGCTATGGGGCTAATGCAAAGGCCAAAAAGCTTTCTGGTGAGATTATAGCTTCAGAAGGTAAAATGGAGGGTACGCTGGGATGATGATAAAATCGGCGAGTCCGTTCATAGTTCTAGGGTACTGGAGAACGCTGAGTCTGTTGAGGACATCGAAGATGATGTGGTAATGGATGAACGTGATTCTGACGAAGAGCTGCCATTAGAAGAGCTAGCGGAGGCGGAACCAGAAATAGAGGAAGGCAGGGAACCAACATCAATTGATCGCGACCCGTTAGTGGTCAAAGGTATCAAATGGACCATAGTCGATAATCTGGTCGATATTCGCTACATCCCAAAGCAACGTGCGCACATACTATGGAACAGAACTCAACAACTGGATTCTGAGAGTAATAGAAGGGAAGTGGACTACTTTTTGTGGTCATTTCCGACAAGGCAGTAGCGGAAATTTTAGAGTGTACTACGAACTCCATGCTAAAATCAAAGCCATCTTCAATCCCTGTTAGTAGAGGGGAGCTGTTCAAGCTGCTAGGTTTTCTGCTTGCACTGACCAGAACACATTCAAAACGTCGTGATTTGTTCTCTGTTAGTGATGGTCTCTTTCCAGCACCGAAGTTTGGAGATCGGTTTGGTATTCATCAGCACCGAGTAGATGAGCTGCTGCAGCACATCTCGTTTGGAAAGGTTGTAGATGGGGATCCTGCACACGGAATACTATGTTTCATTGACCACTTCAATAAGTGTCGGGAAGATAGTTACTTTCCATCATGGTTCATTTGTGTGGATGAGTCTATGTCTGCATGGCGTGGAAAAGATGGAAATTTTTGTAGCGATGGCATGCCACATGTTACAAAGATAGCTAGAAAGCCCAAAGGAGTGGGTGCTGAGCTAAAGGATGCCGCTGACTCTGAGACCAACATTATCATTCGCCTGGAGTTACAAAAAGGGGCAGAGCGTATGGCAGCAAAGAAGTTCACAGATATCTGTCAGAGTAAGGGGACTGCACAGACTCTTCGACTGACTGAACCTTGGCACCATTCTGGTCGTACAGTCAATGGGGATTCTGCATTTGCTTCAGTTCAGACTGCTGTGGAGCTCAAAAGGCATGGTATGTTTTTCAAAGGCATGGTAAAAACCGCACATTCTGGATTTCCAAAGACATACCTTGATACAGTTGAGTACCCTGAACGTGGAGACTGGATCACATTGGCTGCTACAGTTCAGGGACATTGCATATTTGCTACTGGATGGGGAGACATGACCCGTAAGAACCTTGTGCATACTGATGGAGTGTCTGGAGAGGGTACACCACATGGCAAGAGACGATGGCGTGAGTGTGACGATGCACTTGGCACTGAAGTTGTTATTAGGTACACCAAGCGACCAAAAGTGGTAGAGGATTACTTTGACTGTGCTAAAGTAATTGACATTGCCAATCACATGAGGCAAGGTGGCCTGGCACTTGAGCAAGCCTGGAAGACCCAGAAGTGGGAGCATCGTTTATTTTCAACTCTTCTTGGGATGATAGAGACAGATGCATACTGTGCATGGAGACATTTTCATCCAGATGGTGCCAATGATGAACATGCAGATTTCACCTCAGCAGCTGCTCACAAATACAATTGATAATGTGGGAACTGAGACACGTAGGAGTGTTAGCCTGGAAAACTCAATTCTGGATGTACATGCAGATGAAACATTGGCTCATGATATTGTTCTGCTTACTGAACACCCCAAGTATGCCAGAAATAAGAAGACAGCCACTGGAGCTAGCAAAAAGGCCTTATTTAGATGCCATGTATGCAGGAATATGGCTACGATGTACTGCAAGACATGTACAATGCGTATACCACACAACACCAGGGAAATGGTGATTGCTGTGTGCAGCATCACATCTGCACGCAAGTCAAGGTGCATAAATTATCACTTCATGCATGGAGCTAGTATTTAATCCTGAAATGCAAAAATGAATTGATAGTGCAGAGGACTCATAGCAATAAAAGGTTCCTTTCAATATTGCTTATTGCTGTATCATTTATCATCCAGATGAAAATACTCACGAAGAATTTGACATAAGGGCTAAGACACGACATGATATAGGTGTAATACTATTATAGTAACATGACCATTGTGCACAATGAGGCTAAAATAGTATTACTTTTTTCTAGGTCTACCTAAAAGGTAACCACAACAAGGTCATTGTGAGTGTGCACGTGTGAATCCTAACTCTCATACAATACTTATACTTAATGATTACTTATATTTCATACGATCATGGGTGCACCTTTTAGTGCAATTGTAATTATCAAATCTAGTTCTATCGGCTCAAAAAGTCGCGTTGAAGTTTGATAACTGGAGTTATCAAATCCTGATCAATCTATGATTAAGCTGGGGCTTCCCTAGGATTGTCATAACATTGTCCCCAAATGTACAGGTAGTCGATGAGAAGGGTTTCTCATTACAAGATTCCACGGTCATTTGTGTCAATACCTTTACGATTTACGATTTTGATATTTGAAAATAATATAGCTAGTACATCGAAGAGCTATAAAATGTACTAAAAAGTAGGCCTTCCTATAGAAAAATCGGCTTCCATACCCGGGAGAAGCATTTCATGTTGAATCTGTAGGTTCCTCCATCTCGTGCCCTCAAAATTGACTCACGTGCGGATAGATAATGCTGTGTAGTTGAAGTGTGGCCCTCCTTCAGTTTTTTGATGGCATGAAATCGGTCCCAGACCTCTCATCGCGCTGCCCAAAAAGGTTTTCTACCAGTTGAGTTACTATGCGATCTTACCCGATGCGATCGGGATCGTTTGTATAAATCGCGCATACAGTATACCATCCAGACGTAGCTTCTTGACACACGCGTGCGCGCGTCCCGAGTGATACCCGTGCGTGACTCGAGCATACTTGTGTTTCACACGCATCAGGTTAGTCGTGGCGCGAAGTGACATTTTCGAGACACGAACTCGTGTGATGGCACCCACTCCCTCAGTTGTAAAATACTATGGACAAAATTTCTACAATTCAGGAGCCCTTTGCTTGAATGCAAAACTAAGTTGTTTGTGAAGCCAGAACAGAGTATACGTAAGACTATGAGCTGTGTGTGTTGTTAGTGTGTGTGTGTTTGTACTGTGTGTGCGTGTGTGTGTTTGTACTGTGTGTGCGTGTGTATGCGTGTGTGCGTTTGTGTGTGTGTGTGTGTGTGTGTGTGTGTGTGTGTGTGTGTGTGTGTGTGTGTGTGTGTGTGTGTGTGTGTGTGTGTGTGTGTGTGTGTGTGTGTGTGTGTGTGTGTGTGTGTGTGTGTGTGTGTGTGTGTGTGTGTGTGTGTGTGTGTGTGTTGCTTAGACCTATTATTATGTGCTTGACCTTACAATTGTGTGCTATGTAAATTGTGATTAGATGTTAGACTGCCTGGGGTACAAGTACATGTAGCAGTTTTTCTCTGAGAACAGTATTTAAATTTGAGAACAATTTGTGAAAATAATGCTCATTATACAGTATTTCTTAGCTAGAATTGAAGGCCATTGGGATACCCAATTGTCATCTGAAACCATTGGGTGTCCGCCTGACTGTGACACATTGATATGCAGTATGAAATGTATAGACTAGAACACAATCTGATTTACACTTCTGCATCCATGTACACGTTATTGATGTATATGTGGTGTGTGTATGTGGTGTGTGTATGTGGTGTGTGTGTTTTGTATGGCTACTGATATTCACTGGTGTGTGTCGCATAGAGATACATAGCCACACACACATTTTCATGGATGCATGTTGTAATTGCTCAGTATCCTTTGTCTTAGATTTTAAATAGAAAACATAATTTAAAAGTTTTGGTTCCTGGAGGCAAAATAGTGCTTTCCATAGACAAGTACTATTCCTGACCTAATTACAGTATTCCACAAGCTATAAATCTTGATACGTGTTGGATTTTTCACTTGCGGCAACAGATTCTGGTCCTCTATTACACTGTGTTTTACTGTGGTGAAAACATATTCTTTATCTTGAACCTGTCGGTTCCTGAAGGATTTATATTATAATGATCATTGGTACTCATGACTCAATGATTACTATTAAAAATGGAGGCAATGCCATATATGGCGCTACTTTTCGTTACACCCTCGCTCGTTCCCCGGCCCAATCTGAAAAAATTAATAAGCATCACGTTAAACGCTAATTGCATAATTTGACGTAAATAACAACAGGTCAATTAATAAATTTCTGCAAGATACATGTATTTATAACTAACACCTCAAGTCACTTTTTTTTTCATATACATGGTCAGTTACTCTAGTACGTATTGCACTCAATGTGTGTACCGATACGCTTGCATTTATGCATGTATGCCTATAAGATGGGTTGTACATGCATACAACTCGACTTTCAGTCACCATTGTATGTGCGTGCGTAGACACACAAATACACTTACCAGGGGCGGACGCAACATTTTAGCAAAGGGAGGTTCAATAATTATTGTTGGATAATTAATCAATGGGTGTGGTCAAACGTGGTTATTCTGTGGCGTAGAGGGGCGCATAGGAACTGCTGTTTAGCGACAAAACACATTCGTGACTGCGATCACTGACTACAGATATGTCAACGTGTAAATTTTTTCTTCATCAATATCCAAATCGTGTGCAGATGAATAATTGCCAAGCCAGCTAGCCTCTCGAACGACGATACTCATGGAACTACGTAGAACTGTTTTGATGCGCCTTAATCCTGAAAATAATCTTTCAGCTTCACAGCTGGACAATGATAGTGTGCATCGAATTGTTAAGAGCGTAAAAATATTTGGATATACATGTATATCCCTATCAGCCTCTATGAGCAGGCTGTTTTTTGTGAGGGAGAGGCCAGAAGTTATTGAAACAAAGTTTATCTTCATACACTGCATGAAGATCATCTTCTATCCTTATAAAACATTCCAGACAGTGGCATACAGATCACTTTCAACACAGTACATAAGACAACATAAGCAGAGACAAATCACACACTATCTTGCTCACACACAATGAGCATAGAAATAACAAATCTATAGTACACACACCACATACACATACCACATATACACACCACATACACACACCACATACACACACCACATACACACATGCACACACATACATGTACATACACGCACCACATACTCCTCAGTAACAGTATGAAAACACTCACCTTGGTTGTGATGGTAGTGTTCAGCCATTATGGAAGCTAGGCAGCAATGCTATGGGACACAACCGTCGTACTAAACCAGAAAGGAGTTTTGTTGTACATAAAGGACACGAAATGGTTGTAGTTATATGAAATGGGCATGGGCATGTTTATATGGTCACATTGCAATGTGCATAGACCCATGAATAATAGACAAACCATGCATTGCATATGTACCTATCAGGCTACACGCTATACTTACAAATAGAATCAGCCACAAATGCAAACATTCCACTACAGGAATGTCTCATATCAATCCAGCCATACAGACTACACCTGAATTCGTATGATGAGTAGTACATCCAAACATCCTATCACTGAATCCACATCCTCTTCATATTGGCAAAGAAGCTTGTCAACCAGTCAAGCTTTTGTCATTATACTGCTGCCTGGGAATATCATTGATGTGCAAGAATGCAAGGAATAGACTTTGGGAACTTCATTCTATGCATTGCTGTGCTAGTTATTGTTGTTATTATTAAACTGGTTAAAACAAGTACAACACACATGCACTAAAACACAAGCAAAAGCAGGTAGGAGAGGGGGAGCTCCCTGGCCAGGAAGGTAGAGAACTTGAGACAGATAAGGTATTAGGGAGTACATATATAGGGTGATGCCGAAGGTGCACTCGCAAACAAACTTTCCACTGCCGTGAAAATATAAACACCCGTCTCCGTCTAGAATACTTTTTGAATATTTAAGCACTTTTCTTAGGAGTTACTTAGGAGTGAGGGTGGGAGCTCCTTGGTCAAAGGGGTATGGTTATATGAAAGGGGTGTGGATGTGGTCACATGGTCAGATTGCAATATGCACAGACTCCATGAATAGATACATGATGCAGGAGAGACAAACGATTCATCGCATATGTAATGCAATATGCATATGTAATCTGGCTACACAAAACATCCAAATAGAATCCCACAAATAAAACACCTAGCTGCAAAAATGTCTCATATCAACCCAGCCATACAGAACACACTCACTGTTCCTCCAATCAAAAA
This sequence comes from Ephydatia muelleri, assembly GCA_013339895.1. Taxonomy (NCBI): domain Eukaryota; kingdom Metazoa; phylum Porifera; class Demospongiae; order Spongillida; family Spongillidae; genus Ephydatia; species Ephydatia muelleri. The sequence continues at coordinate 28,393,068 of JABACO010000001.1, read as the reverse complement.
AGGTACAGCCCATCACCTTTTAAGTTATCACTGAATGTACAAACCCCTCTCCCTTTTCATACATTTTTACAATAATGCTAATGGTGACTTCAGGGAGTGCTATGAAGCAGTGAGAGTTGTGTCCCATTAGTGTGTTGAGGAATTTGGTGGGTGGGGCAGAGAGGTTCAACTCACCTCTTCCAGGATGGCAAAGAAGCTGGCCATCCTATCAAGCCACCTCTGGCCTGAAGTGCTGTCATGTCACCTGGGCCTAACACTGATGTGCCAGTATGCAAGAGCTTTGCTGGGCAAGGAGCAGACTGTGGGAAGTATAGGTTTATGGAATCAGATTGTTATTGTATGCATTGCTGTGTTATTATTAACAGGATAAATAAGTACACAAACATACACTAAACAGTTAATGGCCAGGTCGGATATCAGCATGGAGATGTTATCATCACCTGTGCACCAATATCACCATGTATGGATGTAGGACCATCCACAGTGATCCAGACTGCACCTGCCCAAGGACATGTACCTCAGTTGATTTCACTGACCCATCACTAAATGGTACTAACATACACATGTATACAAAACTCTTCATTTCTCCTTAAATACATAACAATCCTTTCCTACAGCCTTGAACTAAATACTGTTGAACAAATGCAAAAATAGATATTCATCTGTAAAGTATGAATATTATTATGTAGCACAAGTTTCAGCTGATATATAAAGCACTTGCAATACATTGATGGCACAGCTAGTGTTTAAAAGGATACATGCCCACACCCTACAGTGGTATGGGTATGCGGATATTTTGTCTTAAAGAGGTACTTGTTGATGTATAGTAAGATGGCAATTTAAATCAAGTATGTTTTCACCACGTTTGTTATTTAGTGATGCAAATAAATCAAACATTAACTAATGAAAAGGCTCTCTGAAATTGTGACAAACTCATACACATTTACTAGATGAAAAAGGCAAAACTACATTTTCACAACTCAGCTATCATGTACTAAAGTGTTAATGATGCCATAATCCAATTCTTCATGATGCAATCTGTGTAAGTTTTATATGTTTTCATGATTGTTATTCAACAAATGAGTACATTTAATTAGTGTGCTGCAGCACATAAAGGTGACAGTTTCATCTATCCAGTGGTCAGGAAGAGGTAGTGTCCCAGCTACGTCAGGAAACCATGCTCAAAGGGCATGAAAAAGAAAGATAACTATCTCACTGTAGTGAACACTTTTATCCCCTCAGCCTGCCCTATTTGCCACTCTCTCAGGAAACCATGAGCATGTCAACTCAAAACACCCATTGCCAACGCCTCAAATGCCAGGGATAGGAAAGACATTATTATACACCGTACTTTACTCAGGACTCTTTGTGCCTGCCATATTTGACCCCGGGCAAAAATGTTGAGACATGTGACATCCCAAACCAAGAGTTTCCTCTATTTCGTGGCAACTTGGATGTTTGCCATCATGTACACTCTAAACTGGATGAAAGAGATGCGAGCAGAAGCCAAGGGTCTGGGGACGAGATCATTAATAGCGGAATGGTGATGGCCTTCACTTCAGCAAAGAGACATCGTTGTTATACATGGGTGCATGGCTATGTAAATAGATAAGTAACTTAGTATAATGACATTTAAAATTAATGTTATTAATACAAAGTAAAAACGGGAGGAACTCAATTGCAAAGGAGTTTGGAAAGTAGAGAAACATGCTACTTTTGGTGATTTTCATTGGCGATGAGTTACACAGTACTTCACATACCTCAACTTGTACAGTCCCTGTGCGACAACAGATGGTGTGATTTTGTTGAAAGATCTGTGCATATACTGTCGCACAGGGATGCTGATACAGTCATGAATTCATTGGTACTGATATAATTATATTAAAATCTGTCGTTATAAAACTCGTGATATCCGTGCTAGAGGGTGTACTAATTAGAGGGCATGCACTGGCGATATTTACTTATGCAAATAATTATATTATAATGAGTTTTATGTCACGAGTCTCTATCAACAGTGTGCGGCTATCTTAAGCAACTCGCCTACTATTACTCATAGTCGCTTTCGTTGCAGATGGGCAGATACCAATACGGTAATGCATCAGTGACGCATGAATGCCGTGCATGACGTAAACTTGTTATTTAAAAATACACATTGATGGCGAACATCTTGAAGCGCGCTGGTAACAGATTCGAAGTGTACCGCTTTGCTATGGTCGGCTCAGTGTGACCCTAATGAGGCAAATGCGGGTGTTATTCATACACGAATGAACTCGTTTGATGGTGGCTGGCGTTACAGGCATGTAATTTGTTGTAAAAAAGTTTGATGGCGCGGATTTAGCAAAAAAATAAAATGAATACAATTACTGTAGGCCTATAATTAGTGTAATGAAATGATTAGTGCTTTGAAAGGTTGTAAAACTCCATCCTTGGATACCAAATTAAAGTAGTTGATTGTTCGCATTATTATTTTTGAGTAATATCGCATCACGTGTCCACATTGCAATCGAAAACCGTTTATTTCGAACATAGTTACGCCATTGGTTACATGCTCCATCCATAGTTAGGCGTGGCTAGACAAATGAGAAGGTCGGGCCATGCCCAGCTACGCTGTGCACATAATACGTCACGTGATCTCGGTCAAACAGTGAGGAAGTGCTTGTACGTGTGGAACATTTGCTGCTATCTTAAGCAACTCATATTCGACCGAACGACTTAACTGGAGGTCAGGTGCCAAAGCATGGTGTGACATAAACAATGCTTTATGATTTTGACGTAAATTAAACTGGAACGATCATTATTACTCTAATAACGTCTGAGGAACAATTTGTGTAGAAACGTCGTAGTTTGAAGGATGGAAACACTTGCATGCCCATAATGGAGATTGTTCACTTGCGTCGTAAATCGTCATCAATAAATAGCATCCGTACGCGTTAAGCCCATTTTGAGTGTCACAAGCACAAGCGTGTCGATCCATAATATAGAGTGATTGAGGGTTCCCTACTACACGTTGCGTGTGATCGTAGTAATATACAGCTTGAAAGTACCGCCAAATACTATATGCACTTGATAACACTGCCAAACAGTGGCTACTTAGTAAAATTGGAGTTAGCCGGAGCTGGTCATATGTTGCGCATGAGAGAGGCATTGTTAGCGTAAGGGGCTTAGACAATGGGGGGCTGAGATGATATTCACTATCAATTTTCGCTAATAGTAAGACCATATATGGTGAAAATTGATTGTGATCTTAGCGGGAAAATGTTGCCCGAGACTACCTTGAGCCGCGCGCCCATTGTTGCTCTGGATAAGCAAAATTTGAGTACATTATCGTTAACGATTAACCTATAATTGAGACTATAATGATGTAAAGATTTTGTGCAGTCAAAGTATGTAATTATAATAGCTTGGACCGGGAAATCACAGGTTGACTACTATGCAGACTAGGGTGAAGACGTGAAGTGCATTCATTTGAGATACTGGATCGTAAATGTTAAAACACATTTTAACTAAGCTTAGCACCTGACGCTGAAAATTTAATAATGTCATTAATGGTGGTGTCCTGTTGGCATGTTTGCTATTGTAACCTAGTTCAAACAAAACATAAACATAAATATACTCGCATATGTTTGGCTCGTTTTGTGGAATGAATACAAAAATTATGAAATTAGATGAGGCAGCATTCAAGTGATGTTGTAAATATTTTACTTAGATAGCCTTGTGTTTTTTTGTTTCATGTTGTTGTTTGGAATTCATGTCAGCGAGGCAAGATGAAGTCGGAAAGCATTTCCTATGAATTAGCTGTACAGTACATGTATGTGGAATGATGGTAGCAACTCAATACTGAATTACATATTAATATTCGCAGAAAAGTAATTTATTTGCATCATTGACAGTGCCAGTGACACCTTCTCCCTCAAGGTGAAGTACAAGAAATGAGTCTGAGGTTTGGCATCAAATAATCAAATAATATGATCCGCTCCTAATAAACAAGAACCATAAAAATGTCTTGATAATCAGAGAACGTCAATGAGAAACATGCTAAACAGACTCCAAGTACAACTGATGTAGAGCCCATGCTTGGAAAATTTAATGCAATGGGATGTTTAAACATCTAGTATCAAAAATAATCATCCTTATAGTTCTGTGGCCTGGAGATCCAAACTAAAATTTGGAGGATAGAAAATTAGGCATGAATCCATACCATTTATATCTGCTGACGTTGCGATGTTTTACATTTTCTGAAGTCGCAAGCTTCTTTATATGGCCAGTAATTCTAACATGTATTGTACAAGTTCTATTGTTAGGTATGTAACACGGATCATTTACAGCCTGTGATCATTTCTTAATGGTGATGTGCATGATCAATTTTACCTGCTAATTAGCAACATGTGCAATTGAAGAATTTGTATTGGTGAACAATTGCGAGTGTATCTGGATAAACATAAGTATAAACATGTAGGTATGGTGAGAATGTATGATATTGCACGAAATATTGCTTCACTTTGATATTGAACAGGAGAACATCCACTTGGAAAAGAACAATCCAATACAGATGGTCAATAAAGTAAAAGAACTGCTCTTGAAACCAAACATATGGATGAGTGCTACAGTATGCATTTGGGGCGGCACTTTTAGAGCATACAATTGTGATAATACTCTAAAAGATGCTTTCTTTATTTTCCACTATCATATACATGTGTATGAGCCAGTAATGAAATTAATGTGCACATCTCATTTATTAAAGTTTTTGTATTGAGTTTTTAAATGCAAAACATATTTATTCCTATTATTTTGACAGCGTTCCATTAAAAGTTAGTGCTGCATGATGATGTATTTAAATCATCACGTATTGTGCACATACTTCCCAAGTGTGTACTTACATGCATCAAATATTCTTGCAGCTCAATATTGCAAAAGAAAGACAAACATGCTGCAAATGGATCCCTATCGTCGTCATGGTGCTTCAAAATGTGGCAAGTGCAAGTACGTAGCTAAACACAGCTGTGCATGTATTGAGAAAGTACAGACAAAGCCTGTATGATTTTTCACACTGAATAAGGGATGTGGCGTTTGTGCCTGTTATCATCATCCCATGTTCATTTACAATGTTTAGGTGCTACTCGATCTATAGAAATCAAGCCACCAGAGAAGTACACAGTATTTCAGAATGACACTCCAGCTATTTTCTACTGCTATGGGAATGGCTTTGGAACTGGAGCAGTGGTTTCATGGTCACTAAATGGAAATGGTTATGGCACACAATATGCACAAATGGGAATAACATATGTCATTGACCCACCTACTGGAGATACAGTCTCATCTCGTCTCATTGTTCCATCTAATTCTACCATCAATAACAACACACAAGTGGTTTGCAGAGCAGCAGATGTCACCTTTACCAACGTACTGATAAGTCAACAAACTAATCTGACCATCCAGGGTGAGTGTTGTACTATCCCATGAAAGTACCAGCCCATAGGAAATGGTTAAGTTTTAACCAGGTATAAAAATATTTTTAGACAATATTGCTCACAGATCCTGGAGATTTTAAAAATTAACAAAACAAGTGAATAAAAACACTTTTCTATTGAGTAAGTGATTTTCTGGACTATTATAGTAGGTGTGATGAATAAACTAGAACGGTTAGCCTTGATGCAAGACCCCATGAAAGTGTACAACCATCTTGGCATGTGTACATTTCTTGGTTTGCATTTTAAAAATGTCAAATGAGACAAACCATTTTTTTTTTTCAATTTTCTTCAAGTCTGAAATGTCCTCTACACATTGCTTCTTACGCATTGAGAATCAGAGTATCAGTCATGGAGTTGTAATTATAGCTCTAAATTTTTAATTAGCCAAACATTTCAATGCAAGCATTACACTTCTATTGCGTGTACTGGAAAATTTATAATGTATGCACTACATTTAGGTCCTCCTTTCGCAGAAACGATCCCAAACAATGAATCATATAATAACACCAATACATACATTGGGTATGGCTAGCAGTACAGTACATGCTTCACTGCATTCACAATATAGTGCCTGAATGAATTACATTCCCCTGTTTGTACATGTGTGACCAGCTTTGGGTCAGCTGTAGATACTTTTCACCTGTGTTCATTCTGTTTTATGTCATTGTCATTCTCATCATAGTGCCATCATGTCATCAAATTTGGTCGACTCCACATAGAATAGGGTTACAACATATTAAAGCAATAGGTCAGAGCTGAAACTGATATCTACTATTTCTTTTGGTTGCCAAATTTCTGAGAACACTTTTTTAAATAACACTATATAATTTTCAATTCTCATGTAATACCAACTAATTTGTGCAAGTTATAGTCATTTGGATGCTCACCTCAGGTAGCTGCAGTACCACTATACTGCAATGGATTTAGGCTTTTTGCATCAACATGGTCATTGCTGTTAACTTCGTAGTAGCCACATCATTACCCTAGATACCCTGATGCTTTTCTAAATGTCACAAGAGATGCACTGTAAAAGAAAAGTGCAAAACACTCCCATTTCATTGTCGCTCTGCATAATGGAGCGAAGGGATTCTTTGTTGTCACTCCATGTAAATACTTAAAATCGGAGTGCAGGTCAACCTACATTTTTTTGCAATGTGTACAGTGTATACTTGTTGAAGATTATGATAATCATATTTGTTAAATAAAAAACCAGCTCTCATCCACATCATCCTCCGCCCTCTCCCCTTCAACATCTCTTATCTGATAGATGACATTTGTATTTCAATGTGTATATAATAATTATTGTTCTTCATTACCTTAAGGTCCTCTTCAATTTCCAAGCAACTTCTTTGTAAATATATCCAACACCTCCAACACCACTTTTTTACTCTCCTGGGATGCTCCATTCTCTCTTGATGTCACTGACTCTCCTGATATATACTATTACACCTTGTGTACCAATATCACCATATATGGATGTAAGAACATCTCCAGTGATCCAGACTGCATCTTCCCAAGGACATGTACATGTACCTCATCAGTTGATTTCACTGGCAATTCACTAAATGCTACAAGTGGAGGACAAAACAGGACCATCATGGATTACGTTGATCCAATTCACTTCACATTCTTTGCTGTCAATGGAGCTGGGAATGGATCCAAGGCCAACTTGACCTATTTCTTCAAAAAAGATACAAGTATGTGCATTTCTAAAATCTGGTATGCTACAGTAGCAGTTCATATTTGTCTTCAGAATTTTCTGTATTGCAGATAGAGTCATGTTTGTGTGCACCTGTTTTCTAATATGTAACAATTCGGTTGCAATTTAATAGATAAGTCAGCCTAAAGTGATGTGCTAATGGATTATCTGCTTTTAGCTGTATTTCAATACTGATCCAAAGAAAACAATTTCAATCACAGCAACAGTATTTGGTCCAAAGAAATGTGTCAAAGACCAATTAAAGCACTAATTTTGTTGAGCTGATGAGAACAATGAATGGCTCAATGTTTCTTTCAGCAAATGTAACCCAGCCAGCCATCATTATTCCTATTCTCATGTTTTCTTGGAGGAGGCAGAGAAGAAAGGTGTTATTGATGTTCACATGACTGAGGGAGGGTGTTGCAAAACCAAACGCACATAAAAATATTTTCCATGCCAATATTATTAACATGAAAATTATAAGCAACAATTTAAAATTTTCAGTTTGACCACTTGATCTACTGACATCTAATTTTATGCAGGACTTTACAATATTCTATTTCAGCCGGTACAGCTGTCTACTCATTTAGCTGCACTAATCATTTCCTTATAATTTCTGTATAATGGACTGGTATGAATCCATGTTATACACAATGAGTTCAAGACAATTATGCACTTGGGAAGTTTTAGATTTGTTTAAGAAATGTTATAGACATTAAAATTAAATTTCATCATTAAATGCATTATGATGCCACTGCATTAATGTTTGCTTCATCCAGAAACAGAATATAAGTTGTCGAGTGTAGGTTTACGTTTCAGTCTGGCAATACATGTACAGTAGATATCCATGTAGGGAGACAAAAGAGCTTTGACCTCCCTTTGCTCACATGATACGTATTCACACATGTAGATACACATTTATCCATATTTTTGTCATGGCATAATGGGTGGCTGCCTAAATCATTTTGGAGACATAACATGCTTGACGCCAGCAGTGTAGAGTAGTGAATCACATGGTCATGGCATGTTTACGTTACAGCAACATACATGTACTTGTAATTATGCACTTGAATTCGCAGGTTCAGGATTCAACAGAACTGCCATTGTGATTTTGCACATATAATATTCCTCATCATTATGATAATGTTACATGTGCATGTAAAGTTATCAACCTCTGCCTGATCTTTATACAAAGTGCTGCATCAACTATGGAACTGGAGATTACTTATTTGTTTAATCTTAATTTACGCTTCCATATGAAACTCAGTATTGGGGCTGCTCAGTGTAGCAGTTACATTGCCATGAACAATTGCATCTCGCTCCACTCCCCTCCCTTTCTTGGTAGCTCTGCTACTGATTATTATGGATTTTCTTAGACACACATTTCAGTATATTTTTTAAATTAGGATTCAGGTTGCATTCCAATTAATTGCACTACAAATCTAACTCAACCTCATGTGACCAATGCCTGAGCTGCGTAACATCAAATTGACCTGCTGTATATGTGCTTAAATGTATGGAAAACATGCTTGCAAATAAAGATGAAGAAGCACTGAACGTTTAACAGTTCAAAGGTTATGCTCATTCCCAGACCTGCTGGTGACGTCCTCTGCAGACATTTTAGTGAAAACAATTTTTGTTTGTCATTTTATAAAAGGTTACACCTGTGGAATAACTTCCTGTTTCTTTTTTTTAAGTTTAATGATTTACACTTCCTGCAGAATGTTACTTTTATGCGATGGTTTTAGTTAAGTACAAAAATAAAGGTCCATTTTTAATCAATTTTCTTCAGTATATCAAGAATGATTAATATAATTAGCATTACAGTTCAGAGATGGCCTAGCTCTGCGCTATTTGTGACATCCATCTAATCTGCCAGCCAAATGCGATGGTTGTGGAGTTAATTTCACCCTCCAACATGCCCTAGACTGTAAGGGGGGGACTTGTTATCATACGCCACAATGTGATTTGCGACTGCATTGGTGATCTTGCCAGTCAGGTGTGGCCCCAAGTTATAAAGGAGCCTATTTTAAATGAAGCTACTGCCACCTCAAGTGATCCAGGATAAAGGCTTGACCTGGGAATCAGAGGTGTTTGGCAACCACAGGTGGAGGCATTGTTTGATGTCCGTGTCATAGACACTGATGCCCCATCTCACTGCCATCGAGCACCTAATGCCATTCTTGAATCCAGCACACAGGAGAAGAAGAGAATGTACAAAAACGCAATTGAAGACAGAAGAAGCACCTTCACCCCATTTGTCCCATCCGTGGATGGACTACTTCACAATAAGGCTAGTCACTTCATTAAGCGCATGGCCACTGCTCTATCTTCAAAGTGGGACAAAGCCTATTCTATCACCAGCAGCTACATCAGATCACGGCTCGCTTTTGCAGGGGTTCGAGCAGTGAGCCTCTGCCTTAGAGGATCCCGCACCAAATGGAGAAGTGGGCTGGGGTTTGATGATGGTGCTCCTCTGGCCTCATGACTTATCATTTCTCTTTTTAATTACCTAAGTATCATCTAATTGTATGTATTTCATATTTTTAAAGTAATAGATTTTCCTGTAACATCACAAAATATAACATACAACACAACCTTTCATGCATTACTTTAAACATCATTTTCCAAATCGCTGTTTCTTCATACAGGGGTAGCTCCATGTCAAACAGAACCAAGATCCACGAATATTTTCCCGACCACAACAACATTTACAAACAATGCTAGAAGTGATATCCTAATTGGTTAGTGCTGTACTATCATGTTTTATATATATATAAAAGTTTATTCCTTTTTGAGTGTTTGCTGTTGAATAACGCTTTGACATGTATTCTATTCTATTTCAGAGTTTCATGTAACACAAGAGCTTTTATGACTCCTATGGCTTCTTTAGAAGTGCAATGCATATTTATGCAAATGTGTTCTTCATATGCAGTTTATGGATCAGTGTGCGGAGCTTCAGTGTTGGTGATTTCAACAGTTGTGTGTGTGGTATCTGTGACTGTTTGCATACATAAGCACAAAGGTACAGTGAGTGCATATATATTTGTATTGCATGAAGTATTGTTTTGCTATGATATTGAACAGATCATTTGAAGAACATCCAACTGGAAGAGAACCTTGCATATCAGGTTGTCAATAAAAGAACTGTTCAGTCTGACATAATGGATATGGAGCAATGCTGTGCATATGGAGTGGTACTTTAATCGTATTTCAAAGTGTGATAATACTTTAAAACCTGCACTATAGAACACTGCTTCATATATAAATGTAGCTAGTGGAAAGCTTATATTGAATGGATGCACACATCATTTAGTGCTCCTTCCATTGCTCCTCCTATGTTAAACAATGGGATGATCAATTTGACTAGATATGCAGTAGTCCCGACTGAGAAAAGGGAACAGTATGCAATCCAATCCATGCATGTGTGGCAAGAGATGGAAATGTTGTGTCAAACACATTCATCTTGAAACACATGTTCAAGATCCCCTATAGAGACAGGGGAGGGAGAAAATTCAGGTTGTGTACATTATACTTGCACCAGCTACAGTACGGTGTAGTTGCATTTGTACAAAGAAAAGAGGCTAACATATTGAACACACCATGACAGGGTTGGTCATGATGCATGAAGACCAATACTGTCATGGTGCATTCCAGTACATGTATCTGATAATATGTTAGCCCCATGCACATCAGATCACATTATACCTGGGCACAACTGATGTTGCAAGGGCATGTATTGCAAAATTGTATTCTTTATTAATAGTATTCATACCAAAACAAGCATACAAAAATACTATAACAATATCAATGAACATAAAATTAATCAATTCTGCCGGCTAAGCAGGTCAGATCAATAGTGGCAACATCCAAGTGGAGAGCATGTGCAATGTGAATGGAGCAATGAAAAAGCTCAATTTTGCACAAAACCTATTTAAAAATTATTCAATAGTTAAATTAATGGCTGATCATGCTTTTCCGCTGTGAGTGAAGCAAGCCTGTAGTCTATAATGTTGGCAGCAGGACCTAACCCACCAGAAGTAGAAAACCCAAGCAGTGTAAAGCAACCAAGATCTACTTCACATGCCCTGGCTTCATAGGCATGTTTCTTGTCCTGTTCCAACAACAATAGCACTGGGTCAAAGATTCTTTTAGATAACACTTTTCAAATAGTTTGAACACATGTACATCAAGGTAAGCATTCTGTCTTGTGAACCTAATAATTTTGAAGTGACTGTTCACTTTAATAATGATAGCAATACAGATACATCATATACATGTAATAATAACTTAAGTAACAAGGGTTCGTGACAAAATTGCTCTTGCTATTGATCTCCTCAAGGTGACATTGAGTCTACTGAAGACTTCAAACACAAGCCTGCTCTGTGATTGAGCTGAGCCAATGGCAAGTTGGGTAGCTTGCTAGATATGACTATGTGTCCTTTGCCTCTTTGCTCCAATTGCCATAAGTCTCAGGGACTCATACTCACCCCAGCTCACTGCATTAGGAGTCATCGGCCTTGTGCTTGCAGGCTTCTGCTGTTCTACTGTGGAGCCTAGTGATGCAGCAGAGAGGGAGGGTGATAATTTAAGGCCAAAGCAGAAAATGCTTTTTGCTTACTTTTTAAAATCTCCCCAGGATCTGTGAGCAGTATTGATTGCAATCAGTTTAGTCTAAAAACATTATTATACATGTACATGTACCTGGTTAAAACTAAAACGTACTGGCACTTTCATGGGATAGTACAACACTCATGCACCCTGGCTGGTCAGATTAGTTGGTTGACTTGTCAGTACGAGGGAAAAGGTGATATCTGCTGCTCTGCAAACCACTTGTGTGTTGTTATTGATGGTAGAATTAAATGGAGCAATGTCTACGCCTAAATTCATAATGCATTGTTTATGTCAACCATGCTTTGGTGCACTTGTATCAGTTGTATGGATATTTCTGTGCTAACCACATACCTGATATTGCTGTGTGTGTGTGTGTGTGTGTGTGTATGTGTGTATGTGTCGGGTTGTTTAAGATACTGTAGCAGCAAACGTTACACAGTGATACACATAATAAGCACTTCCTCTCTGTTCACTGAAATTGCGTGACGTATTATGTGCACAGTGTAGTTGGCCGTAGCCCAGCCCTTCGTCGTGGATCCTAATCACAGCTGACTACAAAGTGTAATGTTTTTAATTGCTGGTTGACAAGAGTTAAATTGATGCGAGCCGCAATTAGTGGATCCGATCAAATGAAGTGAAATTGCACATGGCTACTTCACTTGCACAGTCTTGTTCTCCGAAAATACTCCAGAATACATGCGGTATTTAACTAGTAGGGCGTAGGCTGACTAACGGCATTCAGTTGGTTAGTCGGATGCAAGACTACATAGATTTGCTCTTCTCGCAGTCCAATCGGATTGCAGCATTTCAAGAGGGGCGCCCACTTAGCGGGATGCTGTGATAACAGGCATTATTTTTAAGGGTCTCTGCAACCCTCCACCCTGCTGCATTAAACGTACATATTGAGGAGTGTATTCAATAAGTAGAGGGTCAATAGGGCGAGATCCAGAAATCAGTAATTCAGGTGAGGGGCATGGGCAGTAGGCAATGGTGCATGTTAGTCTCGTTCCCAAACTCACTTGCGTACATGTAAGCATTGACGTTTAGACTAGCCTTTGGTGGTTGAGTCATATGGAGCTTGGGGAAGGAGGTTCTGGAGTCCATCTCCAAGCCAGCTTCCTGATTAGCCACTTGCTAGTCCAAGGGGAAGTCAGTGGTGCTTGAGGAGCTGTATGGGAGGCTAAACCTTCACCTCATATGTGCCAATGCCATTGCCATCCTGTCACGTTGCTTCCATCAAGGTGTCACTTAGTGTAGGTAAAGTTAACATATTGTGTACATGTATTTGAATTGAACATTTATTTTGTAAACGTAAAAAAATGTATTGGGCATTTTTAAACATACATACAATAAACATATATAAATACATGTACATGTACACAATATTACATAAACATACACAGCAAAGTTAAACATATACTAAAGATCGAATGGCCCATTTTTGTTGCTCGGAATTGAAGATAGGCAGGCATAAGGAGAAACTCCTATTCATCAAGAGGACATGTTCGCAATTAGCCCCACAAAGTGTATCAGGTATCTTGGCGCTGCACCTCTGCCACCTATCTCTCCAAAGTTATAGCTCCAAATATAGGCTTTCAAATAGTGGTAGTTCAGCTTCATATAGTTTTAACTCTTTGAACGCCAAGTGCGTATATGCATGCATGCACACACAACCGTTGCACCATTCATGCATGAGTTAGATATTGCGTGCAAAAATGTGTTGATCAGTCACAGCTCAATAATGCATGCATAAGCTTGCTGCACTTGTAACCTTATAAGTCCATGTACAATGTTTCCTCTCACACTGGCTAAAGAACCCCATTATTCAGATGATTTCACTAATGCATCACTTTAATACTGCACGAACAAGAATGTGTAGCCCAGCTCAGATCAGTGTAGTTATATCATGCCTGTACACTCCCCCCTTTTGCAAGTTAGCATTATGGGTTGTTGCAACAAAAGGTGCAGTGGGTTATAATGGACACACAAAATGTGCTTACACCAGGACCACATATTTGTATGACTATGGAGTTACATGCATGTCAGTATTACACTTGTATGCATATTCAAAGTGATTTTGATCAACACAATATAACACATAGCACTGCATGAATGGTGAGGCAGATAATTCTCGTTTTGTGAGCATGCATGTTTATATGCACTTGGCGTTCAAAGAGTTAAATCATTAACAACATTTTTCAAGTTGCTATCTTCACATTTTACTAACAGGGGAGGAACAAGTCTTAACAGACCTCTAATACTTAGCTTGGAGTTTTCAGTATTATTTAATTGCATCACCACTACATCACAGAATGGTACCACAATGGCAATTTTGTCGTTTTCTTTTGTGCTTTTTACCGGTTGATTTGATATGTGCTGCTGCCTACCAGCGATTCGAGGTTGCTCTCTTCCCCTCCAATGCTTCTTGTAATTTGATGGATCTCTTCATACCAACTTTCATATCTTTCATCAATTGTTCCTACATGTAGTATTGTCTTAATATCCTATCAATGTCACAAAATGCTTAATATATATCCAGATCACGTTTATGAAGCTTTGATGTTATACCACGTAGGGGAAGCAAAATATTTTTAATTGCTATTATGCAAACAAAGTTTCTTAATGAGGCTATAATACCCTGTGCTCTTGTTTTAGTGTCACAGTCCCAACTCCAGCCATCTGTACAGCCTTTAAATTCTTCATTATGCATATAAATTCCCAGATTCCTGCATGCATCCGCCCCTGCGGCCAGCGAATGGAAAAAAATGTAAACAGATGCCCATGACATCATTATTTAAAACGGTCACTAGCTAACTTAATAACCAACTTAATAGGATACAACTTTTGAGGCTATCGATACTGCTTCAGATATGTACGATCTTGATTTAGCTGAACAAAAACAACTGCATTGTATTGAAAGCATTCGAGGTTGGAAAACAGCACTTTCCATTGAGATAACTTTTCCATGTATTCAGCAGTTTATTATTCATAAATCAGTTTACACTGAGATGTTGTGGACCCCCAGAATCTGAGGTCATGCAGTTCTATTAGAAAATTTTAAAACTTCACCAAGTACAGGTTTTGGCCCTTTGATTTATAAATTGTTTGGGTCATAAAGACTAAGATCCAATAAGCACCGTCTTGTAGAGTGTATTTCATTAAAGGATCTTCATGGAATATGCGGCTACAAGCAACTAAAAGGCATATGTTAGCTTATTAAATGGGTTGCTTAGTACAGTATATAGTTAACAACTAATTTTATATACAGCTGTACATTTTCTCCGTGCATGGTTTATCGCGAATGCACATACCACAACAATTGTATAACCACGCATTTCGCACGCTTTTTTACAGAATATCGAACACGCTATTAAGACCCGCATTGTTTCAATTAACTGCAAATCACGTACACATGACTGTCACAAGAAGTTACATTGATGATTACTAAAGGTCACAACTCATCCGTGATTTCGAGCACATGCATGCTCTGGTAGTTAGTCTGTAATGAGCTGCCGACCACCTGAAAACACGTTCTATAGCAGCTGGAGTTCCTGGAATACCTAAGTAAGCACGTGCCATCTTAGAAAGGTTTGGATACAATGAGGCATTGACGTTCCATCACTCTAGAGGTAGTACAGATTCATCTGCTGTAGGGGCATCACAGTAGCTGTTAAACTATGAAGAAGGGAGGGACAACTTAGGCTTTTTTTTTAACATTTATTTCTTCAGCTGTAGTGCAGTGCTACTGTTCTTTCCTTGGTGGCATTAGTTGTCACAAGGTCACAAGCAGCAGCAGGAGGCTGATAATGTCTTCTAAACGCACTATCAACCTTCTCAAATACTTCATCAGTAGAGACATGGTCTGTAGAGTGAAACGAGAATCAAGGACAGTTGCAATGATACAAGCATCACTTGTGACAAATTGTAATGAGCCATAAGTTTAACATTACAGGCAACACCAGCTCTATGTAAAGCAGATGATTCCTCTGTGCTACTAATCACATCTTCTGTATCATCAAGCAAAGAAATATATATGAGTACAATCCAAGAAAGTGTAGGATATTTCCCCACACAAGACTTCTCAGTAGCCCAATCACTATTACTCATAATATGTAGGCGAGCTCACAAAATAAGCATTGAAGTTGAGTATGTAAATGCAATGCTCTTTGCAGCATGTCAGATGTTCCAACATATTGGCACATCCAAAATACATGTACAAGTTTGACCTTACGTTCAACTCCTCTCAAGCCTCTGAGGAGAACATCTGCTTCCCTTTATTGCTTTATTCCTTTATTGCTTCACATAAGATCCCAATCTGGTCTGATTTAATTGCTTTGAAAAGCCACATTTATCACTTGGGCAAAACATCGGAAGTGAATCGTCGATGTGTTTCTTTGAAAAAGGGGTTTGATGCAATGAGTTTTTCCGCAAAGGTGCTACTGTTACTGGCATTGTCTAATGAGTCTCCATAATTTTGTCCCCAAAGTTGTACTTGGTTTAACTAAGTACAACTTTGGGGACAAAATTATGGAGATTGTGATGCACTTCGAGATATCATTGAAACCAAGCCTTGGTTTCAATGATATCTCGAAATGCATCACAGATACACTCACCAATATGCATGATTTCCAGGGGTAAAAACAAAGTCAAGCAATATTGATTGTATACATGTAAATGTACTTTGATTTTAATTTTTTTAATAACACCTGATCGATGCAGCTGTATAGCTTCACATTGCCCTTCTGTTATGGTCATCACTGCGGCCGGGTCTGTGCAAATCTTACTGTCTTCCGACATCATGTTAGTTCAGTATCCTTAGAAACTGATTGTCTTTCAGCTAATATACATGTAATATCTTTGTGGTGTATATTCAGCTTGTTTGTGCACTGTGTAATTAGAATATCATGGTAGCTAAGATATCTGGTCAAGCTGAGGTGCCTGCACTCAATGAAAAACAAAAATATGTTATTATGCCAACACCGATGTAGTTCATTGTCACACCCATGCTCGTTATTAGTTACGTACCCAGACCCACATCACATCATATGAAGGATTACATCACTACTATATTCTGAAAGGAAAATTGTATGCTTGATTGAAGTGCTTATAATCGCTTGATTCCTAAGTATGAGTTTGTATGAACAATTTCCCACAATATTGGCCATATGAACTACATGTACAGTACCGATCGAGAGCTTGAGTGTGCTGGCTTTCAAATAGGTATTGCGCTGGCTTTCAGTATAGGTATTGCACCTGATCCACCTATGGATTGGTGGTTGATGATGTACGTATACTAAAAAAGGTAAGGTTTGTTCTCTTTCGTGGTGAAGGGATCAACTTTCCTTGGCAATACACAACAGATGCAGTACATTATCAATGGCTGCTATGTATGCTATGCCAAGTCGTGTAAACTTCTCTCACTAAAGGTGGCCAAATCCAACATGGGTTAAATTTTTCAATGGAATAGATTATTTTCTAGTACGGTACATGCATCTTTATGGGTACTGTTGTCTCTGGGAAGGATTCACGAACAAACTCCATGAACTGTTGAATGGCCTGTTATGTATAAATCAATTGCACACACTGCACCAAACATAACGTACTGCTTCTCCATGTGGCTAATAGCATCTGGCGTTTCTCTGGCTGGGGAGGAGCGGATGCACCACATCTGCAGACAAATTGTGGGTGACAACCTGAAAGGAGATATGGCTCTCTTTTCCTTTCCTTTCTGTTCTGGTGGTGAGGAGTTAGAAAGGAGCTCTTTGGTTTATATTCCTGATCTTGTTCAAAAGGTTGTTGACGTCTAGGATGATCTCTTCATTGCTGTGTGTTTAATACTTTACTGTCTAAGAAGTCTCATTCTGTTCCAGGGAATAGCCCGGCCAGCTTTTATAGCCAATACTTGAGCAGAATCAACTATAATGCTTATGTAATGCCGGCCTTCTGCAATAGAGAGTTTTGCTTTTCATCACTCAGTGTGAGCACCTCCTTCTCCATCAGGGCAGGTGGTTCCCTTCCACTGATTAGGCAAGACTCACTGTCTGCATCTCTGAACACCTGGTCTACATGGTCAGGAAACAAGCAGCTGTGGTCGGATACCTGCCTTTGTTATGTGCATGGATTTCATTGGCTATAAGGCAAGCTCTTCAGTAATGCAGCTGCTTCTCTTTCCTCACCAATAGTATGAGATGGTGTGCATTCACGTCCCTCATAGCAACCAGCCTTTGCAGATCTGTAGCACCCTACACAACAGTGATATGGCGTCTGGTGCTTGTCTTATCTCTGTGGGTACCAAGCAGCAGTCCTCCAAGCAGCCAGGACACACTGCTGCTAACCGCTCCACAACACACCTGGTATACATGCCAGCATACGACATGGCACTTCAAGGGTCTGTGTCAGAATATCTGAACACACCACAAGCTTCAACTCATACAGGACAGTGACATTACTGATGGTGGATATGGCTGACGAGAGAAGATGGAAAAAAAAGAAAGATGCGCAATGAACCAGTCAGGTGTGATGACTGGGTGATGACCTTTGCCAGCTGTTTGCTTCCTGATGTGATTTCAGTCTTGGACTGAGATTGAAGTGCTCTTGCACTGTGGTATGAGTTTATATATTTCATGTTGCATAAAAGCATGCAGTTATATACCTTACACCATTCATTTGTATGTACTGTACAAATAGTGTCAGTGCACTCCTGCCCTGGCACTGATAACCCTCTGCGTTGAATGGTGACAGCAAATGCAGAAGTATTCAAGGTGCACTTGAGAAGTATCGGTAAGGATATTGATATTGGGGATATCGATGCTAAACGCAAATTGCAGATCAACTGCAAATGCTTCATTCATAGCACTCCTCTTTGCGTATCCGCTTCATCGACCTCTGACCGCACTCTGCAGTGCTGCGGCAGTTGTTTGATGTGGTAGTCCATTCCTGTAACCTATGTTCATGCCCCTTAAAATCACCACAGCGATTCATAAGATACACTTGCATGGGTTTTTGCTGAAGAAAAAAAAATTCGTCGCCAGACTTGGTTACCACATCAAACAACTGCCGCTGCAACTACCTTGGTATACAGTATGTAACCTATATGTTCTGAACATATAGGTTACAGGAATGGACTATACCACATCAAACAACTACGGATACACATAACACGATGCAGTGTACCAGTACATGTTCATGATCAAGCATGTATGCACACATGAGCTACACGTATGAAATACATTGTATGTGCAAGTCTACACTGCACCATCTATAGTCGCGAGAGCTCAAAGAAAAGGGCGTTGCTGAAAGATGTCTCTATAGCATAGATTAGTTTTTAAAGTCTACACTACATTGGCTTGTGGAATGTACTGAATGTCATTAGTGGTGCAGAAAGCTTAGGGCAAAGTACACTGACAGGTTTGCCTAAATCCCAATGAATATGCCTTATTTTCAAGCTGATACTTCCGTATACAGTCTACCCCCGTTAGTAGCGCCACGTTTGTTCCCTGCGCTACTACCGTAAAATGCGCTTTTAACGGGGGTGGTTAATTATGGTCAAATGAATGTATTTGCGTATGTAAACTGAGACAAGCAGTGTACACAACACATGTATACATGTACTTAATGTATAGCCTGAACCTTGTCAGCAAGCAGCAAAAGTGCCCTGTAGTCAGCTTCAGTTAACAAAGCTATGTTATCTCCTACAAATTGAGCAAGGCTTAAGGCACTCCCTCTTCCAGTGGCACAGTTCGAGGTTCTACATTATTTGGATCAGCCTCTCCATCACTTTCATCATCTCTATCCTCATTGTCTCGACCCATCAACCTGGCAGCTATTTGAGCAATGGTCTCAGCCCCCTCAATTTCCATCTCGCCTGGAGCATTCACCCACTCAGTTGCACTCATGCGGGTTGTCCCATTTTCCACTGGCAGCCTCTGGATAGCTGTAGTAATTGCTGTCAGCTGTGCACCTTCTGTAGCTTCTGCCACTGCCATTGCTGCCCTATCTGGCCTCAGACGACGGCACCACTCAGCAGGGAGAATGCCAGCCTTACACCAGCAGTTGACTATAGTGGAGGGGGTAATTTCGCCCCATGCAGCAAGTAGCCATATGATTGCCTGAATTTGGAGATCATAAAAGTGTCATCAATCTGTTGTATTTTCTAGGCAACAAAGTACATGTATACTCACAAAAAATAATATGGGTACCTCCTTCACATCGGTTTTTGATGACAAAGCCCGCAGATCTTGGGTGGGATCAATGTCATACTGTGTGACCATGTGGTGGCAAGCTTGCTCTTGTACCGAGCCTTTTGTACAGCAATCACACCCTGGTCCAATGGCTGGATGACTGATGTGCAATTGGCTGGAAAGAATAGCAGCAAAAGATTGCTCAACTTAAAGCAATCAAAGCTGCCAACTTTGATCATTGGCGTATCAGACAAATGATGGGAACTGGCATTGTCAAGAAGCATCAGACATTGTCGATTCTGTTGTTTGAACTGCTCATTGACTTGCTTTGACCAGTCAGTAAACACCTAAGTATCCACCACAGAAATGAGATCGGATTAAAATGTATTTCATTTATACATGCATTAGTTTCTTCTTACATCTGTGCGCATCCAGGCATTTGTATTGGAGTAATACATGACCAGGCTGTTAGGATTAAATGTTCTGCCAAAGCAACGTGGTTTCTTATACTTGTGTATTACTACCGGCTTCAGTCGTTCACTTGCAGTTACATTTACAGCCAAAGCCACTGTAATACGGTCCTTTGCTTTCTTGGCACCCCGCACATCTGCGGTGGTGGTGAGGGTGCGATCAGGCTGTAAATAAAGTGTGCAACATTTGCCTTCCAAATTATGCACCTGTACCTAATAAAGAAGTCATATGTACCGTCATGTACAAATGTGCTATGTATGTGCATGTGCCTTGATCAGGTCACTTACTGCTTGTCTGTATAAACCCTGTCTCATCGATATTGAAGACATCCTCTGGTCGATACTTCTCAATGATACCAGGCAACTCCCTCTGGGCTCTAGCCACGCCTTGCTGGTCAGCACCACCAGCCTCTCCATGTAACCGCACGCTGAATACACCATGCCATCCTTTTCATCTAGAAAGCCAACCGTTGCTTAAAATAAGCTGTCCATCCACAGTGAGATCATCATTGCTGGAAGCTGTTGGTGATAGCTAACTGTGGGTGTGGCTGCCATTGGCTGGCTGCTAATTGTGGGTGTGGCTGTCATTGACTGGCAGCTAACTTGAGGTGTGGTTGTCACTGGCTGGTGGTTAACTGGAGGTGTGGCTGTCACTGGCTGGCGGTTAACTGGAGGTGTGGCCGCCACTGGTTGGCTGCTAACTGTGGGTGGGGCTGCCACTGGCTGGCTGCTACTAGGTGTAGAAGTAACTGGTACTGATTGGTGGTGGCTGCTGTTAGGATTCGAAGAAGATGTGGAAAGACGGATACCCAACTCCTGAGCTAACTCGGCAGCTTTTGAGCATCCGATAGCACACCATTGCGCTCACGCACACTAAAGTGAGAAAGATCATCTTTTATTTTATGGCTACTTTCGAAAGGGGCATGCCTTATTTACCTACTGAACCACGAGAAAAGCCCTAAATCAAGAAGAGGCCATTTGGGCCCCCTCCTCCTGCATCTCTTCGCCTCCGGTCCATCAATATCCATCTCATGGAAGCCAGCCCGGACGTATTTTGCCAACAATTGATTGATGGATCTCTTTGCCTGTCTTCAGTTTGAACCAGACTGCGACCATGTCTTCAGAATGACCCGTTCCACTTTTCTTCGTGCAATCATGCGCTTATCATCAGCGGTCAACTTGGTCTTAGCCTTTGCTCCCCTTAACTTGGACATCATATTTGGCCAGTATTAACAAATATGAGCCTTCTTTCCTTTTATAGTGCGTCGTGCTGCATGCGAGGGGATTTATTGTGCCCCTTTCGCTTGTCTTTGTGCGCCTCTCGCGCGTCTTTGTGCGCTACTCTGTGCATTGTGCGTGTATAGCACTTGTCAGTGATCTGCGCTGCCTTTTGCTATCGTTCATCCTTACCGTTATGCATGACCGATAGTTTCAACATGCATGTATGAATAATAATGATAAAGATACATGTACCACCGCACTACATGCACACAAACACACACACACACACACACACACACACACATACACACACACACACACACACACACACACACACACACACACACACACACACACACACACACACACACACACACACACACACACACACACACACACACACACACACACACACACACACACACACACACACACACACACACACACCATGCATCAATGTGCAATGTATCGTACACCCAAAAGATGTGTCGTAAAGCCGTGTATTGTAGTTTGCCGCGATTATAAAACATTTCTCAGATCTTGTACAAATACATATCCGTAATAACAGTACATGTACATGATGTCGAAATGCTGAGGTAAATTGTACCAAAAGCTTTGGGGACAATCGTGCATATAAATACAATGCTCAGACCTAGTCGATGCATGCGCAGTCGCTACATTTAGACTGAAAATGAGGAAGGAGAGCGCTTCGCTGCACTGGACCGTCGCCTTGTACTTGGTACTGTTCACGATCTGTGTGACCGCAAACAAGCTCTATCCGATGGAGGCTGCCGTCGCTGCTGAAGATGACATGGCCGTGGAAAACACTGAACGTTATCCCGAATCTGTGCACAAGGAAAATGATGGCGTTTGCAAAATTGGTTGGTAAAGTATGCGGCTGTATAAACAGCCATATACATTGATGCATGTACAATTTACGTTTGTTCAGGAGCGCGTTCGTTAACTAAAACATCGGCATGGCTGGTCTTTCATTTCTCCATGCAGCTTATCACCGATGCAAAGCCGACAACAACAAATACAGCCTTCTACCTTCTAGTCCAGCGTTGTCCCGAAACAACGCAATAGCTATAATCACTGCAAAGGCTGACTACAAGCTTAGCTTTGAAATTGTACCGACTGCAACCATTGCAGATTGGGCTAGCATTCTGCATTTTAATGCTGGCAATAAGGACTGCTGTGATTTAGGAAATCGTTCTCCTGCTATTTGGTTTCATCCCGGTTCTACTCGACTGCACGTCAGAATAGGTGATTCCGTTGACGGCAACTGGGGTATTGACACAGCCGATGCACTACCTCTTAATGTCCGCTCTGAGTTTATACTTGAATGCAAGGGAAAGGACGTGAAGCTGACTGTGGGAGGGAAAGTATATACTGCTACGCAACCTACCCATCGTTACTCTGGCCAACTCATTGTCTATGCTGGTAATCCTTACTGGCCGGTTGCACAAGCTCAACTGTATGGTCTAGATTACGAGGCCTTGTACAGCAGGTAAATGTTCTATATGAAATTACGATTTAGTGTGTACAGTGTATGCATGCATGCATGCGTGCATATGCTATATGCATGAGAACAATTAACGGGCATGCAATAGCAGTCATAATTTGATTAACACTTGGTTAATTTTTTTTATTTCTTAATTCGTTTCTTTTCCTAGCTGAGAAGGAGAGCAACATGGATAACTGAACAATTACTGCATGCATGCACCATTAGTTTTTTTTCAGGGCCATGTATATATAGTGGACCATAGAATTAGTACTGTGTGATGTGCATAGTCGTGTGCATGCATTCATGCCTCTAGTGCATCATAAAATCATGCTGCAGAAAGTGTCTATTGAAAAGCGAAACACAAGCGCAGCCTGTTAATTTCCATTGCACAAGCGGACTGAAAATAAACCATTTCGTTAGGGTAACCGCGCGGCGCTTTCCTCCCGGCAATCGTCTGATTGAGAAGATATCAGTTTCCAAAAGAACACTTGACGCGGTGCGGCACCTATTAAATTGATGGTGCAACGAACCATGCTAAGGCATTACGCATTAAGACGGCTATGGGAAGCTTAATCTTACCATACTATGTACGTTATGGTTTACGCGTCTAAATGCAAGTACCGTAGAGTACCGCGATATATCCCCCCCCCCCTCCGCCCCCACAAAAAATAATGGCCCGTTTTTATCTTCGTACTCGTTAACGCTTCCGCGTACCTATTTCAACATTTCGGTAAAGAACTGGTACTCCAACAGGATTTTAAAGAATAGCACGCAGCTGCGTTTATTATTACGTCGATACGCTCGTTTAAACACGGGCCATTTTTTTGGGTGGGGGCGGAGGGGGGGATATATCGCGGTACTCTACGGTACATGTCTTATACATAGGTGATGGTTTTATAGGGAGAATCAATCATACGTATACAGTACACATTGCAGCATTTTACAGACTATAGAACCACTGTACTGGGTTCCTGAGCTGGGCGCAGGCATGCCACTGCAATAAAATCCAAGCAAGCTTCTGTATCCACACTTGAAAAGTGGACAAGTTAAAGTGAAGTTGCAAATCAACGGAAATTGTACAATTGGAACTGACGCAAGCGATGAACATGTATGACCACTACTACCACACATAAGCTGATATTTTTCAGCCCTACATGTACATGTACATGTATTCCTGCTCAAGCCGACACTTCACAAGTGCAATGCCACTACATGTCTACATCTACACATGTAGACATTTATATAGTGGCACTTTCTTGGCTGAGCGTGATTGAAATCGAAAATAATAATGCTACCTGCCAAGTCACAATGAAATGGTCAAGACTAAGAATCAATGCCAATTAGTGCACATCGATACATTAATGCATGTATCATTATATGGTCCCAAAAGATAAACTTAGTAGTATATCACTCCTGGAAATATATCTGCTGGGAATCGGCTAAATCAGATCGCTGTGCCATTGCTTCTAGTTCCATCCATCCTGGCAGAGCCCCCACAGGTAGACACCTTGGAGTAGCCAAGGCAGTGGAGAAAGTGCATCAGAGATTTAACTGGGTGCATTAGAGGCAGGATGTAGAGGAGTGGTGCCAGATGTGCACAGTATGTGGTGCCCAGATATGCTATATGAAGCCTAGGCATGCCCCTATGGAGGTGGACACAGTAACTATGCAATGGGCGGCCCCACACATACAACGCATTGCCATGGATATCTTGGGTCAACCTCACCTATTCAAACATGCAAGTACATAGGGTCATCGAGGAATATGTTACAAATGGACTGAGGCCTTCCTGTGACAGAACTGACGGTAGCAATCAGTCTGCACACGTCTTCTGGAATGCCTATACACCCCCCAATACCGTTCACGTTAGCCAGTATCTCGGAAAGGGCCACCAACCCTAATAATTCCACACGAAATGCATTTATACCTAGATTTCTATCCATGCGCATGCTCAAAGATTCTGCATGCATGTAATTGATATTCAAGAGCGCAGGCCCGTAGGTCTGGGCGCTCACACTTCCTTCCCCTTCTCCTGCAGCAACGCCGTTGCTGGATTTCTTGACAGTGCGTCCGCGTTCAGGTTCATAGTCCCTGGTCGATGTTCCACCCCAAAAGAGTAAGGTTGAAGGGCTAAGCTCCATCTGCATAGCCTTGCATTGTTTTCCTTGAGTTTTTCTAGCCACTCGAGTGCTCGATGATCTGTTTGGACTACAAATTTCCTGCCCAGTAGATAGACCTTGAATGCATCTAACGCCAACTTAATAGCCAAACATTCCTTCTCAATAGTTGAGTATCGTTGCTCCCTAGCCAATAACTTCCTGCTATAATAACCAACAGGGTGTTCCTGACCGTCCTCCTGTACTTGACTTAGAACGGCTCCCACTCCCCGATCAGAAGCGTCAGTCTGTACGATAAATGTTTTTGAAACATCCGGGCTACTCAAAACTGGCTCTGAGATCAGCGCTTTCTTCAAAGTTTCAAACGCTCTTTGACATCCTTCGTTCCACACCCCGCTATTAGGAACCGATTTCTTTGTTAAGTCTGTTAGCGGTGCTGCCACTGAAGCGAAATCTGGAATGAATCGTCTGTAATACCCTGCAAGACCTAGAAATGCTCTGACCGCTGTCTTGGTGTCTGGCTTTGGGAAAGAGCTAATCGCTTCTACCTTGCTCAAAATTGGCTTCACAACTCCTCCTCCTACAATATATCCGAGGTACTCACAACTCCGCTTGGCAAATTTACTTTTGCTAAGCTTCACAGTAAGTCCAGCCTTTTCTATCCTCATTAGCACCTCCTGCAGTTGTTTCAGATGATCCTGCCAGTCACTGCTAAAAATGGCAAAATCATCAATGTAGGCTACAGCATAATCTTCACATCCCTGCAACAATCGATCCATCAACCGCTGAAATGAAGCTGGGGCCCCGCTAAGCCCAAACGGCATCACTGTAAACTGAAAACTACCAAAAGGAGTGACAAAAGCTGTTTTGCATTTATCCTTATCTGCCATTGGAATCTGCCAATACCCAGTTGTGAGGTCTAACGTAGTGATAAAGTTTGCTTTTCCTACACGGTCGATCAGCTCATCTATGCGAGGCATCAAATATGAATCGACCTGTGAAACTGAATTTAGCCTACGATAGTCCACACACAATCGTAACTCTCCATTTCTCTTTGGTACCACAACTATCGGGGACGCCCATTCACTACAGGTAGGCTCAATAATTCCACTCCGTTCCATTTCCTGAAGCTCCCTTTTTATAGAATTCCTATAGGCATGCGGCACCCGGTACGGAGGCAATCTAACAGGCTTAGAGCTATTGGTATGGATCCGATGCTCATACAAAGTCGTTTTTCCAGGCTTGTTGCTAAACACCTTTGCAAACCTCCCCAGCAACTCCTTAAGCTCCTTCTTTTGTCCGCTATCCAGCCCCTCCCCCATGTCAACAACTCGCCCCGCCTCCCCACTCCGCCATGAAGGGATATCCGCTTCTTCCTGTATTTCCTCTACGAAGCATCCTTGATTTTCACGAACATGGAAGTCCTTGAGCATATTGACGTGGAACACCCGTTTTCTCTTTCTTCTGTCCTGCATGTCAATAAGGTAATTGACTTTACCCATTCGCTGCACCACTTGATAAGGCCCCTGCCATTGGGCAAGCAACCTGTTGGATGATGTTGGGAGTAGTACCAGTACGGAATCGCCTGGCTTGAACTCGCGGAGTCGAGCACCCTTGTCGAACCAAGATTTCTGCCGACGTTGGGAGCTGGATAGATTTTCCTGCACCAGTTCAGACATCTCTCTGAGTCGTTCCCTTGTGGACAAAACGTAACTGATTACATTTTCATCAGTAGTCCTACTTGTTGTTTCCCAAACTTCTTTTAAGATGTCCAGTGGTCCTCGTACGTCCCGACCATATAAAAGCTCGAAAGGGGAAAATCCCGTTGATGCTTGCGGTACTTCCCGATATGCAAACAGTAGATAGGGAATTTTCTTATCCCACTCTTTTCCTCCGTCCGTTCCCGTCTTTCGCAACATTGACTTCAACGTCTGGTTAAATCGTTCAACCAGGCCGTCAGTCTGCGGATGGTATGGGCTTGTGCGTATAGGGTGCACCTGTAAGAGCCTGTACAGTTCAGCAAGTAATTGCGACGTGAAATTTGCTCCTTGATCTGTTAAGATCTCCCTGGGTACACCCACACGAGCAAATACCTTAATAAGCTCCTCCGCCACACTTTCAGCATCAATGCTTTTGAGGGGCACCGCCTCCGGGTAGCGAGTTGCGTAATCACATATTACAAGGATGTACTTGTTCCCTGCTCGACTTCTGGGAAGTGGGCCCACAATGTCCATGGCAATGCGGCTAAATGGCTCTGAAACGATAGGAAGAGGAATCAATGGTGCTGGCTTAACCCCCTTAAATGAAGCCTTTTGACAAGCACTGCAAGTTTTACAATACATGTCTACGTCTCTAAAAATAGATGGCCAGAAAAACCTGCGCAATAGTCGTTGCCTGGTCCGATCTCTGCCTTGATGTCCTGCAATGGGAATATCATGAGACATCTCCAGTGCAACTTGCCTGCACTCCTTGGGTAGAACCAGCTGCTCAATCTCCATCTCCTCTCCTCTTCCCCTTGGTGTCCATCTTCTGTACAGCAACTCCTCCCTTTTGAAGAACTCCCCTTTTGATCCTCCTGTCAATGCTGCAAGTTCCCTCATGGCCAGAAATGGAGGACATGAGTGAATATGTAAAGTTGTGATAGAGATTTGAGAATTCTGATTTCACCAATAAATTTGTCACCTTTTTAAATGATTTATCATGTTGCAAGACAAGAAATTATTAATTCAAATCAATTAACTAAAATTAATTTTTTCAAATTGAATTCCAAACACGTTCAGTATTCGCTAAAAATCAGTCTGATTATAATATACGTGTATCATGAAAAGAACATTAAGCATCCATGAACTAAATTCAAGACAAATTCATTACAACCGAGCATAATTAATTTTATTCATAAACGTATGTCATTATGTAATACCTTGCGTCATTTGATGTGTCGTCTGCTCACGAGACTTCTGCTCTCAAATAGTACGATACCAGAGATAATATATCTCTGACGATACATTGTGCCAAACCTCCGTTTCTGCAAAGATAAAAACGAGTCTTGACGATACAAATACGGTACGCCCATGCTTATGTGGATTGATGCAGCGCAAGTGCGCAAATTAAAAATTCTGCGTGCCAGACTAGTGTATAATAATAACAGGTCCTGACATGTTTTTGTTGTTGCCGAAACACTATCAAACCTATATCCTACATACCATGCGCAAATTTAGTTGAGCGTTTTATTAGTTCCCTGATACCAAGTCATTTCGTGCATTTCTCACGCGACACAATAGTGGAACTAATCATGATACTCAGTAACCGATTGAGTATTTTAACACGAGGTGTCGCTACATCAGGCGGGAATGATGGTGTTTTACAGTTTCGTTCGAGTACGTTTTAAGTCAAAGCGTTCGAAGCTATCAAACAGCACATGGAGAAATTTCTGTTGTATACATGTAGCTCACGATTATTTCCCATCTGTATCGTTTTTAATGAGAGGTGCAATTTGGTCATATCAGCAAAAATCCATGGTGGGTCTTAATAATCGTGGGATTCGGGGATAAAAACACGAAGTTAAAGCAAGATCCCACAATATGCATTTTACCATACAGCAAACTTGATGTGTAGTATATGATGCGCAGAAAATAGGAAGTCCATAGCAGTTGTGTAACATGTGTGATTGATTACAAGGAGATGTACAATTATGATTTATAAAATATGTAGGAAAGCGTCATATCATGCACACATATGAACAGCTACATGTAAAACCCTGAAATAACTGGTTGCTATACATCAGATTCACAAAAGTACAGTGGAAAAGCCCGCTACATGTACATGATTATCTGTTGGAATGCACCATTTTATCACATTCATAGGTCAGTGGATGTTTGAAGGCAAACATTATGAACGCCTGCAGGCAACATCATGCAGAGCTCATTCAAAACATCTATAGTACAGGAGTAACAAGAGAGACAATATATATAGGTCATAAGTGCAGACAACTTATAGACCTTATTCACAGCAGTGGTCTAGCCGCGGCCAGAGAATCAATTCCTGAACTGCTTTCACATTGATCAGCTGAATTAAGTCAGGATGAGGTGGATACATGCATGTGGTACACGTAAAGCCCGCTACATGATTATCAGTTGGAACGCACTATTTTTTCACACCCATTAAAAGTTCATAGGCCCGTGTATGTTTGAAGGCATGCAATCATTATGAACTCCTGCAGGCAACATCATGCAGAGCTCATTCTAAACATTGCAACTCATTGTAAACAACATTGCAGTATATACATGTACATGTATTCATGGTAACTACATTGGGCATGAGTCTGGATCATCACACAGCTACGTGCCAGTATATAGCACTGAACAACACAGTCAGTTCATTGCATATCACTCCATACTATCTATGGATACATGCAGTGTGCTTAGGTACTTTTGCATTGCAGTTAATAGTTTCTTCTTTCCTGCTCATATATAGGAACACGGAACTTCTAATCCTTGTCCTTGTTGTGGTCTCCCTCGCACCCTGCAGCTGATAGCGTCACCGTGATCGATGAATTTAACCTGAATTGCTGTTAATTCACGTGGTACATGACCAACAATTACACCTCCCTTCTTGATGCAGACGGCACGGCGATCGTGTAGGCTCCTTGCATACCTCTAGATATTCTCCGATCGTAGTGGTCCAAATAGCGCTGTAAACGTGATGTCCTCGTATGACACTTTCCAAGTATAGTATTATGTAGTATGCAATAATGTATAGGGTGCGTAACTACAAGCGCCCATGGAAGGGGGACGAGGGGATAGAATTTAGAGCCCTCGTCCTTCACACTTACGCGCGCAATGGCTTATTATCCAGTCGAGAGGATCGTAACGTCAAGAACAAAGGTAGACATAATCCTAGTAAAAACTCTATCATTAATCCTTACCAGGGTGCTCAAAAGGAATTCCTAGTCTTGTGGAAAGGATGGCCTATCCAGGATGCCTCCTGGGTTGCGCAGAAAGACCTTACACCGTATCTTTTAAAGTATGGATTTCGTACTTCATTTTATGTAGTAAGAGAATCTTTTCTTTAGGACATTTCACGTCCCAAAACCTTCATCCCGCTTGGTACTAAGCTGTGTCAGCAGAATGATGAGGGACGTCCAGCTTTCACTGTCCACAGGAACAAGACGGAAAAGATTTATATCTTTTGAATTTAGAATTGATGTGTTCCATTTTCTTTTTGGACGCAAAGGTGTTACTAGCAGAGAGTCAAAAAGAGGTACAAATCCTTTAATTTGGAAGACTTCAATCCTATCTTTTTTACACCTGGTTGGGACACAGTTTTTGATCATCTTGGGGACGGTTGTCGCATCCATTTTCCAGTGGAAATGAAAAGTGCAATAAGATGGTCCAAGAAACTTTTCAATAGAGAGGAAGATGGTACTTTAAAGTTAAAGAAGAGATACTTTGAGGAAAAAGTGTACATGCGTCTTGTGAAGTATATTGTGTGATGTATTATACTCTTATCATTGCCTGAATCATAATGTCATTTCTTATAAATATGATATCAGTAGTCCAAAACACTGTGTTGATGTGTACATTGTACTAAAAAAGACAGCTATACTTAAAGACATTGCAATAAGTATACCAACCTCTGAAATTACTCATGTAGAGCAGTTATTTCACCTTTCTGTAAACATGTATACTGTGCTGCAGCTGCCTGACCCTGGACGTTGAGTGTTTTTATTTAGGAAGTAAATGCATACCTCCCAGGCTTAGATTGGGCATGGGGAAACATACAGTATGTTGAAAGGGAGCTTTGTCTAAGGTTATTAGGTTAAGCCTGCCTCCTGTCTGCAACTCTCCCCTCTATATACAACTTATCCCCAAACAAGATTATCCCTTTGTCTGGTTCCAGGTATTGTACTACTGTTAATTCCTGGGAAAGCAACCATTCAGTCCTATTGACAACCTCATTTTGTTTACCCCCCATCACTTCACTTGTGCATTGATTGTACTTTTTAAACTTATTTTCCTGTCATACATCAATGGCTGCAAAGTTAGTATTTTAAAGTTTCTCGCATCTGAGATCGCGTTTCTTGCATTCCTCCTTCATGCCAATATGCTGCAGCATGTTTGGTGTAGTGCCTCTTCTCTCTGGCATACTGTTGTAGTAACTCCAGCCTGTGCTCAGCCAACATGATTTCTGCAGGAGCATCCCAACGATTACTTGAAAAATAGTTTCGTTTGGAGTCATCGTTGTGCTTCTCAACACCTACATGAAGTTACTGATGTAGATGATGTTAAGAACTTAACAAACTTACCTTGGCAAGAGAATTGTTTTATGTTTCCATACTGTCGGATGGCATCAGGAACATGGTACACCATGACATGAAAGTAAGGAGTTACAAATTTCTTTTGGTGACCATCACTCTTTATCCGCAGAAAGAGTTGAATCCATCTTTTAGCCTGAATGTAAGCTGATTTGGTCACAAGAGTGTGTGTGTGTGTGTGTGTGTGTGTGTGTGTGTGTGTGTGTGTGTGTGTGTGTGTGTGTGTGTGTGTGTGTGTGTGTGTGTGTGTGTGTGTTGATGTGTACCTTCAAATGTAAGTCATCTGCAGCATTTGGTGGAGGTGTTTCACTAGACAACAGGTTGTATAAAACTTCAAAATCCTTTTAGGAATAAAAAAACATTATTGTTAGCCTATCGAGGGAAGTAGTTCACCTTCCATAGCTGAACTACATCATCCAGAAAAGCATTTGGTAAGGGGATATCTTTCATCTTGGAAGGAAGTAGCTAGCATATGGAAAGGCAGAATTGGAACACATAAATTATAGGGTGTGTTGTACCTTCAAAACCTTCTTTTTGGCTTCCCCAGTTAACGACGTCCATTCAACTTTTCCATCACTCGATTCACATTCCCAAATATTAAATGAGACTCCACAGCTCCTGATGTATGCCACAAGCTGCTGTGTATGTGGCTCTGACATTTTGATTAAGTTTCTTAACATGACATCAAAAATTCTCAGAAATAGGTGCAGCTCATCAATCATCATGTGGTCCACTGGAATGGCAGTCAGTGGACGATTAACTGACCCTTGGTGTACAGCAGCAGTTCTGCCATGAGAGGCAAAGGCACGTCTGTGCAGAAATTTAAGAACTGACATATGCTACTTAAGTCAGCTAGGATCATGCATTTTTACCTGAGGGTAACTAGTGTTCTGGCCATAGTTGTGCTGTAATACGATTCAGGCTTTGACACATCCCACCTATATAGTGACATCGGTTGACACCATGTTTAGCCAAATGTATTGGTAACTTACCTGCAATCACGGTGCACTGTACATTTTGGACATGCATAAATGGAGTTAGCTGCATTAAGGCCCAGCATTGTGAGCATGAACTGTAACACATACGAAACATAAATGTGCATGCCTGTAATACCATTACATCACAAACCTTCATGTCAGAAGAAAAAAAAAGTTCAATATTGTAGCTCACGCCATTGACAGCAACAAATCCTAGCTGCTGAAGACCATCAATTTCTTGAAAAGTGCAGCGAAAGCTGTGGAAATGGTGTCATAATCTTCATTCCCTTTCAAAACTGCGATGGTATGATTGCCTTTAAAAAAGAATTAAATTTTCATTGAGTTACTGAGTCGCTGGCACATATACTTAAGATTTACCTATTCCAGACAGATAGCGGCCAGCTGGCATCAGAATGGCGTACGAAAGCAAAACAAAGCTTGACGTCCGAGAAAACTTTGCTCCGTCACCAGATACTCTAACTTTAATTTTCTGGTCAGTAGGGAAACTTGTAGCATCTTGAGCGATCTGCAGCATTGTAAAAGAATGTATTCACATTATATAACACTATAACTATGATGTTTACCATGTTGGATAATTGTTCGCACAATGACCGTTCGAAAGAGCGATAGGCACCTTCATACCCTGGGATGCGAGTTAGTTGCATCGTGTGGTTGAGATCAGTGCGAGCTTTTTTAATTGAATGAGATCTCGGCAACTCGCTAAAAAGCATTGCAAGCTCGTGATAGAAGGCATCCCCGATCCCATACCTATCTAAAATGTACAAAACACGCAAATCCATGTTGTCATCTTTTTCGGAGGCCGCATCATCTGTCAGATGAATGTGGATCATCTTGCCAGAAGTGCTGTGCACATTAAGCGACTCAGATGTACTACAGTACGGGAAATTGTAAAGCGACCTCTTCACGCGCGCGAAACGGTTTATAAGGCCACACCCACTGGCTAGCTCGACTGCTAATCATCTTACCGAATCGTTTACAAAGGAATGGTTCATACAGCAAAAATATGGCGTATAAAACACCACGCATCTTGGTTATGTCGACGTCACACCGACGAGACACCGTTCCACCCAGCTAGCTATGTCGATGCGGATCAGCTATAAATAAATATTAATTTTTGCGCACGTCACGTCCTGACTATAGCTCGACCCAAAACTTTAGTTGGCCTAGCTAGTGGCTCGAGGAGTGGACAGTATATTATCAATCCAAGATACAGCGCTATAGCCTAGAACTGCGTCATTTGTACGGTTGTACACAAGTTGCAACGCGATGTCGCTTTACTGAAGCTAGCTATCGATTCATGCATGTTGGTCTGATCACAGCTAGTACAACTACAGTCCAGAGTGTGTCATGTTCGCATGCGCGCCTCGTACGCCCTACGTTTACTCCTGATGGTGCTTGGTGCCATTCCAGGCAGAAACCGCCATGCAACAGTGACGTAGCATGAATGACATCATACATTTGTCCACATTTTACAGTGGGGTGCACAAAATTGCCTGAGGAAACTTTTGCGTAGGGGGCAAAATTATACTAATTGTGCCTAAAAATGTCTAGGTGGTTCAGGTTTTATAAACCACTCGGTAGACTTGAACTTTCGGTCTGCGTGATTGGAAAAAAATTGAAGAAACATAACAATTTCATGTTCCACGTACTAAGGTATGTAGAGAACACAAAACGGTGTAGGGAAATAGCAGTGAGCATATTTTAACGAAGACCAGAACACAAAAACGATGGGATATCTTCACCTGTATCATAATCCGTTTGGTAGACTTAACATTTATGTTACGTTTAAGAACGGTGAGCGTTGGAAGACATTTCTTCATAGACTTCCCGTTCAATTAATTTTAAACGCGTAACGCGGGTATTCAATTATTCAAGTCCGCAATTGCTGGACATGTCACAGCTCTCAGTGTTTCATCCTGCTCCTGCATATCCTTCAGTTTCTCAGCTGTGATGTTAATGTGAGACAAGCAGTCTCCCTGGCTCCCAAGTTCCCTTCGCATTTGCCTTCTTTGCTCCTGTGACATAGTCTTCAATTTGGGTTCCTCTTCAGAGACACCTAATGGATTTGGTACCACCCCAGACATAACCTCCTTTTCCTTCCTCAGTACTTCCTCCTGTATTTCCTGTCGTCTCTTCGCCCTTGTTGTCACCACCCTAACATGTTCTTGAGCAAAGAACACAGAACCAGCTCGTCTTCCTAGTAACTCCGTCATTCTAGAAGCATCAGTTCCAAGTATCACCTCCACCGGTAGACTGTCAGCTACAGCAGCCTCCACTGTGACTGGAATGCCTTCCACCACAAGCTTGATATCTGCTAGGGGATACAAGACTGTGTCACCATGCACACATCTGATTGATACCCATTTTCCCTCCAAGAACTTCTCCTGGGGGACGAATTGTCTCCGGACCATTGTGCGGGAACAACCTGTGTCTAACAATATGCGGCTTACCAAACACCCTTCCACACTTCCCTTACAATACATTCCATCCTTCACCTTGTACTTTGATTCACGTCCAAACAATACCTCATTGTTGGGACACTTCCTTGCTGGGTGACCTGGTTTTCCACAGTTGTAGCACACTATGGTCTTCCGTCTGCTTGTCTCCTCTTTTGTGGTTTTCTTGTAGCACACGTCTTCTGAGTGCCCTGCTTTCCCACAAAATGAACATTTTTGCTCTGATCGAGTTCCCTTGACGTTTTCCGGATACCGCTGCGACTCCTCACGCCTGGCGTGTTCATATTCGTCAACGAGTTCCCCGGCCTGAATACACGTCTTAGGCTTTCGCTCCATAACCCAGAGTCGTTTGTTCGCTGGCAATGTGTTGAGGAACTGCTCCATGCCTATGAGCTCTTGTATTTCCTCCATTGAAGTACAGCTCTTCATCCACTTGCGCAGTAGGTCCATAAGCTTTACGGAAAGCTCCCTGTTTGTTTCCCCACTGCCACGAGTAATGCCACGGAAGCGCCTTCTATATGCTTCCTCGGTTATATCGTAACGCTGAAGGATTGCTGTCTTTATTGCTTCATAATTGCCAGAGTCCTCTCCGGGTAGAGCTGCGAATGCCAACTGGGCCTTGCCAGTGAGTTGAGGTGCCAGATACTGCGACCAGCAGCTTTCCTCCACCTTCTGTGCAGTCATAACGCGCTCAAAAGTTACTAAATAGGCTTCAATATCATCCTTATCACTCAACGGAACCAATTTGACACTTAGCTCACGTTTCGGACTTACGACTTTTGCCTTTTGTGAGTCTTCTACTAACTTCATGAGCGCCGCCATGTGTGTCTGCATCGTTTCCATCTGCTTTCTATTCTCCCGCTCACGAATCTGTCTTTCTTCCTCAAGCCTAGCCCGTTCTTTCGCGAATTCATCTTCTCTTCGCGCCTTCTCAGTTGCTATTTCGTCTTCTCTCCTCCTACGGTCTTCTGCAAGTAATTTCAACATACCTTGCATCTCCTCCATGGTAGGTTTCTTATAGGGCTTTCCAGAACGAGTAGTCATACACTCGAGAAACGCAGGCGTCGGACAATGACCGTCTCGACTTAGATAATCCCACCGCTGCCACCAAATATGTGACAGAACTGACGGTAGCAATCAGTCTGCACACGTCTTCTGGAATGCCTATACACCCCCCAATACCGTTCACGTTAGCCAGTATCTCGGAAAGGGCCACCAACCCTAATAATTCCACACGAAATGCATTTATACCTAGATTTCTATCCATGCGCATGCTCAAAGATTCTGCATGCATGTAATTGATATTCAAGAGCGCAGGCCCGTAGGTCTGGGCGCTCACACTTCCAATGTTGTTCCAATGTTGGATATGGAAGTACACACACACACACATGCACACACATCATAAACCTCACCCGGACATTGAATAGATGTGTTGTGTGTGATGTGATGTATGTGTGCATGAGTGTTTCTTGTGGCTCAATACTTGTGTTCTGCCTTAGTAAGGGTTCTACTTGCAAAGTACAAACATAATGCGATTTTAGTTAGAGAAATACGAATTGTGTTATTAAAATCACATCGGTATGACTATTTCTGAATGTTAAATATATGTGTGTTAACAAAAATTGTAAAAATTGAAAGTATAAATTATTGTTTTATGTCAGCACTTGTGATGATTTGTGGAATGGAAGGAAGATACCCCAGTCTACCTGATACATGATCAAGGTGAGAGTTTGATGTATTAGGTAAGTGGGTTTTTTGTGTGGATGAGATTCTAAGCAAGCAACGTTTGGCCTATCTGTTACCAGGAGTTACAAAAAGTGATTTCAGCCACTGCAACTGTCTCTGATCTGACGAACGTCTCTGCGTATGCCAACCAAAGTGTAAGGAAACACACAAGATAGTCTAAAGTAGTCTGTGACCACCACTATTCATGACCAGTGGTCATACAGTACACCAGTGATGATTCTCTTTCTATCCACACTGGAGGAGCTAGTAGGAGATGATACAATAGCAGTGCAATATTGTGCCAAACTGTGTGATCAAAAAGAGAGAAGAAATTGGTGATCATGCTGGCTGCTGGTGGAAGCTACATGTATGTGTTCAAGGTGTGTGTGTGTGTGTGTGTTTGTGTGTGTGTTTGTGTGTGTGTGTGTGTGTGTATGTGTGTGTGTGTGTGTGTGTGTGTGTGTGTGTGTGTGTGTGTGTGTGTGTGTGTGTGTGTGTGTGTGTGTGTGTGTGTGTGTGTGTGTGTGTACTGTTGTAAGTACCTCCTAATATTTCTATGTGTTTCATGTCTTCACCATTAAATGCAATAACATTGAAGTATTATTGAAGAAATGAGATATGCTGGAAATGGGTGTTGCTGGGATGTATAGGAATGGAATGAATGATGCTGAATGATTATTAGTATTATTAATGAGCACAATTGTCGAGGTTGTCTAGCTGCTCAGATGATATTATTTTATTGATTTGTTTACAGTATGGTCCGTGTGTTTTCACTGTATTAATGATTGTTATCTGAACAATAAATGCAATTATATGGGACAGTTCATGAGAAAATTGCACCACTCATATATTATAAAAATGTTATAAAAATGCATCGCGGGTGAATCGCTATAACTTCCCAACGGTTAACGCTATCGACTTCCTATTTTCAACACTTCATACTACACCATTTCACTACGGGAAAACTTATTTTGGGGCCTTGCACCAGTTCCTTGCTGATGCTACAAAGTCCGATACCCCATGGGGTTCAAAACCGCCACATCTTCAGCTAGGAGAGTTTAAATCGCTTCAAATTCAGTATGCACGTACAGGGGTCCTGTTGCTATTGATGTGTTCAGTTCGTTAATTTTTACTCCATCCGTCACGGAGATACAGCTGTGCAAAGTTAATGCACATTTCCCGCTCGATTGCACCATTTTTGCATGCAACCCGTGTTCCATTCTCCCAATCCACAATAAATTTTGATAACTTCTTTGTTCCGCCCATTTCTCCCTTAAACTAAGCTAGCCGTTCCCAACTGTTTTTGTCTCACTCAGGCAGTGATTTTATGCGGGAAAGTTAAAAGAAGAAGAACGCTGCTCAGTTCCAGACGATCGTACCAAATTAACGGACCCAAGTGAATGGTTGCAGTATAACCTTGCGCCTCCCACGTCGCCGGCAGTATTCAAAACGGCACGCGTAAGGCTATTTGCTACGCACTCACATCATCCTCTAGTCGTGTAATAAAGCTTTCCTATTTGCCATCATCTTGCTAAAATCATCGTCTTATATCTGCCACGCCCACTCGGCTACGATTGCAATGATTTCGGTCTCACACAACTTTCAGCTCACACATAGTACATGAACTCATGCTGGCTCCCACTTGTGCACACACTTGCATTGTTGCGTACATGGCCCTGTACACTATCGTATGGCATATTTTCTTATACACAACCACACACACACACACACACACACACACACACACACACACACACACACACACACACACACACACACACACACACACACACACACACACACACACACACACACACACTCATGTACAGCATACTTGCACACACCAGTTATACATGTGGCAAACAATACACCTGTCTGATGATGGTACAAACACTTTCACTCACAAACATTGTCACATGCACATGTCAATTCAACTGTACTTGTGCATGTTTGTACAGACCACTGATTCTATGTAAATTTGTGTACCAAGCTTTCTGTACATGTATCGTGTCTCCAAGGTTTGACTACATTGTGTCCCCATCTGGTACTCTAAATGTACACAAACATTGCACACTTGCACACACACACCAAACTTGCACACACACACCACTGTATAAATGTGGCAATACACATGCAAAAACGCTCACACACAACACAAGATACACAGACACACACATGACATACACCCATAAACACACACACACACATACGGACACGGACACACAGGTACACATGGACACACACACAACACACAGACAGACACACACACACACAGACACACACACATAGACACACACACAACATACACACAGACACACACACACAGACACACACACACAGACACACACACAGACACACACACACAGACACATACACAGAGGCACACACACAGACACACACACAGACACACACACAGACACACACACAGACACATACACACAGACACATGCAGGCATGCACAGACACACACACAGATGCACACACAGACACACACACACAGGCACGCATAGACCCACACAACAAACTCCCACACGACAGACACATACACAGACACAGACACACACAGACATGCACAGAGATACACACAGACATGCACATGAAATACACAGACACACACACGACATACACACAGACATGCACAGACACACATGGACACAGACTCACACACACGAAATTCACAGACACACACATGCACAGACACACGACAGACAGACACACAGACGCGGGCACACATGGACACACAAGCATGGACACACACATGCACAGACACACACATGCAGACGCACACACATGCACAGACACACAACACGCACACACAAGATGCACACATGCCATACACACACAACAGACACACAGACACACAAGCACACAAAGACACACGCACGAAATACACACACACACCTACAGACACACACATGAAATACACAGACACGCAGACATACATGCACACAGACTCATACAAAAAAATTCATATAGACACACACACGAAATACACATAGATACACACATGCAGACACACACAGAGACACACATGCACACACATGGACACACAGATACACACACGACATACACACAGACACACACATATACAGACACACATGTAGCTACATGTACCTATGTACCGTCTCTAAAGTGTGAGCTCTATGTCATATACTCCCAAAGAATTAGTCCTCAGCCCCCATAGGATTGGTGTCCAGTACCACTGTATGCATGTGGCAAAGTATATCACTGTATTCACCACAGCACTGGGCCCATGGTACAATATTAAAAAGTGTGTGGGGGAAGGGGGGGTGGCTGATTTCTTTTGAGCAAAATGAATAATTAAATATACAAGTCTACA
Source organism: Ephydatia muelleri (assembly GCA_013339895.1). Classification (NCBI taxonomy): domain Eukaryota; kingdom Metazoa; phylum Porifera; class Demospongiae; order Spongillida; family Spongillidae; genus Ephydatia; species Ephydatia muelleri. The sequence continues at coordinate 28,352,960 of JABACO010000001.1, read as the reverse complement.
TGTAGAGATGCACGAATTTTCATGATGCATACGATGTTGTCATCGAAAAAGTTGTTGTCGGCTATCATTCCTTGATGAGATTTACACAGTTGGCCAAAAATTGTGGTGTGTGTGTGGAGGGTCCCTGCAGCAACGTGCATAAGACTTTAAGTTCTTACACACTCACATCCATCTTTTTGTAGTTAAGTACAATTGTGTAATAAAGCTTTCCTGTTTGGCAAAATCCTTGATCCTTGAACAACTTCTTATCATTCTTTATGCCTCCACTACTCAGCTAGGTGGCTTGTGTACCAGTTGCAGAGACTTGAGTCTCTCTTTGCCCATACAATATTTAGCTCACACAGAGTACATGAACATGCCCTCATGTTGGTTCACACACCCTGATGCATGTGTATATGTTGTGCAAATGCGTCTGTACATCCTGAGCACACACACACACACACACACACACACACACACACCAATATCTGTGTGTTTCCTCTGTATTGTTGCAAGCAGACATATACTCTTCTCTCATCTAGCACTCTGTACAAGTGCTCGTCTGACCTGTAAAAAAGCCTTTTCGAAGTACAGTATAATGAATATCGTTACTAGCTTGCAATCGATATGTCTGTGTAAACTTACCTGACCTACATGTACCACGATCTGCAACGATAAGGGAGGTACAATAATTTCATCGCAGGTCTCACAGGCCTACTGTTTCCATCAGCACAATGTTGTGTGTCCCATGTCGCACTAATTGAATGCAGCGAATTAAACGAGTGTACATGAACTCAGATTGCTGTTCCTCACTATAAGTACAAAGTATGTAGTGCCTTGCTATAACCTTACGAGTAGTCATTTAATTTACTGCATACAAATTAGTACAGTGCGACACGCAACACTGTGCTGCCTCTTCTAGTTGAAGAAGGATGTACCACGCAGTTTTTTTTTGAAGGGCGATGGTTCTGCCTGGCGATGAATTACCCTATCATTGCTGATTGCGGTAGGTGCAGGGCCCTGGTAAGTTTACACAGACACAATGGATAGCAATATTCATCATTCCACGAGCACTCAGAAGCCTCTTGAGCTTGTTTGCTAACCATTGCATGGCATATCTTTACATGTATGACTTGTCCCTTGTCAGGGGACAGTCCTATAAGGACACAATGTATGCATAAAGGACCACTCCTATGACACTACAGTGTACACGTTGCTACATGTACCTACATGTGTAGACATGTCTCATGGTCTCATGAGCTGTTCAATGGATAGATCAAAAATGCATGTGCAGAGAAGGCATTCAGTGAGAGAAAATGTGAGTACCATCATTATCAGAGAGCACTACTGTTTTTTTCCACATGAACAACAGTGTGTGCTTTGTGTAACACGTGTCTGTGCACATGTGCGAGTCTGTGTGTGCGTCTGTATATCTGTGTGTGTGTCTGTGTGCATGTGTGTATCTGTATGTGTGTCTGTGTGTATTGTGTGTATCTGTGAGTGTGTGTCTGTTGTGTCTGTGCATGTGTGTCTATATGTATTTTGTGTGCGCGAGTCTGTGTGCAAGTCTGCGTGTCTGTGTGTTTCTGTGTGTATGTGTCTGTCGTGTGTGTATGTTCCTGTGTGTCTGTGTATTTCGTGTGTGCCTGTGTATGCATGTGTGTCTGTGTGTGCTAGTGTGTATTTTCATGTGTGTGTGCATGTGTGTGTGTGTTTGTCATATGTCTGTGTCGTGTGTTTTGTGTGTCCATGTGTGTCTGTGTATCTGTGTGTTTGTATGCGTCTGTGTGTATGTCATGTGTGTGTCTGTGTGTGCGTTAGTGTGTGTGTGTGTTTTTTTTTGTATGTGTCTGTGTGTATGCCATGTGTGTGTCTGTGTGTGCCTGTGTGTGCATGTGTGTGCTAGTGTGTATTTCATGCATGTGTGTCTGCATGTGTGTCTGTGTGTGCTAGTGTGTATTTCCATGTGTGTGTGTGTATGTGTGTGTGTGTGCGTGTGTGTGTTTGTCATATGTGTGTCGTGTTTTGTGTGTCCATGTGTGTGTCTGTGTGTGTGTATGTTTGTATGCGTCTGTGTGTATGTCATGTGTGTGTCTGTGTGTGTTAGTGTGTCTGTGTGTTTTTGTATGTGTATGTCATGTGTGTCTGTATGTGCATTTGTGCGTTAGTGTGTCTGGGTGTGTGTGTTTGTATGCGTCTGTGTGTCTGTGTGTGCATGTGTGTGCTAGTGTGTATTTCATGCATGTGTGTGTGCATGTGTGTCTGTGTGTGCTAGTGTGTATTTCCATGTGTGTGTGTGTGTGTACGTGTGTGTGTGTGCGTGTATGTGTTTGTCATATGCGTGTCGTGTGTTTTGTGTGTCCATGTGTGTGTCTGTGTGTCTGTGTGTGTGTTTGTATGCGTCAGTGTGTATGTCATGAGTGTGTCTGTGTGCGTTAGTGTGTCTGTGTGTGTGTATGTCATGTGTCTGTGTGTGTCTGTGTGAGTGTGTGTGCGCGTTAGTGTGTCTGTGTGTGTTTGTATGCGTCTGTGTGTATGTCATGTGCGTGTCTGTGTGTGCGTTTGTGTGTGTGTGTTAGTGTGTCTGTGTGTGCATTTGTGTGTCTGTGTGTGTATGTCATGTGTGTGTGTGCCTGTGTGTGTGTGTGCGTTAGTATGTCTGTGTGTGCATTTGTGTGTCTGTGTGTGTGTGCGTTAGTGTGTCTGTGTGTGTGTGCGTTAGTGTGTCTGTGTGTGCATTTGTGTGTCTGTGTGTGTGTGTGCGTTAGTGTGTCTGTGTGTGCATTTGTGTGTCTGTTTTTTGCATTTGTGTGTCTGTGTGTGTTAGTGTGTCTGTGTGTCTGTGTGTGCCTGTGTGTGCATGTGTGTGCTAGTGTGTATTTCATGCATGTGTGTGTGCATGTGTGTGTGTGCTAGTGTGTATTTCCATGTGTGTGTGTACGTGTGTGTGTGTGTTTGTCATATGTGTGTTGTGTGTTTAATTTTGTGTGTCCATGTGTGTGTCTGTGTATCTGTGTGTGTGTGTTTGTATGCGTCTGTGTGTATGTCACATGTGTGTGTCTGTGTGCGTTTGTGTGTGTGTGCGTTAGTGTGTCTGTGTGTGCATTAATTTGTGTGTCTGTGTGTGTATGTCATGTGTGTCTGTGTGTGCCTGTGTGTGCATGTGTGTGCTGGTGTGTGTGTGTGCATGTGTGTCTGTGTGTGCTAGTGTGTATTTCCATGTGTGTGTGTGTACGTGTGTGTGTGTGCGTGTGTGTGTTTGTCATATGTGTGTCGTGTTTTGTGTGTCCATGTGTGTGTCTGTGTATCTGTGTGTGTGTGTGTTTATATGCGTCTGTGTGTATGTCATGTGTGTGTGTGCGTTAGTGTGTCTGTGTGTGTGTGTTTGAATGCGTCTGTGTGTATGCATGTGTGTCTGTGTGTGCCTGTGTGTGCATGTGTGTGCTAGTGTGTATTTCATGCATGTGTGTCTGTGTGTGCTAGTGTGTATTTCCATGTGTGTGTGTGCGTGTGTGTGTGTTTGTCATATGTGTTTTGTGTGTCCATGTGTGTGTCTGTGTATATGTGTGCGTGTGTTTGTATGCGTCTGTGTGCGTTAGTGTGTGTGTGTGCGTTTGTCTGTGTGTGTGTTTGTATGCGTCTGTGTGTATGTCATGTGTGTGTCTGTGCGTTTGTGTGTGTGTGTGCGTGCGTTAGTGTGTCTGTGTGTGTGTGTGTCTGTGTGAGTGTGTGTGTGCATTAGTGTGTCTGTGTGTGTGTTTGTATGCGTCTGTGTGTATGTCATGTGTGTGTCTGTGTGTGTGTGCGTTAGTGTGTCTGTGTGTGCATTTGTGTGTTTGTGTGTGTATGTCATGTGTCTGTGTGTGCCTGTGTGTGTGTGTATGTGTGTGCGTTAGTGTGTCTGTGTGTGCATTTGTGTGTCTGTGTGTGTATGTCATGTGTGTGTATGTCATGTGTGTGTGTGCGTTAGTGTGTCTGTGTGTGCATTTGTGTGTCTGTGTGTGTATGTCATGTGTGTGTGTGTGTGCATGTGTGTGTCTGTGTGTGTATGTCATGTGTGTGTTATGCAAGCTTGGTACACAAATTGAAATGCAATCAGCTGAATTGAATAGAATACATGTACATGTGCATATGACAATGTTTGTGAGTGAGAGTGTTTGTACCATCATCAGACAGGTGTATTGTTTGCCACATGTATAACTGGTGTGTGCAAGTACGCTGTACATGTGTGTGTGTGTGTGTGTGTGTGTGTGTGTGTGTGTGTGTGTGTGTGTGTGTGTGTGTGTGTGTGTGTGTGTGTGTGTGTGTGTGTGTGTGTGTGTGTGTGTGTGTGTGTGTGTGTGTGTGGTTGTGTATAAGAAAATATGCCATACGATAGTGTACAGGGCCATGTACGCAACAATGCAAGTGTGTGCACAAGTGGGAGCCAGCATGAGTTCATGTACTATGTGTGAGCTGAAAGTTGTGTGAGACCGAAATCATTGCAATCGTAGCCGAGTGGGCGTGGCAGATATAAGACGATGATTTTAGCAAGATGATGGCAAATAGGAAAGCTTTATTACACGACTAGAGGATGATGTGAGTGCGTAGCAAATAGCCTTACGCGTGCCGTTTTGAATACTGCCGGCGACGTGGGAGGCGCAAGGTTATACTGCAACCATTCACTTGGGTCCGTTAATTTGGTACGATCGTCTGGAACTGAGCAGCGTTCTTCTTCTTTTAACTTTCCCGCATAAAATCACTGCCTGAGTGAGACAAAAACAGTTGGGAACGGCTAGCTTAGTTTAAGGGAGAAATGGGCGGAACAAAGAAGTTATCAAAATTTATTGTGGATTGGGAGAATGGAACACGGGTTGCATGCAAAAATGGTGCAATCGAGCGGGAAATGTGCATTAACTTTGCACAGCTGTATCTCCGTGACGGATGGAGTAAAACTTAACGAACTGAACACATCAATAGCAACAGGACCCCTGTACGTGCATACTGAATTTGAAGCGATTTAAACTCTCCTAGCTGAAGATGTGGCGGTTTTGAACCCCATGGGGTATCGGACTTTGTAGCATCAGCAAGGAACTGGTGCAAGGCCCCAAAATAAGTTTTCCCGTAGTGAAATGGTGTAGTATGAAGTGTTGAAAATAGGAAGTCGATAGCGTTAACCGTTGGGAAGTTATAGCGATTCACCCGCGATACATTTTTATAACATTTTTATAATATATGAGTGGTGCAATTTTCTCGTGAACTGTCCCATATATCTATTAAGTAAAAATTATCATGTATATGCTTATATTGAATTTAAATAATCATAAGTATTACAAATTAATACACTGAAATAATTATACATAAATACATGAATGAAGACAAATCCAAGAAATACACAAAACATAATTATATTAATTTGTGTAATAATATCGAGCACATGGTACGTTGTAAACAATATTACTTTTTACAGCATTTAGAAATCTGTGAACATGACTGACTGACATGGCTACTGACTCCTGCTGCATGGAGGTAACAACTTTTGTATCGTTGTAACCATTCAATTGCAAACAAATTCATCTTCTGATGCGCAACTATGATCATAGTGAAGTAACATCATCATACAAATTCATCTGTTTTTTTTTCCCTCAGAGAAGCAAATCTGTCAACGACGTTTAAGCCCTCTTCCCAGTCACATGCACGCGTACCATACCAATCATGTAAGCATTATCGTATAATTAGGTACTTGGATAACTACCGTCTTCCCGTAACGTAATTTTTGACTGCCGGAGAGGATATTGAAGGCGATCGTTTGTTTGCGTTGGTTTCGAGTTTTGTTGTGCTTACTATATTCTATAAAGGTAGCCCATGGCTTCTTTTACCATTTGCTATTCGTGAAATGGTTCGCAGTAGTAAGTTGTGGGCATGTCAAAAAAGAGTATGGTTTGATGGTTATAGAATTTTGTAGCGCATTGAATGGGTTGCATGAAATACATATTAAGGCATTAAGGACACCTAGATGCATTACTCATTTAAATATGAGGGCAATCAGACAATGCGCAGGGTGTTGTCTTGAAGCCTCCACGAACGGCTTCATATGGTTTAAAGTACGCGATTATCATGAAAGCTTATAGCTTTTATGGCAGTGGGACGTCATACCTATTTGCCGTATCATATGTTTCTGACCTTTATTTACGTAGGTAGAGAGTGTTAATGAGATGTTCTATATAAAACGCACCTTTTTGTTGTCGTGGGTTCTTTAATTTTCAGACTCTGCTGCTTATGTAGTAACAGCGCCTTGCATATCACGAGATTCTGATTTAGCGCAGTGCTCTTATCAATCAAACCAATGTAATCAAAATTTGTCATGGCAACATGCAATGTTAGTTTATTATTCATGTTTTAATACTATGTTTATTAAACTCTATATCTTTATTCTGTGTGTAGTTGCATGGATAATGAAGATTGTTGGTGATTTGAAGAATTTTGTGGACATTAAAAAAATGACATTAATGAACTGCAACCACCCATGATACGAAGGGGGCTAGTGTTTTACATCCACACCAAAATAGCATCTCAACGTTTACAAAATACAAGAAGTATCATTGCATCAATTCTTGAGCACTCTGCTGGAAGCAGTGTCACCACTACACCCGATGTGTTGCGGACGTCATATTATTAATATCATGTCAAAAAAAATCTTACAAGATGTTGGGCTGAAGTGGCAGTGTTTCTCAATGAGCAGTTTAATTGACACAGCTGAGGATGTAGCTGTTCCTTTACCAGTTTTGAATACAGAGATAAATGTAACGTGCAATCCACCTTTACCGATTCCACTTAATGTAAGAACTGATTGTAGGAATTGTGCTAAAAGGAAGGATGAGTTGCAGAGAATGGCTAAAGTAAATCGCATGCTTAAGCAACAACTGAAAATGAATAACCACAGGAGTAGGCATATAAACAATTTAAAGCAAGCTTTACAACGGAAGGCTAAATTGAATTCAATCTTCGTTCTATAATAAGAGACATTAAACTTAAAATTAATAAACAGCTATAGTAGGAAATTCACAAGTGGCACATACCAGCAGTTTATTGAAATTGAGACAGGTGGTGTGATGTGTAGTTTGATAAACTGTGAATGTAATAGAATGATCTAAATGTTATTTTATCAAAACTTTTGGCATGCAGGCATGATATTGGTAATAGAAAAACAGCTCAATGAATATATTCAAGGATCCTGTTCAAATTTTTCACCAGCAAAAATTATGCAGACATCTTCAGCTCCTGTCCACAACATGTTTGCAGAGCAGACCTTAGGTTTGGCTGATCACTATTACAAAGGGTTAATACTGTAGGCCATATAGATGGAAAAGTGAAATGTAGAAAGAATGATACATTGACATGGTGAGTAGATAAACCTTCAGATGAACAGGAAAAAATAATACTGTTTAGCATAGCAGAAGCAAAAACAATGCATGCACAGCTTAAAAAAAGTGAAGAGAATATCGCCGAAATCCAAGGTCAACTTGTTAAAGAAAAATATATAAGTTACAGAAGGGGGCTGTGAAAAAAGTACTTACTAACAATGCTGAGTTGTCTGAAGTTCTCCCAGAACTTAGCATTGAACAAACAGAATCTGTTAGAAATGTTATATCTAATATGTCAATACTTAATGGCCTTTACATTGAACATTAATGGTTTACCACCTAACACGAACAGAGCGTGATAGGATGGCTTGGGAATTTACTCTCACAAAGGCCAAACTGATCCAAGTATCTACCTTAGCTTGCATTAAATGGTTTAAACAACAGATCATGTAACTAACAAACGGCAACCAGATTTATGACCTGCGTACAGTTAGATCACTACTATCGAAGATAGCATAAGTTTAGCAGGATTTTATGTAAAAGCCTTACCTAACTTCTCTGATATACAAACAATAAAAGCAATCTAACTCGATAAAATTAATAATAATGAATTTTAAATGCTATAATTATCCGATTTAATAACATGATAATTTTCAGTTGAGTCTAACGTGTAATCTGAATTTTTTTTAAATCACAGAATTACATGTATACACTGATGTCCACAATTTCTGGACACTGATGTGGGCGGCATGCAACCTACATGTACTAGGGCTAAAACACATCAGATCACATATGGAGAAATGAACTGTCACCAAAGTTGTAAAAAAAATTTTTTTTTTGTTTCTGAGATTGCATTGTATGATTTATGTTGTGCATACTAAAAAAGACAAAATATATATTTTTTGAATTATCTTTGATCGGTTTTTCTAAAATATTCAACAATAAGGGTTATTAATAATGTACATAAAAAACCTACATGTATACTTGATAATTGTGGTCATTATGCAGGCTGTCTAGTGTTTGATTGGCAGTGTGAAAAAATCATTGTGAGCTTGAGCAAAAAAGTACACGTCGTTAGTCAATCTCCTCCTCTTGACCTTTAAAACAGTTGTCGTCACTCGCCTCAATCATCTGCGTAACGTGTTGAGTTACGTGTGTATGCGTAACGTGCATTCACCCGACTTACAGAAGTATAAAGATCTAAATAAAGATATTTCATAATGTGACCAAGTTAAAAGCCATGCTCAAAGTCTCTTACTTTATCATCAATGCTCTTCTCTTCTCTTGTTCAGCCTGTCTGTAGCACTGATTTAGAGTGGAGTTTCTATAGGATGCAGCAAACGGGTTGAAACCCGGACGTCAAAGAAGGTATTTTGCCTATTATTACCCCGGCCAGAAATGGTCAGCCACTGTTTCAAGACGTGCTAGTGTGCCATTTTAGTTGTCTTGTTCACCAGAGACGGGTTAATACAGCACATCGGACTCCCGACGATCGGATCGTTTAGCAGCTTGTTGTTTGAATCGAACGAGAAGACGCAGTATCGTTGTTGTTTTGATGTCGCAAAACTACGACCCGTGAAATCTAAAGTCTAATACAACAGCTAGGCAATCTCCTTTAACTACCACACAGATACATGCAGTTGTAGTTTCGTTGTGATGGTCTGGTAAATATACCTGTATGAGTAATCTGCAAGCGATACAGCTCTACATGGATCTCCCTTGATCATCAAATAAAGATATATAGCGCTACGAACCAGCGATAGCCTTTTTTAGGATGCCAAATCTAACTTGACTGCCGGCACACTGTACCACACATGTGTAGTTCCTGTGCAGTGAACATGTACGTACCGGTACGCATGCGATGCAAAATAGCTAGCTGTGGTTTTTACGCACATATACCACAGTTGTCACATACCTGAGTGAGTCTGATTCAGGGCAAGCATTTCCCCAGTGCCACGTACTCGCGCCCATGTTCACCCACCCATTACGTAAATCATTACGAGAATCATATCCAGAAATTCCAATACAGCATTTTAACTTTTTAAGTCGAAAATTATATCAGTGGATAGAGAAAAATCGGAAGATCATAATGGAATATATTTTATAGTGAAAAGAAATATGCTATATAAAGTAATTAGTACTTGTGGTCGCGGTCATTACATAATGCAGTATGCTTAAGCGCGCGCGCTTTACGTCAAGAATAATGTCAGAATACAACACAAACCATTCGCGGAAATGCGGAGTTGGGCAACTGAGCTTTATTATAGCTGCACCTCAGCCTGTCTTTGATGAGTTTGATCAGCCAACACACGTTCAATCGTGGCCTGCTTCTACTAGTACCGGTACCCTGAATGGGTCAACGAACTGTACTCGTATAAAAAAATTGTACTGTAAGTAATCTGGCGTAGCATACCCTCCGCAAATAAACGTGGCTGTGCTAAGCCAGACTAGCGTGTTAGTGCGTCTCATTTCTGCTGCACCATGGCCACGCATCAAACGTTGATATTTTTGTTCAGTAACTGCAAGATTCCGGTTGGCTGGCATCTGCAGATCTATTACGGGCTTCCGGTCACGGACTCAGTCATGGACAAACTTTTGGCTTCCTTGTAGCTTGCCATGGCCAGATGCACGGATGACGTTACACAATATGCACGTGATCGTTTTTTAGATAGAGACTCATTACTGCATGCACGACTCCGACACCATGTACTATATAGGCCCTATAATATATAGGTAGTTTGCAATCCTGTGTTGCGTGGGAATCAGCTCGCTGGACTTTTTCACTCTTTCAGCGATAGGTTGAATTGTCTTTTATATGGGCTCAGGTTGCGTTGTGTAAACTTACCACGGGTGCAGACCTACAGTGTAGCTATGTCTAGATAAGAACTCCATCTGCAGTTTAGGTATATAGCAAATACCAACGTAGACGGTTGCTCCTTCATGGAAGGAATGGAGCAATTTTCGCCATTCTTGCATGGCATACATGTTATTGAACATCAGTTTTTTGGAACGCTCAATTGGCAGAATTAACGGCACAGAGCACCTGGCTGGATTTGCACAAATTATACACAACCAACCATTTTACATTTTTCAGGTCGGCTTAGAAGCGAAAAGTTTAGCGTACATTGTTATCTAACAGAAAAATCGTAAGGTCTGCACCCGTGGTAAATTTTACGTAAAAAACCACTGCTGATGTAATCTGGAGTTCTACCAACAGCTTCAAGGTCGGTTCTCAAACAGCCACTCCCGCTGCTAGGCTTAGTTATTTCTCCAAGGTGTCTTCTCAATGGCCTCTCTCCTCTCCTCACCACATTACCCCAAAAGTCAAACACAAATGCACATCACTTGTGAACACCCCATATCTAAAACACTATAAAGCCTCAGACAGTACTCTCTGTCAGGCCTTCAAACGATGATCCCCTTCCCTCGTGCACTCCCCGAGTCGGATAGTCTCGTCCTTTTTCTATAATGATCCACTTCGTCTTCTGAGGCAACCCCAAGAGAATGTTCTCTGAATCGCAGAGGCAAGTGTAGCATTGTGTAAACTTACTACGGGTGCAGACCTTACAGTTGTGGGTAGATAAGAAGTCCACCTGAACACAACAGCAAATAAAAGGGTGAGACAGTAGCTTCAATCTGGCCACATGCAGTGTATGTGTTGTGTGTGTGTGTGTGTGTGTGTGTGTATGGAGAGGTTGCTGCCTCAATTCCAAGCTTGGGTAATTAGTCCATGGTGCTCTGTAGATACATATACATTTACAAATGTACAAATGTGCATAAAAAGATTGTTTGGGTATGCTGTATACACCCAGCCCAGCTCCAAACACTTAGGTCATTGATTTTATGCTTTCTGGTTTCAGCCTCCTCTGCTGCAGCCATATCAGACAAGCTTGCTGCTGTTAGGGTTGGAGGAATTAAGGGAGAGGTCACCGTAATGTCAAAGGCAGCATGTTTCCCTCTCTCCCAATTGAGGACAAGTACATCCGCTGGCCAGGTATGGCTTCTGTCAGGTGTAAGACCGCTACTCGACTTGGCATGATGACAGAACTTAACAAACCCGTTACACAAATGATTGGAGCGAGTGACAACACCTGTTTTACAGGACAAGGGGGAGGAGATTAACTAGCCACCTGTACTTTGTACTCACGCTCACAATGATTTTTTTCACGCAGTACACTACACAAACCCACATGAGCAATGTTCCCCATGAGTGATGTTCGTGATGTTCCCACATGAGTGATGTTCCCACATGAGTGATGTTCCCACATGAGTGATGTTCCCACATGAGTGATGTTCCCACATGAGTGATGTTCCCACATGAGTGATGTTCCCACATGAGTGATGTTCCCACATGAGTGATGTTCCCACATGAGTGATGTTCCCCATGAGTGATGTTCCCACATGAGCAATGTTCACCATGAGTGATGTTCCACATGAGTGATGTTCCCACATGAGTGATGTTCCCACATGAGTGATGTTCCCACATGAGTGATGTTCCCACATGAGTGATGTTCCCACATGAGCAATGTTCCCCATGAGTGATGTTCCACATGAGTGATGTTCCCACATGAGTGATGTTCCCACATGAGTGATGTTCCCACATGAGTGATGTTCCCACATGAGTGATGTTCCCACATGAGCAATGTTCCCCATGAGTGATGTTCCACATGAGTGATGTTCCCACATGAGCGATGTTCCCACATGAGTGATGTTCCCACATGAGTGATGTTCCCACATGAGTGATGTTCCCCATGAGAGATGTTCCCAGATGAGTGATGTTCCCACATGAGTGATGTTCCCCATGAGTGATGTTCCCACATGAGTGATGTTCCCAGATGAGTGATGTTCCCACATGAGTGATGTTCCCACATGAGTGATGTTCCCACATGAGTGATGTTCCCCATGATTGATGTTCCCACATGAGTGATGTTCCCACATGAGTGATGTTCCCACATGAGTGATGTTCCCACATGAGTGATGTTCCCCATGAGTGATGTTCAGCGATGTTCCCACATGAGCGATGTTCCCACATGAGTGATGTTCCACATGAGTGATGTTCCCACATGAGTGATGTTCCCACATGAGTGATGTTCCCCATGAGTGATGTTCCCACATGAGTGATGTTCCCCATGAGTGATGTTCCCACATGAGTGATGTTCCCCATGAGTGATGTTCCCACATGAGTGATGTTCCCACATGAGTGATGTTCCCACATGAGTGATGTTCCCCATGAGTGATGTTCCCCATGAGTGATGTTCCCACATGAGTGATGTTCCCCATGAGTGATGTTCCCACATGAGTGATGTTCCCCATGAGTGATGTTCCCACATGAGTGATGTTCCCACATGAGTGATGTTCCCACATGAGTGATGTTCCCCATGAGTGATGTTCCCCATGAGTGATGTTCCCACATGAGTGATGTTCCCACATGAGTGATGTTCCCACATGAGTGATGTTCCCCATGAGTGATGTTCCCACATGAGTGATGTTCCACATGAGTGATGTTCCCACATGAGTGATGTTCCCACATGAGTGATGTTCCCCATGAGTGATGTTCCCCCATGAGTGATGTTCCCCATGAGTGATATTCCCCCATGAGTGATGTTCCCACATGAGTGATGTTCCCCATGAGTGATGTTCCCACATGAGTGATGTTCCCCATGAGTGATGTTCCCCCATGAGTGATGTTCCCCATGAGTGATATTCCCCCATGAGTGATGTTCCCACATGAGTGATGTTCCCCATGAGTGATGTTCCCACATGAGTGATGTTCCCACATGAGTGATGTTCCCACATGAGTGATGTTCCACATGAGTGATGTTCCCACATGAGTGATGTTCCCACATGAGTGATGTTCCCCATGAGTGATGTTCCCCATGAGTGATGTTCCCACATGAGTGATGTTCCCACATGAGTGATGTTCCCCATGAGTGATGTTCCCACATGAGTGATGTTCCCACATGAGCGATGTTCCTACATGAGTGATGTTCCCACATGAGTGATGTTCCCACATGAGTGATGTTCCCACATGAGTGATGTTCCCCATGAGAGATGTTCCCAGATGAGTGATGTTCCCACATGAGTGATGTTCCCCATGAGTGATGTTCCCACATGAGTGATGTTCCCACATGAGTGATGTTCCCAGATGAGTGATGTTCCCACATGAGTGATGTTCCCACATGAGTGATGTTCCCACATGAGTGATGTTCCCCATGAGTGATGTTCCCACATGAGTGATGTTCCCACATGAGCGATGTTCCTACATGAGTGATGTTCCCACATGAGTGATGTTCCCACATGAGTGATGTTCCCACATGAGTGATGTTCCCCATGAGAGATGTTCCCAGATGAGTGATGTTCCCCATGAGTGATGTTCCACATGAGTGATGTTCCCCATGAGTGATGTTCCCACATGAGTGATGTTCCCACATGAGTGATGTTCCCAGATGAGTGATGTTCCCACATGAGTGATGTTCCCCATGAGTGATGTTCCCACATGAGTGATGTTCCCACATGAGTGATGTTCCCACATGAGTGATGTTCCCCATGATTGATGTTCCCACATGAGTGATGTTCCCACATGAGTGATGTTCCCACATGAGTGATGTTCCCACATGAGTGATGTTCCCACATGAGTGATGTTCCCCATGAGTGATGTTCAGCGATGTTCCCACATGAGCGATGTTCCCACATGAGTGATGTTCCCATGAGTGATGTTCCCACATGAGTGATGTTCTCACATGAGTGATGTTCCCACCTGAGTGATGTTCCCACATGAGTGATGTTCCCACATGAGTGATGTTCCCACATGAGTGGTGTTCCCATGAGTGATGTTCCCACATGAGTGATGTTCTCACATGAGTGATGTTCCCACCTGAGTGATGTTCCCACATGAGCGATGTTCCCACATGAGTGATGTTCCCACATGAGTGATGTTCCCACATGAGTGATGTTCCCACATGAGTGATGTTCCCACATGAGTGATGTTCCCACATGAGTGATGTTCCCCATGAGTGATGTTCCCAGATGAGTGATGTTCCCAGATGAGTGATGTTCCCCATGAGTGATGTTCCCACATGAGTGATGTTCCCCATGAGTGATGTTCCCACATGAGTGATGTTCCCACATGAGTGATGTTCACACATGAGTGATGTTCCCACATCAGTGATCTTCCAGTGAAAAATAGCACTCAGTGATCTCGCCAGCTATTATTACAGCAAGAGATATGCAGGTGTTAATAAAGGGAGTGATGATTAATTAGGTGGCTTTAATAAAGGAAGTGATGATTATAGGTGGCTTTAATAATGGGAGTGATGATTATAGGTGGCTTTAATAATGGGAGCAATGATTATAGGTGGCTTGCACTCCTTAATACCAGTGAAGCCCATCACTCTCACCATTTATGAGTGAGGTCACTTTAGCTAGTGTTGTATACACTGACTGTGCGTAGAGGGACATGTGTAAGTAAGTACCTTGTCATTGTCTAGACCCCTCCGAGGTTGGGTATCTCTCGTACGCAGCACATACATATAGTTTAGATGGGTGGGGAGCACTTATTGGAGAACACAGCATAGAGAGGTTTGGATGTGTGTATTCCCAGCACACATCAGTACAAGACAATGCTTTCTCATGAGGATGAGGAACAGTGAGAAGTAGAGACTGTGTGGAGGGACATGTGTAGTGTGGAGGGACATGTGTAGTGTATGTGTAGTGTGGAGGGACATGTGTAGTGTGGAGGGACATGTGTAGTGTGGAGGGACATGTGTAGTGTATGTGTAGTGTGGAGGGACATGTGTAGTGTGGAGGGACATGTGTAGTGTGGAGGGACATGTGTAGTATGGAGGAACATGTGTAGTGTGGAGGGACATGTGTAGTGTGGAGGAACATGTGTAGTGTGGAGGGACATGTGTAGTGTGGAGGGACATGTGTAGTGTGGAGGGACATGTGTAGTGTATGTGTAGTGTGGAGGGACATGTGTAGTGTGGAGGGACATGTGTAGTGTGGAGGGACATGTGTAGTGTGGAGGGACATGTGTAGTGTGGAGGGACATGTGTAGTGTGGAGGGACATGTGTAGTGTGGAGGGACATGTGTAGTGTGGAGGGACATGTGTAGTGTGGAGGGACATGTGTAGTGTGGAGGGACATGTGTAGTTGTGTAGTGTGGAGGGACATGTGTAGTGTGGAGGGACATGTGCAGTGTGTACTAAGCTTAAACAGATCAATTCCCCTCAATGGAAACACATCATGCTTTGCAAGTTGATCCCCTAATACAGACAGCCTGCATAATGACCACAGTGCCACATTTCATAATTGCATCGTAATAATAAAGCACAACTAATCACAAATAGACATAAGTTACAAAACACCTCCGTCTGCGCATTAATCTTAAACCCCAGTGGTTGGAAAGCAACTGATGGTATGTGTACATGTAACCAGCTCAGCAAAAGGTCACGGCATGCAGTCACTTTTAGAAAAGCCTACAAGTATAAGATCTGCATATCTCTACCACACACACATGCACATGGCTCTATGTATGTATACATGTAGCGACATGCTTACAACATTGTCGGGGCATCATCAGCTCTGCCAGGATGGAAGGAACTAGAAGCTGTGGCACAGCCATCTGATTCAACCGATTCCCAGCAGATATATTTCCATGAGCGATATAAGACACCATCTAGCAACACTAACTTTATCTTTTGGGACCACAGGCACTTAAGAGTATTACTGGAATTATGTGGGCATGCCTGGGGTAAGCCCTCCTTCATCCACCTTATCATTCGGCCAATGTCAGGGTTTGTCCACTGCAGTGCTTAACCACTACACCACTAATTGCCCAGGAACGAGTGACAGGTGCTTACAACAAAGGCTCTCATTGAAAGGAAGAATATGAGGAAGGAGCACAGGACCACCTATCATGCAAGTGATGATGGCCTGGGTGCCGGCATGTCTCAGAATTATTTTAGATTGTTAAGAAATTATATTCATAAAGCCACATTTGTGAACAAAACCAAGTGAGGCAAGCATGACCGACATGACTACTGCCAGTACCTCATAGTATACCAGGGCTCTGGAGTAATGCCTGATATCAGCTTGCATGTCAGGGAGCGACCGTTTGGGCATGGAAGAGAGAAGACATGCGACCATAAGGATGAGGGACAAAGGGTAGATAGTGTGTGATTGCATTTCCCGAGTGCACGATTCTGCTTTCAGATGTAGAGCTCACCATACGAGAATACCAATCACTACAAAGGTGAGCAAATGTTGAAGCCATGCAGTGATTGCACTCATCAACTGGAAGCTGAAGATTGCACAACTGGTAACTACTGTAAAGCTGTGACTTTAAAATTAATTTGACCACGGTATCTAAAACAGTTATTGCTGCTCCACAGTTATTGGCTCATGTTATATTTTGCGTTAAACCACCAATGCCTAGACATCAAGCCAAGCTGATCTACTGTATTGCCTGACGTACAGATTTTGTAGCATTTTGCGTGTGCTAAATGTGACAAATGTGGCAATAGACAATGTGAGGAAAATATATGGCATCCTAGTTGACCAGCTTGATCTAAAGATAAATTACAGTAAGTGGTATTTTATAAAAGTCTTTATCAAAATATGAAATCATTAATTTATCAGCCAGATTGACAGAGCCACCTCCTGTACGAAGCGCTGTTGTCAAGGGAAGATGCATTGATCCAGGAAGGACAGCACACAAATCCACTTCACCCAGAACCGGAGTCATATACAGGAACACCAAATTGGAGTAAAGACCATTGGAGTTTAGGATCAAGAATAAATAGCAGTTCCTTACATAGCATAAGATATTTTAGTGTTTCCAGCTAGTCCTGCACCAACTGAGAATGTGTTTTCCAGAGGAAGCTATGCAAACAGAAGTAGAAATAATAGAATCAAAGAGTACCAGCTTGAGCGTTTAGTGATGATGAAAGTACTGCATACGACTAAAC
This sequence comes from Ephydatia muelleri, assembly GCA_013339895.1. NCBI lineage: Eukaryota > Metazoa > Porifera > Demospongiae > Spongillida > Spongillidae > Ephydatia > Ephydatia muelleri. Next base: position 28,335,670 of record JABACO010000001.1, on the reverse strand, counting down.
TATTTATATTCTACATTGCTATGTGATCATTTAACTAAATACCAAACTGAAGGGTAAACTTATGAAATTTATTAACTAAGCTAGTTAACTACCTTAAAAAACTTTAACCATCCTATCATTTCCTGGAACACAAGCTGATCAACCTTGCATGTGCTCCTGTTTCTTCCTGCCAAGTGTACATCTGCCTTTCAGCCACTTGACCTGGAAATTATTGCTGCATACAAGGCTCACTATTAGAGCATTAGCTGGCACACTGGTAATGCAGCTTGATGTGCGCCCGACTGAGCAGATGCTATCCTTAACTCTTTGGACGCCATGATGCTAGTTCATATATCCATGCATGTATACACACTACCGTTTCATGATGCATGCATGATTGCTGCACTTGTGACCACAAGTACATGACATGTTTGGTTACTTCACTATTGTAGTAATTATGTTTCTTCGAACACATCAGTCGGATGACTTTACTAATGCTATTAACTCCCGGAACAGGAATGTGTATCCCACATTAGTGTACTACAACGTGTTTAAAATGCCAGTTCCATCTGCCTTTTTTCAGTTCATATAGGTGGTTTGTTACAACCATATGTGCGAGGTAATGATGGATACACAAGATGTGCGTACACCCCAGTGCCCACCTGGGTTTGATTTCAGTATCTACATGGCTGGTTTACATGCATGTCACCGATTTGCATGTATGTAAATGTACCACATGGTATTCAGAGCAATACTTTGTAATAAGCACAACACTGACATGCATCCTACAGATGATTATATGGTTGTGTGAGAATATGCATGTACATGTATATATATGCACTTGGCGTTCAAAGAGTTAAAAAAAACTAGGTAAGTGTTTATGAAGACAGTTTAGTGTGATGCATGAATTAATTAAGTTGGTTAAGGAAATGCCAGTAGCGAGAGTGCACATCCGAATAGGGAAGTGTATCCCATTGGTTGATGGGATAAGTGGGGAGCAAAGGGATGAGATAGCGAGAGGCCGGGAGTGCATTGGAGGGGTGAGGAGGGGGTAGAAGACAGGGGATGGGGAAGAGAGAGAAAAAAAGCAAATTTATTTTTAAATTCAGTGAATTATGTGGGTACATGCACACATGAATACTTTATAGTCACACACACAATACACACAACACTAAACACTCACTATGCTCACACTCCATATAATGCAGAGCTCACAAAGGCTATGAAGAACTAAATTATTTCAGCAAACATTCATCACATTAGTTTAACTACGAGTGTGTGTGTGGAAGGGATCTAGCAAGCATTATACTTGGCTCACAATTTTTAATTAGAATCACGGCCTTCCTGAACACAGGTCTCTCGGAAACACCCAGAGACCAGCAGAGCGTCATTACTTCTCCATTCTGCTAACAGACTGACAGCTTACTGAGGTTTGCCCTTCCACCATCACCGCATCCACCCTGTTTTGTCAGAGGAGAGAGAGGGAGGAAGAGAGATGGGGAAAGAAATGATAGAGGAGAGAGGAGGGGAGAGAGAGGGAGGGGAGGTAGAGAGGGGGAGCGAGAGGGAGGGGAGAGGGGGGGAGGGGAGAGAGAGAGGGAGGGGAGAGAGAGGAGAGAGTTTTTTATGCCCTTTGAGCTCTTTCTTTTTGGCTCTCTGAGCCTTTTCTTTTTCTTTATTGTCTAGATTTTTTCTTTGGAGAGGGGGAGAGAGGGGGAGAGAGAGAGGCGAGAGAGAGAGAGGGGGAGAGAAAGGGAGAGGAGAGAGAGGGAGGGGAGAGAGAGGAAGGGAGAGAGGAGGAGCCAGTAGAGTAAGAGGGAGGGATATCCCTTTCTCAGTCATTATGCAAAGCTTTCCTCCCACTCACATATTCTACTATACATGGACCCTCATCGCCACATGGTCACATAATGTGCTTACAACAACAGAAACATGTATTTATGCATAATGTTTTTGTGTGCATGTGTGTGCATATTTTGTGCATGTGTTGTGCACCTCAATTCCACCGAGTTCATGATCTCCTTGGTCACCGCTTCTCTGCCAACCTGGTGTTGGCATGATGGGAGAGAGAGTGCAGACAGACAGGGAAGGAGAAGAGAGGGGTAGGAAGGGACGGAGGAGGGAGAGGGATGCGAAAGCCTCATCACTGGTTCATTCCACTGGACAGTCTGGTGTCTTACTTGAGGGAAGGAGAAAAGGGAGGGGAGGTGAGTGAGAGAGGAAAAGAGAATAGGAAAGGGGAGGAGAGAGGAAGAGATAGGGAAGGAGAAAGTGAAAAAGGGGGGGGGGAGAAAGATGTGTGTGCATACGTGTGTGCATGTGTGCATGCGTGCATGGCACACATACACACAAACACACACACACACACGCAAACACACACACATACACACGCACACACACATACACACAGCGGCAGTATAACCCTACCATAGAAGTTGGCAAATCAGCCAATGTGCCTTAGAAAACTGTCACATGTCACCATATACCAGCACGAATTCCTAATTAACCTCTCAATTATAACAAAGATATGCAATTATTGCATACCTCTAATCTGATCGGTTCCCCAAAATTCTGGTGACTTTGGACAGAAATTAGACCATACTTACGCATCGTGGTGATGTAATCCAACCATGACTGTGTAACTGGGTCTGGGTACGAGACTACGAGTCAGTCAGCCATGTCAGTCACAGCGTTCTAAATGCTATAAAAGGAGTTTATAACAATGTGCTCAATATTTTTCCGCAAAATTTACATATTGTTTTTATATTAAATTATAATTCAAGAAACATACATAAATTATACATGATTTATAATTTTTAATTACATTTATTGTTCAGATAACATTACTACAACAAATATACACGAACCATACTATAAACAAATCTGTGCAGACAACCTCTACAATTGTGTTCATTAATAATAACAGTACCGTAATAGCTATTCAGAATGATTCATTCCATACAACATCCCAGCAACACCCATTATCTCACCAAGCAGCATCTTTCCTTTCTTCAATAATATTTGTTAAACACATTAAAAATATTATGGAGGTACATGCAACAGTACACGCACCCACACGCACACACACACACACACACACACACACACACACACACACACACACACACACACACACACACACACACACACACACCTCAAACTATACCTTCCATCAGCAGCCAGCATGACCACCAGTTTCTTCTCCTGCCTGTGCAGAACGATGCTCTCTTTTTGATCTTACACTTTTTTGCACTGCTATATGATATCATTTCCCACCTATAGAAATAGAAAGAGAATCACCACTGGTGCACTGTATGACCACTGGTCATGAATAGTGGTGGTCATAGACTATTTTAGACAGTGTGTAGTATAAGACCCTACATAATACCTCCTACCCTGATACCTGACACCACCTACATGTACAGTCCTAGCACTAAGTACACACCCAACACTCATATTACCTACACACCTCCCTCCAACACCCTTCTTAGCTAGGTACGTATCTAGGTAGAAATTGGACACGCGCTATAATTAGAACTTACTTCAAACTGCTGTCATCCCGCTAGCTCAGTAGCTGTAAACTAAGACATTTTAATTACAAGAAACACAATAAAAGGCCCCCTTACTTTGCACTCCGACTGAAGAAACATAGCTTTGCGTCTCTGCCAAAGTAGTGCTGGTTTCACCACATGCGTACCATATTTTATACATGAGCGCGACCGATACTAATCCAGCGATTGCGACCAAAGAAGAGCATGAAAATATGTCAGGGAGTGTACACAAACGATGGAATGTAACTTGCAGACACACACTTCGTTTTATTCTTCTCCTGTATGTAGCTAGTAACGAATGGCGTTTGAGCTGCTCAAACGCCATTCGTTACTAAACAGAACCAAATATAGAGGCTACATGTATGTAATTGCGGATAATTATTTCGGCCGGTAATCGTTGGGACAAATGGTATAGCTGAGCATTACTTGATTCAGTGAAGTGATCTTTGAGTCAATTTTTTTTACCGACATGTAAGAAATATTATGGTTAAAAGATATGATGTGACGCTCATGCATGTATATGCTTTCAACAATAAGTATCACAATAAATATCGTCACTCTTGCCCTAGCGACACTGTATAGTGTCATGAGGCACTCCTTTTATCACTAAATTAAACCAATAGTTTGTCACTAAATTCCAGGGAGTGAACGTCAGTCTACGTGGGAGCCAGTAGTACACGAGGCCGCTAGTAGTGAAGCTGCTGGTGGGGACCACTGAGGAGTCACTGTGCATGACAACACCTGTATTAGGTAGGGATTCATGTATATCGCCGGCTATTCGTATATGGCCCATACATGCACTTAATGCAACACACGTGTTCTTCGTGTGTTCCTTACTTGTTATAACTTCCGCGAAATGCATGCTGATATAAGGAGGCTGTACAAGTAGCCGACAGCGCCGTGCGAATAATAAGAAAAGTGTTTAAGTAAACGTTAAAGTAAAGAACCTGTACATGTCAGTACCAGACACGTCATCCTTGCAGGTTGTGTATAAACATTCAAGCGTGGAGATGCCCGTATTCATGTATATCGCTATTCGTATGGTCCATTTACGAATAGCCGGCGATATACATGAATATGGGCATCTCCACGCTTGAATGCGGAAATGTATCACTTAATTGGCCAACCGTCCAATTTGTTTACATGGACCTAGGTATCCCTAGCTAATACATGCAGGTGTGGTCATGCACGGTAAGTGGTCTTGTGTACTGTTCACGTAGACAATGTTTCCGCAACAGAAACCTCCAGACCGTATTAATTTTGCGTAAATACTCGCCATACATGCATGCATGCTCGTGTGCATCACATGCGGAATGCGGATCCTCCACCTACACGCATGTAGTGCATTATTATGACACCTTCGCCCATGCATACTGTAATATGAGCAACGTTTATATTATATCTATCGGGCTGAACAGCTCCAACTCATGCAGCTGGTTCAATTCTATTGCACTCCATGCATGCATGCGATGCCAAAAGCCGGTTTACGGGGAAGGTTTACAATGTACATTTTGCATGTACCGGTACATGTTATACAGAAACCAGCTACCAGCGGGCAGAAATCTTTAAAAAGATACGACGTGATAACTTCGTCGCATCTCTATACACATCAAAAGGCGAATTCCACACAAAAATAACACTTCAAACATAATACATCGCATTTGTGTCCACCACTATACATTGGACAAAAATTGCCAGAGCTAGAGTCTCCGTATACATGTAATACTGCAGTTTGGCAATGAGAATATATGGAATAAAGTGTGTAGATAGATTTGTTGTGTACTGTATAAGTTAATTGTATGGACCAGTCACCAAGAGGAAAGAGGAATAAGAGCGAAAAAAGTGATCGGGGGAAGAAGGCAAAAGACGCCGGACCTCATACGAAGAAGAAAAGAAGAAGAAGAGAAGAAGAAGAAGAAGAAGACTAAGAAGAAGAAGAAGAAGAAGAAGAAGAAGAAGAAGAAGAAGAAAGGAAAAAGGGAAGAAGAAGAAGAGAGAGAAGGAAGAAGAAGAAGAGAAGAAGAAGAAGAAGAAGAAGAAGAAGAAGAAGCTAAGAAGAGAAGAAGAAGAAGAAGAAGAAGAAGAAGAAGAAGAAGAAGAAAGAAGAAGAAGAAGAAGAAGAAGAAGAAAAAGACGCCATCATTCCTCTCTCTCTCTCCTCTTCTCTCACTCTCTTCCACCTCCCCCCCCCACATATCACATACAGTTATGTTATAGGTCTATTGCTCACAATATAAACTGATTTATATTATCCTCTACCCACACATCACGAGAATTACAACACGGATCTTATCGGGACAGTCCGGGAGGATAGCGTATGTGTGAGTGTGTGGGTGTGTGGGGGGGAAGGGGGTCTCCCGATTACTTGATCTACGTTACCTGTCTACAGTACACTCAGGAAGACAGACGCAGTCCAGTACAATTAGCCAATGCTTCCTTGATCTGCTCCCCTTGGCTTTGAGCGTATATCGTAGCAAAACGTGCCCTATTATCACACGGAGGTATTGTCGCTGGCTGAGGCTTACACCATTGGCAATTTATAACGAGTGTATATAAATTACAAATAAAACAAACGGTTTGTCTGCACAGTCAGATTCTATTAATACTATAAGGGACAGTTTCCGCGAAAATTGCCCCACGGTTAAATTGTTATAAAAATGCATCGCGTTTGAATCGCTATAACGGCCCAACGGATAACGCTATCGACTTCCTATTTTCAACACTTCGTACTACACCATTTCACTATGAGGTGTTGAAAATAGGAAGTCGATAGCGTTATCCGTTGGGTAGTTATAGCGATTCAAACGTGATGCATTTTTATAACATTTTAACCGTGAGGCAATTTTCGCGGAAACTGTCCCATATTCAACAACGGCGTGGCCGTATTCATCAGTGACGTATTGTTGATCTGATCAATCTCAACATCTCAATACAACAACAAAGAGGTCAGTTTTGAACGTTCGCCACTATGTATAGCGGTCACGTTAACATGCATGAGAAACCGCGACAGAAGGCCTACGTCGATCATAGCGCTGTATTTTCCAATTGAAAAGAAGCGTCCTTTGACACTTTTTTGCATATTAGCTCCATAAATAAGATTCCATAACGTTCATGTGCGCATCAGACTATAGCAATATAGCGATCGTGTAACATTAACACAGCCCAGAATCGCGCCTTTCTCAGTCCCACTCGGGAGAATGGAAGCGGTTCAAAGGCGCGATTCGAGCGGGAAACGTGGACTTACTTTGCATTGCTGTATCTCCATAACGGAAGAGGTAAAAATCAACGATCTGCAGAAATCAATAGTGACAGGACTCCTTTACGTGCATATCGATTTTGAAGCGATTTGGACATTCCTGCAGGGAGCTACCTGGATTTTGAACCCCTCGGGGTACTGTGCCTTGTAACGTTGGCAAGGAGCAAGGGTAACACACCAAAATCGATTTTCGTAGAGAGAAGTGGTGTGGCACGAAGTGTTCGAAATAAGAAGTTGATTGCTTAAACCGTTATGGAGTTTTAGCGATTCAAACGTGAAGCATTTTTATAACTTTTTATATGCATAGCCACTTTTCATTTTCTCGGAAACTGACCCATATAACAAACGTCACTGTTATTTTTACTATTTATGCATACATGCAATGTGGGAAGCAATTAATAATTTGATAGGTATTGAGTAAAAATGTTTAATGTTCCATCAATTGGGGAACACACACACACACACACACACACACACACACACATGTACATGTGTGTTACCCTGTGCATGTGTGCATTAACCTGCATGTGTGTGATAAAATCCACTCTACAATCCAAAGGTCTGGGAGTTGTGTCTTCTGTTTACCTATGTGAGTGTGCATGTTTTTGTGCTGGGTACTCATATAGTGTGCATGGCAATGAATGGGAAGAGTGTAGGGAATTGCATAGAGCAAATGCCAATGGTCATAACCTTTGGACTGTAGGGTCGATTTTTATCACACACATGCACAGGGTAACACACATACAGAAAGCATGCAAATGCACACACACAGAGATACACACAGACAGACATACAGACATGCATACACAAAGAGAGAAACACAGAAAGAAACACGTGGACATTCATCTAGTATGCATGGCAATGGATGGTAGAGTGGGGTCAAAGTAGGAATTGCATAGAGGAATGGTCGAAACCTTTGGATCGTAGAGTGGATTTTATCACACACAGATTAATACACACATGTGAAGGGTAGCACACATACAGAAAGCATGCAACTGCAGCACACACAAAGAACACACATAGACACACATACAGACACACACACAAACACAGAAAGAAACATGTGGACACTCATCTACATGTAGTGTGCATGGCAATGGATGGAGTTGCATAGAGGAATGGTGGAGACCTTTTATCAATACACACACAAACACACATACACACATGGAAACACGTGCAGACACATGGATTATAACCACACACAGGTTATTGCACACATGCATAGGGTACCACAGGTTAACACACATAACACACAAATGCACTCACACAGACACACACTGACACACAACACAGTCACACACAGAAACACACAGAGACACACACAGACACATGGATTTTTACCACATACAAACACAAATGCACTCACATACACACTCACACACACACAGAGACACACACGAGACACACTCAGAGACACACAGTAACACACACATGCACGCTCACATAGGTACACACAAGACACAACATTCATCGTATATGTACCATGATTTATAGATATTGCGTGCAAAAATGTGTTGATCAGTCATAGCTCAATGATGCATGCATATATATGCTTGTGCATGGACTTATAAGGTTACAAGTGCAGCAAGCATATGCATGCATCATTGAGCTGTGAATGATCAACACATTTTGCACGCAATATGGTATAACGGTTGTGTGTGCATGCATGCATACACGCACTTGGCGTTCCGCAACTGAAAGAGTTAAGCAAACTCTTAAAACACAGATATCTCACAAAGAGCTGATATTTTAGACACCAGGCATCCATACAACTGTTTAGGGTCCAGTCAGGTCTTAATCGACCATCCCAGCATGTAACTTTCGATCGCTATTGTGATCTGTTCGTTAGCTCCAACCGAGCTCATGATCAAACTCAAAGAGACAAAATTTAGAATAATACTTCTAATACTATAACAACCTAGTGCCATCCTAGCCGCGCGATTGATATGTACGACGTATACCCGTGCATCGTTATTTTGTTGGTGTTTCGTGTACCTGTAGCGATCAGCGTGTCTTTGACCCGTACATAATCATTTGAACTTGCACTGCATGGCACCGTTATTGGCACGTAATGCGAGCCATTACCGTAACCACCCAAAACTTAGTGTGGTATCCCGAGCGCAGTGTGCTGCTGTTTGTGCTATTTGCTACGCATCCTATTCTGCATTCATTGGCTGTACATGTAATCGGTCGTATTGCTAAATTGGTCGTGCATGAATGTACGCTAAGTGAGATGTAGGTGTGCGGGGTTACGTTCTCTGCGATCGAAATCAAAGTGCCACACACACTGCCTCGAAATCTCGATCTAGACACACAGACCGGCGAAAATGAATGACAGAAAGCAGGGAGAAGGTGGGGCAATTCCCATGTATTTGCGGTGGAGCGGAGGTTGGGGTCGGCACCACGTGATCATGTCTGAGCTAATGGGGGTGGTGCTCCCAAAGGCGTAGCCACTGCACAAGAGCAGTTTTTTGCGGCGTAAAAATTACAAAAACACTCGTTTTTCATTTTCAAAGTAAACGGGCCCAACTTTAAAGTGGCTATTTATTCAGCTCAATTAATAATTTTTAAATTACATGATGTAAACAAACTCAACCGAACCCACAATCTTAGTTTCAAAATATATCAAAAGTTATTTCTGTTCAAACGTGTCCTATTCATTCCTGTATACTGAAGCATAGGTATGCGGTAAGACTCTGTAAACCAACTTGACTCAGTTACTCAGTTTCAAGTGAATACAATCTCTGGTAACCTGCGATCACGCCTAGGATACCTCTCTTCTTGGTTGTCAGATTGATTGTCCACATTAAGATCATCTTCAAATAATGATCTACGTGATGAGGGCTCCAGGGTTTCCTGTGTCCTTCTTCTGCCTGCTCCTTGTTCCTGCTTGTAGTCGAGGTTGCATTCTATTAACGTGGACAACTCTTACTCTGTTCCCATCGCTTATCTCAACCGTTACTGGGCTCATGATTCTTGTAATCTTCCACTTTCCCTCCCATCTGGGATCCAACTTTCCCGCTGTTGGAACTGACAACCAAACAGGCTGCCCTACCTGAAACGATCTAACTTTTGTGTGCCTGTCATATGCAGCTTTTTGATGCTGAGCAGCTTGCTGTAGGTGAGTATCTACGAAGTCTTTAAGATGGTCAAGCTTTGCGCATAATGACTTGGAGTAGGTCATAGCATCAACGGCATTGGTGGATGGAGGCAGTTTTGGTTGTCGACCAAACATCATTACAAATGGGGACAGGAATGTATAGCTGTGCGATATTCAAACAAAACCAGAGACAGATGACACTCCCACTCCTCCTCCCGTTCCACATACGTTCTGAGCAACTGCAGCAGCGACCGGTTAAATCTTTCAACCATACCATCACCCTGAGGGTGATATGCAGTAGTGCGGGACTTCTTGATCCCAAAAGCATCCAGCGTATGGCGAAGCAACAAGCTCTCAAAGGCCCGGCCCTGATCAGAGTGAATGATGCTAGGTAAGCCAAATATGCAACAAAGCTTCACTAAAGCCTCATTGATTAAAGCAGCTGTTTGATTCTTAAGCGGAATGGCTTCAGCCCATTTGGTGAAGTAATCTTGCACCACCATCAGATATCTATTGCCATTGGTAGACATTGGAACTTCTAAAATATCCACTGCAATCATTTCCCATGATTGACCAATAGGCATGCTGGTCAATGAAGCTGGTGTAGGATTAGGAAGTTTAGAACGTTGACAAAGGACACAGTTTTTACAGAACTCCACATCATTGTGCATGTTTGGCCAAAATGCCTCTTGCCTTAATCGTGCTAAAGTTTTTCTCCACCCCCTGGTGTCAGCTCCTGGAGCACTATGGCAGGAACACAATGCCTCTTCACGCATGGCGTGAGGTATCAATGGCACTTGTATTACATCTTCACAAGGCCCTATCGCATATCTTCGGTAGACCACACCTTCTGACAATACTAGTTGAGACCAAAGATGAGCGTAACTCCTTAAAGGATACTGCCTCCATTTAGGTGGTCTCACGTGCGACGCCTTTAACCCCAAAAAACTTGATTCAGATGAGGGTCATGTTCTTGTGCATAACGAAGGGCTGCAATGTCTACTTCAGTTCTCACTGCTGATACCACGTCAGATGTTTGGTAAGTTGGACGTCTTGAAAGAGCATCAGCATTGCTATTACTGCTACCCTTTTTGTATTCAATGTGGAAGTCGTACTCTTGCAATGCCAATGCCCACCGACATAGAAGACCCTCCATTTTCTGAGCAGATAACCACTGTAACGGTGCATGATCAGTCACAACAGTGAAAGGTCTCCCTAGCAGATAGTGGCGGAACTGCTTAGTTGCATAAATGATTGCCAAACACTCCTTTTGAATGACGCTGTAATTCTTCTCAGACTTTGAAAGGGTACGACTAGCATATGCAACAACACGCCCCTCCTGCCTCTAACACAGCACCTATTCCAGTGTTGCTAGCGTCGGTAGCCAGAACAAATTGACCAGCTCCAGAGCCAAACTTGGGGTATGCCAAGATGGGTACCTGAGTTAACTGTTTTCTTCAAGGCATTGAAAGATGCGTCACATTCTGGAGTCCAGCTGTACATTGTACCCTTCTCTGTCAGCTGATGCAGGGAGCCGCAATGTTTGCAAAATTCAGCACGTACCGGCGATAATACGATGCAAGTCCCAGAAACTGACGTACTTCTGAAGCATCCGAAGGTACTGGCCAGTCCTTCACAGCTTGTACCTTTCCTCTATCTGGAGCCATTCCCTCAGTTGTAAAAACATGTCCCAGATAGTGCACCTTTGTTAGACCTATTTTGCACTTGTGTCCTCGTAAAGTAAGCCCAGCATCCTTAAGACGACTCAGTACTACAGCAAGATGGCCTACATGCTCAGCTTGAGTCTTCGAATGGATGAGAATGTCATCGACAAAGCTAACATCACAAAACAACTTATTCATGAGACGCTGGAAAGACGCTGGTGCACCTGACAGTCCAAAAGGCATTCTCAGAAACTGGAACAATCCTAGACCTGGTCCAGGACAGAAGGCTGTTTTTTCACAATCACTATATATGATGCACTGGTACCCAGACTGCAGATCTAACGTGGAAAACATTCCACACCCTGACTATCTATCTTGAACCTCATCTGGAAGTGGCAGAGGGTATGCATCTTTCAGTTCAGGGCTCGATAATCGACACAGAGTCGAATCTTGCCAGATTGTTTCTTGGTGTACACTGCTGGGGCCATCCAAGGACTGCTGCTTTCCTCTATTATGCCTTCAGCAAGCATATCCTTGATGAGCTTGTCCACTTCCTGTCGATACTCTGCTGGAATACGGCAAGGTGGTACCCTGATAGGTGATCGAGAGGTTGGAATGAAATGATGTGTGAGAGTAGTAACCCCTGGAGAATTTCGAAAAAGATCCTTGTATTTCTCAAGAAGCTGCCGTAATGTTTTATCTTCCACTTCAGGCAGTGTGACGTCATCTGTTTTCTTGAACTTCGGAATGGCACATTGCTCGATTTGAAGATCCTCATTACCTTCTGGCTCTGCATTTTTAGAGGAAATTGCAGCTGTAGTTGAGGAATACTTCTTCTGTTCCGAACTTGAATTATGTGATGCTGCTTCCTGACTACTATGATGTACTCGAACAGGGCAATAAGAAAAATCCAATGAAAGATGTTGCTGTTGAAGAAAATCAACCCCCACTATGACTGGTGAGATGAGGCTCTTAACTACCAGAAAACTGTGAGACACAGGAGACTCCAGACCATCAAAGCTCACTCTCGCTTCAACTTGCTGAAGGATTGGCAACGCAGCACCCGAATCTGTGACTAGTTTAATCTTATTTGAGTCGCTCTGCTTCGTAACCTGCACTGCATGGCGTTATTTTCCTTGTTATATCTTGCCTTATCAATTAAAGATACTGACGACCTCGAATCATGCATTATATTGACTTGCACCCCGCATAACTCTCCTTTTAGAATACGTGTAGCTAACTTACTCTTCGTGGTAGTTACCATGGTGACGTCAAACGGAGCTACTGGCGACTGGAATGTCCGCCGCTCCGACCTTGAGCGGACACCCCACTGAAGTTTTCCTGGAGACAGTTTTTGGCTACATGTCCTGCACGCCCACAAATAAAACATTTTCTTGACTGAAGTGGTCTGTTTTTCAGAGCGGGACAATTTCGCTTCACGTGTCCTTGCTGATTGCAATGGTAGCAAGTGACGGAGCGAGGTAATGACTTTTCTCCTCGAAGAGCGGCCACTTGCTCTGCCAGCTCATCAACCTGCTTGCGCAGCTTCAGCTCTACCTCACTGAGTGCTGTTGACACTGTTGCCACGGCCGTAGGACGTTCTTCTTCCAAGGACAGCAACAGCCGCGCGCGTTCAATGGTTTTCTCCAAGTCGTTTACTTCTCCATTCGCTCTTAACTGCTTACTAACTGCCGTCGGAAAGTCCTACCAAAAGTTGATGCAACAATAGCTGGCTCCGAACGTCCGCCGTGACGTCTGGCATTGCGTGCTGAGAAGCTTCTTGAGGTCGTAGAGGAAAACCGACAAAGATTCTCCCGGTATCAGTTTCCGCTGATGAAACTGTTGAAGCGTCAAAAATTCGGTTGGCAAAAGACTTTTAACCATTTTTGCTTTGACTTGGTCGTACTCTTTTGCACATCCTCGTCTAGTACAAGCCATATTGCCAAAGCTTCACCCTCCAGCAAGGTTGGCAATTTTAACGCTTTCGTCTCTTCGCTCCACTTGTTCGCCGCGCAGCATATATCAAAACGCTTAAACCACTCAGCCGCATCTCCGGACGAGAAACTCTTTGGCACACTAAAATAATTTGTCGCCATTTCCGCTAAACGAACCGTTCTCTGCTACCAATGTAAGACTCTGTAAAACAGTTTCAAGTGAATACAATCAATCAGTACAACTTGATTCACACCATCACTATGACAACACAACTAATCATGTTTCCAGCTGTTCCGTAGATACAATTACATCATATATAAAGACACGATGACATGCTAGTCTGGGGACCCTAGCATGATGTAGGGTCTGGAACCACGCGTATACCAAACTTGTTCTGATTTGATATTGTATGTTTATATGATATTCATCATCCGCAAAACCGCGCGCTCTCACGTGAATCGAATCAACACTAATCTGGGGACCAGTATCTTGTAGAAGACAAGTCAAGAAAGTTGTCAGCATGAGCGCGAGCATCTCTGAATCTGTGATTGGGTGTCTAACAACGCTCTATATCCGACGTATGGACGATCTAGCACACGTAAAAAAAAAACAATTTAACATGTCTTCAGCATCCTACCGTGACTGCAGGTGGAGAAGCTATAGAGGCGCCGATCGTCCCAGGTTCAGCGCTGATGCTGACAGCTTTCTTGACTTGTCTTCTACAAGTATACTGGTTCCCAGATTAGTGTGATTGGGTGTTGATTCGATTCACGTGAGAGCGCGGTTTTGCGGATGATGAATATCATATAAACAGACAATATTAATCAGAACAAGTTTGGTATACGCGTGGTTCCAGACCCTACATCATGCTAGGGTCCCCAGACTAATGACATGCATGTTACAGGTACATACATGTACAACACTTGCACTCACAGTGACTGACTCACACATGCTGCATGCCATTTGTCGTAGATACGTGACCACGACCACTTAACCACAGTGTAACCATAGATTAAAGAATACCTGGATATGAACGCAGAGATAATTAGAAATGGATCCGCGTTTCGGCACGTGACTCTTTTGGTCTAATAATTTACATGGCTATACCAGCGGCCGACACTGACTTGCTTATTGTTATACGAGCGATACAGGAGACGATTACGGACACTAAGGTACCTGGTACGCGGGGGGGGGGGGGGGGGGGGGGGGGGGGCTGTCACTGTCGGCCGATTCAACAAGTAAAGTGGGAGCTGGTCGCTAAAGAGATCGATCCCCCCCCTGGCTACGGGCCTCAGCGAGGGGGTCCCTCGCGATGGGCCAAATACGAGAGTACGAAGGGCCGCAAAGTGCCTTCGGGCCTGATGCAAAGTACAATAACTAGATGGGGCGGAACTGAACCATCGAACGGGGAACATCAATCGATCCCACCCCCCCCCCCCCCCCCCCCCTTGCCTACGGGCCTGTGCATGCAGCACAAATGACAGCAGAAAGGGTATTCCAAGTCAACGTGAGGTGCGAGCTGTTTTGACAAAACTATGCGCTGGCGCAGCTGGCCTTATTGTTCACGCACACAAAACTACACTCTGGCACTACACCAACATAAGTATATTAATATTTTGTTAATTTCTGATAAGGCCATATCAGTCGGTGAATAACACGTTTGCATCTGAAGAGAGTTTGAAATTGATAAACTAGTTATACACCTCCTCAAAAAGTGAGAAACGTGACATCCACCATGGCCATCCACTAAAAGCCATAAGAATCCCGTTGTAGAAACTTGGACAAGTATGATATATAATATATTCCTTGGTTACACCATAGATTAAAGAATACCTGGATACGAAACGCGTCACGTGATCCATTGAATTGTCAATTGTAGGCGGCGAACTCTTTGAAGCTAAGTGTGTTTCGATTAACCCTTTTGTACCGTACGCTTTTTTCCCAACTTTCACTGCTGTTCAACACAAACTTCGATATTTTTCGGCAATATTCGTACTCCCACTGGTCTTACTTTCCAGGTTAGTAAGTACTGTTCACGCAATTCACTAAGCACACTCTATGTAGGTACCGTATGTATCATTTCTGCCTCGTCGGAACATACATCTCAACTTAGTGAAGCTTCCAACCATTCATTTCTATAAGCAAATAAGTGTATTATTCCCTCTGTGGAACGAACGTATATACGTTGTAAGAGGCCTCAACATGTGGGTACAACTGCTTTGTGAACAGGTTGTGACCCATCTTGTTTCGGAACATAGTGTGTGAACTAGACTCACGCAACAAAGTCCAATCTTGCTTATAACTGTTAAGAAAGAGTTGTGTGGAACGCATATACTGTCAAAGGTGTACCAACGTTACACGTTATGTACAAATGTCTTATAGTTTGTGGGTTATTTTAATTTAACCGTCCGCGGACCGATATGTGTTTCGGTACATCTCGTGCACGGTAAGTGCAAGCTAGAAAGCATTTAGACACATATAAGCAGTTACTATGATCCATTGTAGGGAACGCACATACAGTGATTAAAGTTGTATCTAAAGTTGTTGACTATGCCCGTCCAGTGCAAGGTGTACTTATAATAAGAAGACTCGTCACCATCGCAAGCCATATTAGACAAGCACTCAGCACATTGTATGGCGTTAGCTTTTTTGCTGGATCTAAGGGTTTTTAAGTACCTTCATACAAACATAGCCACGCATATCTTATAGCGTTCTCTTCTTCGTTCGACAATGTGAGTGCTGCATCACACAAACTAGTACTGTTGGTCGCAGAGGTTTCGCAAAGCAGCTTGTTAGTTAGTAGCTGATTGAACAAACGCCTGTTCACTGCTTGTAAGTGCAATGAATGATCGAACTGCTGACCAATGACACTGATTCGACTGAAAAGGCGTTTCCAAGTACGTGCAACTCCATCAAACGTGCCTGATTGAAACACCGGTAAGCTCTTTCTCTAGCTGACTGTGCCTTTATCCTTGGGTGATGTAGACAGTCTCGAATAGAGGAACATAACTCACAACAAAATGTATTGAAAACAACGGTATCGGAAATCGTAAGCAACTCGCTAAGAGGATTGTGTTTCTGCCTCCACTGGTTGAATCGGCCGACAACGACCCCACCCACTGGTTGAATCGGCCAGAGATTATATAATACGGGACAGTTTCCACGAAAATTGCCCCACGGTTAAAATGTTATAAAAATGCATCGCGTTTGAATCGCTATACCTTCCCAACGGATAACGCTATCGACTTCCTATTTTCAAAACTTCATACTACAACTACACCATTTTACTATGAAGTGTTGAAAATAGGAAGTCGATAGCGTTATCTGTTGGGAGGTTATAGCGATTCAAACGCAATGCATTTTTATAACATTTTAACCGTGGGGCAATTTTCGCGGAAACTGTCCCATATAGTATAATTATAATATGGGACAGTTTCAGTTTCCGCGAAAATGTCCAATGTTTTATCAATAAAATGCTCTGCGCGTGAATCGTCGTAGCATCCGAAAGGTTAATGCTGTCAACTTCCTAATTTCACTACATGATACCACACCATCTCTTATGGATAAATCAAATATTGTCTCTTAGCTCCACTCCCTGTAGAAAATACAAGAGGTCTTACCTCCAGGGATTCGAAACACGAGTATTTCCTTGCAGGAGTGTCGGCATTGCCTCAAATTCGGTTCCAGTTAGGGAAGCTCTTGAGGTACTTAAATATCCTTTCGTTAATTTTTACTTCAACAGGTGACTAAGATATTTGCATTCTAAGTTAAAGCACATTTCCCGCTACTTTCGCGGGTTGGGTCTAATATTGTACAGTGTAGATGTTAGACCCACCCGCGAAACTAGCGGGAAATGTGCTTTAACTTAGAAAGCAAATATCTTATCACCTGTTGAAGTAAAAATAAACGAAAAGGATATTTAAGTACCTCAAGAACTTCTCTAACTGGAAACCGAATTTGAGGCAATGCCGACACTCCTGCAAGGAAATACTCGTGTTTCGAATCCCTGGAGGTAAGACCTCTTGTATTTTCCCCAGGGAGTGGAGCTAAGAAACAATATTCAATTCATCCATAGAGAGATGGTGTGGCATCATGTGGTGAAAATAGGAAGTCGACAGCATTAACCGTTCGGACGCTACGACGATTCACGCGCAGAGCATTTTTATAGTTATAATGCACAGCAATTCAGGGCTTTGATTCCGGGCCCGTGACAGCACGCAATATCAGCCGGAAGAGCGTGCTTCCGAATTTTGCGCGCCAAGTGCTCTCGAAATCGTGAGTGGACCGATTTCATACGAATGATTTCTCGGTCCCGGAGGATTATTTGTATGCGCACGGGGTAATTCGAGAGCAACGTCGCGCGCGAACGTGCAATTTTGTACGTGACCGAGGAACCTACCGTGTACGCGCAATATAGAACTATCGTATGACGTAAGGAAAGTTAAATATACTAGTTAATACTATCATTATTTCTCAGGTTATTGATCACATAGTCAAAAAATTTAATGTTTCAAGTTTACAAATATGAAACATAGAAAGTTGATAAGAGAACAAACCTGTTCGTAGAAAAGAAAGCATAACTGAAACAACACTTTTACCAAAAAATGGCCTTACCTCCCAGCAGTTGATGGTGACGTTGTAACATCTGACTTCCACAACACAGGTCTTTCTTTAGAATAGTTCACTGCTGTCAACCCGAATGCACGTAGAATACACCGCCATTTGAGCGAAAGGAAAGGGTAACAATAACGAGGTGCTGTTACATCACGTACGTTTTATCGCTCTTGTTCAGCCAGGATGTTTCAGGTAGATCAAGGAATCCAACATTTTCTGCCTTAATGCAGTAGAGAACAACACCATTATTCTGTTCCCGACGTTACGCCTTGGAAGCAAACAAAGTGCCACACAAAAACACGTAATTGACAGCTTACCTCGCTGTGTAGCGTAGCCGGGCCGTTTCTTTCTAACCAACAACCTGCCTGAATTGCTTCGCAGAACGTTATCCCAATACACAATTTCCTGACAAGCAAAGCTTTCAATTCAAAACGAACGTAGGCTAAAGGTATCTCACCTGGCTTTCGTTTGACGATTTTGGAATAAAATGGCACCTCTCTGACTTACAGTGGAAGATGTAGTGTTCCACAGCGGTCATACATCCTATCAAAAAAAAACATTCTGTGGAGCCATACTTACCGACGCGAGACGAAAATAATCATCACGTGATTCACGTGGCTGCGTCGTCATGATGTTTTACTAATGACATGGCGATTGCAGACCTCGCCTGCTGAGAGCGTGAGGCATTCTGAAAGACATTTCCATAATGGGAGGTTGGAGTTGGAATCCTGAGCCTTTGTATAAATGATATGACAATCATAAATTACGTCACCTATATGGACCCCTCTTATACTGATGTATGCTTCATGTATACATCGTCACACTGGCTGCTACCACCCTGCATGCTGGGGACCCTTCGAAGTGACGTAATTTATGGATGGCACCAAAGAAGACACTGAGAGAACGAGGTACATTCTAGTGATAGATTGTTTGCGTGCCCCGCCTCTTTATATGATGCATATAATAAGTAACATCACGCAGCAGAACATATAATATAGTCTCCAGGGCAAGCTGAAGCATAAACCATCGTCCAAGAAATGCATTTCTTCATAAAAAATAACCAAGGCATTGACTGACCGCTTTGGTCGCCTCAGCTAATGCTCGTACCATTCTGAGTCGTTCTTACACCATGTGCAGCAGGTGGATGAACTTGTGTGTAATTGTGTATGATTATATACTTGTGTAGCACTGTACTCAGAACCAAGTCAACAATATGAAAAACTATTCATTATCATGACTCTGATAGGTGAAAAGATGCTTGATGCATTTCCAGTGAGTGCTGCATAGGTCATTAGAAGACCAGTGGGGTGATGTCTCATACCAATGTGAAGCTTACTGGACAAACCTTGCGTCACATACAATGAAATGTAGTGATACTCATGTCAGTATGTATACCATTATTAGTGACAAACGACTTACCTGATAGCCACACCTTCAGAATCACATGACCCTCAGAAGACCATTGGGGCGATGTCTCATACCAATGTGAAGCTTACTGGACAAACCTTGTGTCACATACAATGAAATGTAGTGATACTCACGTCAGTATGTACTATTATTAGTAACAAACGACTCACCTGATAACCATACCCTTCAGAATCACGTGACCCTCAGAAGACCATTGGGGCGATGTCTCATACCAATGTGAAGCTTACTGGACAAACCTTGTGACACATACAATGAAATGTAGTGATACTCACGTCAGTATGTATACTATTATTAGTAACAAACGACTCACCTGATAGCCACACCCTTCAGAATCACGTGACCCTCAGAAGACCATTGAGGTGATGTCTCATACCAATGTGAAGCTTACTGGACAAACCTTGTGTCACATACAATGAAATGTAGTGATACTCACGTCAGTAACAAACTGATAGCCACACCCTTCAGAATCACGTGACCCTCAGAAGACCATTGGGGTGATGTCTCATACCAATGTGAAGCTTACTGGACAAACCTTGTGTCACATACAATGAAATGTATAGTGTTACTCACGTCAGTATGTATACCATTATTAGTGAAAAACGACTCACCTGAGATAGCCACACCCTTCAGAATCACGTGACCCTCAGAAGACCATTGAGGTGATGTCTCATACCAATGTGAAGCTTACTGGACAAACCTTGCGTCACATACAATGAAATGTACCATAGATTATTTAGACATCTATGAATGTGCTGAGTGATATGTGTATACCATTATTAGATCTAGAGACAAATTACTCACCGAAGATAGCCACACCCTTCCGAATCACATCACCCTAAGAAGACCACTGTGGTGAGGCCTCAGACCAATGTGAGTACATACAACTAGCTATAGCCTTGTTCTGACCCCTGAGCGACAACGAGTGCACAATGTTTTCGGTTTCAGGCATTAGAAAACTAGCTTTTTTTGACCTCACATACCTTAATTAAAAATTCGTGGGACCTGTCCTCTACTGCAGCTGTAGCCTCGGCGTGTTGTAAACTTAAAAGAGGTCAAATTCAATCATACGTGAGGAGAGGGTTAAATGGCCGTTTAATGATATTCCCGTACAGGATTGGGCGGTGAAATAATGGGACTACGTTAATCGTGAGTGCACGCTTTGTGATATGCACGGATGCATGACTGAATACGTATTTTGTAATCACCCGCGTGCGGACGGCCGAATTGCTGTGATATTATAATCTATATGGGTCAGTTTCCGAGAAAATGAAAAGTGGCTATATATATAAAAAGTTATAAAAATGCTTCACGTTTGAATCGCTAAAACTCCATAACGGTTTAAGCAATCAACTTCCTATTTCGAACACTTCGTGCCACACCACTTCTCTCTACGAAAATCAATTTGGTGTCTTACCCTTGCTCCTTGCCGACGTTACAAGGCACAGTACCCCCCGAGGGGTTCAAAATCCTGGTAGCTCCCTGCAGGAATGTCCAAATCACTTCATAATCGATATGCACGTAAAGGAGTCCTGTCACTATTGATTTCTGCAGATCGTTGATTTTTACCTCTTCCGTTATGGAGATACAGCAATGCAAAGTAAGTCCACGTTTCCCGCTCGAATCGCGCCTTTCTCAGTCCTTGAACCGCTTCTATTCTCCCGAGTGGGACTGAGAAAGGCGCGGGAAACGTCGACTTTACTTTGCATTGCTGTATCTCCATAACGGAAGAGGTAAAAATCAACGATCTGCAGAAATCAATAGTGACAGGACTCCTTTACGTGCATATCGATTTTGAAGTGATTTGGACATTCCTGCAGGGAGCTACCTGGATTTGAACCCTCGGGGTACTGTGCCTTGTAACGTCGGCAAGGAGACAAGGGTAAGACACCAAATCGATTTTCGTAGAGAGAAGTGGTGTGGCAAGAAGTGTTCGAAATAGGAAGTTGATAGCTTAAACCTTAACGGAGTTTAGCGATTCAAACGTGAAGCATTTTTAAAACTTTTTTAGTTATAGCCACTTTTCATTTTCTCGGAAACTGACCCATATATTATCTGAAAAATCGGCCGACAACGACAGCACCACCCCCCCCCCCCCCCCCCCCCCCCCCCCCCCCCCCCGCCAGACTACCAGGCTACGGGCCTGAATGCAGTTAGAATGGAGCATACATACTTCTATACTGAAACGCTTTACCAAGAACACATGTATAGAGAATGCTTAAGACGAGATGTAGGCTACTTGTACATATTTGCTTTCTAAACTAAACAAAGCAAATAGTTTTGTCTTCATATCGGCGTCCTCGTTACCCTGTGTGAATCACAACAGAATTTCGATCTTCGCACTGTATTTTCTTATCGAATTGAGCCGTCATTGTCCCTAAACTGGTAGTATCGTTATGGTATCAACCAAACTCTCGTTCAGCAGGCGCCAATGGTCAGTAAATAGCGCTAGTCATAGTGTTGATGAGCACTATGGGTCAACGGCAATATTTTCAGCGCATACACGTACGCGTGACGTGCATGTTTTATCGCCGGTGCCGGCGCCACTGGGAGGGCCTATAGAGTTTTGATCTTTTGTATAAAGCCTCATCATGTTACTAGTCACAACGGACATGGTTCTTGTCAATAAACATTGTTTGTGGCACATACCGTTCATGGCGCATATTTAAATTTGCGTCATGTTCTAATATTAGTTTTGGCGCGAAAGAAACTAAAGGAGCTGCGTAAGTGCATTCAAATTGAGCAGACCAGAGAGGGGGTTTGGGGCGTGGGAAGGAGGAGTGAGAGGGCGGATGCCAGCGTCGATACGTAAGGGGGGGCAGGGGGTACACGCAATTACGCGGTACTGAAGCCATAGAACAAGCATTGTACAAAAGCAGAGAAAGCTCGTCTGGCCCATAAACCCGAGAGCGAAATTGCAACACTCCTCCCATGCAACCAGACAAGAACGTGGTATTGGGCACCTGGCCTGAGGTTTGTGACCATCATACAGCATTCACTATCTGGCGCTTGGCCCTAGACCCTGAAGGAGTTCACACAGTGAGGGCGTTGGGACTGTAAAAGCTTGCAGAGGTCCCCTGCCCATCAGCCCAAGTGGCACTGCCACTCCCAACAAATGTTGTGGTTACTCAAGAGGGTGTGAGCTCACAGCATTCCCCCATGTACTGAGTTTCAGCACTAGTAGCAGTAAATGTAGGTAAATAATATTTTGTTACCCTCATTCATTTTAAAAAGTGTTAGTTTCTTTCGCCGAGCTAATTGCTGTACCCCACCAGACCCTCCTAGTTGGGTGAGAGAAGTACATGTATATATCACTCACGCCTTCCTCCTTCATTAATTATTTGCATTCACACGCCCACCTTCCTTGCCCCTATCAGATTCCTGCACCTTGAAAAATCGAGTTGTATTCGTGTATGATATTCTGCCGCAGACCTCTGAGGCATTGGATGACACACCTATAGCTAACATATATCTCTGTTGCAGCAGTATCACTAATTGGTCTTCCTTTTATTGCAATGCACATATGACAGCTTCCTTGAACATGGAGTGCTGGGAGGAAGTCATGTACACAATCACAATGGCTGGATATGGCTTTTATTGGAAATGTTTTAGCCAACTGTATGTCATAGACATTGATAATGAAGGGGGGCATTGAAGAAGGGATGAGTGAAAACAAGTCATTGGAATGGACGTCACATAATCCTACACGTAATTACCAAGAATTAGTGAAAGTTGGAGCAGATAGAGAGAATAATGCAACTGCTGGTCATGTCGAAGAGTCGGAGAGAGAATTCAAGTCACAAGGTACATGATGTAGTCAACACCTCATGACAATACATGTATAAACTATTTACAACAATATAAAAACAACTGTACAGATGTTCTGGAAATGGGAATAAACATGTGAAGTGTGCAGTATGTTAACTTAATACAATTTCATGGGCAGTACATATAGGTGATTGTAGCATAGAATTTTTATATGGCACAGCCCCTTCATGCCTTGCTCATAACATTGGCAGTCTTGCAACCTTCTTTCTTTTTATACAAATGTAGTACATCCTATGTAATGTAATGATATGTATTTTCATCATGAGTGTTCTGTTGCAGTACATGTACATGTATTAGGTCTGCTGCAAGGGCAGCACTTGAAGAACTCTACTGAGTCACTATACATACCATTGCAATTTATTCGAGTACTGCAAGAGAAGGGGTGGGATCAGTTGGCTTGAATACCTCCATTGTATGTTTAAAAGAAATGACCCTGACTTATTCAAGAGTATTTTGGTGAAAGAGAGCAAACAATTAAATTGCTACACACTAATCTGGACCATTCTGACTGTAAAGTTTCTTGGTTACAATATTGCCAACAGCAGGGCAGATATGGAATCTTGAGCTGCACGATTGTTGTATTGACAAAGACTGTATGCAAACGCTCATGGCAACTGAACATAGAAGAGCATTTGACTACATCAAGAGTATGGACTTGAGTAACAATCACCAGCTGGGAGACCAAGGAGCTACTGTACTTGGTAAGCTGTACTTGGACTTTGATATACACTGTACATGTACAATATAAGCTCCATAGCATCATTAAGGGGCTTAGTTGTGTTAATCAGCTAAACTGTACAATGCCTCCAACTAGCATGGGTGAGTTATATCAATGTAATGACAGGTATTCGCACAGGCGCGAATGCACATGTGCATACTCAATTCAACCTCTTCTTTATCACTCTTCCTAGTTCCCCAGCATGCTCCTATTACATCTATTCAACATGCTAAGACTAGGCTTGCATGTGTCTCAATTGTTCTGGATAGTTTAAATGTTTGTATCCAATGTCTGCATGTCACAGTGTGTTCAGCATATGTCTTGATTTTAGGGTCCTTTATTTCTAGTGTGCATTTATGCAAGCCTACTGGGAGATGATGCATGTACATACACTGTACATATATTTACCTGCCCATGACACATACATGTATCTGTATTCTTATTTTATATTTGTAACTCAATGATATTGCAAAACTACTGAAAGTGCCTCAATCATTCAGAGACATGTTTGGGGTGACTAAGATAGAACTGTAGTTTACACTCTTCCCTACAGTACTATGATACGAAGATCCTACCCCACCAGTTTACATATAGATGCATTATGTGATGCATATTTACTGAGTGAAATTACTCCTGTCATACAGGGGTGATGTTAAGAGAGAACAGGGTCCTCACATCGCTTGGACTTCAGGATTGTGGATTAGGACCAGAAGGCCTTCTTGCATATGCAGTGCTCTCCAAGTGAACACCACACTGACTTCACTTGATCTATCAGGAAACAAGTTTGATGACCAAAGCAAAGCAAGCCTTTGTAAGCTGCAATGGAGTACACAAATAATGCATGTACATGCACACTGTATGCACATAATACCTGTAAACGGGGAGCATATATGCACGTTTGAAGACGTACTTTTTATTATGCATTGTATTAGCTGGATGGAGTGTAGCTGTTCTTTGTACCTGTCATAAAAAGTACATATGGTTCGTGAGACTTGTGACTAGATCCATTGAATGAAACATCCAGCTGTGCTGAAATTATAAATCCTTTATGCAGTTAATACTCATTACAGTTCTCTTGAGCTGCAAACTTGTGGATAGCTGTACTGTATTTTGTCCAGACATCAAGTCTGCTAGCTAATTAGTAACTTTAAATTGTCCAGTTACCTGCAGTTGTTAATTTGATCAGCATGAAGCGTTTTGGTTTCTGTCAATAATTGTGATGAGTCTTTTCATCATTAGCATTAGTGCTGCATTAGACAGTGAGTATGATTGCTGAGGTGAATGTACTAGTGCATTGCTATTCCACTAGTGTAACTGTAAATTACTCCACTCTGGCCCATGTGATATATCGTGAGACATGCAATGTACTTGTCTAGAGAGAGTACAAACTTTTAAAGTTTCGTAGGAAGTTTGAACGATGAGCAAAACAGAGGAAGTGCTTAAGAGAGTCAACTCTCAGCTGTGATCTCAAAGTATTTTTTTTCTAATTGTACCGATTCTTGAATAACTATTCTATATGGTAGCTGCCCCAGTCTACCATCCATGTGTTGCCTGTATTTTATGTACAGACAAAGTGTGTCTAGTCACTCAGACGTACTGCAACCTTGTTAGTTCTGTCTTGAGAATATATACTGTGTGGCACAAGATCTCACATGCACCGCATGTAGTGGAGCAATATAGAGTTTGTAAGGAATGTGCAGGCTGTATAAAATTAATATCTACACCAGTGCAGGTTATGCACAAGCATGCAAATGCACATTTAGTTTAAAGTCCACATTCAACTTGACTCAAGTGTATTGCACAACCTATACACATGATCAATGCATTATCCAAAATGTTGTGTAGTTGAAAACAGTCAAATTGTGCAAATAGGACTTACAAGAAGGAATGGAAGCATGCAGCGAAAGAGTGTATTGGTAATACATGTACGTAACATCGTTTCAGTGAGATAGCCAAACTGGAATTGTCATTATAAGCTAGTATCTTACTTTATTATGAGATTCGAAAGTTATTAGTTATTTTAATTTTAATAATTACACAGGTATAGATACACACCTGTAAACAAAATGTTATGAAATTTTAGTCGTAAACTACACTGCCTAAGACTCTAAGGTGCTTCATCTTGATCTATATGGGTTCATATTGCCATAAGCCCTGGCCCTGCTCAAGATAGCAGTGCCCTTGCATTTGCTCTGATAAGGACCAGGTTTTAGGTTAAGTTAAGGATAAGGCACATACTGTGCAGCATGATGAGATGAACCGAGGCACTGATGTTAACTGTGACACAGCTAATAATATGTGCTGTTCTGGTTGCACAGGGGCAATGATGCAAGAGATCAAGACTCTCACATCACTTGTGCTTGAGAACTATGGACCATTTACAGAGAACCTATGTGTGTCAACAACACATGCTGATGTTTATTTCGACACATTGGAAACTGATAGCACAGAGTGTTTGAGTAAGTTATTATTGAATCATTAATAATCAGTATTGCCGCAAAGTGTATATCGTAGCATTGGTTGCCAGAAGTATGGATTTTACCTGGCCACTACTAGTCTTGCCCTGCAGAAAATAATATCAAAAGCCACATGTACATGTGTAGATTTATATTCACACACACACACACATGCACACACACACATGCACACACACACATGAACACACACACATGCACACACACAGATGCACACACACACATACACACATACGTACATGTACCTGTACACTGTATATACACATGCACACACAATCGACACATCACATGAAATTAGGCCACAATAAATTAATTGGAGGAATCTTGGAGAATATTTCTTGTGTATACAATACGTGTACTGAGAATCAGCTTTGTTATAGAGTGTCGATATGCTGACTGGCAGGCAGGATAGAATGACTTTGTATGCAAGCCCCACTTGTTTTCTTGTTTCCCTTTGAGTGTTTGGACGATTGAAAGGCTCTCTATGTTTCAGTGTTCTATAGGCATCTCTTGATTTCTCTCAATGAGCAAGAGGATTACATGGTCCTTTGTTGCCAGGAAGAAACATAAGCATACTCTTGAACAATTTAATGCTAATATATATTGAATGATGACTACTGATTCTTCATCTAGACCAACCTTTTTTTGTATGCAAGTTAACGTGCATATATTTGATAGCTATTACCACTGTAACTAAAATCCACCATGTAACTAAAGTCCACCATAGTTCAATGTATGTAGTTTCATTATACCATTGGGAAATTTTCACCCATCGTTCACCCTAAAGGGATCAAATCCACCTTACGTGGATGAGATTCCCGCATCTGTGGCAACGCCCTGCATTATTCATACAATTATACAATTACACTGTAGTTTAATTGTTTGGGCATCCTTAGTCTGGAACCTCTACTGGAAACTCCCCCTCTTATATGTAAATACTGGATGCACCACTCATTGTACATATACTCAATACTTGCTAGTCTATTTCTACAGTCAAATTAGGCTAGTAAGTATTCATACATGTACATGTATGTACCTATTTACTGCTATAGGAAGTCAATTTGATGTTCATAGTACTTCTCTCTCATTGAATATGTTCGGAGCTGATTTTCAATGTGCAATAACATTTATTACACAGCGATAGTGTAATAAAGTAAGATTGTTATATTGCGTTGCAATGAGGGCACTGTGGTGTTATAGGAAACATGCATTGATTTAACTTGACATATTATCATTTTGTGATGAGCAAGGCCTATTTCTGTCGCCATAAGGACACATCAGTAATCCCATTACATTACATGTACATATGACTGGCAGTGATAATGCATCTGTACCTTGGTTATTAGCCTTGCTAGGTATTTAGTTTGAAACATTTATTTTTCATCTGAAGTGATAATAGATGTTTTTTTTAAAGGTGATCAGCTATGCTTTGCCATCTCTAATGGAAGAGTGGATGTATGCATTGACCAGGCAACTGTTGCCATAACCAATGGTGATCTGACATTAAGTGTTGAAGAATTGCACACCAGCAATTCTTCTCATCCGGGAATGGATACTACGTCATCAGAAATGTCCTCAATTGTTATTGGCCTTTACCCTCTAACACCGACTGCATACATCCACAACCTCCACCAGCCAGCTGACGTACTGGTGTTTCAAAATGATGATGATTGAAGCGAGACAAAGAGAGTCACCTTGCATTCACCTTGAAGAATCAACAAACTTAATGTCTGCAGCATCAATTTATGAAAGTACATGTACATGTTGCTGGATGAGTGGTCTGTATTGCTACATGGTATGTTGATGTGTGCAATACTAAATTGTACTCCTCTCAAAACACAGAGTCACTTCGAAGACCAGAATATAAGCAGTCATCAATCAATAGCATGATATGCTTGCAATTTGAGAGCCGGCCAATGGGCTTGAGTAAAAATGGCACCATTAACAGGATCTCTCTACTACAGCAAGTGAGTTCACGGGTACATCCTTCGTTGAAAACTTATAACAGACACTCGTTTTGATGGCAATGAGAATTAATATACTGTATTAGATATTAGATTAAAATGCTACTACTGTGGTAAATTGCGACTTGATCATGATTTACCCTGATTATTTATATGGAGGATATCCATGTAATGCCTCAACTCTGAGATATATTGTGCACATAATTAATTCTAAACTGTAGTTAGTAAGTATTGTGATTTTGTTTAATACACATCTACTGTTAGATAATTGCCTGTGTTAGTGGTCCCATAGATGTATTGTTCTCATGTACAGTACATAGGGTGTGTAGGTTATTCGGATATTTGCAAGAACCTATCCGTTGGAATAGCAACTTGGTAATACTCGGAAAAATTGATTATTAGATTTTATCTATTCGGTTAATAACCGGTTTGCATTCTATTCAAAAGCATGCACAGGTACAGCCACTAAGGGTAAAGTAGTTATATTTTGGCATAGGATGTGTGGCCAAGATACACCACACTACTTCTTTTACGTTTGGGATTCGAATTGCACAGTCAATCTACACATGTACACTGTATGTAGAACTACATGTACAAACAATTTTGACAATAAGCAAACCAAGTACGATCAAACCTGCATTATGTATCTACAGTATGTTATATGAATTCACCATTGCAGCTGCTATGGCTTCTGGAGACAACCAAGGAGCAGAACAAAAGAAGGGTGAAGAAAACTATACAAACCAGGAAATGCAGAGGAGTAGTGAGTTGTGCTGTACACTGTAGCATATTTATGCATTGATTTGTAATGTTCTGTAAAACATTTAATTCAGTTAGGTGCAAAATGTAGATTTGCAGTACAAATAGAGGCACTTAATGTTGTAACATATTGAACATCTATTGATTGATTATGTTTGTGTGGTGTAGTGCAATTACCTCATTTCATATTCACGTACTACATATATGTTAATTGGTAACCCCCTGTATATTTAAACTGCAACATTATTCTGTGTGTTTAATTTCAAAGGTTGTATTATGTTTGTATTTAATTCCTACTTTCAAGAACTTTCAGACTTGGTCAATGACCACTACCATCCACGTCTTGACGATTTCTCTGCTTTTCATTGTTACATGTAAGGATGTTCCTCACATTATGCAGACTATTTGCAATGCAAAAGTGTGTATGGATGAAGTATGTCTTGTTGCCATTGATATTGACATGTATTATCATCAGGTGCAGCTGGTTCTGTGCTCCTCTCACCACAAAGGAACTACACAGTATTTCAGAGAAGTGCTTCAGCTGTGTTCAACTGCTCTGGGGATGGAACTATTGCTGTTTGGACTTTAAATGGAACCTCTTCTAGTGTAAATGGAGTAACCATTACCCCATATGATCCAACATTAGGAGCTGTTGTTCCGTCTCATCTCTCCATCATACCTGATGCTACCTACAACAACACACGTGGCCTGTGCAGTGGTCACTTACCAACCCACTTTGAGATTTCTCCAGAGTTCACCAACACTACTTATCATTCAGGGTGAGGAATAAAAGGAACATTCCTCACTGCGCTACAGCATTTAGTATGCAGAGTTGTACGGAGTCTGCATACCAACCATATGCAGAATAATATCATTGAAGTGTCCATATACAGACGTCAGCATATGGACACTTCAATGATACTCATCTGCATATGGTTGGTATGCTGACTCCGTACAACTCTGCATACTAAATGCTGTGGTGCAGTGCCTATTTTGGATTTGCATTGAGTACATGATAGGTGGGATTTATGAATATTGAACAACATGTACTTCAATCAATTGTCCATTTATCATTTCTTCATTATTTGCCTACCAAATAACACTCCTTGCAATCATTAATATGGTAGTTGAATGGGGTATATAGTGTCATGTTGATTAGGAATGGTTATGATAGAATTGTATCTATTTGCACAGCTTCATGCTCATGGTTAGAGCATACTCCAGTGTGTTTTAATATACATCTAAGCTTAGAAGTGTGTTTTGCTCGGCATAGTGGGGATATCATAATGGATTATACATCTGAATAATTTAATTTACGCTAGACAGCACTTTGTGTTCATGACTGTGCTCCATTTTCATGCACATACCCTCAAACACAATTTCATGTTCAATATCCACTGACCATATTTGGGACAGTGCCCGCGAAAAGGGACCTAGTGTATTTATATAAAACGATATAAATTTTGTTCATATAAAACTGATATTCCGAACGGTACACGCCATTGACTTCCTATTTTCAACACTTCATACTACACCATTTCTCTACGGTAAATACTTTTTGGGGTCTTGCACTTGCCCCGTGCCTGTATTGCAACGTCCGATACCCCACAAGGTATGAACCCGTCATAACTTTCGGCAGGAGTAATCAAATCGCTTCAAATTCGGTATGTAGATAGAGAGGTCCTATACCTATCTATTTGTTCTGTTCGTTAATTTTTATGCAATCCGTTACGGAGATACAGTTGAACAAACTACGTGCACATTTTCGCGCTCGTTTCGCGCCAATGATTTGGGCAAATTGCGCTCCGCTCAATGTATGGGGAGGCGGGGATTATTACATTGGCGCGAATCAAGCGGGAAAACGTGCACGTAGTTTATTCAACTGTATCTCCGTAACAGATGGCATAAAAATTAACGAACAGAACAATCGATAGGTATAGGACCTCTCTATCTACATACCGAATTTGAAGCGATTTGATTACTCCTGCCGAAAGTTATGACGGGTTCATACCTTGTGGGGTATCGGACGTTGCAATACAGGCACGGAGCAAGTGCAAGACCCCAAAAAGTATTTTACCGTAGAGAAATGGTGTAGTATGAAGTGTTGAAAATAGGAAGTCAATGGCGTGTACCGTTCGGAAGTTATATAGTTTTTATGAACAAAATTTTATATCGTTTTATATAAATACACTAGGTCCCTTTTCGCGGGCACTGTCCCATTTTGTGGCTATATAATTTTATGTAATGCATGTACATGATTGTACTTTACTGAGACTTCATTCAGTCATGTTAGGATTTAACCCCTACAGACATGCTATTTTGCAGCATAGAGGTCCTATAAAATTGTATACATGTATGTTTGAAAACAAATTTGTTGTGAATCAAACATTACGAGGGTTATGAGCGTGAAGAAATAGAAACATGAGCCTCTACTTGAATAAATATATCTATCTCAAAAAAGAAGGAAATGAATTAAAACTTTGCAAGCAGTATGTACAGACTACCCACCTGTGCATCAGGTGACACATCCAATATAAAAGGAAAGCGCACAGTAGACCCAGCAAATGAAATATCGAGCACACAAATCATTGAACAGGGATGCAATTATGCCAATCTATTTCATCTTATACAATTGTAGATGAATTAAATGTTTAAAGTATATTGAAAATCTTACATTCAGAAGTATTTCATAAACACTGTACATGTATGGTCTCTTCTCTGAAGGGTACCACAGACATTCATGCACACATAAATTGTACTCTTTACTTATCCGACGTAAATCTACTTTTGTATTTCATTGTACCTTCAGGTCTTCTTGGTGCACCATATGACTTCTCAGTAGCAATGTCCAACACCTCCAACACCACTTTCTTACTCTCCTGGGGTGCTCCATTCTCTCTTGATGTCACTGACTCTCCTGATATATTCTATTACACCCTGTGTACCAATATCACGATATATGGATGTAAGAACATCCCCAATGATCCAGACTGCACCTTCCCAAGG